>JBAMBM010000811.1:0-33170 GCA_037043425.1 Hirtodrosophila duncani
TAAGGTGCGCGAAAGAAGTAAATGGGACACTACGTTCTAAGGAATAACAACTTAACCCTTTAATATATTTTCAAAAAACAAATTATTATATAAACTTAATAATATTATGAGTAGACTTTAACATATTTAAATAAAAAAAAAATTGGGAAAATTAAGAAAAAAATTAAGACAAAATATTCTGAAGCGAAATAAGTAACTGGGACAAATTCATTATTTGTATGCCAAAACTTAAAAAAAAGAAAAGCAAAAATTTGTAAACTATAACAATATCTTAAATAGAACACCCTTTGTTGTTCAACACCTTCACTATCCGTCCTGGCAATGAATTGACCAAGTTTTGGAGCATTTGTATATCCAATTTCTCCCATTCCCGCATAATGGCTTCTTTTAACTCGTTTAGGGTTGAAAATTGCTTCCCGTTGGCATAAACCCGTTGAGACAAGATGCCCCAAAGTTTTTCAGTCGGGTTTAGGTCGGGGTTGCGTGCTGGCCACTCCAAAACAGGAATTTGGGAATCTTTAAAAGAAGCCTTAGTGAGCCTTGCGGCATGGATGGGTGCATTATCCTGCTGGAAAATCCAGGTATCACCAAATTTATCCTCTCCAAATTGCACTAATACACTCTCCAAGAGCTCCACATAATTTTGTGCAGTCATTTTATGCGTTATAAAGCACATGGGTGTCTTTCCATTGAAGCCGAACGCAACCCATATCATAAGAGATCCTCCGTTGAAATTTCTGGACACGAGGACTTTTTTTGGGCATCGTAAATCGCGGTAATAATAGCGGTAGCCATCAGGGCCGTCTAAATTAAACTCTTTCTCTTCCCTAAATATTATATTTTCCCATTCAGCATCCCAAAATTTATATTTGTTTGCAAACTGCAATCGAGCAGCTTTGCGCATAGACAGTAGTTCCGGTTTTAACAGTTTTTTTCCATACGAAACATTCTCGGAACACTTTAAAATTTGTTGCACACGTCTCGTAGATATCGGTAGAGACAAATTGCTCCGTATTTGGGATGCGCTGATATTTTCCTTGACCGCTAGATCTTTTATTCGCCTTTTGTCCCAGTTGTCAACCAAGGGTGGGCGCCCAGAGCGGAGTTGTTTCCCATGATTTTCAGGGTTCTTTATTAATTTTTCCACCGTATTCTTATTTCTGCTAACCTTGCCTGCAATTTTGCATATTGACATCCCCGAATCACGCAGTGCCAAGATTCTTCCACGCTCGATATCCGTTAAACGATCAAAACTTGACATTTCTTAACAAAAAAAAGCAATTAGGAGCTGTCATATGTAATGAATTTACTTAAAACTTACTTATTTTTGTTTATTTTTATATTCTGAACAGAATTCAATATGAAAAGTTCAAATTCTACGTGGTCAACCGGTCGCAAATTAAAACAAACTAATCTGTCCCATTTACTTATTTCGTTCGAAAAACTCAACATTGTCATCTATAAATAAACATAACGGAAAAACCGTGCGGTACTTTTTCAAAATTTTCTGCCTTCTGCATAAGCACACTATAAACGAAATATAGTGGGAAGAGAGAGACCCAAGAATTGCATCTTAGGGTTAGTACAGGTTGCCAATTCTTTGTCCCATTTACTTATTTCGGGCACCTTACATATAAACTTACCTGCCGTAATAGATTAATGTGTTCATCCCGGATTTGAGAATACATTAACTTAAGCTTATTAAATTTTTCCGATGACAATTTTTGTTTTTCTTCTTCTTCAAACGATTTCTCTAGAAAGAAAATAAATGTTCATATTACGAATAATAAAAATAGTAATATTTTTATTTTTATATATATCGGGACGTTGACATACAATGCGTAAGCTAGAAGTGACCGTCTCCCACCCAATCGCCCGAGTGGCGCATCCGCACAACGTGCGATTTACCTTATCTACTAGCTAGATGCGTTAGTATAGATGTTTTAGTTGAGTTAACAGAGATAAAGTTAAAGAGAATATTGTTGTTAGAACACAGGACACACAAAGGTGCATGCAAGAGATAGCTTAAATTACAGTGCTGAAGATGGATAAGAAATTTAGGACAGAAAAACTAATCTGGCTCATTAAATCAGAGTCAATTTCACCATTAATAAGCTTATTTATATTAAACATAATTCTACGGTTTTCAAGAGATGGAAGGTTTATTAGCAGAAGCCTACTTGAATAACACCCTATTGGGGTCCCAACTCAACCCATGGATAGCAACCAGTAAACATTTTTTTTGAACAGACTCAAGGCGGTCCTGGTGATTCCTGTATTGTGAACACCAAACACACGATGCGGCCAAAATAGGTCGGACCGGAGAAGTATACAGTAATTTTGTTGTATAAGGATCATCGAATTTCTTCAACCATTGCTTAATAAAACACTGACTATTGACGGTAATTGAAATGTGTAAATCGAATTTCAATTTAGGGTCTAAAAGAACACGCAAATTTAAAAGATTGGCCATAGTTCTTCTACCGACTCTCGTTTACTGTTTTCGACAGCGATGGTTTCTACATCACTTATTAAATTGCTAGCGTGGCCTTTTAGTTTTGTTTTGATAAAGTTCACTGCTGTCGCTTCATGTTCGCCTTTAATGGAATCTACTAGAATCTTTGAATCTTTGTAAATTTTCTGCCTTTTTATGCCGTTCCGCTACATATTAAATGTTTTCCTTCAGCCGCTTGAATACACCCTATGCTCCTATGGTCAATTATAATATGCCGTAATGTATCGTAATGCCGTCATGTGTTACCATGGGTGCTGCTTACGATACACTGTTTATTCATCGATCGATATCTTTATGTAGATAGAAAGATATCGAGAAAAATGCATCGCTCAAGATATCGATCATTATATATCGATCTCAACATATCTATATACTTATACCGATAGCTAAATATATTGATACGCATATGTCGATAAATCAATATATCGATAAACATATATAGACAACTTAATATATTGACAAGCATTAGCAACAACTTAATATGTCTATAAACAAATATCAATATCTTAATATATCGATATATGATACATATATATAATATATATCGATAAACTCAATATATTGTTGTAATATATAATAATAATAAATAACTAAATATATTGAAATACATATTTGATAACTCAATATATCGATATTCCAAGCCGATTTATGATGTATCCCTGTCACTTAAGTAAAGCCTCTCGTTCCATTTCTCTGGACTGTATGCCTATCCCGGTCCGTGCTCAGGCTCAATTGACGATTCTCTCTCTACCTGGGAGCTAATCTATCCCGGTTACTGATAAGGCAAACCTTGAGCACAACTGACGATTCTCTATCTCCTATGAAACGTCTTTTTTTTTGGGTTTTTTGTATTCAAACTACGACTTCTTCCAGAAATTACTTTTAATCTTTGTACACAAAAATTTAAAGGCTTACAATAACGAATGATAAAGGTTATCTTTATACTGATGAGCCAAACTGATAAAGGCGGTTTATAGGGTAGGGCTGAAGAGCATTCAATGCAAATCATAAGAGCACGTTTAATAGACTATGTATATATGGGATATGTATGCGCATTATTATTAAATACGAGGGATACGTTTTGATGTACAACTGCTGTTTGTTTGGTTTACACTGAGTTAAGAATATCAATTTGGACAAAAAATTGAAAATTCAAGAGGTTTTCTTTGGATAATTTTTCGCAACACTGAACGTGGATTATCTCAACAAGAAAATACCATAAAAAACTACAGTATATCGCCGGTAAAACAAATTCAACCGTGGTCGTAGTTTCGTCTTCTATGATTTCCTTGAAGGACCTCCCAAATCGGTTGTTGTGCCAAAAAAAAACATCGATGCAGTGCGTGAACCGATAATGTAAGATCGTCATGTGACATATCGTGAGATTAGTACACGACCATTTGTCTGCAGGAAGTTTTCAAATTCGTAAGACTAACCGCCAAACAGGAATCATTCTCCATTATGACAATGCGAACTCTCACACATCTCGTTAAACAGGTGAATTTCTGAGCAGTAAAATCGACGAATCAATGATTCATCCTCCGTACATCCTCAGTTCATCCTCCTAATTTGGCACCCAATGATTTCTTCTTCTTTCCGAATATCAAAGGTGAACTGAGTGTTCAAAGATTAACGAGTGAAGCGTTCAAAAATCAAATTTTGGAGATGTCTCAAGAGGAATGGAAAAACTGATATGACAAGTGGTTTGAACGAATGCTAAAGTATATTGACAATCAAGAAGAATATTTTGAAAAACAATAAAGCCATTTCCAATTAAAAATGTTTGTTATAATAACAAATAGTTCCCCTCGTATTAACCTAAATATCTTGGTCTTCCTTTTCTATAAATTTCTTGTTGTTGTAAATAATAAGTTACTGAACTTTCATCTGTAGTTTAATAGTTGTTTATTATTGGTATAAGGGTATGGGTGCGTGATAGTGCAAAGTCAGTTGAACTACCAAGTTGAGTTCATATTTTTTGAATCAAAGCCAAGGTAAGGTAATTGATTTTTTCGCCTCCTCTTATGTGATTATGCTGCTTATGCTTTCATGCCAATATCATCTTATTATAGAGCCACACCAAAGACACTACACATACATAAATGAAAGATCCCAGAATTGAGAGCTGATCTGAGTTGACAACCTGCTCATAGAGCTTCAGGTTGGTTCGCTCTTTAAAATTTAAACGAAAATATGTTGAAGTAAAATACAACCGTTAGCAGTTTCTTTAGTTTTAAACTCTTAGATTACATGCTTTTAGAATGTAACATTGCAGTGGTCGGCGCGATATTCAATCTCACTTTAACATTGCGCTTGTGTTTAGAGGCAGACACTGTTCGATATTTGGCTCACTCGCAACGCAAATCATACGAACTCGTTTGGATAGATTGCTAAAATTAAGGTCACGCAATGCAATTTGCACACATTTGGCTAACTCGTCGATTGTAAAATAAATATCACAATGCAAATAATACGAATATGACATTACTCACTCGTGCTCAATGTTTATATTAATTATAGCATTCGAGCGTTTTACTTTAGTGGAAGTTCTCTTAATTAGGTATTAATAAGCTCTTGTCTAGTAATAACCTTCAGTACGCTCTTGGAAGTGCAAATTGCTAAACAAGCGCTATCCACGGAGATACCATCCATAGTCTTCACGTGTCCAGTGCAAAATTCTGACAAAATGTTCGTTTAATAGGAACAAATATCCCCAAATAAAAACGAATAATATTTTGTAGTGCGATTTTAGGAACAACGAGAGAGAAAGGCTAACGTTGGGTAGGCGAACCTTTTATAACAGAACAATAAATAAGAAAGAAAACTTAGATTTGCGACTCATTCCTAAAAATACGTTTTAGAGTGTATTTTTAGGAATGAGTCGCAAATCTGCTTTCATAGTGATCGGTTGTGTCACGCTTACGCAAAATTGTTTTCTATTCTGCCTTCGCTCTGTCTTTGGTCTGTTTCTTGGAAATTTAAGTGCACAAATTAATTATTATATATTGCGAATTATTATTAATGCAATGGATGATAACAGTTTTGCTGACTCTCAGCTTACAAATAGCCGAATTGACCTCCGAAACATAATCTCAACAATATGCAAATTATGCTAAGATACTCAAAGCAGCAGCACCACCACAATTACTAGTGCCACCAGTAGCACCACCTACACCATGGCAACTGCTACAATAAGCAGCAGCTGCCCCTGGATTAAGCATCAGTAACCAAGGAAAGACCCCTATCGACATGTCCCGCTGACATGGCAGCAAAATCTTTAAGCGATGCTGCCAAAAGACACCTGGAATCTCAAAAAAAGCCGATCGGGCAAAAGAAAAAGTGAAAAGGCTCATTTATTTCTAACTCGAAAAAAAGGAGTAGCAGCCAGGTTCTGCACTCGCCCCCACTACTAGCCAACAGGTTAAATCTATTAATAGATTTGCCATTCTTAACACAGATATCCCAACTAATGAAAAGCATGGGGAAGGCGCGGCGAATGAGAATGCTGATGATGACAGTGATAATATGGACGTACATCAATCTGCAGCAACCAACAATGGACAATATTCGCAAGAAGAATCAGCTAAAATTGGTAAATCAGCTTAAAGGTCCCCCGAAACCACCGCAAGTTGTTGTCAATGTTAGCCACTTAAACGACTTATTTGAGCTTATAAAGGAAGTGGCAAGTTTAGATAACGTTGTCGTCAAAGCTAATCAAGGGGAAACAGTCAGAATCTTTCCCAAAGCCAGTGGCACTTATAGAGCCATTGTGAGCTGTATGGATGAGATTTTCATTGAGTTCCACACATATCAAATGCAGACAGAAAAAGTACACAGAATTGTAGTAAGAGACTTACATCATAGCACCCTAAATAATGACATTACCGCCGATCTAAAAAGTTTGGGCTATGAAGTTCTTCACATCCATAACCCAAGTTCAAGGATTAATAAAGACGAATAACTTAATATATTTTTATTAGTATTAAACCTTGTGCCAAAATTAATGCAATTAACCAAGTGAAGACCCTTTGCTGACTGAAAATAAGAATTGAAAGAATTTCGAGAATCCTCTGGAATTGCGCAATGTCGTCGATGTCAGGAGTAGGGACACACAGCTAAATACTGCTGCAGGCATCCCAATTGTGTCAGGTGTGGTGGAAATCACCAAGCCTCACAATGCATACGTCTCAGAGAGGCGCAGCCTACCTGCATCCACTGTTCTGGAAACCATATGGCCAGCAATAAAAGATACTAATGATACCAGGAGTTTCTTCGCGGATCAAGAGGACTTGCAAGATAGGCGAATAATTTAAATAAGACTGAACATGACCAGTCTTATTCAATTCTAGAGAGCAAAAACAGTTGCCTAGCTACCAACTCTATAACAGCGACATAATGTGCTCAATCATACGCCTTCCTGCATTGACTTTGCAGTGCATTATGGAATACCAGATTCTCGAGCAACTATAACTCAAAGCTGGGATTTGGACTCAGCAGGTCAGTGGACCTGCTTGCCTTTAGTCAACAATAGGAGAGATCGATTCAGCTGAATACTACGCTACATTCTGGTGAATATATTGAAATGGTTGTTCACAACTTCACAGAAAGTATTTACAGGGCTGCGGCTGCCTCGGCACCTTCTCTTCTACCGACAGAGGGGCCAGACACCTTTTGGCACAGAAAAGACTCCGAAGGCAATACGATCTCAAGACCCCTAGGACCAAATTTTATGGAACCGACCTGCAAGGCAACTATAAAATATCTTAAGAGAACTTCGAAGCAACTTTTTGAGCAGAAGCTGGCTTCGTTTCACTATACCGTGGATGCTAGATATTCGCTTTGAAGGTGCACTAAATCCCTTAAGACAACCGTTTAGACAGGTTCCTGGCGGCGAACTTGCCAGAAACGAAGAAGAGCAGGCCATCTCATTTGCACGGCATTTATACACTAGGTTGACCCATTACCAATTTCGATAGCGTTTGGCATATTGGCCTACTGAGCAAAATTAAAAAGCTGTTCCCAGCACCATTCTACGGAGTTCTACTATCATACTTGGAAGAACGGAAGTTTATGGTCAGGGTCAGGAACACCTACTCGCCTCCTTATCATATGTGAGCTGGAGTTCCTCAAAACAGCGTCCTTGGCCCGCTGCTCTACTCAATATATACTACTGATTTACTCTGCCCTAGCGAGTATCATTTGGAAGTTCCCAGGATAGCTCTACTTACTACCTACGCTGATAATATTGCACTGCTTTACAGCTCTAAATGTCGCAATGAGGCAGCATGTGGACTCCAAGAGTACCTTACCACATTGGCTGCCTGGTACAAGAGATGGAATCTAAAGGTCAATCCACAAAAGACCACCCTTCCCTGCTTCACCTTGAAGGCCCCTTATTGACTATAACACACCTATGCAATTGGAAGGCGTAACTCTGGACGGTGGCCGATCAACAGAAGAAACACCATGTCACTCAGACCCAAAAGAGCAGTCTATGTGCACTGTATAGCACCGATCTGGAATAGCTACAAAATCTACAGGTGCATAAAGGTACTACAAAATCATTCATGCAATTATGACCACCCTTCATCGCAACCTGAATTTGCATACAGTGGAGGAGCAGATTGGAAGGCACACTAGTTGTACAGTGATAGACTAAGTGTGCTCGCGAGATGCTTACTCAATGCCAGGCCTCTAAGGATATTAAGACGAACGGGTTTTTCCAAAACTATTGGACAACTTTAACGAGAGACAATACGAGAATATTTGCAAGTCCTCATGCGCACAGCTTTTGGTTTGGTACTATTATTAATTATTATACTTGTATTGTTATGACAAAACAAAATAATGTCTTTCAAGTATTTTGTGCGTGCATTCTGATATACGCACACACAAACTTTGACATTCGAATTCCAAGAAATCTGAATGTGAGTGAGAGAGACAGAGCACAGGGCTAGCACAAATAACGCGGCTTGGCTTGCAAATAAAATTTTGTTAGCGTCATATGTTGTTAAAAGCTTTCATTTATATGTCTTGAAGTAGGAACTATATGTTATAGAGGCTTACAGCAAAAAGAAGTCCATACAAGTCGATAGCTTTAATACTGAGAGAGTAGTTTGCATAGAAACAGAAGGACAGATAGATGGACATGGCTATATCGACTCGACTTAACATGCTAATCAAGAATATATAGGGTCGCATGTGTTTTCTTTTATGCGTTACAAATATCGTGACATAATTATAATACCCTCCGCAAGAGCATAATTATTATCCGATCCTTATGACAAAGCGGTAGTGTATGTACTTTGACGTAAACAAAAAAAATGTAAGGTAAATTCTTTAAAAATTATAGAGAACTAACTAGCCCGGTGTGCGTCGCTACGCCCAAACCTGTTGTTCTTTTTGTTGTTGTGCTATGATATCAAAATATATTCGTCTATCGATATTTCTACGTATATAGAAAGATTTCGATTCACATGTATCGGTAACTTAAGATATCGATGTACATATATCTGAAACGTTATATATCATTATAAATAAGTCGATCTTAATATATCGATTATCATTTAACGATAACTAAGTACATCGATAAACATGTATCTATAACTGAATATTTTGAAATTGATATGTCGATAGCCCAATATATCGAAATCAATATATCGGCAACTTTATATAACGCTAAGCATTAACAATATATCGATAAATATTATAAACTCAGTATATCTTTGTACAGTATATCTCTCTTTAGGCGCCTAAAAAGGACACACAGGCAGACATTCATTTTTATCAAATGGATAAGACTCATCGATTGGCAAGGCAATTTTGAAACCTACAATTTTACGAGGAACTAAAGAATTTTGATACCAAATTTCTATGTGGACATACGGAAAGATGTAAATACTCGTAAATTAATGTCTGGCTCTTTGTCTGTTTATCCTTTACATGCGAACTAACTATGCGATCGATCGGTATGAAATTCTTACTGTATAATAATACGGGTCAAAGGCTATATATCGTTTTGAAAAAATGGGCGTTGCACTATAACTATAACTATAACTATAACTATAACTATAACTATAACTATAACTATAACTATAACTATAACTATAACTATAACTATAACTATAACTATAACTATAACTATAACTATAACTATAACTATAACTATAACTATAACTATAACTATAACTATAACTATAACTATAACTATAACTATAACTATAACTATAACTATAACTATAACTATAACTATAACTATAACTATAACTATAACTATAACTATAACTATAACTATAACTATAACTATAACTATAACTATAACTATAACTATAACTATAACTATAACTATAACTATAACTATAACTATAACTATAACTATAACTATAACTATAACTATAACTATAACTATAACTATAACTATAACTATAACTATAACTATAACTATAACTATAACTATAACTATAACTATAACTATAACTATAACTATAACTATAACTATAACTATAACTATAACTATAACTATAACTATAACTATAACTATAACTATAACTATAATTATAACTATAACTATAACTATAACTATAACTATAACTATAACTATAACTATAACTATAACTATAACTATAACTATAACTATAACTATAACTATAACTATAACTATAACTATAACTATAACTATAACTATAACTATAACTATAACTATAACTATAACTATAACTATAACTATAACTATAACTATAACTATAACTATAACTATAACTATAACTATAACTATAACTATAACTATAACTATAACTATAACTATAACTATAACTATAACTATAACTATAACTATAACTATAACTATAACTATAACTATAACTATAACTATAACTATAACTATAACTATAACTATAACTATAACTATAACTATAACTATAACTATAACTATAACTATAACTATAACTATAACTATAACTATAACTATAACTATAACTATAACTATAACTATAACTATAACTATAACTATAACTATAACTATAACTATAACTATAACTATAACTATAACTATAACTATAACTATAACTATAACTATAACTATAACTATAACTATAACTATAACTATAACTATAACTATAACTATAACTATAACTATAACTATAACTATAACTATAACTATAACTATAACTATAACTATAACTATAACTATAACTATAACTATAACTATAACTATAACTATAACTATAACTATAACTATAACTATAACTATAACTATAACTATAACTATAACTATAACTATAACTATAACTATAACTATAACTATAACTATAACTATAACTATAACTATAACTATAACTATAACTATAACTATAACTATAACTATAACTATAACTATAACTATAACTATAACTATAACTATAACTATAACTATAACTATAACTATAACTATAACTATAACTATAACTATAACTATAACTATAACTATAACTATAACTATAACTATAACTATAACTATAACTATAACTATAACTATAACTATAACTATAACTATAACTATAACTATAACTATAACTATAACTATAACTATAACTATAACTATAACTATAACTATAACTATAACTATAACTATAACTATAACTATAACTATAACTATAACTATAACTATAACTATAACTATAACTATAACTATAACTATAACTATAACTATAACTATAACTATAACTATAACTATAACTATAACTATAACTATAACTATAACTATAACTATAACTATAACTATAACTATAACTATAACTATAACTATAACTATAACTATAACTATAACTATAACTATAACTATAACTATAACTATAACTATAACTATAACTATAACTATAACTATAACTATAACTATAACTATAACTATAACTATAACTATAACTATAACTATAACTATAACTATAACTATAACTATAACTATAACTATAACTATAACTATAACTATAACTATAACTATAACTATAACTATAACTATAACTATAACTATAACTATAACTATAACTATAACTATAACTATAACTATAACTATAACTATAACTATAACTATAACTATAACTATAACTATAACTATAACTATAACTATAACTATAACTATAACTATAACTATAACTATAACTATAACTATAACTATAACTATAACTATAACTATAACTATAACTATAACTATAACTATAACTATAACTATAACTATAACTATAACTATAACTATAACTATAACTATAACTATAACTATAGTAACTATAACTATAACTATAACTATAACTATAACTATAACTATAACTATAACTATAACTATAACTATAACTATAACTATAACTATAACTATAACTATAACTATAACTATAACTATAACTATAACTATAACTATAACTATAACTATAACTATAACTATAACTATAACTATAACTATAACTATAACTATAACTATAACTATAACTATAACTATAACTATAACTATAACTATAACTATAACTATAACTATAACTATAACTATAACTATAACTATAACTATAACTATAACTATAACTATAACTATAACTATAACTATAACTATAACTATAACTATAACTATAACTATAACTATAACTATAACTATAACTATAACTATAACTATAACTATAACTATAACTATAACTATAACTATAACTATAACTATAACTATAACTATAACTATAACTATAACTATAACTATAATTATAACTATAGCCTCCATCCAGCTGTGGCTAATTTTAAAATGGATAACGTATACCAGTATTGTAATCTTAAAAGTCAAAATCGAGACAAAAAGAAATAGACTGCCATCATTGCCGAATGCAGAAAAGAAATTTCTCTCAATCTACTTAATGAGAATCAATGATGATTTATAGCACGTGTTGATCGTAAAATTGTGAGTGCATTGAAAACATTCTTTATCTACTTAAAATACGTATGTTCAAAACTGCTCTTAAACAAATGCCAAAAGCAGAAAAAAAAATGTCGGGCAACATGAACGCTAATTTAATAAACCAACAATAAACGAAGTTCATACGTTGTCGAAGAATATAATACAAGTGATAAAATTCTTCAACGCAGAAGTGGTGATCGAGCTATATATCGGTTATATCCACGAAACTTTTAGAATACCACAGAGACTTCTGGTAGTCTGTAAAGCGAGACAGCAACTAAACAACAACAAACAAAGTTGAATAGGAGGATAGAGCTTTTTAAAGTCTAAAATGCTTCCTTTGCCTGTTATATATAATTACAATATATCATTTACTCTACAGCAGCGGTCGTCAGCGGCCTATCTACTGTGTATACGTTTAGGGTCGGGATCTACACCTATACAAAACGATCTTTGTCTTCGGCAATATGCATTCGGTTGTTGCTGTTCTGCTTCGGTACCTGAAGCCGAACTATAATCATTTCAGTCTGCTTTCAGACTTCGACGAAGCGCGTACACGCTGCGCAGATGCATAAAATGTACTGAGCGAAAAAATGTTTAACGATGAATGGGAGAATATACTTTTCATCAGAAATATGGATGGCGAGACACTGAGAAGTCTACTCACACTACCTTTTGCTCTAAGAAGAGGATACTGCCCGCTTGACCAAGTGAATGGTGCGATACTATAAAACCTCTAAATACCGGGGCATGATGCTGGACTGAAGGCTTTCTATAAAAAGAAAAGCCAAGACAAAAACCGCTTGGTGCTAAGCTTATGCAATATCCGTGGTTTATTGTGTAGTAGGCGGAAGTAGTGGCTTCTCCAATAGATAAGTTTATGCACAATATGGTAAGTCTGCCAGCTGCGCTCGTTGTCTCACATTTATTCAATTATCTTTTGTTATTTATCTACTCATAGTTCCGACAAAAGAGTTAGGCCATTCAGTCATTCATTATATGCTATAACTAATCACCCAATGTCTCCACACGGATTTTTAATAATAAATTTAGATTTTAATAAAAGTCAATAACACACAAGGGTCTGACGAGTTAGAAGGCGACTTCATTGCCGGGCATGCCGGCGTACCCAAGCACCCCGATCATCTTAGGCAGAGACATTTGTCGGATAGAGCTAGATGGGGAAAGTACTCTAATAGCTTGCTTACGTACGAGAAGTTAAATTGGCTCCTAAAGTTCCGCTTTTCTTTTCTTTTCTGAGTTTGAGATGGAAAGATGCTGGACCATTGCAATACAGGTTCTGGTTTTAAGTCCTATGATCTCTACACCCACACCTCGATAAGCTTTTATCCATTTGTAAATCATTGTTCAAGGGCGTAGTCAGCAGACGGTATAGGCGGCTGTGCACCCCCTACAACTCGACTTTCGGTATAAATTCACTATAAATCGCCTAATGGCTTAATTTGGATAAGAAACAACCAATTTTGCTGCACTAAGAGTTCGTTCCGAATAGATCATTTATATATGAGCTATATGATATAGTGATCCGATCTGGATCAACTGAGGTCAGCTGACGTAGAGGCTTCTAAAACTGACATTTCTCAAATTTGTTTCAATTTGGATAAAAAACAACAAATTTATTTGTACTAAGGGTTCATACCGAATCGGTCGGTTATATAGGAGCTATATGATATAGTGATCTGAATGAAATTTGGTCATCACAAGAAAATATATACTTAATGGGGTCGGAGATGATATCAAATATCATGACAAAATTATAATACCCGCTGCAAGGGTATAAAAAAGCACTCCATGAAAACAAATAAATTTATTCCAAACAGAAAATTACGAAAAATATCATGAAATTAAAAACCTAATTGTAAACATATTGGACTATTCAACATTTGTTTGTAACCTTGATTTCTATATCCAATACGCGAACAACGCGATCTGCATACAAGAAATAACTCGCTTATACGAAAGGTAAAGCAATTGCAAAGATTTCTGCATTTGCAAAGATTGCTGATCACTTTGCCCGCCGAACAAGTCATGCAATAGTGCGCTCACCGGCTCGAGAAAACCGGAACGTTTGACTTACAATGCCCACGATACCAATCCACGGGGCTTGTTACGCGCGAAGCCCAGGCTAGAAGCTCCACCTCCCGCCCAACCGGTAGAGAGGCGCTGCAGCATAACGAGCGACATGAATCGCGAAAACAGAAAAAATAAAAAAAAAAAACGCGGACACGCTCGCTCATTTTCAATGAAAGTGAAAAACAACAAGCCATAAACAATTTACATTATCTAATAGCTAGATGCGTTAGTATAGATGTTTTGTTTGAGTTTAGGGAGTTATTATTAGAGATAAAGTTAAATAGATTATTATAGTTACAACAAAGGACACGAAAACGTTCATGCAGGAGAAAGTTTAAATTACAGTGCTGAAGATAGGAACATAATTTCTAATATTTCTACGAGGAACACAAAATCTGATTTGGCTAATTAAAGACGGGGAGTCAATATCACCATTAATCAGCTTATGAATAAAGATAACATTAAGCATAATTCTACGATTTTCAAGAGATGGAAGGTTTATTAGCAGGAGCCTACTTGAATATGAAGGGAGGAGGTTATCGGTGTCACAATTCAACCCTCGGAGAGCAAAAAGTAAAAATTTCTTTTGAACAGACTCAATGCGGTCCTGGTGATTTCTGTATTGTGGACACCAAACACACGATGCGTACTCTAAAATAGGTCGGACAAGAGAAGCATACAGTAGTTTGTTTATATAAGAATCATCAAATTCCTTCGACCATCGCTTGATAAAACCCAGAGCACCCACAGCCTTATTGACGGTAATTACAATGTGTAAGTCGAAATTCGTAAATCTAAAAGAACACCTAAGTCAACAACTAGTCGATACGATCAATGGGCATATTTTTCAGAATGTGCTAAGAAGGGCTGAAGCGGTATGCTACGAGAAAACGACATAATTTGCATTTAGAACAGTTGATATTTAATAAGTTGACCTGACACCACAATTGGAAAGAATCAAGGTCATCTGCAGCCTGAAGTGGGAAGAAGAGTCGTTGAAGGAGAAGCAAAGTTTAACGTCGTCGGGCTACCCTGCGGTACCCCTGATGTAACCGCAAGGGGCTTAGAGTAACAGTATGTTATAGTCTGTTATTAGACCTGTGTAAGCTATAAGGGTATCTGATCAGACCGATACTTAAGATTGGAATAAGTTGTTTGAAAGAACTCTGCAAACAAGTTGGCAATGCCTTGTACAGCAGGAATAGGAATATCCATAGTAACGTGTAATAATGAGTAAAACGGGCCTTCAGGGAGCAAAAGCGGACTAACTCTAGAGACCATTGAAATGGAAGGAGCAGAAGCAAATATCAAATCAAGTTGGCGATCAAATGAGTTTGTTACAAAATTAACTTGAGATAAGGGCAATTCAAGTAAGCCATCGTGTTGCTTTGAAGGTATCAAACCGGCTGAGCCGATCACAAAGCACCACGTGACGTCACAGATATTGAAATCACCAAAAACCAACAGTCGATCAGTATCAGAAAGCATTGACGCGATCGATTGAATATCATTAAGACGATCCAAGTAAACAGAAATATCAGAACGTGGAGGAATGTAAGAGGCAGTGATAAAGACAGAAAAACATTTAAGTACTAAAGTGTTTAGTACTTATAAATTAAATTACGTAAGGAAAATTGAGCATAATTGGTTCCGACAGAAGGCCGGAATCAACAGCAATCAATACCCTGGTGGGAGGGACAATCAAATCTATAGGCAATATAATAATTAGGAAAGAATGCAGAGTCTAAGATATCGGCCTCTTACATTTTGGAAGGCAAGAAAAAAAGATGAAGTTAGTTATTTGGAGCTATATTGGAGGAAACGGATTGTGCGGCAGCAGGGAGTCTAATCGGTATCCGATTTCTACTTCAAGCCATAAACTCTCACAACTAGGTGCTCAGGCCACAAACTTTTTTGGCAGATTCTGTGAAAACAGTCGTCCGGAACACCTATCTTGAAATAAGCTATATTGCGCGTAACATTAAACCTAAACTTTTATACCTTCATCTTCAAACTATGTAAATTAGTTTTGGCCTGTACATAGAAGGAAACATATTCCGATGTAGAAATAAAGACCATCTTCGGCTTTGGAATACCGATGAGAGGTCTAGGCAGAGAGATTGTAAATGCGTCAAAAGTTTGTGGAAGATAAAAGCTGTTATCGATTTGTGGGGGCGAGAGCGGGCGGTGCAAAATTTAAAAACAAACTTGATCTGACGCCCCACAAGAAGAGTCTACATATCATATTGAGTCTCTCTAGCTGTCACAGTCTCGGAGATTTAGGGGCTCATACGGGCGGACAGACGGACATGGCTAGATCGACTCGGCTATTGATGCTGATCAAGAATATATATACTTTATGGGGTGTTCGCCGCTTCGTTCTGCCTATTACATACATTTGCACGACCACAATATACTCGTTTACTCTACTATAGTAGGAGTATAAAAATTAGTTCGTTATAAAATATTGAGAAACTGAACGATTCAAATTACGACTCATGGAGTGTCCAAATGGAAAGTGTACTAGTTCATCAAAAACTGTGGCCTGTGGTACCTGGAGATCTTACAAGACCAATAGGAAACGACGAAAGAAAAACCCAGTAGTAGTCGTGTTTTTATTAAGCGTGAATTTTTGCGAAACCGGGTATACCAAAAAGTGCAAATGTGCCAGAGCAGCGTGAAAAGCATTAAAAGACCTCCATCACTTAACTGGCCCAGTGTGAAAAGTTTCATTATTTAAAATGCTTTTGTATTCGCCCGAAATCGGTGGTCGCTCAGCCATGATATAATAGGCAATGTATGGAAGCTCTGGAAACCTTATTCCGACTGCTAAAAGAAACGGAAACAGTGCGAAGCTGCGCGCATATTATATTACAATGTAACAGTAAAACCCTCTGGTTTTACAAGAAGCCTCAAACTGAACGCTGGTGCAATATTATGTAACCTTGATGAACTCGAACGATATATTTTCTATAGCAGAATATACTGGACTGTCATATAACAAGCGAGGAGGTACAGGCAGCAATAAATAGCTTAAATTTAAAAAAAAAAACCAGGAGAATATCGACTATCTACAAAGTTTATATACTAGGCCACGCCACAATTTTTCGGTAGCACTAAACGCAATCTTTAGTTGCGAGGAGGTGCCAACCGGTTTCATAAAATTTCAATTAGTTTTCCTATATTTCAAAAGGGCGACCCAAATTGCACAGAATATTACTTGATAGGCAGATATTTGCTTTTCTATAAGCTAACCCAACTAGGAATATCAACAAAATACAAAAGATTCTTGACAGTTTGTATAAAGACAACACCGCAGCCGGCGATACCTTGTCATCGTAGCTCCCAACTGAGTGTGGAGTGAAACAGTGATGCTTGCTAACCCCACTGCTATTTTCACTTTACCTTGATGATTTACATTGATTAAAGCAATTTTATATGCAGATAACATAGTACTGCTTTCGAAGACGGCATCAATCCTGCAAGAAATTATCAGTTCTGTTCGAGTATATTGCGAAACATGAGCTTTATCACTGAACATGTCTAAATATAAAGTTCTGATCTTCGAAAACACTGGAGAAGAATTAAGTCAGATAGTTCTATAGAAACAAAAAGCTAGATGTATTAAAAGAATATAAATATGTTGCTACCTTCAACCAATATTCAATAGCCCAGATATAACAAGAAAGGAAAGCTAGCTTCGACTTAACGAGCATTCACATTGTAAATATATAACCGATCTAGATCAAATCTGGTCGGCGCCCGTATAGTTACAGGAATACAAGACAAATTTCGTTTAATTTGGATGAAATACTTAAAACTTATGCTATTAAGTGATCATTTCGGAACAATCGGCTATATGGTAGCTATATGATACAGATTCCCGATATTGATCAGATAAAACCAACGGACGTGAGGCTTTTCAAATGGATACAAACTGATCTTTTTTTTTAATTTGAATGAAAACAGAAAAGTTATGCTACTAATTTTTCATTCCGGAACAATCGCTTATAGGGGAGCTATATGATAAAGCATAAGCTCTGTAGCTTTATATATGCTTTATACAGTCGGAAACGCTTCCTTCTTGCGTTGCAAACTTCCTGATCGAATTAATATATCATTTTGTGAATGGTATACAAATGAAAGATTGGCTATTTCCGATAGGGTAATATATGAGTAGCAATAACTACGTTGCAGACCATTACAGCTTCAATATAATTCCAAATGTGATCCCAATCAAGAGCTAGTGCCTAAGGCTAAACTTTAATAAGCTTCAATAAACTCAAATTGCTAACTCTGTAATCATGGTAACAAGAAAGCTGTTTTTTTTTACTTTTTAGGCAGGTGTCTGTCTTGTCTGAATTCCGCAGCTTGCACTTCGGCAAACCGCTAATAAATATAAGTGAATTAATTGATATATTTAATTGAAAAAATTGGCGGGCTCTCGCTGCATATGTAGGAGATGCAATGCGATATATTTTATATTTTATGAATATTTCTTATTCAAAAAAAATGTATGCAAAGTGTAAAATATATATTAAATAAATAATACTTTGTAAATTTGCAATCAAGTTACGCTGACAGGGAAAAGCCAAGCCTTTTCATATTTATGTATCTTACGGCTAACATAATAGATAATAAGAGGTGGTACAGGCCAATCGCGAGATTTGGTTAACACTGAATACTTGTAAGAGCATAAGCAACTTATATTGTAATGTTTTTAAAATTAAGATACCACTACTATTACTACATGCGCATGTCTGAAGATTGTGCGATGCAACAATATTTAACAACTTTCGGAACAGCGGAGCAAAAGCTCATATGCGCGTCAAGAGTTGTTTGAACTCGAACAATCTAAATCGAAAGTAAATCTAGTTGGTGATAAATGTATGATCGCATGTCAAAATTAAAATATCTAGTTCTGATTTAATCTTAGAAAATAAATTTATGTGCCAAGGCTGCAATGTAACTTTGCGTCAGTCAGAAAAGCCGTAAATAATGAGTGCCGTGTGATATTCAAAGATAAACTCGCATATGTAAATCGCAAAAATGGTGAAAATTGGATAACAGCAAAGCGAGAAGTGATTCATTTTTGTGCAACATAAAAGAAACCAATAGAATTATTGTACTCAAAACAATAATGATTTAATAAGGGTTCATAATCGGTACGGTCATCTAAACATAAACAGTTTAATCGAGTTTTTAGAACAGCAGAACTATAAGATACTTGTACTCAGCTTTTACTCAATATTGGACCCACTCAATAGTATGAAAAAAATGTATCGATTTGCGGGGCTAAAATTGTAAAATACAACTTGATCTGACGCCCCACAAGGAGAGTCGAGATTCTGACTATAAGATACTTGTACTCAGCTTTTACTCAATATTAGACACACTCAATAGTATGAAAAAAATGTATCGATTTGCGAGGGCAAAATTGTAAAACACAACTTGATCTCACGCCCCACATGGAGAGTTCACATACCAAATTGGGTGACCCTAGCTTTTATAGTCTCCGAGATCCAGGTGTTCATATGCACGGAGAAACGAACATGGCTAGATCGACTCGGCTGTTGATGATGATCAAGAATATATATACTTTATGGGATCGGAGACGCTTCCTTGTGCCTGTTACATACATTTGCACGAATACAATATGCTCGTTTACTCTACTAGAGTACGATTATAAACAAAACATAAGAAATTCCGCCCAAGAGGGAGAGAATCGGTATTGGTCCGATATTCTGACACCGTTTGTATGACAAGACAAAAAAAAGATGATAGTGAGCATCTGCTCATTAGTATCTACTAATACTAGTGAAGCAATTGCAGAAACTCAAGCACAGCCAGTTCAGAGCAAGAGAGACATTACTTGAAGAGCGTGATGAAGGGAGCAGTACAAGACAACAACGATGATAATGCTTAGGTCGACGAGAAGCGCGGCAGAGCCAGACCTAGGCTGATCAGAAATGGATTAAGATTGAGACCGAAAAAGCAATTCAATTCAGTAAAAGTGATCAGCAGGCACCACTAACAGTTGGGGAAGCACTGGAGAGCGATCAGAGATATGAGTGGTGTGCACTTATGCAAGCGGAGTTCAATGTATTGATAAAAATGGAACTTGGGAGTACGTACAACTGCTTCCTGATCAAGAAGCAATTGGATGTCGTTGGGTGTATGCTATCAAAAAAGACCCCAAACGAGAAATAGAGCGTTATTAAGCTAGGCTTGTGGCCAAAGGTTGTAGTCAAAAGTATGGCGTTAACTACGACGAAGTTTATTCACCCATCGTCAGATACGCTACAATTAGGATGGTGTTGGCAATCGCAGCTGAATTTAAGCCACATGTGCACCAATTGGACGTATCAACAGCGGAGGAGATCTACATGAAGCAGCCCAATAAGTTCAAGCTGCATAACGGTCAGGTGTTGAAATTCAAGAAATCATTGTATGATCTCAAACAATCTGGAAGAATGTGGAACTTCAAACTCGATGAAGTCTTACGGCGAAATGGTTTTATAGAATGTGAAAAGCTCATGTCTATACACTCGTTATAAAAGTACGAATATCAACACCGTAGCAGTAAATATTGATGGTCTAATGATCTGCAGTCCAGATTATGTGACTTACATATGCAGCGCATTTTCATGGAAAAGCAAGAAGCATGGTGTTGAGTAGCACAGAAGCCGTTATGTTAAGCAGCAATCGAATCAGTAGTTTCGAATGAAATTCTATTTGAATAAGAAACAAATTGTCATTTATTGAGACAACCTTAGTACTATGAATTTAGTTAAAAACCTCGCAGTAAACACACCAATGTAATTGATCTTAAATGTATTCCCTGTGAACATAATAGCGCAGCATTTATTTCACATTCGACACATGGGTGTTCTGGAACAAACGGTTATATTGGAGATATATGAGATAATTGTCCGATTTTGATCAGATCAGGCCAGTGGACGTGGAGTTTATTTAAATTGATACAAATTTATCAAAAACAGAAAAGTTATGCTCCTAAGTGTTAATTGCGGTACAATCGGTTATATGGTAGCTTTGTGATATGGTTCTCCGATCTTGGTCAGAACAGGATAGCGGAGGTAAGGTCTCACCAAATGGATGCAATCTGAATTTGTTTTAATTTGGATGAAAAACAGAAAAGTTATGCTACTAAGTGTTAATTCCGGAACAATCGGTTATATGAGAGCTATATGATATAGTTGTCCGATCTGAATAAAACTTCAACTAAAAAAGTCAACTTTGTAGCTTTTAGGACTTCTGAGATCGTTGTGGTGAAGCTGACGGACGAACGGACGGACAGACGGGCATGGTTAAATCGATTCCCCTTGTCATGCTGATCAAGAATATATATACTTTTATAGTTGGAAACGCTTCCTTCTATGAGTTGCAAGCATCCTGACAAAATTAATATATCATTTTGTAAATGGTATAAAAAGACAAGAAAGGAATGCTAACTTTCGGTACACGAAGCTAATATACCCTTGCAGAACTATTAAAAAAAAGTAAGTAGTCCGATATTCATTCACGTGAACGTTTTTAAAAGCATTTGTTTCTGCAATAACAATAGGCAGCGAAAGTTTACTTGTATTCATAAATACAAATGTTCATTGTTCATTTATGCATCCATAAATACATTCTGATATACAAAACCAATGTAAGCTTTGTGAGTAAGAGAGACAGAACATTCTATTATATTTTTACCTCTCCCTCTATCTCACACACTCAGGGTCAGCAAAAGAAATTTATTAGCGCTATCTGTTGTTCATTCTAAATCTGTGTTCGCAGCCAGAATTACAATTATTCAGGTTAAGAAAACAGAGAGAGACAGTGAGACAAAAGACAGACATCTCCCTCAGACGCACACAACCTAATCCAAACTGCACTATTGTTTCTTTTATTTATATCATTATCTTTATAAACAATCGGTTATCGGCATTCAATGTGAACGGTCGTGTCGCGCTTGCACTAAGTTCCAGCTAATCAAGTTTCGTTTGTTACCTCTGCTCTGTGCTAAAAATTAGCACATATTGACCAGTTTGGGCGCCGCGTTATAACGGTGCCGGCAAAGACTTGCGAATAAAGATAAGAAAGTAGTGCGCAAGAACTACGAACACTGCCCACTGGGCATTACATTACCCCTCAGCCTGCACACAGCCGCACAAGAGGGGTAATAAATTCTTGCTTATCAACAAGTTTTTTTTGTTTTTGTTCTGTTTTGTCTTGTTTGTGCGCGAAAGCAAGATCAAAGCACGCATAAGTGTAACTATCCAATTTTATTATTTGAGTGATTAAATATTAACAATTAGCTATGAATGACAAACAAGTACCTGACTCTCGGCCTACTGTGGTTCTGAACAATCTGCTAGACTATCAGAAAATGAAGGAATTGGCTGGTCTAACACCTTCTGAATTTAGATCACAACTGATGGACGATTTTGCCTCACATCGCACCTCACGTACTGCATCTGGTTATGTACACGAAGCCACTATTGTTCCCACTACATCTGCAGCTACATTCTCGGTAGCTTCAACTTCAGCCGCATGTTACGTGACTACTTGTTCATCTGGAGGAGTTTATTCATATGGCAACCAGCCAATAGTGGTCAGCGGCACAAGCCAACTAACTAGATCAACGAAACAGCAGCTACCAGGAGCCAGTCGCTCACTACCACAACCTGATAAAATCGTTAACATGCTTGTGTACCAGCCGACAGCAGTCCCCTGGCAGAAAGTTCCGCCAAAAAAAAGAAGATCACCTAAAACTGCGAATAAAAAAAACCGTTTTGAAGTTCTTGCAAATCTAGATCTTAGTCAAGCAGACGTTGATCTCGACATGGACGTTCCCCTGGACGAAGTCGACATAGATGGAGAGACACAGACTCAAGTACCAACGGAAAAAAACCGCCGAAGCCTAGCCAAATCACAGTACTGGCCATCAGTGATGTACCAGCCCTGGAGAGGCTTCTCAATTCAGCGGTTACTGCTGACTCATACGAATTTAAGGCTGCTCGTAATGGCAATTTACGCATATACGCTCGTGACTCTGATGCCCACAGAGCCATCACAAAAAAGCTTTCGGAAGTAAACCTCCAATATACGCACTTCTGCCTACCTGAGGACAGAGCTTTTAGAGTGGTGGTATGCAACTTGGCTGCATCCACCCCCACCGAGCAAATTATAACTGCATTCACCTCTCAAGGGCACTCTGTAGTGAATATGTACAATCCGAAGTCAAAATCACTGGTCGAGGACCCCTCCGAAATAATCGGGAGGCTCTAAAGGTCAATAAAGTCGGTCGGCAAAGAGTTAGAGTGGAGATGCCGAGAAAGAAGATTTGACCATACCAGGAACTATTGCACCAAGAAACCCAGATGCGGTAGATGCAGCAAGCCTCACTAGACTGCTTGTAGCCTATGCCAGGCAAAGACTTATGATGACCTGGTGTGCGTCAATTGTAATGGAAACCACGAAGCAACTAATAAGAGCTGCAGAGTATACGTCCAACGGCTCAAAAACCGCAAGTCCGGAGTCAATACTGGTCCCGTGATGCGTGAAGACCACGCTCAGCCCACGCGTATTATCAAGCAGCAGGTAATCCCAACCTCAATTGTGCGTCAGGGCCTGACGTACGCAGAGGCGTCAATTTTGGGGCAGCCGGGCATAAGACATGATAGGAATAGATCACAACAGCAAGCTCAGGGTACTGACCTACTCCATCAACGTGTGGCAAATCCAAAACAAACACAGCTCTTGATGGCGCACTAGTACAAATGATAAATTCCTTGCAGCAGACCATTGCGGATCTTGAGAAAACCATAGCTAGGCTGTTGGATGAGATCAAGGAACTCAGAGGTTCCAAGCCGGAGAAGCAGCACAAATAATGGCTACTGTGCTGCGCCTCGGTACGTGGAACGCTCGTAGTATTATCCCAAATACTAATGAGCTTAAGGTGTTTATGATCAAGCACGACATCGACATCATGCTTATCTCTGAGACCTTCTTACACGATGGTTCCCACTTCAACATGGCAGGTTACACATGTTATCGAGCAGATCACCCTGGAGGGCGCCCTAGAGGCGGAGCATGTGTGCTAATCAGGCAGGGATTTGTGCACTATCACCAACAAGCAATCATGACTAATCACGTACAGTTGGCAACCGTAATCATTTCAACTAATTTAGGTGAAATCGCTGTGGCTGCTGCGTACCTTCCACCAGGTTTGCCTTGGAGTACCCCTGAGTTTGGCAGTCTACTTGATCAGCTCGGTCAAAAATTTATCGTCGGTGGTGACTTCAACGCAAAACATCGACTCTGGGGCAGTTTGACGACAAACGCTAGAGGCACTGCGCTTCATGGCTGTCTTACCAGCAGTGCAACACAAGTGCTAGCCACTGGCAGACCCACTTACTACCCGTATAACAGGAGGGATACGCCCACGTGCATTGACTTCTACATGTACAAGGGTATAGCCAACAGTCTGCTCTCGGTACGAGAAGAGTATGAACTTTCATCGGATCATTTGCCCTTGGTTGCTTCTTTATCAATGTCGCCTCAGCGAACTACCCCAATAACGAGGCTTGTTTCTCCTGGTGCCAACATAAGACTCTTCCAAGACGTGATGAACAATGCTTTTAATCTCAACACGGAAATAAACACGCCAGAAGATATCGACAAAGCTATCGAAACTTTCATAAGCAGGGCTAAGAGCGCTGCTCCTATTGCTGCCCCAGCTGGTGCAACTCACTGTAGAGACGGACACAGCAACCTCACTCTCTCTCCGGAAGCAATAGGACTTCTAACGCTCAAGAAGCGCCTCAGACGCGAGTTCATCAGAACCAATGACCCGGCGATCGATAGACTGTATAGAAGGATCTCTAACAGGGTAAAAAAGGTATTAGCCACACTAAAAAGAGAAGCCACAGACGCCTTCCTGGAGAAAGCTACTCCCGATGAAAGTTCTACGTTTGCGCTCTGGAAGCTTACGAGGAGGTTCAAAAGGCAAGTTTCACCGAAATTCCCAGTCCGAAATCCAGATGGCTCTTGGGCAAGATCCCCCCGGGAAAGAGCCGAAGAGAATAATCTGGAAGAAAGATTCCAGCCGTTTGAGACATCGTCGCCAAGAAGAGTACAGCTAGTAACCGAATCTCTGGAAGCTCCGTTGCAGATGGCCCTCCCTGTAGCTCCTACCACCCTTATCGAAGTGGAAAAGGAAATCAAAAAGCTTCGCAATAACAAGGTTCCAGGCGAGGACCAGTTTGATAATCGCTCTATCAAGCTGCTCCCTCGCAGAGCTTTGCTATTCCTCGTATTGATTCTCAACTCCGCTCTTCGACTCGGACACTTCCCAGGCGCCTGGAAGAAGGCCAACATCATCATGCTACACAAAAGTGGGAAGCCAGCAGATGAGCTGGATTCGTACCGTCCAATAAGCCTACTGCCAGCATTTGGCAAAATATTGGAGAGGTGCATTTTAAGAAGGATTCTTGAAACCAACGCGGTCAAAAAGGCAATGCCAAAATTTCAGTTCGGCTTTAGGCTCAGGCACGGCACGCCCGAGCAACTACACCGAGTTGTAAACTTTATTCTGGAGGGATTCCATGGAAAGGAGTATGTTGTCGGAGCGTATCTGGATATCCAGCAGGCATTTGATAGAGTGTGGCATGCAGGAATCTTGCATAAACTTAAAGATCTACTTAATCCACAGCTCTATCTTATTGTTAAAAGCTTTCTTCACGAACGATCCTTTAAAGTTGTTCAGGACGGGGTGTCCTCTCATGCAAAGACGGTCAGAGCTGGTGTACCCCAGGGTAGCGTGTTAGTTCCAACCCTTTACAGCCTGTATACGCACGATATGCCTTCAGCTGACAACATGCCGATCTCGGACCAGAGCAATCTGCTTGTCGCCACCTTTGCTGATGACACTGCGGTACTGGCCAGAGACAGTTGCGTCTTCACCGCTACAGATCTCATCCAGATCTATTTAAAAAAATTCGAGAACTGGGCCTGTAGATGGAATATTGCCATAAACACTGATAAGTGTGTACAAGTCACATACACTCTCAGAGCGCAAACCTCTCCTGGGGTATTTTTACATGCTCAACTGTCAGAAGGAAGCTCACAAATATCTTGGAGTCACTCTGGACAAGCGACTAACCTCCCAGCGCCATATAAATGATGTAGTTAAGCGTCTGAAGACAAAGGCGAGCAGTTTGGCTTGGCTTCTTAATGCCAGGAATAAACTGTCAGTAACCAACAAGACGCTCATTTACAAAGTCATTCTGGCACCCATTTGGAGATATGGTATTCAGGTATACGGCATAGCGGCTAAGTCGAACCTTAATAAAATACGTGTTGTGCAGTCCCAATTCTTGCGCAGAATTTCTGGTGCGGCATGGTACATACGCAACAGCGATATCCACAAAGAACTCCATGTACCGAAGATCGGAGATGTGATCAATCGCCAAGCTTCTGCATATCTAGACAAACTCGCACATCACCCTAACCAGCTGGCGCAAAGGCTCCTAAGAAGTAGACGTATCCACGGAATAAGAATGAGAAGGAGGCTCAAGAGAGTCCACCCAACCGACCTGTCCCACAGAACCCTTTAATCTTCCCCTTTTGCCACCCAGTCACCCTATTATCTAGGTTTAAGTATGTACATTTGTTTGTACATATATCTTGTTGAAAATTAATTATAAACTATAGTATAAGTTGTTAAGAATAGTAACAGTAAGCTATATATCGTTGTAAAATAATAAACAATCACCATCACAAAAAAAAAAAATTATCTTTATATACAATCTGTCCTATTATGTGGACAATCAGTATATTGTATGGCATTTACATTAGCAATTACATTACATTAACTTGTGTCGAGTTGTTGAGGAGGGGTGATAAGTAGGTGAGGGGGTGAGTTGGTGAAGGGATGAGGGGTTGAGGGGAGTTCAGCGTCCTGGTACACACAATTGACAGGGACGAGGACGAGCACAAACAATCACAACACATACATATATATATACAACACGGAACACCCAGCCCAAGCGCGGGAATCGAACCCGCGACCGCTGTTGATCTCCTGACGTCAAAAATTTGAGCCTTTAGACGCCAGCGCCAACACCAGCGGCATTGTTTCTTTTTTGATATGACATTTCATATTACTATGTGATAAAAGCGAATCCAATTTTAAAATCAAATAACTTCGGTGTACTAGGATTCATTCCGAGTGGTTCGGTTACATGGGGGCTAAGTGATATAGTCCGATCTTGACAATTTTTACATATATCAGCTCAAAGCAGAAATAAGCCTATGGTCAAAATTTCAAATCGACAGCTTCAAAACTGAGAGAAACAGACGGACAGACAGACAAACGGACATGGCTATATATACTCGGCTTGTCATGATGACACGCATGTCCGACATGCTTCCGTCGATGGGTTGCAAATATCATAACAACATTATAATGCCCTCTGCAAGGGTGTAAAAAAGGGGTTGATGGTTTACTTACGATTTAATACATGGTTATTTATTAATTGAAGTTCCAATTCGTCTTTTTGCATGCGGATATTTGTGCACATTTCCCTAGATGAATCCAGTTCACTAGATAAAGTAGTATTACTTTTTTGAAGTTCCAAAATATCGTGTTTATAACGTTGCATAAGCTGCTTTAAATCATTTTGATATGTATTTACATCGGTTTTTAGGTGCATAATTGTTGTGTCCTTATCGGCTATAATACTTTCGAGAACATTCACTCGTTGAGTTTGACTGCCATCTTCTTCTATTGTTGTGTTGGTCGAGAAGCTTGTGTCAATGAGATCATCGACTTTCGGATCAGGATCTGGTTGAACAATGACAACTGGTGGAATATAACTGCCAAAATCAACTTGTGATTTAAAGTTTGGACTTGTTTCCGGTAGTTGTGGAACCATAATAAGGTCCGTAAAATATTGAAGTGGTCTTACATTTTCATAAAAGGACTTTAACTTTAGAAATATGCTATTAAACCGTTGTCTATGGCCACTCAGAACATCACTAGGTAAATCTTCATGCAATTTAAACATTAGTCGAACACTGATATCGTATAAGGGATTTGAATCTTGAATGAGGCAAATTAACGGTGCCAGCCTGCATTGCCCTTGTGTTGTCATCGATGATATACGATAAGTGTTAATGGAAGAAAATATTGATAGTTGTACTGCAATTACATCCTCTAAGTAATCGAAGATTTCCACACACAGTTGAAAGCTAAAAAAAAAATTTATATACATATACCATAAAATAAAAATATTGAAATTGGACGCATACTAATAATTAATATCCTTATCAGCAAACTTTGCAATTTCGGATAAAGTAGTTGTGAGGGATCCGGGATAGTATTGATTTTTTTCATGGAAATTAAGTTTCGTAACTAAAAGCTTTGAGTAAGATTTTATACAAAATCCAATGTCGTCTTGAAGGTGGCCCCACAACTTCCCCACTTCCAAAATCATTTGCCTATGAATTTGAGAATGGCGTAAAGCACATTCATGACCTTCCCTTAAGACTTTATGCAAGAGGTGGCAAAATTTCCAAGCTGTATATCTATTTTCCATTAATGGTTGTCGGGAAATAATCATCCAGAATGATTTGGCTTCTTTGGATTTATGGATTATTATAATAACAGATCGCGCATGCTTCGTTTTTAGTGGGGCTTCTATTCCATTTAAAGCTTTATTTACACTGACAGTCTGAAAATATAAAAATAAAAATAATGGTTAACTGCTGGTTCTTTGTCTATAGAGTAACAGCGTTCTAGTATAGTTATTTCCAAAGACAAGAAAGACGGCAGTTATTTAAGAGTCCACAGCAAAAATAGCGAAAAGTCAAATACTTGACATTGACAAGGAGTTGCAAACCTTACAGTTTGTTTCGAGATCTTCCTCGGCCTCGTTTCAAATTATTTTCATTTTAAGAGAATAAACTTAGGCATTACAGTTCCAAGTACGTGTGCAAGCATTCGAACACTACTCTCTCTTCGTTGTCTCTTTGTTGACGTCGACCATGTAGACATTTCTTCAACCTCTTTTCTTTTTCTTCAAGAAAACTGGTAACACGTAATTTTCAGGCCAACCTGAAAGAAGAATTTCACACCAACTTTTTATACCATTCACAAAAAAAATGTGAATGTATATTAATTTTGTCGTGAAGTTTGCAAGCCACAGAAGGTAGCGTTACCGACCATATACAATATATATATTCTTCTTCTTTAGCATGACGAGGGGATTTGATAAAACTCCTGAATCTCAGAAATCTTAAGAACTACATAGTCGAAATTTTAAACAGATGCTTCTTATATCTGCATACTGGTTCAGTTAGTCAACATTTCACTCACTTTTGTGTTTAATTATGCTAGGTGAATAACTTTAATTTTATCTTTTAAATATACTTGGTGGCTATGTACATTTGTGGCTTAATCATTGTTAAATTTATCAATGCAATAAGTCTGACTGAGCTTTTAGCTCGAGCTTTGGATTTTGTTATATTGGCACAACGGGATGATCTTAAAAAATGCACACAAAAAGCAGCCGGATTTACTCTTTTCCCGTACCAAATAAAACAAGAAAGAACGCGTAAGTCAATATTCCCACTATAAGATACTCGTAGTCTTTATTTATTTTATGTTCGACACACTCTAAAGTATGCAAAACTTTTTGATTTTTTTTTTTTTTTTGGGTGGGGTGCTCTCGTACAACATTTTTTTTACGACTCGGCTGTTGATACTGATCAAGAATATATATCCTTAATGAGGTCGGTGACGCTTCCTTTTGCCTGTCACATACATTTGGACAAATACAGTATACGCGTTTACTCTACTAAAGTACGAGTATAAAAATTATACAAGCAATTCTGGTTGTGGCGGGACAAGATTTAGATTAACCGGGTCAGTTGGCCTGACACAAGACGTGCAATTCTATTTAAATTTATTTATATTTAAAGATTATTTTCAGCAAGTCAATTTCAGCAGAGACATTTTTGAATGCTGTGCGGAGAATTTTATAGCTGACCATTCCCGAGCTTTTCTTGTAAAGTCAAATGTAACGTGAAGTTGGCTACACCTTTGACCAAATAAAATTTAGCACAGCACAAGCGCAACTTTCAAGAAAGCTTTCTCGATTACCGCGCAGGCGATAAATATGTCGCAAAAAATATGCGATGTAAACTGTTATAAATAACTTTGGGTGGATGACGAAAACAAAGACAAATGTGCGTTTATGGCTTTATGGTCAAGCTGAAGGACAAAGGGTATGGGTAAACATTCCTTAGTCAGCTGCGAGCTCTGTCCGCACTAAACCAAAAATTCCATCTTAATAAATGTAAATTAATTGATATTTAGAGAAATACTGTTTGAATATGTGAACATGCGGATGTAGTTTCTTCCGGTGTTTTGAATACATCAGCCAAATGTTATTTTTCTAGGCTATATTAGGATTAAGAAGTTTTATCAACATTTAAATTGCAAGTGGATCAAAATCGGGGTCAAAATATGTATGGGAATGCAAGGAAATTCATTATATCTCAGTATTTAGTTATATTGGACCGAAAAAAATGATATTCATCTCTTATAGAAAACTCGAGAAAAATTCAAAGAATTTAAAAATAAAATTCTCGAAGTACTCGAATATTTTTTAAATGCTTTTCTGAGTGTATTCTTCTTTGAATACTAAACAATTTTTCAAACAATTTATTCCTCTCTTAAGTATCGGTTTGATCAGATATATCCTTAATACTTACCCAGGTCTAATAACATTCCACATCCTCGTACTTACTGAAAGCTTATTTAGCCAAACTTTTTACCTGGTCTTGATGGATTTTCTGGATGATTTACCAGATTCTGCGCTAATGCGTTACACAAGTCTATATGTAAGCTTTTCATCTACAGTTAAAGATTTTGCCTTTTGCTTCTTTCTGGAAGGAGTTTTTTGTCATTCCTCTCTATAAAAAACGGGAGCAAGACTGATCCCAAAACTACAGAGGCATATCTAAACTGTCTGCTATTCCTAAGCTTTTTGTAAAAATCTTAATTTCACAGTTGCGACATGCTTGTGGTTCTATAATTTCATTTTCTCAGCATGGGTTTATGAAGCCTACGTCTACCACCGCTAATTTATTAGAATTTTTTTCTTTTGTCATACAAGGATTTAAGAATAAAATGCAAACTGACGTCATTTACGCGACTTCTGCAAGCACTTAACTCTGTAAATTACTGTTTACTTAATATGTTTACATCAGGGGTACCGGTTCCTTTCTCTTCACTCTATTTATAAATTTTCTTCCTCAGGTACTGTACAATTCTTGTATACTATTTTACGCCGATGATGTTAAGCTTTGCTTGACCTTTAATCTCTCTATCTTTCTCTCACTTAGTATCATAACTTTTCTGTTTTTATCCAAATCAAACCAAATTCGGTTTGTATCCATTAAAGGAGGACCCACGTCCGCCGACCAGATTTGATATAGATCAGTTATACATTTACAATGTGAATTGTACATAACCTTCGGCAACTGAAGTACCCTTCCTATCTTGTTCAACTTGTTTTTGTATTTCCTTAGTTTGGGTATCCGGCCTTCAATAATTTTTAATAAACACCGGATTATCCTTACGTCTCAATTTAGGATTAATTAAAAATATTTGTTGTGATTGATTCGGTGGAATTTGGAATTTATCCAAATACATCACTATATTTGGTGCATAAGTCCACTATTTGGGATTTGAATTTAGGCGCAGCTTTAAAAGTTTCTTCTCCAATTTCTGGATTAGTTTGAGGTGCAAAGTAACTCGTAAGTGGCTCAAATTTTTAATTATTTATATTAACTAATTTATCGGTACTGAATGAATTCAATAAATGGACAAATGTATTTTTAGAAGCTACATAAATTAAATTTCCTGATTTGGGATCAACTTGGGATCTTGCTGGTAAAAGTATTGAATTTTAATTATTTGGTCTGATTATATGAAAATCTTCCGAAGTCAATTGAATCTTTTAATAAAATTAATGCCGATTATTCCATCACATGGTATTGCAAAGTTTAAGTGAACTATATTAAAATTGTGTGCAGTTATGTCTTTAAGGCCTTTGGATTTTATTGCTGCTTTTCCTATAACTTGCATATTAATTTTGTTATTTGTTTTTTTATGTCATGAGAGACATAAGAATTTTCCTTAAAAATTGAAATGTCTGCACCTGTATCGATTAAAAATGTTTTCTTACAGGTTGCTACATGGTCAAATGATACGAATCAAATGAATCAAATGATACGAATACATGGTCAAATGATACGAAATGATATCTAAAGGTTGTCGGGAGGTTTTCGGTTACTCAGACTGTTTAAGAATGAACAACGGTTAATCTTATTCTGCATAAGTAAAGTTTAAAAGCTAAGTTCAAAAACTATATATTATCAAAGTTTCCAGAATAAAATAATACAGTCCACTCAAAGGAAGAAATGCACTTAAATTAAAACATATATATATATATATATAAATATAAAACACAGTCCACACATAAATATATGAAACGCAATTCACACGTACACAGAAATGTAATAAACATTATGTAATTCAGTTGCACCTTTTTGTTTAATATTTACTGCACATGGACTAAC
>JBAMBM010000812.1:4200000-4770910 GCA_037043425.1 Hirtodrosophila duncani
GCCAGCATGTTCTTATGAACATCTCATTAATTAAACAATCTCATTTTCAGAGCTTTGACAGGCATGAGGGCGGTTGAAGGCACAATGATCATTGATTATGAAACATATCTGGGAAATCCCCTAAATTACTTTAGCTTCATACATCAGTAGCTGGATGGCCCAAATTGGTGACTTTCATGTCCCAAACAGCTTGAGAAGGTTAGTAGCAAAGAAGTTTACTTATTTCACTCAAAACCAACTCAAGTTTATTTGTGCAGAGCAAGTGAACTTTACCCTCCGCATGGATTTGGAGGCAGCCTGGAAAACCTAATCTCTTATTACAATGGCCGTAGGTCTTCTGGGTGGCCAAACACATCCAGGCCATAAAGAGTAAATTCAAGCGCAGCTGGTAAATATGTACGATTGTGTTCTAAAGATGGTTGTCCTTTTCAGTTCAGTTATGTCTGCATTGGATTGTTATGTCATGGGCAAGTTTAACTCGAGAAAGCTTAAGCCATTAGTCGCCAAAGCTTGGTTTAACATCTGTTTAAATATGTACGATGAGAATCTCTCTGACAAGTATATAATTTATGGGTTTAGTAAGCACAAAATATTTGAATCACGGACAAGAGTTGATGGAACGCATAGAAGAAGCTGAGGGAAAGCACCATCTACAAGATGAAGTTGACATTAAAGAAATTTCGCTCGGACACCTTGGTGTCACTATGAGCATTAAGAGCAACTGTAGTGCCACCTTTAATCGTCCCACCCACTTGCATTGCCGCCTTAACAGCACATCCACGTTCTTCGTTCTAATAGCACCCCTTACATGGTGCTCTACCATGATGTGCTTTACAAAAGCGAAATTCAGGGGATTCCAAGCTCTAGCACTAAGTTTCTACCATCGCCGGTGGGTGAAAGCACCATCTCGCCTTATCGCAAGTGCAAGGATCATGGCGTCACAGAAAATCCAGTAACTAAACGACTCCACAGACGCTTTACTGACTGACTATGACAATCATAATTTCACTGATGAGGTACATATTACATATAAGTATATATATATATATATATATATATATAGCAGGTGAATATTTATAGGAATGTTTGCTATGTTTCAGCATCCAACTATTAATGGAGATCGTCTGGCCAGTATACTGATCTACGTAAGTTGATCCAAGGCGATTATATATTTGAAACTACTTATACATTTTTATCTTCAATTGGGCAATGTGTATTTGGGTGGGGCAAACATATTTCCCAGACTCAATTTGACCATCACGCCTTCAAAAGGGCACTGCCTTGCTGTGCCATAACACGGACATTTCGGGATCAACCAATCTCAAGTCTTCACATTGTGCTTGCCCAGTTGTCGTAGGCATCAAATATGGTGAGTCTAAAGGGAGTCTAAATAATGAACAAATGGTATAACTAAAGCTTAATTTGTGCTTCTTAAATGAATCTCTATGTTTATAGAGCCTTGTCTTAGGAATCTGTCTTCGATTTCGAAATATTTTTAATGTTGTCTAATATTTGTTAGATTTGACAATTTAACATCTCCAGTGTATACTTTATATGGTGTCAGAGAACATGTCTATCTTTGCCCACCATTTGCAGTTTTTGAATTACTTATAAAATGAATTAATGTAATACGAATGTTTTTTCTAGAAGACAAGTTTTTGTGACGAGTTACAGTCCTCCTATGAGAAAGAGGTCTGGCATGAATGAAGTTAATTGCAAATAATTGCATTGTCAAGATTGTTTATACCGTGACAGAGCGTATTTACATTATGCCCTGCCAAAGAGTATCATAATTTCATAATAATGTACGCATCACAAGGTTTCTATACCTGAGTTGTTGCATCGTTCCTGAGTTGTGGTATTCATCCGCATCACTCCGCAAATTCAATAAATATACCAAATCAGGGGTCGGATATAGAATCATCCCTTAAAGAATATGCACATCATAAATTGTCAGTATCCATTTATCGGTCAGCCAGTGTATCCAATCGTCTGCTTTCAGGAAATGATTTCTTGTTTGTTATAAATTGCCTTACCTTCTCATATAATCTTAGGAGTATTTACCTCAAACTTATCCGAAGAACACACACCTGTTTTCTCAGAAATACAAATGATTTCTTTTAAATTAATTATTTTACTAAACACAATAACTGCACTTGCTATACATGTTCCAAAACAGAAGCATCATTATTCAACCTCTACAGCAGCCATCATGAACCTCTTCAACGTGGAGAAAGAAATGTTGGAGAACATGAGCGACTACGTGGCAGAGCTGAAAGGGAAATATAATTTGATTCAACAGTCAGTGGGACCTCAGCCGTCATCTTTCCATAATTATTTACAAAACACTCTCACTTCCAGAGCTTTGATAGCAATGAACACTGAGAAAAGCAGAATTGCAGCTGATTTTGACACGTATTTTGGGAATCCCCTAAATCATTTTGCGTTCATTCGACATCAACGAGAAGATTTGCAAAAGTGGGTGACATACATGTCCCAAGAAGTTGGAAAGGGTAAGGAGCTCACAAATGTTTATTATAATAGTGTTTACCTGTGTTTATACATTTTAGAACAAGTGGCATTTGCCCATCAAATCCGCTCCGAACTACCAACAGCTAAGGATTTGGAGGAAGCGTCTAGCGTGTTGGAAACCCTGATTACTTATTATAATCTCAAGCCCGATGACTTGGCCGCTGGAATTCTTGCTGGGCACTCAAATCCAGAGTATGAATACCTATTAGGATGATTGATCCTATAATGATTCATACAAAAAATCCCTACCAGCTCCGCCATGTCATCGTTGGATTGTTATGCTATGGGCCAGTTCTTTTCAAGTAAACGAAAGCCTCTGATGGCAGAGGCTTGGTTTAACGCATCCTTAAGGATGTACAATGACAGCTTTACAAGCCAGTATATGGTGTATGAATTCAGTGAGCACAATATATACGACTCTTTAGGACACGAGTTGATGAGTCGTAAGGAAGAAGCGGCAGGAATACGTTACCTACAAAGTGTGCAGGATATTAACAATCAAGTCCGCTTCACGCTGTCAATACGGAATCACTATGAGGAGGTTATGGCCATTAAGAACAACTGCACGGCTGGCTTCAATCGTCCCACTAACCTTCATTGTCGATACAATAGAACTACCACGCATTTCGTTCTAATAGCACCCCTGAAAATGGAGGAACTCAGCCTAGACCCTTACATGGTGATCTACCATGATGTTGCCTTCGATAGCGAAATTGAGTGGATTATACGACCAAACAAGACGTTTCTCCCATCGCTAGTTGGGGAGGGCAATCTTTCACCTCACCGCTCATCTAAGGACTACGCTTACTATGAAGACGATAGCCTCGCAACTAAAAGCCTGCACAGACGTTTGAGGGATATGACCGGCCTTAGCATGGTGGGAAGTGATCGACTCGCTGTGCTCAACTATGGCATAGGAGGTCACTATCATCTGCATTATGATTTTCACAACTATACAGATGAGGTAAGTCCCAAAACCTCCCAGCCTTCTAAAAAATGTTAAATTTTACTTCTGCGCTGCAGTATCCTGGTGAATATGGTGACCGAATTGCCACTGTTCTATTCTATGTAAGTTTATCCAAATTAACAAACACTGCTAAAACATACAATGCCTTGCAGTTAGGCGATGTCGATATGGGTGGAGAAACTATATTCCCCAGAATCAACTTGACCATCACGCCGAAAAAAGGATCTGCACTGCTCTGGTACAATCTGCATAATTCCGGCGAGGCTCACTTGAAATCCTCGCACTCGGCTTGCCCAGTTGTTGTGGGTTCTAAATACGGTGAGTCATTTCGGCGACACATTCCACACAAATCCAACTTTTCTGCTTTCAGTTGCCACCAAATGGATCAACGAAAAGGAGCAACTATTTGTGGCCCCATGCCTTAGGGAGCGGATAACAAACTCCTCTTAAAGCCCTTTACTTTTAATAAATAAAAAAAAACTACCATAAGTATATAAAGACCGGCACAACTTTTCATACGCATACATAAGTAATGCGGATCTCTTTAATATCACGCAAAGTGTTCGCTTAAAGCCATTGGGTAACCTAGCTTCCTACTAACTACTGACACTGACGGTCTCTCTGGTGAGGCGATACTTTTGAACAGCATAGTGGGCTCCCTCCTCCGAGGTCAGTTGATCTAAAAATTTCTCCTGAATGAATCGATTATTCTCCGTGTTCAATCCATCATTCTCGTAGGCGAAATGCACAACAGCATTGGGCACAAAGTTCAGTTCCAGCAGTGTTTCGTTAGAAGGCAAAATCTTCTTGGGCGGAATGGTAAAGAAATGGAACTGCTCGCTTGGATTCACCAGAAACTCCCGCACAAAGTCTTCCACCTTGGATAGGTTTTCGTGTGGCTTGAAAATGCCCTGGAGCACATATCGATCGGGGAACTGAATACGCAGTACACAGTCCTTGTACTGATTTAGCTTGGCCAGCATGGTCTTTTGCCGCTCCAACTCGCGCAATTTAGCTGTCAACAGCGGAGCGTCCGCAGCTCCGGAAGAGGTACGCTTGAGATCTCGGAGGACCATCTTGAGATCATCGACGGTCAGATCGAAAAAAGAATCGGGCAAGTCATTGGATTGCTTCTGGGACGCATCTAGGGAAAAGAGTACAGCGTGTCGTGGTCCAATAACATTCACCACTGGCGGTGGTTCCGATTGGCTATCATCAGCCTCATCATCAAGCTGATCCTGCAGATTCTTCGATTGATGGAATGAGTAGCCCGACCCAGTGCCCCAATCATATATAGGCCGCTCGGGTTCATCTTTTTGCGTCTTGCGATCTTCGCTAGTCGCAGCTTCTGCTTCATCAGCGTTGCTCGCATTCTCATCAGGTGCAGTACGTTTCAGAGATTTTATCATATTGCTTGTCAGGGTAAAGCCGCCTCCTCCACTATTGCCACCAGTGGCCATAGCAGAGCGAGAAGTGCTGGGTTGCTCATCATCGTCCACTTTGGACTTAGCCTGTACCACTGGCGGCTTGTACACGTTTGCCTGCTTTTTCAATTCCTCTGGTTTCTTGTCGATCAGTCGCATCATAGCCCGCCCCTCAAGAATGCCCAATGATTTCAGAGTCGTTCGCTGCATTTTCTCCTTTCCAATCACCTCGCTGCGCATGTAAATAATAACTGGACTCTCGTACACCTCTAACTGAGAGCTACACAGCTGCTGCAACACCTCCCAGACTGTGCTGCTGGGCGCGAATTCTCCTTGCTCTCGAACTCCATCGCTTAGCTGGATGCACACAACCACGGTGCTCACTGTTCGACGCCTGTCCGTGGGCTCCATTTCCAGCACACAGTTATTAGGCAAGCCACTGAATCGGAACTGCTGCGTCAGGCTGACCTCCTTGTTGTGGAACTTCAGGCAGTGCTCCTCACTGTCGAAGCCATGCTTCGCAGAAGCTGTTTCCAGGATTTCTAGTAGCGTCATGTCCGCAGTAACATTTATATTCTGTCGTCGCCCATTTGGCAGCAGAACTGTTACGCGTTTATCCATTTCACGATGTCTTTGCTGTAAATGTAAAGCCCATTTACAAATCAATATTTATATACTAAATCCCATGGGCTGCTACAGAAAGGATATGCTTACTTATTTAGTTTACGTTTACGAGTGCACTTTATGCCGGTCACGGTTCTACTGATAGGCAAACTATCGCTGTGACCGATGTTGGAAATATCGAGTTTCTAATAATTTTGAATAGCTGAAATAAATATATATGTATATGTGTAATAAAATTAAAAATGCTGAGCAAATCTGTTGACCATAAATATATAACAATTGAATTTTTAGAAACTATGAAATAATTTCAACAAGCATCCATGTTATCACGAGCGGCGAGCACATGCACATCACAAGGTATCACGACTATCGAGTAAACCCACTCGTCTGCCTGATTCGATATAAGGCATAAATAATCGCAAAACATCGCGTGAGTTCTGATAAGAAGTTCTACAAGTTTATTGACAACAATATTTTTGAATAGCGACTTCAAGCGTATCCAAAATGTACGCGAGACTTTTGTCCAACTTGAGCTCCAGTGCAAGGTAAGAAGAGAATACCTACATATTTGTACTGCATGAATACATATGTATGTACGAGTCTCCGGTTATATTCACTGGCCAATTGTTACGTAAACATTTTACAGGTGCTTTTCCGCAAAGGCCTCGCCGCAGATACGACCCATCAATAAAATTTTGATATCGAACCGCGGTGAGATTGCTTGTCGCGTTATTCGCACCGCCCGCAAGCTTGGAGTTCGCACTGTTGCTGTCTATTCAGATCCAGATGAAAATAGCCTCCATACTCAGTTGGCTGACGAAGCTTATCGCGTGGGGGAGGCCGCTTCATCGGCTTCGTATTTGCGTGGAGACCACATACTGGAGATAGCCAAGCGTTCGGGAGCCCAAGCTGTTCACCCTGGTTATGGATTCCTTTCAGAGTCGGTGGAATTCGCCGAGCTATGCCAGAAAGAAGGCGTAATCTTCATGGGCCCACCCAGCTCTGCGATACGGGACATGGGCATTAAGAGCACCAGCAAGGCCATCATGGCAGCCGCTGGAGTGCCTATTATCAACGGATACCACGGCGACGATCAGTCAGACAAGCGCCTGCAAGCTGAGGCGAATATCATTAAGTTTCCGTTGATGATCAAAGCTGTCCGTGGAGGCGGAGGCAAGGGCATGCGGATAGCTGAAAAACCAGAAGATTTCATGACGGCCTTGAACTCAGCGCGTACTGAATCGCAAAAGTCCTTTGGTGATAGCTCTGTACTCTTGGAGCGCTACGTTCGATCTCCCCGCCATGTAAGTTCGCGTTCCACATCGGTAGTTAATTGTGATGAATGATGTAATTAAGCTCTTTTTCTTTTAGGTGGAGGTCCAGGTGTTTGCAGATCAGTATGGTGACGCCGTCTACTTGTGGGAACGCGACTGCTCTGTGCAGCGACGCCATCAGAAGATTATTGAGGAGGCTCCGGCACCTGGTCTGTCGGAGAAGTTGCGTCGGGAGCTGGGAGAAGCTGCTGTACGTGCCGCCAAGGCGGTGGGCTATGTTGGAGCTGGTACTGTCGAGTTTATATTGGACAAAGAAGACCTCTCCTTCCACTTCATGGAAATGAACACGCGTCTGCAAGTCGAGCATCCCATATCCGAGATGATTACGGGCACTGACCTGGTTGAGTGGCAGATTCGTATAGCCGCAGGCGAGCCCTTGCCGTTGAAACAATCTCAGATCACCCGACGTGGACACGCCTTTGAAGCCCGCATCTACGCTGAGAATCCCAGAAATGGTTTCCTGCCTGGCGCCGGACCTTTGCGCTACTTGTCCACGCCACAGCCCAGTGCTGATGTACGCGTCGAGACTGGTGTGCGGGAAGGCGATGAAGTCTCTATTCACTACGATCCAATGATTGCCAAGCTGGTTGTATGGGGAGAAAACAGATCTCAGGCTCTAAATACGCTGATAGCGCGATTGGGCGAGTATCATGTGAGGATGGTAGACTGCAATTCCTAGTTTGAGCACTTACAAAGTCCATTGCAGATTTCCGGGCTCGACACCAACATCAACTTCCTCATCGACCTTGCTTCTCATCCAGAGTTCCAGCTGGCCAATGTCCACACGGGCTTTATCGACCAACATTTTGACACACTCTTCCCTCCCATTGTCATCGAACAGCGGCAACTGAGCGAGGCCGCCCTTGCTCTGGTCTTCAATGAGCTTTCGGCAGCCACTAGCAATGCCAACAGCAGTCAGGATCCTTTCGCCGCCACTCCCAATGGCCGTTTCAATTACGCTCTGATTCGAAACTACAATTTGAAAGCCCATGACAAAAGCAAGCTATCCGAAATTGACATTACCTCTGGCATCACCAATAACACAATTATAAAACTCTTCCCCTAGTTCATGCCGTTGCTGTGAAGTGCGATGGTGCAAATGTGGAAATTCGCGTGGATGACGGCCATTGGCAGGTCGTCAAAGCCGAACGAGTGCAAGATGGAGACCACTTAAAAATACGCGCCAACATCGATAACAACATTTCCACCTACAATGTGAATATTGATGGAGCCAACGTTACCCTCTTCCTAGAGGTAAGTGCCATCAGGGGGAAATCTTGAATTCCAATTGAATGAATCGTAACTTTGATAGAGCGGCAAATTGGACTTTGAGCTTGTGCAGCCCAAGTTCTTGAGCATTCAAGTGGATCAATTGGGCGGCGGCAGCTCCAGAGTAGTGTCACCCATGCCTGGGGTCTTGGAGAAGGTTTTAGTCAAGCCCGGCGATAAGGTCAAGAAGGGCGACAGCTTGGCCGTACTTATAGGTACGTACAAATCGAATTTTATTATGTGCACGCACTTACACTTCCCATCTGCTTTCGTTCCACAGCCATGAAAATGGAGCACATTTTGAAGGCTCCTAAGGATGCAACCATCAAGTCCATTGGCGGTGCCGAGGGTGACAATGTGGCCAAAGGCGCGGCTGTGATTACATTTGAGGAGAATGAAGTGACCAACTAATGGCATATGTGATTCCATAACGTACCAGGAATTGTTGCATTTATCTACTGGATTCACTGAGTTTTAAGGGATTATCAAGTGCATTTATTAGAGATAAGCTTTTAAAGAGTCCATATAATGGAATTGCTATTGTTATACCATGTCCTTTGGCACTATAAATGTTCTTTATGTTAATTTAAACTTTCGTTTTTAATCAAATCGAAAATTGCTTGCAAATTTGGTAGCCCTAGCTCTTATAGTCTCCGAGATCTAGGTATTCATACGGACAGACGTGGCTAGATCGACTCGGCTATTGCTCTTCATCAAAAATATACATACTTTATGGGGTCTATGGGGTCGGAAACGTTTCCTTTTGCCCGTGACATAAATTTGCATGCATTGAATACAATATACTCGTTACCTCTACTAAAGTATAATAAAACTAAATTTGGACAGATGGGCTGTTGATTCTGATTAAGAATATATATATGAACCTTTACATACATCTGCTCTGAGTATAAGAAAATGTTTTCAAATGGTACTTAGGCAGGATCCAATGAGAAGTGTGAAGGAATGTTGAGATCGTCTGTGGAAATGGTAGAGAATAAAGAAAAGTGATGAGTTTGGCATTTGTCGAAATCATTTCTGTGTGGCGCGACTTCATTTTTATGTTCGTACTCTAGTAGAGTAAAATGTATGCAATGTATGTAATGCAAATGTATGTAACAGGCAGAAGGAAGCGTCCAAGACCCCAAAAAGTATATATTCTTGAGTAGCATCAACAGCCGAGTCAGTCTAGCCATGTCCGTCCGTCTGTCTGTCAGTCAAAACCTGTAAGAGCTAGAGAGACACAATTTGGTATGTAGACGTCAGATATCGTTTGTTTTCAAATTTTAACGCATTTAGTTGAAACTCGGTTTGTATATGTATAAGCACATTATCTACCGATTTGTTTTGTTAAGATCGGATAATAATTGTAGACGAAATCGTAAAAAAGCATTTTGTATGAGGACACCCCACCCGAACAAAAAAACAATTTTTTTTCATACTTTTGAGTGTGTCGAATATTGAATAGATGCTGAGTACGAGTATCTTATATTCGGAATATAGACTATAGCGTACTTAATTGCTTCATGTTATCGTCATGGTCGGTCGCAAAGGGAGGAAAGCGTCGGCGAGCCTATGTTTCTGCGCACATGAATTTGTAATTGTCGATGTTCTCACTAATTCGCCTTCGTACTTCTTTGTAAGAATGTTGTGTGACTGTCCTACACGAGCAAATGCGAATTCGTTGAGCTTCGCATTTGATCTCCCTCAATTCATTTGAGTATGACTGTTTCGAACGTCGTTTTCAGGGTATTGACGCATATACCTCTTTTAAACGTTAAGTGTCGTTACTCATATCATAAGGTTTTCAAAGCTTATGTGTCTTCTTAACGAGGCCTTGCTTGGTCCCATATGAACATTTTCTGTATTTCCAGAATATTATTTATGTATTTTTTGGTTAGAGAACCAGAGGGTTCTTCGCTCTGATGAACCTGAATACCAACTTTTATTGTTCTACGTAAAAAAAAAAAACAAACTTTGACACATTGGAAAGTTTAATTTTGTAAAACGGTGATCTTAGCCAGAATCTTAGCTGTTTCTGCAAGGCAGCCGAAGTTAATGTTCCTATCGTGATCCGGAGTATTTGTGATTTATGCAAATAAGATTTTGATTTCAATTCAGTATTTATTTTGCATTCAGTTTGAAAAAGTTCTATCGTCATTTTTCAATTCTTTTTTTATACAAATAAATACACATATGTACGGGAGTATTTCGTAAGTAATTTAAAATTAGGTTGCAAATGTTGTGACTTTCATTGTTGGGCTGCGATAGCAGTTGCAAGTTGCTCTTGTTCGAATACGGATTCGGATTCTGGTTTGAGGAAAATGCAATAATCTAATCTTGCCGCTGTATTTTGCTTACATTTCGCGTTTATTTTGTTGCAACTTAAAACATAATAATTTAATAAAGGTTTAACAAATTTCACTTAATACAAAACACTAAATAATTAAAAATATATTTATATATACTTAGTATAAACAAAATCAAGTTTTCTTTATGCTCGTTTTTGTTTTTGTTGTTTTTATTTATTAAACGTCATTTAGTCCATTTTGCTTTTGTGTATGTGTGTGACTGTGTATTTGTTTATACTGCTTTTGATTTATTTATATATATATATATATTATTTATACCATTAGTAAATTAATTATAGCTCGTCTCACACAACGTACTTTATTTTGTTATCTTTATTATTATAACAGACGCCTCAGGTTTGTTGTATTTAGATTTAGTTGAAAAAAATGTTTATGATCCGTGTTCGAGGCGAGTACTAATATTTTATGCAATTTGGTTTAATGTCCTAAATCAGCCGAAATTGTTTGTTTTTATGTCTGCTAGTTTAGACGATCGGCTTCTTTCTTCTAATGTTCTTTTGTGTTTTTATCGATTTTGATTGCCCTGAATCGGTTAATATGTTGTAATACCACTAAGCACATATCACATAGAAAAATAATTGCATGTGCTGGATTCATACACAAAATATTTCGAGTCTTAGCACACCAAAGAAGTCCGATGTGGCACAGGTAGCGCGAGAGACACGAGTCTTGGCTTTCTTGTTGGTCATTGTTGTTGTTTTTCTCTGCACGCTGCGGCAGAAAATGTATTTCTTTTTGTCGCTGTCTTGAATCCAGCTACCTGCTCCCTAGGTCTGTCGACTTTGTTTCACGACACCCAGGCTCATGGTTGACATGCATTGAAGCATTATTTGTATGCTCTTACAAGCTTTTTATAATTTTCTTGTGCTTTTATTATGGGTGCATAGCTGAGAGGGTATGTTAACTTCGAAAATTAAAAAGACAAAATAAGGATCGCACAATCTTTGTCAAAGGCAAAACCTCCGTTGTGTTCTTTGCGTCTGTTCACAACCCAATGAATGGCAATGCTGCCCTGACACAGCCTACGGTGGCCACTTTGGCGGCAAGGACACATCGGACTTCGTGTTCTCTTCAGCCTACAGCTTTTTTCACTGCTGTTCTAAGATTCACAATATTTTGTGTAAGAATCCTGCACATTAAAAGATTTTTCAATGCGATATGTGCTAGTGTTACATATTGTAAATGTGTAATTAGATTAAGGTTGCCCGATTTCCCAAACGTAATACATCATCTATATATATTATATAAATACAATTATATGGTACTGGTACTGGAAACGTGCAACTTAACACATCTTATGTTAGTTAGTAATATGTGAACGTGTCTGTTTGAGTGTAAGTGTTCGCGCGTGTGTCTCTATGTTTAGGTAATTATAAAGTACAATTACTATTTTAAGACCTTCGTTGGTAGTTGGTATATACTCCTCATGGCTGCTTTATTTCCCATCCCGTCTTATCTCGTTTCGAGTTACCATTTTTGACCATTACCATTTTCTTCGCCTTCGAATCATATCATATCATATTATATATCATATCATATATCATATATCATATATCATATATCATATATCATATAACATATATCATATATCATATATCATATATCATATATTATATATTATATATTATATATTATATATTATATATTATATATTATATATTATATATTATATATTATATATTATATATTATATATTATATATTATATATTATATATCATATATCATATATCATATATCATATATCATATATCATATATCATATATCATATATCATATATCATATATCATATATCATATATCATATATCATATATCATATATCATATATCATATATCATATCATATCATATCATATCATATCATATCATATCATATCATATCATATATCATTTGGGTTTCATTTGGGTTTCATTTGGGTTTCATTTGGGTTTCATTTGTTAATACATAGCTATTATTATATGATCCTTAAAATGTTAAATGTTAATGAACCCATTTTAAGTCTCATTTTTCTAGGGCAGGAACGCTCACTCTCTCAATCAGAAAACAAAGGATCCCAGTAGTACTACAATCACTACTACACTTTCTTTGACCCTATAGATGTGCTCAGAAAAGGCTGTTCTTATTACTGCTGCTGTTGTTGTTGTAGCGATTCAAGTTTTTATTGCAAAGAAATTTTCCGAAATTATCGAGGTGAGTTCGCTCGATGCAGCTTGTTGTTGCTGTTTTATGATTGACGGCCATGGTTGGTCCGCGTATATTTATTTAGATTTATATTTCCTAGGCGCTCTTCGAACTTGAGAGTAACAAAGTTCTGGGAATTCAAATGCAAATCAAAAAATAGATATTAGCAAATCGGTTAAGGTATTTGGTATACGGTATAGTTATCACTTTTAGGGTGCGTCATCAGTGGGCCAAAAAATCATTGAAGTTTTCTCTAATGGATTTGTAATGGCTGTTGATGTGGCATCGGTTGCTGCTGTTGTTATCACTGCTGTTGTGGTTGTGATTGTGGTTGTTGTTTCTGCTGCTGTTGTTGTTGCTGCGGTTGTTTCTGGTGCCGTTGTTGTTGTTGGCGTTGCTGCTGCTATTGTTGTTGTTGCTGCTGGTATTGTTACCGTTACAGAGGTCTCATCCGCTTCTGTTGAGTATATTCCTTTACATTTCTTTGGCATTCTTCGAACCTTCGTGGGAAATTGCTGCGAATTTAAATGAGAAGCAGGATCAAAACATTAACAAATGAAGAATACATAACATATTTGAAATAGTGCCATTTAAGAAGCTACATCAGCGTGCCAGGAAAGCAGCGATTCATTGTCGTGTACAGTCAAATGGATTCTAGGTTCGAATCTCGCATATCATTACTTCTGACTAGTTGCGAATTAATATAATAAATATGAACTCTCAGACACACTTCACAAAAATTCAAAATTTGTTTAAAGATTATAGTCATAGTATCAAAACAAGTAAGAACGGTACAGTCAAGCTTGCCCGACAGTTAAATACCCTGCACCTACGGACTTGGGAACACCCAAAATGGATACAAACCAAATTTGGCGCAATTTTGATAAACAACTTTTGTTCATTATGTTCATTCCGAAAAAATCGGATATATATTTGCCCATTATGAATAAAATTTGGTCATCAGACAAAGGAACCTCCTAAAATAATACAAACCAAATGTACTTAAGTTTGATTAGAAAATAAACATTTTGTGTGTTAATTCCGCAAAAAAAAAAAATAGTTTCTATTGGGGCTGTATGATATATGTATCTAACCATGCCTTCCGAATGTTCATGCCTATTTGAATCATGCACAAAAGAAAATGAGCCTCTGATTGGATTGTATTGAGGTTGCTGCCAACTTGAATTTTCATGTCATTATGAAATGTCTACTCTTGCTCAGTCAGATATCGAATTTATAAGATTTAGAAAACTCAAATTTTGGTTTAATATGTAAGTTTTTATTAGCTTTTGAAAAAAAATATGAATTTACCACTGGAAACCCGTTTTTGTTTTTCTTTTTACTTAAAGATGGAAACGTCAGAAACGTCATTCGTTGGCAAATATACAGACCTACCAGCACACAAATAGAATCACACAAGTTCAAATTCGAACTCGCTCACGACCGAAAATTTCAAACAAGTATTTGCTTATGAGCATTTCGATCAGGTAGCCTGATCGAACTGAGATTGACAGAGATTGATTCAGACATGTTTTCTTGTCAATTTATATTTTGGATCGAACATCCCGATTGAATCGAAATGGATTTTAAGAAATGATGACAGAGCAGGCTCAATCATACTTAATGTAGCTCTCTGACACACATAATGCGTATCTCACAATTTTCGATTTAACATTGACCTTCCTTATGAAGAAAGCGTTTCCGACTATATAAAGTATGTATATTATGAATGACTATGAATGATTTCGACAATGTCAAATTTATTCACTCACTCACTTTCCTTCATTCTCACTCATTTCTATAGATTGCTGACAGTGTCCAACTCTACGTAGCTCAAACTCCTACAAAATTAATTTCATTGTGTGCCTCGCACACTCATTCAATTCCACAGCATTCGAATTAACTCATTTGAGCTCAAATTTTGAGTGAAGACATGTCCGACCCCTAATACGTACAATACAAATAAAAGCTTTTAAAAAATCGAATATGCTTTCTATTGAATCCGACCTCTTATATAGGGCAAAAAGTCGTGGATGTGGATTCTCTCTTTATCTATCAGGTGCCAATTAGTGAATGATCTACACTGTAGATCAGTGACAACAGCGTCTAATTTTGTGTGTTTTGTGTTGTGCATGTGATATGAGGGCTTCTGTGGGTGGATGGATAGCTGTGGGGTGGGAGAAGGCGAAGCTTAAACGGCGGAGCAGTTAAAACTAAAAAAGGATGAAGTAAGCGTAGAAGGAAAATATAACTGGCAAAGGAACGAACAGCAACTACAAGTACGGGCTTTAACTAACTTGGCAGCAAATCAAATTAAGCGGCTTGAGGAACTGTTGCTAATATCACCACGTTGATGTTGCTGCTGCTGTTGTTGTTGTTTTTGTTGGTGTTGCTGTTGATGTGACTGTAGTATAAGTTTCTGTTTTTGTTGTTGTAATTTCTGTGACGGCATTTGCAGCTCCGCCGCTGATAATGGCAACTGGTGGTGCTGGATCAAGGCCGGTGTCAACTTCGCTCCTTTGGTTCGATTTCGAATGCCCTGCGTGCACATTGTCGAATTTGTGCGAGAAGCAGACATCCAGACACAAAACAAACACCGAACCATTGAGTAGAAACCGCGCGGGCGGAATCAAAAGAGGCGACACGTTACCGTTACCAAGTGGCATGTGAAGAGAGAGAGAGAGAGACAATTGGAATAGAGAAAGAGAGGAGTGTGGGACTTAGAGTCTGTGTGAGTGTGGGTATACGTGTACATGTAAGAAATGGGAACAACGATACGGTGGCAACGGCGTCGGCACACTACAATAGTAACACCCTCGCCCAGTCCTGGTTGTCGCTGCATGGCGGCTTAATTACCTTATTATATGAGATTTCCATGTGCTCCAGGCTATTGGTGAGACCGTTTATGTTTGTGTCTCCAGTTGTTTCCTGGGCGCTGCTCTCCGTTTCGCTATTCGCACCGCTGCCGCCACCGCCAGACGTTGGAGCGACAGTGCCGCCTGTTGAGGTTAACTTGCCACCAGTTGACCCCGTGGACCCGGATCCGGCTGACCCTCCAGATCCAGTTGAAGTAAAGGCACCAAAGAGTTGCCGCGGAATGCGCGGAATGGCGGTATTGCTGTCGTTAATAGTGCGCCAATTTCCAGTCGTGGATCCGGTTAACTTGTTGTCCTGTTGCACCTCTTCGGTGGAACTCTCATTCGCTGGTTGCTGTGCCTGTGGAGGCGTTTGATGCAGCGACTGCGACTGCTCCTGCTTGTTCTCGTCCAAGTTTGTATCCAAATCTGATTCATTGTTCTCCTCGCGATCCTGCTGTTATCCAATATAAGACGAGAAATGTTAACATTTTAGCTAAAGTGCTGGCTTTAGATCTTGAAAGATTTGTAGCTTACCGTTTTTTCGCTCACCTCCTCAGGGCAAAGCTCATAGGCCAAGGACCAAGTGTTCTTGGCCGACTGCGATCGCTCCAGCATGTAGCCATTGGTGCTGTCATTGCTCTGCGCCGGCGGCGACCACGAATACGTATTATACTGACAACCAATACCGCGCTGCCGCTCCAGCTCGTCCTGCAGCCATTCGACAGCGATGCTCCAGTGCCGGCTAATGGTTGGGTTCGTATTCAGCATCTGCAGCGCTATGGGAGACTTGTGGAAGAGCTGCGTCAGGCACTTGATTATCTGATAGGCCCTCTTTTGGTAGTGCGTCTTGGCCCGCTGTATTGTTTCCAGTAGGCCTTCGCGCTCCTCCGCCACCCCATTAAGTGCGTTGTGAATGCGATGGTGCTGCCAGGAGTCGTCGATCAGCAGGATGCTCAGCAGCAGGTCCGTGTGATGCCGCATGTCGTGGCAGTAGGCAAATCCGCACTGCCACAGCAGCTCGGTCAGCACGGCGCGCGAGAAGTGCGGATTCTCCCAGCTGCTGTACTGCAGTAATTTGAGACCCTCGTCGCCCACATTCGTGTCCTCGATCAGCTTCTTGATATAGCTGTAATTAGTATATTCTTTCTCACTGCAGGTCTCGGAATCTAAGTTAAGTATTTCAGTCAAATTACCCGGTGCGATTAAAGAGCAGATCCACGCATTCACTTGAGATGGGCATCAGATCCTCCTGCGCCACTGATGAATCCCTAAACGGATTGGGCAGTGGCCGGGCATTCTGATTGGAGCTCTGGCACTTGTCGCTCACATCGCTGCAGCGCACCAGATGCGATACAACCTGGTGCAGTTTGGTGAACTCTGGGTACTGATACTTGATGGAGGGACCAGGGCCATCGTCCAGGGCCACCTGCATAAACTGCACGGGCACGTTCAGCTGGAGATACGAGTGGAATGAATCAGGTGATGACAGTTGAGAGTTGGTGTTGCGTCTGTACTAACCTTAAGCAGCTGCTGCTTCTCGCGCGTCCCGAGACCCACGTACATGCTGAAGAGGCTGAAGTAGTGCGGCAAATGCTTGCCGTAGTCGGCAGCTTCAGTCTTGAGCAGGCGCAGCACGCTTATGAGCACCTGTTCACAGAGATTGGTGCCCTCATAGCCGACGAGCGGCTCGTCGTTGATGGCAAAGTGACAAAAGAACACAACCAGCTTGACGAACACGGTGCGCACCTCAGGCGACGGCGCCATCAATATATACTCGCCCAGGCGAGATGGAGGTGAAAGGAGCGCATGGTTGGCAAACCATTTACGCACCAGCGACGAGGAACGTATGTGATGTGAAAGCGTGTCATACCTAAAAACAAGTAAAGGATGAGAACTGGTGTGAATATGCGTGTTACGGGCTTCAAAGGGCTCTTCAATACCATTCGATGACGGGGCCACGGAGCGACTTCTTCGTGCGAAAGCCAGTGTGGAACAGAAACTGTGAGGCCAACTGAACTCCCAACAAAGAGAGCTCCTCGGCAGCGGGTGTCTAAAGATGGCAGATAGATAGAATATCAGCGATTAAACTCTATAGGAAATGTGGATAACATTACAAAACTACTCACGCTCCGCGCCGAGGGAATACTGCAGCTGACCAGTTTTTTGATAAAATTAAAGAACTCCACCGAGAATATGCTACGTGAATGCAGGAATCGAATGTTTTGGTGCCTGCAATACGGTGTTAAGGATCATTATTAGTGGCGCTTCGCTTAAGGTGCATAGTACACTGTATCCCTGGAGGATGCCCACTCACCGGACACTGCGTTCGATGGGCCTTGGTAGAGGCAAGACCACGTTGCGGCTATCAGTCAGCGACAGCTGCTCGACGCTGGGATCGAAATGTACTGGGTTCTGGTCGCAGCGAGTGTAGAATAGCATGTAGGCATTCCACCAGCGCTTTTGACGACGATACTGCATCCTCTTCAAATTATTATCGTAAATCTCACCCATGTAGTCGCCGCCAAAGCATTGCGCCTTCATTTCCTCATCCTCGTGCATCTTGCATTCGGATACCTCACCGTCGTCGAACTTGTACCACTGACATTTACCATTCGCCGGGTTTCTAGAGATTGTAAAAAAAGTGTTCCATATCAAACCCATTATCGATCATCGAGTGCTCGAGATCGGCCACTTACTTGGAGAGAATGTAGCTGAAATAGTGGCCGCCGGAGGCCTGTCCGCTGTGCACCACAATGCCGGTCAGTTCGTATTTTGTTGTTTCAACACTTGTTTGACAATTATCACCCACTTCCACCACCTCACCCTCAAGCTTAGCTAAGCCAGAAACTGCAAAAAGTAATATTTAAATGAATATAAAAATGGGAATATGTAGAGGTATGTACGAGGGTCGTTTGACAAGTCCGTGACTTTTTGCATAAGGGAAATTCATTTCGTTTCATTTCTCAATACACTTAGTCCAGCGTTAGTCTCTTACTTCCCCACCATTTCTTCAGATTTGGAAACAGGAAATAGTCAGAGGGAGCTAAATCTGGAGAATATGTTGGATGATGTAGCAGTCCGTAGCCCAATTTATGGATTCTTGTCATGGTGACCACACAGGTCTTAAAGTCGAGGGTGAGCAATTGCGACACCCGGCGCGGTTTTTTTTTTCATGTCCAAAAATGTTCATGAACAAGAAAGAGGCTAACTTCGGGTAACTGAACTTTACAGATTCGGTTGAAATTTGGTCAGCATACATGGAGGCTTCTGACACGTTCCAAATTTGGTTTAATTCGGAGAAAAAGCAAAATAAAATCGGTATACTAAGAGTTCATTCCGAATCGGTCAGTTATATGGGAGCTATATGAAATAGTTATCCGATCTGGATTAACTTTGATCAGCCGACGTAGAGGTTTCTAAAAGTGTCATTTACTAAATTTGACGTCCCATCACACTCACCTGTATAGGGCTCCATATCCAGGATACGCGGAAATTCAAAATAGTCATTAAACTTAATCGCACAGACGCGCTCGTAGTCGTATTCAAAACGCTTCAATTGTATGGCTAACACGGGTGGCAACTTCTTTACACATAGCCGCTTAACGGTAACTACCTGCAGGATGCGCATTCGGATGTGACATGGAATAATTAACAAGGTCGGTTAGAGGTTCATGCGGTTGGTTTTGCTCTGGAAGTGTACTCACTTTTTTATCACATTTATCACAATGGTATGCATCGGCTCCCTCGAGCAGCTCCCCCTTGACATACTGCTCCAGAGATTCGGTTAATGAGCTATGATTCCTAATATCAACACTAAATACGCTAAATGGTTCCTCTTTGGAGTAGCGATGGGGACACTCTTGACAGATCTTTTGATCACTAAACGAACCGCCCAGCGTCGCATTCATCAGCTGGGTGTGGCCAAGGGCCTTCAAGCCTTCGTCCAAGCTCTCGAACAGCGACATGAAGAACTCAACGGCATCCTGCTGCTCACGCAGATTCACCGGCTCTCCTTGCAGTCTGTAAATGTGATAGTGATTAGGTGTGGCTGCCAGTTGTTTCCTGGTGGGTTAGTGACTCACTTGAAGTGCGTCCAGAGCCCGCGCGGCACATAGAACTGCAGTGCGCTGTGACCCAGGTGGGCGAATATGGCCTGCACGTGCTTGAGGATAACCACATGGTAGTTTTTGCGCACATCGCCGCTGTCTTCGCTGGTTATAGGAATTGATGACGACGGGAACGAGTGGCCGGAAAAGAAGCCGGCGCCCAAACCACCGCCCGTCAGATCCGAGTCGCCGCTAAAGTCCTCACTCTCATTGGTGGCCGCACCGTGTGCCTTGAGTATACCCACTCGCACAGCCGGCACCATGTAGAGTTGCTGCAACACTGAGTTCATGTAACAAGTGGCACCGGCATTCTTCAATCCACAGAAACCCTTGGTTGGCCTGGCGCCCACCGGCGGCAGATAGTCCCATTCCCTTAGAGGATCTGTGTCTAGACAGAAGATGGCCAAATTAGTTGTAGCAGTTTGTTATCCCGGCCAGGGGGATGTCACTCCTTCACTTACCGGTGCACACAAAGTCGATGAGTGTATTGGTGAGTAGCTTCATATTAGGAACACAGAGCTGGCACAAGGCAATAAGGAGATCGCAAGCAGCGGCTATCGTGTGAGGGCTGCGGCAGACTGGAGGCGGTACCGTGTCCTGGCGCAGGCTGCCGTGCTTGCGTAAATGCAGATACTCACGGGAGGCGGTGAACAAGAAGTCGTCAATGAGCTCGTGGATTAGCTCATTGAGCTGTGCCTTCGAGTCCGGCACAAGGAAGAACATCAGCTCCTTGGCCAGACAAAGGTGGCCCTCGAGCAATTCTTCGTGCACCTGCGTGTCACCCGTGACCTTGACGTTCTCCCGGATCTTCTGCAGCCACTTGATCTCGTCGCCGAGCAGGCCCTCGCCAATCTGGAGTGGCCAGTTGTAGATGCAGCCATAGGATAGGGTGCGGCACAGCACCGAGAAGAACTCCGCGCAGGTGGCCTCGTACTGGGGCACAAGAGTCTTGAGGGCACTCACCAGCAAATTGACCATGTAGACGAAGGGCCGCCGGTCGCCGGCACAGTAGGTGGAGGCCAAAAAGAGCTGCTCGGAGGCTACCTGGCGGACATGCCGCAGTGGATTCTTCAGCACAATCGACGTGATGAACTTAGGCCAGTTGGCGTCGTTGCTGAGCGCTTCGTTGGCGCTGGGATTAAGAATGAACGATATGGTCAACACCTCTAGGGCCTCCTTGCACATGCTGAAGTCCTGGCCATCGGGCAGAATGACATCCCCATCCTCGAAGTCGCTGATACTGCCCAGACCCTGAAGATTGCCGCACGAGGATGCCCAGGCCAGCTGCACCACTGCCTTAATGGTGCTAATGTCCGGGCATGACCACTGAAGAGTTGAGCTGAAGAGAGCCCGACACCGTTCGCCCTCCTGACTGGCCGACAGCATCTCGGTGGCCAGAATCTCGGCCAGCTTGGCCGATATGGCTCTCAGCGTGCCCTGCGAGCTATTCGGCATTGTTGAGAAGTTTTGCTTCAGTATGTCCACCTGAGATCTGGCGCCATTGTCATAATCGCATATCATGGGCTCGTCGCCCACGCGAGACAACACGCTCCCCACAATGTACAGGAACAACTTGGAAAGGCGCAGCACACACTGGAACGAGGCCCGTTTCGTGTGCATATCCGCGCTGGGCAGAAAATTATTCTTGGTCAGCAGCTCCAGTACAAAGTGGGCGCATCCGGAGTGCATCCATGCGGACTGCACCTGCAGTGCCGGCTCGCCCATCGGATCCAGGGCCGGGATTAATAAGCCATGCAGCACACTCAAGTTGTACAGCACCTGGGCAGGCGTGGGATGCAGAAACATCTGCTCCGGGGTGCACTGCTCCTGCAATTAAATTGGATATATCGTTAAGATTGACACACACAGTAGGAAAGTAAATGTGCTTACCTCGCTTTCACTGTCGCCGGTTATGGTGGATTGACCACTGTTGCTGTCCAAATTCAGAGCATCCTTCTCCACCTCGCTGTTGGGGCTCTTCTCGAGCACTGGCAGTTGCTCCTTGGGTACGCGGCACATGAGTTGGAGCATCCTCATGGTCTGGCGATCGCAGGGCAGCAGATGAAGCAGCACCTTTGCGCTATCGCGCAGACGCCCATGCTCCAGATCGCTGCCCAGCTGGTAGAGTTTCAAAAAGAACTCTGTGTACTGATAGTTCTGTGAAATTATCACCCCGGGCAGTGTGCTCTCAGATTCCACACGTTGCATGTCGGGGCAGGGGCGTGGAGGGGAGCCGGTGCTGGAGTCACTAGAAGAGTCGGGACTGCTGGCCAGGCCAGTGCCCATGGGGGTCAGTTTGGCGGTGAGGATCATCTTGTCGCGTATAGTGTACTGGTAAAGAGGGTTAATCTCGTCGGAGACCTCGATGAGTTCGCCGTTGTTGTAGAATAGGTCCACCTTGATGTTGGCGGTCGTGGTTGTAGACGTGCCCTTGATTCGCTTGAGCAGATTGCGTTTGAAGGCGGCCATCGTCTCGTTGCTGTGTGTGACGATCTCGAGATCGTCGATGGGTCGGCCGGGATTCTGGAATCGGATGTAGAGACTAGTGTTCTTGCCGCGGGTGACGCGGCTCAGGGGTAGGTGGAGACGGTCGCCTGTAAAGGAGCGGTCGCACTCTTTGATATACTCCTGCAAAACCTTAATGATGCGGCACATCTTTTCCGCCTCGATGAAACGCATCTTGGTGTCCTTGTTGGTTTCGTTGTTGTCGGCCTGGTTCGCATCCTCCTCCAACTGAGTCTTACCTAAGATGACTATGTTGCTGTAGTGAGTGCGGAGGCGGGAGCAGCACTCGCCAATGAACATCTCATGGAACTCGGCGATGTTCTCCTGCAAACGAGGCCCCAAAGCCGTCGACACCTCCTTGAGCAGATCGATGGCCTTATTGGCTATCTCCTCACCACCAGTGGTTATCACCCGCCAGAGATAGTCCTTGCCGATGAGATCCTCGTTATCCAATATGTAGCCTCGATGGATGGCTTTTAGCTTGTCCTCCTTCGAGTTGACGGCCTTAAAGAAGCGCTCAAAACACTTGATCCCGCTCTCGGTTAGCAGATGCGGGTCCAGCTGCAGAATATTGTTCTCAAAAAAATCCTTATTAATGCCCGGATCCAGATCCGGTTCCTCGCCCATAAGTTTACCGAACCAGCGGAAACATTCCTCGCGATCTGCCGTGAAGACGGCATTCACGGCCAGACAATGCCAGATTTGCTTGGCCTGCAACGGTGGGAGGGTAGAAAATAAAATGAGCAAGCAGTTTCCAAGGAAGGGATGACGCTACCCACCTGATCGGCGCAAAGCCACAGTTGGCCGTCTTTAAGCAGGAACTTGAGAAACTCGAGGCGCTCGGTAATTTGAGCCTGATGCGGAAACCTGCCATCGACCACAATGGTGCATGCGTCCAGGTTAGGCGACTCGTTCACCAGCTGCCTCACTTTCTCCATGTACGCGGTCAGACTATTGGTAACCAATATGACCAGCGAGTAGTCGTTCTGCAATCGCTCGATCACCTGCTGTCGGTTAGTGCCTGACTGCGCCCGAGGGGCATGATTTGGCGTGGTGTCGTACAGGCAGCAGATGTCTCGAATTAGGCGCAGAGCCGGCAGCACCCACGAATCACCTGCCTTAAGCTCGCCCACACACTTGTCTAGCCAGATTGTCTTCTGCGCATCTCGCTCCTGCGAGCAACTGTAGTCGAGGATCTTGACGTGGGCGCCGAGGGCCTGGTCAAGGACCTCCGGTGGCACCTCCTGACTGTGCGCTAATGTCCAAAACAGCTTCAGCACCTTTTGGGCCATCACCCCATTTTTGTCGTCTTCGGCCAGGCGGCGGATTAGTTCGAGGAGGCGTTCCCGCTGCCTTTTATTGGCAGTTGTCATGCTTGCCTGCGGGAGTGGAAGTGGAATTAGTCGTCTACCATCCTCACCCTTGCCGGCGATGGTTTACTCACCTGAAACGCTTCAAAGAGATGGTCCAGCTGCTCTGGTGTGAAATCCCAGGCCAGCTTTGCCAGCAGATCATGCACGTTCTTCACAATCGCCTCGTGCTTACCAGCCTGGGCGCGCCACACAGCGTCCAGGTCGTCCAGCGTGAGGGCCTGCTCCTTGATCAGGAACCGAATAATTTTCTCCAGCTTCTCGACGTATTGCGGCTGGTGCAGGGAGTCCTTGAGCACAACGCCAAGTACGTCCGATGATTTGATCCATTGAGCCATTCGCTCCGCCGTTAGCCAATCCATTTCGTCATCCGGAAGGCAGTGGGGCAATGGCTGGGAGCGATGCGAATAATACGTCACTGAGGAGAGCACCTTATTGATCTCATTCAGGGCGTTCATTTTCCCATTAAAGCTGGATACCTGCAGTAGGCGCAGTATCATCTTCAGTCGGAACATCTCCAGATCGCGTATCAGCTCCTCCTGACCAGTGAGGCGACTGGCCAGGAAACGAGCTGACTTCACAATGCCGTTAATGTAGTCGTTGCGACCCTCTGGTTTCACCTCACGCTTCAGCTCCTCGTCTGTGAAGCTATCTAGCAGGTCCAGCACCACATTCCAAGTGGGCATAAAGTATTTGGCTATCGTGGCGGGTGTGAGGAGCTCGTAGCACTGGCCAAATGGCCGCAACAGGCTATGGATAAGGCCTAGAGTCAGTCGATTGTCCTGGCCGCCCGCTCCGTCTCCGGGTTCACTCGTAGAGGACGCTGGACCCCCGATTTTGCCTCCTGATTTACTTTTGTTGCGTTTAAGGAGCTCCAGGCCATTGTTGAATCGCTCAAGCAGATTATCAAAGCCGCCCAGCTGGCCAAAACGATTGATGAGATCCACAAGCCAACCGCGAGCATTCTTTGGTTCTGGTGGAGGCCTCGCAAACATCTTGTTGCTATCCAACACACCCCAGATACATTCGGGAGCCGCAAAGCATTCCGGTTGACGTGCCGCATTGAAAGTGTTGAACTTGTTTTCCGGATCGAACACAATCGCCAGCAAATCAAGCAGGTAGGGATTGTCGCGTTGCATATGAATCGCAATTAAATGCAACAGCTTGCCACACGACACAAGGATGCAGTGGTGTATGTTGTACTTCCACGAGTTGACCGCCTCATCCGTTAGGATTTTGCCAAACGATGTTGTCAAGCCATTGCGATAGAATTCCACACATGGTTCACAGTCGTGATCCACACCTGTGAGCATACAATTGATAAAGATTGGGTGTGGGTAAACGAAATCCAGAGAACTACTCACCAGCTTGAGTCAGCTCTATGGCGGCATTTAGAAGAACCTCCAGCTCCTGTTCGGGCAAAACGGGCACCACCCAACGTGGATTGGATATTTTGGTGGTCAACGAACGCAGCTTGGCGGTTGGAAACGATGATATTAGCTTCTCCGGTGAGCTACGGAATGGTATAATAAATAAATAATTTAGAGCAAGAAATAGCGTCAGGGTAGGAGGTGGAAATTACGATGATAGTGGTGGTAGTAATGGCGGTTGTGACGTGCGTGAGTAAGAGTCAGTGAAATTTCAAAGTTGGTTTGTAGATAAGCTATATTTGGGGTCTTTGTGTTGTGTTCCTTTTGTTTTTATTATTATTATTATCGCTGATTGTGTTAATTATTCTATATTTGCTTCTCATCTACTTCGACACACACATATGTGTGAGAGAGGCATACATGAATTTGTGGGTGTTTGCCTTCACATTGCTGCTCGTACTCAGATAAACACACACACAAACACAGAAAATGATTAGAAATTATTTATGATTTTTAATTCGTGGTTTCTTTCAATTTTAAAAACAGAGACTTCACAATATGTCAACTAAATACAACAAATCTCATATGCATTTTACACACACTCGCACATGCATATATACTCTCACATCCATCCCCAGGTAAGCAAAATCAGCTGACGTGCAAGACACATATGACAGTACACGCAAGCATGTGTATATTTTGATAGAGCCAATTTTGCATATTAATTTGTATTGAGTAGACATATGTTTGTATAAATATCGAATTTGCCATCAGGTGTGGGGGGTGACCAAGGGAAAAGCAGAAGAAGATTGTAATGTGTGTACAAAACTGCCATCCAGCCTAAAAGTGGGCAAACAAAGAATGCAACATGAAAAGGAACTGCGCAAAAGTAAACACAAGAACTGTTACTTTTTGGGGGAAAGAAGAAAAGGTTTGGTTAACACACACACACCCCAATGAGTAAAATATATGCATGCCTTTGTATGTATGTTAGCAATTGAGAACGCCATATTCAATATACAGACTAAAAGATACCTCTCTACTTAGCATTTATTTAATATTTCCAATGTTTTGGAGAATTTTTGTTTATAATTTTAAGGCGATCGTAATGAAAATTTGAAACGACGTAGTCGACGTTTTTATAGTCTTGCAGAGGATATCAAGGGTGTAGCAGGAGGATCGGGGGCAGGGGGATCGCAATTCTGCTTTCAGTAAAAATTCACTATAATACATACTACATTGCTGAAATGTTCACACAAGTAAGTTTTTACGGCGTAGGATTCATTTTGCCAAGTTTCTGACTGCAATTGGGTCAAAATCCAGGTCAAAGCTCCTTTGTAGCATAAGTGTGATTTATTGGAAAAGTGGGGACGGTACAACGCAGTTTTTATAGAAAAAGGAAATTCTTTATGCGTACCATTTCTCTACGAGTATGGATACAATAAGTAGGCAACCCTGATAAGTAGATAATTAGTGCAGTAAACTATTCACACCAAATCCACTTCCGCGTCCCTTTTAAAATGAAAGTTGTGGTAATCACAAGTAATTACATTTGTACGTACATATATATGTATGTACATTTGTATGTACATATATTCCCAAATGGCCACTTACACTATTGTAACAGTGCTGTCCACACTGCCCACCGTCGTTGTAGATGTTGTGGTCAGACTGTCAGCTTCAGCAACATTGACAGCTCCTTGGCCCCCACCAGTCGGCGGCAACGTTTGTTCCTGGCTGCTACTGTTACTATTCGTGTTGCCGCTGTTGCTGATGTCGATGACCGTGTTGCTGCTGCTACCGCCATTGCTGGACATGTTTGTTGTTGTGACGGTGCCCACTATTCCTAGGCCTGTGCCCGTGCCTGTTCCCTGAGCTGGGCTCGTGTTGCTGCTGCTACTGCTGATGTTGTTGGTGCTCGTGGTGGTGGTGCTTGTTGGCTGGCCACCTCCTTGCCGGCGTGTATCGAACGTCATTGTTCCTTTGGGTCTGCAGCTTTAAGGTGTTGATCCTTTCGTCGTTGTTAGGGGTATTAGTGGTTTCGGGTTCTGGTTGTTGTGATTGTAATTCTACAGCAGTCTACACTGGGCGGCTTTGGCTGTGGCTATGGCAGTCCTGGTTAAGGTTAAGGGCAATGGGTGTGGGAGAGGTGTTGATGGTATTTTTATTATTATTGTTGTTGATCTCGTTTAACGTGTTAACCAATTTGAGGCACTGATGGTAGGCAATTGGCTTCTCGTTTCCTTATCGGTCAAACTAAGTATCCGTTTGCCTTCCTTCCTAGTGACGTTTGTGACTTTCCTTCCCCCTTCTACCCGTATCGTCTTCGACCGTTGACGTTCTTCCCAATAAGATTGCTGTTGTTGTTATTGTTTTTGTTTGCACTGCCTATTCACGGCACGTTGCGTTTAGTTTACATATTCCTTGCCAGCACGGTCACACTAATGCAAAAATCTATAAACTGCAACAAAGTCGAAAGAGAAATAGAAAAATTGAGAATGGAATATACGAATGTATTTTGTAAGTATGTGTATAGGTAGGATAGGTAACAGAGAGGTGCAACCAAAGGAAGAACGAAAGAAACACGCACACACATACATACACAGATATATGTATATACAACGTGCATGTACGAGCGTGTGCAAAATGTGGCATGAAAAAGTGTTGGCTGGTTTTTGGGTTGGAATATGAAAAATCAATATTATTTAATAGGCGGCGGAGAGCGGAGAAGCAGCAGCGTCAAATAAATGCTCCAACAAACACACACACGAACGCAATCAGAGCTCTCACACACGCACACACTCAAGAATTTTAGCCGTAGTGTGAATTTAATTTAATGTTGTTTTTGTTTTCTGCTCTTCTTTCATTCTTATTTATTTATTTTTTAGGCAAACAAAGAACATTTCTATGCAAACCCACCGTCCCCCTCCCCACCCTCCTTAAACAAAAAAAAAATTACATCACGTCGCCGAGTCTTGGCTACTCTGTGCCTGCTCGACCCGGCATGACCACCACATTTAAGGAAAGCCCGTCGACTGGGTGGGAGATGGAGCTGGTTATGGGACAGCGGCAACCGCTAGAAAATACTCCGCCATTGATTCCCATAGACGTCGGCAAAATTATCTTTTCAAATGGCATTCGAACAATAAGGAGGGGTGATTGCAAGTGCAACGGACGGGGCGAATATGCGAGTTGGAATGTCATCAGAATGACGATGCTTGGGGTGGTGGTGAAATTTTTCCGAGAATTGTGAGATATGAAGTGGATATTGGGGGAATATTACGCATAGATAGTCAATTTGGAATGCGAATGCCGGGAATCCATTCAAGGACAGGTTGTCTTAGCCAACACCGTTTTGTTTTCGTTCTCCGTAAATTTTTCACATTCAAAACACATACACGCAAACACACACAGGCGCAGCAAGTCCACACACTATACATTTGCGAATCGGAATTGCTTTCGGCCCAACCAACACCAACTCACCATTTTCGATTACTTATCCGCTCCGCCCAGAAAACACTTTGCGTTTTGAATTTTTCTTTACGACCGCCGCCGCACGCACTTTTCTTGATATTTCACACTTTGGAAGCTTTTGCTATAATTGCAATTGCATAGTTGCAGCACTAGCACACACACTATAACTATTAGCAACAACCACTAATTAAAATAATTTTTTGCAATTTTTTGCTCGCTGGGGCTAGCCTGAGCTTACAAATCAGCCGGCCAATAGACAAAATGGCGTCTCCCTAGTGGTGGTGAATATTCGCAATGCACCGTGCTTGCTGTTCATTAGTTGCCGATTTTGTTTCTTGCTAATTATAAGTATACCTTAATTTAATGTGCAATCTTATATTTAATTAAGCAACTTGTAAATTATTTCTTTTACTAGAGTTCTGTGGTTCTGACTCGAACTAGTTCGACAGAGCACTGTTCTTTGAATCTAGCTATGATTGAACCAAATCCCTGTGTTCCTATTCATATCGAATCGCTTAGATGATTTGATTTGATTCAATTTGCGAAAATCTGTTAAATTTTTTTATTATTGCTTGTTTGTTATGAGGATTTCTTAAAGATTTTGAAAGCATTGCTAATGTATTAGATTTGTCTTAGTTCAGCTGGTAATTAGTTCGTTATGTTAGATGTGCCAGCCCCTTGAAATTATGAGGGCTGCAAGCTATCGTTACACTTATCGCTGACTGTTTATCTTTATGCTGGCCTGTCAACTATCGTTGTACTTATCGATATCTGCTTCTGTTTAGCTGAACTGCAACAATAACAATAACAAGAGATAAAAAAATAGATAAATGTTTGACAACGACATCTTCAATCCCCATGATATAAATATGTACAACTCATTAGAACGCTGCCCGGGCATGTATTGCGGACGCATGGTGCTACCGAATGGCACTTTAAGTGGCTGTGGCGTTTGTCCTCGAGGATCGCGGGTAAGAAAATTGGCTGTGAAAGAAGCCGGAGTGGGATGCAATTTCATATCCATTGGCACTGGGCCTCTTCTATACTCCAGGTGAATGAGAGCTATGCATGCTCACCCTGTCGGGAAGAGCTGAGCACCTATTCCTGGTTGTATCTGGGCTTTATGACTATGTTGCCACTCATGATGCACTGCTTCTTCATTGATATGGATGCCAAGGATCGCAAGTGAGTTGGACCAACTATTTAACATTACAGCTGCTTATCGGGCTAAACATCCTTGTAGATTCTCGCGCAAGCAATTGATCCTAACTGGCAGCGCTTTTATTGAGGTAGCCCTCTCTGCTATAATGGCCACTCTGTTCATGGAGCCCATGTGGGAGCTACGCCTATATGCTTGCGGAGTGCGCAAGCTCACCGACTGGTATACGCTTTTCTACAATCCCAATCCTAATTACGAATCGCGTGTGTATTGCACCCAGGAAGCTGTGTATCCTTTGTAAGTACATGTGGCCGTGCCAGTGTTTGCTTAACACTGCTCAACTGCTTCCTCTTCACAGGCAAACAATTGTTTTGGTCTTTTATTTTCTGTGTCTGGTCAATATGTTTCTCATACGCCCTATGGTCAGCTCCATGTTCGACGTGCGCGGCAAGGTGCCAATTTTTTCGGCGCTCTACTTTCTGCCGTTGCTGACATTCATTCACGCCCTGGGCGGAGGCCTTATTTGTGAGTGGCGCAAGCTGGAGCAGGCATTTTGAAGAGATAACTCTTTAAATATTTTTCAGATTATTCCTTTCCTTACCTAAGCGTTGTCATATCAATGGTGGCCAATGCTATTCATTATTCCTTAAAGATAGATCAGACCCGAAAATCGCTTGTCTGCACCACATTGTGTGAGTTAAAGAATGTGGTCATCATTTGTAAGTGCAAAAACAACAATTTCTGGCCTTTTGTCTCCGTGCATTCTCATTGCTTATATTTCAGCTATACACTGGCTATTGCTGGCTTATGGCATCTCCTCGCTGGATTATCATTATGCGTTCATGTGCATGGTGCCGTTTCCAACAATTTTCTATATACTGACTGTGCGCTTCACCGACCCCGGCGAGTTCCGGGAAATGGAGACGCGCATTTGATGCGGGGACGTCCAAATGCAAATATTTCATGCCAGGGGGGCAAGGCGATCTACCGTTGTTATCTATGTATAATGTACCTGTCCTTTAACTTATTCACACTTTGTCTCTGCGTTTAAGTTATGAGTATATATATATGTGCTAATTGTATCTATGTGGATATATGCATATTAGAGGTCTGCTTTGCATAGCTTCTCTCATAATAAGAGTGTGAGTGATGTTGAGTTCGTCAGTGACGGCATTCTGTGGAAATGAGTGAGAATAGAATTAATTTGATATTGCCTAAATCATTCGAATGTTTGGAAATTTCCTTTACCGAGTGAGTGCATTCATTCAGTTTGTTGCCTGTTTTCGTAGTGGTCGTTCGCAAAAGGACAAGCGACGAAAATAAAGAAGTCGGCGAGACTTCGCATTCACTCAACTTATTTGAATGCATTCAGACCTCTAATATGCATGCGTCTTTATTTAAATTTATAACTATTTCCAAATATCATGTACAGATCGATTTGTAATAGAATATGTATAGATGTAGCTAAATGTTCATCATAATCATTGTAAAGACTGCACAACGATATCTAATAACATAGTGCATTTATGTAGCTACCAGTAGCCTTAACCGGCTTTCCCCGGCTCTTTTGTATTCCTATTCCTAAGGAAATTGATTCCTATTTCCCATAAAAGTAGTTAAGCATATAAGAAATTTCCCCACATTCCCCATATAAAATTTGACCCTCTTGCACTTTGAATTTCCTAAATGGCTTATTAGTGATAACGTAGATTAGCGATAGCCTATTATTATTAGTGATAACCTAGACCATAAAAGGTATGTGCGCGTTGTTTGTCACGTTGTCAGCACAAGTATAGCCGGCTTCGCCCGGGTTCACTCTTCAAATGTGCAGGTCATTATTTATAAATTAAATTAACATAACTTCTTACTCATTTAAAAAAAAAAATGAACTTAAATTGCCTAAAAAAACGTGAAAGCTAAGGCAGCCACCAGAGTGTGATTTGTCTTGAGTGTTTAAACATAAATGGCGTTAATGTGCCGCTTGCCTCCACAAAGCGTTTGACCTCGATGTTTACCCACTTGCATGTGGGTCCTTTTGACCTGTGCGTTGTTCCTCCGTCAGTCAGGACGAAGAGTTTTATATATATAGATAGAAGATAGACATAGTTAAGGTTACCCATATGTTAACCAGCCTGTATTTTAGAATTACGTATTATCTTAAGTGCATGTCATAGTTTAGACTTTTAATCATATTTCACATTAATTATACACACACATATGTATATATATATATAATTTATATAATATTAAATATAAATCATCAGTTTCGATACCCATCTATAATATATGTAGTTTTTATACTATATGTATAAGGTTGCCTATATTTACTCGAACATTTTGGAATTCGCACGCCACGTCACGCCAAAATCACAAACCAGATCGTACACTATATATGTATATATATTTGTGTGGACTTGAACCATTCTTATTTGATGATCAATCCTCATTGTAATCATCAACATTATTATAATCATTTTTCAAATGAACAAGATACAGTTTTGCTTGGAATTGTGTGGGCTTTGAACAGAGTGTAGAAGGAACAGATGGAAGCGAAATCCAACTAAACAAAGCGTGCAGACACGTCGTGAGGTGAAGGAAAGAAGGAAGGAGGGAGGGATATCTCGATATCTCTTGCTCGGCTCATGCTTAAATTCAGTCCCCGCCCGTTCAAGATTTACTCGGCTGCTGCATTTTCCTCGCTGCTGCTCCGCGGTGTTTGGCGCTCCTCGAGGAATTTCAAGCGTCGCTTTCGCAGTTCGCTCAGCTCGGTGCTTTCACCATTATTTTCTGCATCGGAATCGCCCAAACTGAGCGTCTCTGTGGCCGTTGACGAGGGCATATCATCTTCATCGGCACCCAGATCTTCAATAGTAACTTTCTCCGCGGCGTTGAGCTCCACCGCGTTTATCTGATGAGTCTCCTGAGTCTTAGCCGCGAAGGCAGCTGCCGCCGCAGCTGCTGTCGATGTGCTGGGCTTGTCGTACCCAGGCGTAGATGTAGGTGCCGGAGTCGCATCAGCTGCAGCTTTTTCACTCGCTGAAGAGTCAGTTGTTTCTGCGGGAGCGTGTGCTGTCTGGAGGCGCGCCGTCAGCGCCTGGTACTGATTCATCAGTATGCCGGCGGAGTCTAGCATTAGAGAGATATTTTGCAGTAGCTGCAAAGAGAAGGTAGTGACATGTAGACCTAGATCATGGACAGGCTTGGAGAGCTCACCTTCAAGCGGTGCTCGATGTTCTTTCTCTGATTTCCCTCCATGGCACGCAGTTCCTCGTCGGTAAACTTGGTCAGATCGAGAGGCATGGGTGGCGGCCCCACAGGCGAGGGCGAGAAGTATGCCAGGTCTGGCGGCATCATAAATGGCGATAGCATGGGCATAATGGGCGGGGGACCGAGACTAGCCAAATTGGGCAAAGCATCTAGAGGGGATCAATTTTAATACACTGTAATCGAGGAAACTAGGGGAAAAAAACTCACTGGCATCGCCGAAAATCTCCACAAAATTGGGCGCTGGGTTTGGCAAACCTCCGGTTTCATCGGCAGCTGGGGCTGCTACTGATGCAGCGGGCGTGGCCGCGTTCCCTGCTGCATTGCCGGCTGCTGCTGGTTGAGCGGCCGCTGGAGCAGCACCGGCGGCTGCATTGGCAGCTGCCTCATCTGCTGGCCGCGGCATGGCTGTAGAATTGACAGCCGGAGCACGTAAGATGTTGAGGCGGCAGGTGGGGCACGTTTGTTGCCGCTGGAACCACGAGCGCAGACAGGTGGTGTGGAATATATGCCCGCAGGGAAGCTTCTTCGAGTGGTTTACCATGTCCTCGCGGCAAATGATGCAGATGTTGTCCGATTGTCGCAGCTCTTCGGGTGTAGCGTCCGGATAGAGGGTGTTCATATTGCGTATTGCCCGTCGGGACATTATGACATCATTCAGAGCTTTCCGGAAGTTGCGTATGGTGAAGAACATGGGCCGGAACACGAACATGGGCAGCGCGTAGATCTTAGCCATAATAACGACGAACAGTAGGTAGAGCACCACCTTAATTAGCCCAATGACCAGCTCGGTGTACAGCAGAAAGACCGCCTTGTTCTCCCAGGGCGTGTCCGTGCGCATCTCGGCGGCATGCAGCACATACTTGATGGCCGTGCTGGCTATGACGGTCAGCAGGATGGCGTACTCAAAGCCGAACACCAGCTGAACCGTCGGCCCACGCACCAGCGTCGAGTTGTAGGCGTGCATGAGCAGCACATAGTCGAGGATTCCCAGCATGGTTAGCAGACTGCCGACACGTATGTGAAAAAGCCAGCCCAGCACTGGCGAGCGTTCCATCTGCAAGAGCGGAGAGTTGCTCAGAAATTATCCACAGCTACTTTCAGTCCAACCAAAGTGCACTTACAAAGTCCACGCGCTCTTCGGCCAGCCAGTGGAATGATTTGAGAAATAGCAGCACTGTGAAGAGCGCCACAAATCGCGGATTAAAGTCGTCTCGGAATACGGTGAATGCCAAGCAGGTCTCCGTCAGGGCATACCAAAATCGTTCCAACAAATGCTCAAACTCGGCGGCACGCAGCGTGCCCAGGAATATCTACAAGCAAGGGATTTATAACTGATACCTGGAATGGAGACGGACACACCCACCTTGCGCAACAGTTTTCCAAACATGAATACAATCACAAAGAACTGGATGTAAATCACCTGCGAGAAGGGGAAGGAAGAGGCATCGTTTTTATGTTGCTTGAACTGGTCACCACCTGCAATACTCACTGCCATGGATGAATTTGATTTGGTGATATAGACGACTGCCGGATAGAACTGTTGCTTCTGGTAATATGCATTCCCAATAACAGCGCTGGTCAGCGCCATGCAGACGCTCGATATCAGCAACTGCATGTTGTTGCTGTTCGTCGCAAAGGCCGCCACTTGGCTAATCGACTCGAGAAAGATATTAATGTTGACGGTTGCACGATTCCACTATTTCGTCTGAGTCCAATCTACAGATACCCCACATATGTTGTATATGTGCGCATATATGTATATATTTGCTTTTCCCTGCTGCTCCTGTTGTTGTCGGGGTGTCGTGCGGGGGCAAGTTCACTTCGAGAAGGTGCACATCCAGGGCGGCGTAAAATGTTGTTTCCCTTTTCAACGAAGGAATTTAGGTGAGTTTTTTAGCCGAACGAACTAGTTTGTGTTGCCATTGAAATATTCTATAATTGAATTGGAAAAGTGGTTGTTGTTGTTGGTTTAAAATCGTATTTTTATATTTCAGCCGATAATTACACGTATTCTTCTATAGCTAGAGGTGGAGAACTATCGATTGCACTATCGATTGTTGGGCGCAGTCGAGGCGTTCAATGGCAGCCCGGGCCCATCACTTTCGATAGTTTTTCTTATTCGTTTTTGGGTTTTAAATTGCAACAGAAAAGTGGGACGAAAATATTTGCCAGTGTTTCTAAATAATATTAATGGTCTATGGCCTGTCACCTTATTTACATAGGTGACAAAGTAAGCGTTCCAAACCTTATAAAGTATATATATTCTTAATCAGCATCAACAACCGAGTCGATCTAGCCAAGTCTGTCTGTCCGTCCGTATAAACAAGCAGATCTCGGACACCATAAGAGCTAGGTTTATCAAATTTGGTATGTGGACTCTCCTAGAGTGCCGTCAGATTAAGTTGCTTTTAAAACAAATCGCAAATCGATAAGAATCTTATATCTCCAAGAATTTGTAACTCATTTAGTTGAAACTTGGTTTTTTAAATTTCGTATTGTTATTTGGTAGGGTAGGGGGAGGGGTGGTGTGTCCTTGCCTCCCCATATAATTAAAATCTATGGCTAAGTATATAATGAATAAGGAAAAACTTGCTGTATTATATTTAATAAATTTAATTTTTAATAAAAAAAAACACTCAAATTTTTAACCATAGTAAACCTATATATAGAGCCTCCTCTGCTTCTTATTCAAATGCACTTGGACATTCAGTGGGCACTTTGCCTCTCTTAAAATGTTTATATGATTCAGCACCGTTGCTCTTTCAATAAGTGCGAAGAAACGCACATGTGCCCATGGAATTTTAACATTCTCTGTTAATTAACATTAAGAAAGTGCTCTCAATCTTAGGCATCTGCCAATAGTTTGTCTATGTTTTAACAACATTGGTGTGGATTGTTCTTTAGGATTGGAACATTGTGGATAATTGGATGGATGCATTGGATGATACCCTGCAGTTAAACGTATATTTAATCGTTATCGATTGCTTATCGATGGTTTCATAAGAACTAGTCGACTGACGATAGCTCTCAACATTTACTTCAAGTTCATGCTCGAACTGGTTCGATTTTGTGTAATTGATACAGTATGAACAATACCTTCAACAATTTTGATGAGTTTAAAATGGTCATATTTTCAACTAATATTATATATAAATAGTTTTTACACCCACAGCTGCATTCAGTTGCATTTTGTATAATTCCAGTTTTCTTTTACATTTGAGCTACAACCCTGACATGCTCTTTAACGATTAATGAATATGATTCCTATCGAAACTATCGAGTAAGAGTGTGTAAGTGTTGGTGTTGGGGCTCAAATTATTTTTACGTATAAAATAAAATGTAAAGTAAAATTTTTAAATGTGCACAACAAGATGTTATAATATACACCCAATTAGTCAATATAATTCCACAATAATGTTCAAGAAACGGAACTCCTGCTTAAAAGCGCGTTCAGTTGCGAAGGCTGCTTGCTGCGGTGAAATTACATAATTTTCACAGGCATAACTTTTGAAGCGCCAGTGCTACTGCTTCATATAAAACAAAATATGGGTTCCCGGAATGAACACCTCGGCTTGCCATAAGCAGTGTTCTGCAATGTGGCGTATTTTTATATCCATTTTCTTTAAGTGTTCCTAACCTCACCCCACCTCCGTTTTGTTTCTTCCAGAATTGTGATACATATTCACTATGGCCGCCCGACGCATCGCCAAATCCTCGATCAACTGGTCCTCTCTGGCCGAGCGTGTGCCCCCCAACCAGAAGACCAGCTTTGGTGCTTTCAAAACCAAGTCGGACATCTATGTCCGCGCCGTTCTAGCTAACCCTGAATCGCCACCAAAAATCGATTGGGCTCACTACAAACGCCTAGTTCCCGTTTCTGGTTTGGTCGACAGCTTCCAGAAGCAATACGAAGCTCTTAGCGTGCCCTATCCCAAGGATACTGTGTCACCCCAGGTGGATGCCGAAATCAAGGAATCCGAGTCGGAGATTGCCGCCTATAAGAAGGCATCCGAGCAGCGCATTCAGGATTACCAGAAGGAGATCGCCCATCTGAAGTCGTTGCTGCCATATGACCAGATGACCATGGAGGACTACCGCGATGCATTCCCCGATAGCGCTCTGGATCCTCTAAACAAGCCAACATTCTGGCCCCACACTCCCGAAGAACAGGTGGGCTACAAATCCAAGGAACAGCTCGAAGCTGAGGCTCATGGACACCATTAAACTTGGATATCAATTGGTTTGCTCGGCAGCCATAACAATGAGAATATTTCGATTCGAACATGTAAACAACGTTTGATTAAAGTAGAACCATTAAAATCTTCGATCAAAATTTGCAGGCGAGCAAGGTATGAGCGATATATCGACAATGATAATCGTGTCGATATCAGTACGTAGAAGAACGCCCTCCAAGAGAATTTTTTTTTATATGCTGCAAGAGTATTTTTCGGTATATTTCATGCAAGAAAGTGGTATATTCTTTCTTTCAACTTTTGGTCATACTGCTAATGGTTAACAAAGGAAGACCGGATAACAAAAACAAAAAAAAGCAATACTATTTAACTGCATGACATATATAGGTCTTGCCGTGAATTTTAAAGTTCAACATGCCAACACTCCAAAGCCAGCAAATGTTTCTAGCATCATAACCGTATGTTTATGTTGGAGTGCACGATTGAGGACCACTGAGGTTAGTAAGGTCGTTGAGAGGAGGATGCAATAATCAACGTGAATTTGAATGCATTTAAAATTGTGACGCGGACGTCTTTTTTTTTGGGTTAGATTCCAATAGAACAGCAATCGCTTCACTTCTGTTGACTAATAAGAATCTGGTAGAAAATTGATTAACTTGGCCCGAGCACTGCATGAACTACTTAACAATTTTGCTGTGCAACAAACCGACAATGCTCTCGCGCCGGAGCAAGGAAAAATCGCAGGCGCACAAGGAGGGCGTGGGCAAGTATGTAAAGAAGGATACACCGCCGGATATACCCGTGATAAACGTTTGGACCTACGCCGATCACCGTGCGGCAAATGCAAAAAAAAAGTCACTGCAGCTGCAGCGCTGCGCCAGCACCTCGCCGAGGAGCACTAGCACCAGCCGCAATACATATTCCTGCAATGATGCCCAGCCAGATTTCTATCATGCACGCCGTGCTCAAAGCCAACTGCCGCTCCATAATCACACCCCGAGTCCGAATCCAAACCCGCACACACACCCGCCGGCTCCAGTACAATTTCGGGCCAGCAGCAATCAGCTGGCGAGTCCGAGCAGTGGGAATTACGTAAACATTGAGCATATTGAGCGCATGCGGCGCCAGCAATCGTCGCCTCTGCTGCAAACACCGACGACTGGTTTTCAGCGTAGTTACTCCGCTAACCAGACTCAGAAAAGCTCACATCATGCTCATCCTCATCTCCATTTGGCGGGAGCCAGCTACGACGCCGATCAGGGTTTGATAAATGCTTCGTATGCCAATATGATGCAGCTGCCACGGCGCCCCCATTCGCCCGGACATTTCGCAATGCAGCAGCAACAGCATCATCAGCAGCAGCTTCACCAGCAGCAGCAACAGTATCAACATGCTGCCACACCTTTTGGCTCTACGCTGCAGTTTGATCTGCCACCCAAAGATCGCCAGCCCCGGTATCCTCCACAAACAAGGTAAATAATTGGGGTGATTTTCATTCCTTGGTTTCCACATTGAATGCCATCTGTCCTTGTTACACAGATCACCACTACAACAGCAACATCATCAAATGGCTGGACATTTGGGCGGCAGCTATTCCAGCGATTCGTATCCCATCTACGAAAATCCTTATCGCGTCTCGTCGATGCGAGTGACTCATTCACAGCGATCCGAATCTCCGATTTATAGCAACACTACCGCCTCGTCCGCCACACTGGCGGTGACTCCACATCATCATCACCATCACCATCTGGCAGTGCCTTCGAGTGGTTCGTTGAGTGGCAGCGCTCGGGGAGGTAGCTCTGGGAGCATACGCTGTCCCTCCAGCTCCCTACAATCCCTCTACGCCCCGCCCCCGCCGCAGACAACGACACCGCCAGCTTCGTCCGGTACAGCCGTAGGCGCCGGAAGCAGTGGTAATGGCACTGGCTCACTGCAAAAGGTGCCCTCGCAGCAGTCACTCAACGAGACGGAGGAGCTCGAGCTGCCGCTACCACCCGGCTGGGCCACGCAGTACACACTGCACGGTCGCAAGTATTACATTGACCACAACGCTCACACCACCCATTGGAATCATCCACTAGAGCGTGAGGGTCTGCCGGTTGGATGGCGACGTGTTGTGTCCAAGCTGCATGGCACCTACTACGAAAACCAGTACACTGGTCAGTGCCAGCGCCAGCACCCTTGCCTCACGTCCTACTACGTATACACCACATCGGCTGAGCCACCAAAGGCCATAAGACCGGAGGCATCTTTGTATGCGCCACCGGCGCACACACACAACGCCTTGGTGCCGGCCAATCCCTACTTGCTGGAGGAGATACCCAAGTGGTTGGCCGTCTACTCCGAGGCCGATTCCTCCAAGGACCATCTGCTGCAGTTCAACATGTTCAGCCTGCCCGAACTCGAGGGCTTCGATAGCATGTTGGTGCGTCTTTTCAAGCAAGAGCTCGGCACTATTGTTGGCTTCTATGAGCGTTATCGGTAAGGTGGTTGTTCCAAACACACAAACATACATCCCCGCCCCCTCTCAATGACTATCGTGATTCAAACCATTCTTCTCTCTTTTTACAGTCGCGCTTTAATACTCGAGAAGAATCGACGCGCCGGCCAGAGCAGTCAACAATGACCAACAATGATGATGCACTGCAGCTGAAGACGGTTCACAAACAGCAAATACTCGCCACAACTGACTCTTTTTTGTGTTTCTAATTTAATTTTAATTTATTTAAATTAATTTATTACTTTATGTGGAAATTTATCGATCGCATTTCGTTTCATGGATATCTTCGGCCGGGTGCCCACAATTTTGACAATTTTAAAAACTATCGTTTGTACACATACATATATGATATACTAATTATACGATGTACGCAAGTACGTACGAGTATAACGTTTACATATGTATAATTTGCTTCGTTTGATGAATTTTCTTATTGTGAGTTTCGTTCATATTTCTGTTTACGTTTATGTTTATGCAAAATTAAACATTTTTATGCGTTAACCACAACTGCACTGCACCCTGTACAGTAACGCCATTTATCCTTGTGAACCCATTTAGCAGGATTCAGATTTGGGAGAACATTGACAACAGAGGAACCGCATAGAAGTCCCAATTACATTAACTAGGACAGGATATACCAAAATAAGAACCAGGTAAGTTTTCGTCTGTTATGCAAGTGATTGAATTACACTGCGAAGCAAAAAGACTATTAAAACTGTGGTAAATCGAAGTATACTAAGATCAAGCCTGAATTCAGCAAAGATTAGCAGACGCCATTCATATGAATGCCCTGCTGAAGAAGGCATTCATAAAAATTTTTCATTTGACTATGTTGTTGGTGAATCAGAACTTTGATATGTTTTTTAGTGCCGTTGGTTGAGTTACGTATAGATTTTCTAATGATCGCCATATATAATAGGTCATATCGAAAAGTCTCATCGGTTTGTTGGTAAATTATTGAACAAAAATTGTCTTTATTCAAAATCAATTTCAATCAAGTACACATTCACCATTATTACCTAAGGCCTTCCCATTTTCCGTGTAGCTTCATAATTCCTACGGTGGATGCATTAGAACTTCCCAACCAAGCTCCGTCAATTTGTTTCGTATGTGGGCCTAGCATTGTCATAATAGAAGAGATCTCCTTTTCTATTGGCCAATTCCGGTCGCTCTTTTTTGATTGCTTTATTCAAACGGCTCATTTGGCCATGTTGTAGCAGCTCATAACAGACAATTGCCTTCCAATTATTGTTATATATAGTTTGTTATATATCCCGATCAAGTTACCATATACCATAGCTGTTAGAACTATATCATATAGCTGTCTTAAATTAAAAACTTTCTTGGGTTGTGTTTTGATGACTTTCCGCATTCCATAGTGGTTCAGCACCAAAATGGATTGCAGCCCTGATCTGTGCGGTACAAGAAAATGCAAAAACAGCAATTTGGTTACGTAGTGGTATGGCAAAAAAAAAGCATGAAAGCATGCCAAGTTTTTGTTTTCACCTACAAAATGTTGGCACATAAACATACATATACTTAAGTAAGATGGTTACTTACATTTTTGAAAACTTGATTTAAAGGTTTCATAGATATATCGTTGAAGTTATTGTAAATTTAACTATAAACCAAATGATTGGCACAAAGCCGAAAAATAACAAATCTTGTTTAAGTTTTATTTTCCAAGTGTAGTTCAGTAGCTTTTGTATTTAAAAAACAGTTCGACTTAGTCATGTATTGTCATTGCCTTAATTCACATAGCACATCATACTATAAATATACTTAGCCATCTTAATATGATTATAACACTGTTGTTCTTATCAGACATTCATACAATTTTAGTATTGCAATTCTATTGTTTCCTTTTCACATATCAGCTGTCTGAACGAGTACAATCAATGAAAACAAATACTCATATGTACCTGCATAAGATACAGGTAAGTCTTGTAGAATGTTCACTTTAAGTAGATTAGAGGCTGGTATCATCTTTCTATATAAATACATACTTATATGTAAAATGTTGAAAAGTGATATAAGTGAAAAGTGATACTGCCATTGAATGCATTTCAAATTTGTGATGAGATTATGATCAACTCTCTCACCACTTTGACTCACGTTTTCTTTGCCAAGGCAAAGTCAGTGTAGTCTTAGGAGAAAACTCTTTTAGCTTGCCGAACCGGAAATCTAAAAAATAGATTAGTTCGTTTTCTTAGTTCAACACAAAGTTGATATTGTCGGTTATATGGGAGCTATATGATATATTGGTCCGGTCCGGATCAACCTTTGTCAGCTGACGTTGAGGCTTCCAATACTGTTATTACCAAATTTGCTTCAATTTGGATAAAAAAAAAACAACCAATTTGGCTGTATTAAGACTTCATTCCTAATCGGTCAGTTATATGAGATAGCTCCATAGCTCGAAAACTGAGAGACTAGTTCGCATAGAAACAGACGGAAGTGGCTACATTGACTCGGCTTGTCATGTTGATCAAGAGTATATATACTTTATGGGATATGCTTCCTTCTATCCGTTACAAATGACAAAATTATAGTACCCTCTGCAAGGGTATAATGATAAGCACAGCTAAGAACTAAGTAAACTTTGTCGTACTGGCAAAAATTACAACTTATAGCTAGAAGTAGGCAGCTGATACGTCAAAGGAAATTACTCAAGAGAGACGCCAAAAAGTTACTCGGTTTAACTTTATTTTAAGACTTTGCTGATTATGGAGCAACGCGCCTCCGAAAAGTTGTCAATCTGATATGCATCTGGTCACACTTTTAACAAAATCTTCAGTCTTGGTGTTTATTTTCTAATGTCTTTAAAATGTCAATTGAAGTGAAAAAAGACGGAAAACCTTTACAACGGAAGAAGCTTGTTATTAAAAGGAAGGAGTTTAACGCCGTAACTTGAAAGCAGAATAAGCAGGTCTGGAAACATTGATCAGTGGGGTGACCTGATCTGCACTTGATAGCTGTCTTTTTGGTGATAACAACTGCATTTTTTAAAGCATTAATGGGCACACACATACTATTGCAATGTGTATGCATAGGCAGAGCCGAAATACATACATACATACCTGCACAACACAAAGGCACGATCCTGTTCGTGTGAATATAAGTGTGCTAGCTGCGCTCCCGGCGTATTTAAATCCCTATCCCGAGAGATATGATTTTTAATATGCTTGCCATCTCTGATTGAAAGATGAGTTTACTCAAAGCAAAGGCAGACTTGAACTTGTGAAAACAAAACTCCGTTTGTTTATTCCTTTAATAGATTTAGTTGAAGAATTAACACCAAATATTGTAAACATTTAAAACAAATGCTTACGTCATTTTTTTGTGTAAATTATATTTAGAATATTTATGGAGATAAATTGAAGTACCTTTTCAATTTTTTATTAAGTGTTGGAGTGCAAAAAAGCCCAACAGTTGTCAGTCAAAAATGTCTGGCTCTGCCTCTGGGCTGGCTTTGGCATGTTGCTCTCGCTTCAACTGTTGTTGTTGCGATTGTTGTAGGGGTCTCAGTCGCGTCGCCGTCGCTGCCACTTGGTAGACTGCTACTGCTCCATTCATTCACATTCATTTAAACTGCGTGCTGGGAACGGAACGTTTAGTCTCAGTCCCACAGTCGACATCTGGACGTCGTCGGTATCGCTATCGCTAAGGCTGAATTTGGAATGTATGCATCGCCCGACTCGGAGTCGGATCACTAAGTATATTCGCCGGTGCCCGGTTTAATTGTCAGTTAAGCAGGCAGTTTAACTTTTGCTTATTAAAGTGCAAACAGCATTATTAACACCAGATTCAGATGCTGACTGATGTGCAAATGATTCGTGATCGTGATCTACGCCAGTGATTCCCAAATTGAGTGTTTTTAAAAATCGACGATTTCATATTACAAGTGAAAGTTCTAGTCCGGCTTAACATTTGATTTTATCTGTTGAATTATTTAACAGTATTTTTTTCTTTGTTTATACAAATGGATAGCTTTTATAACCAGCTCAAGTTTCCGTGAGCCGGCAGCTGTTTCTATAGATAAAGTTGTACCATAAACATTTGCAAAAAGAAAAAACTTGATAATTTCTGAAACTCTAGCAAATTTTGTGCATTCATTGTAGGTTCGCGAGCTTTCTAGATTCGGCTGCATAGAGGGGCAGGAATAGGGGTACAAAAGTGCTGAAGGCGAGTCACAATGAGCTCTTTTGGGAATCTCAATCACTGAATAGTTTGTGGTTTTCCCCCAGAAATACCAGCCCATATATAATGTAATTGTTTAATTTAATCAGAAATCAAAAAATATTTCTCTGTAAATTCTTCTGCAATTTGTAAGAGTCATCACTATACATTACTGAAAATCTTAAAAGCTATATTCACTTATCAGAAACATTTGATTACAACGCACTTAGTAAGTATTATAGAATTTTGTGCAATTCATCTGTCTGTCTGTCTGTTCTGTTTGTGTGCTTGTTTGACTTGGCATTTCCTCAGTTACCCAATCCCAATCTATGGCAATCATATGTGTGTGGCTGTGGCAATAGCCGAAGTTGGCTCGGCTAAGCGACAAAACGCAGCAATTCAAATAAAAATAAATCGATTAACCTTATCACCATCAATATTAACACATAGATAAGTTCTCCTGAGAATGGGTTTTCAGCAAAGTCATGCTCCTCTATATCTATACCCTATAAATAAAACAGTCCTAAGCAAAACCCGCTCGTTATTTATGGCTGGCTGTAAACTATACTCAAAAGTTGGTTTGATTAAGATGTGCCGCCTATGCCATAAGTATGTACATTCAGCCACAGAGTATCTGCTCCTTTTGAATATCATTGATATATACGACGAGTATAGTCTCCACTGTTGAAGTACGATTGCAAAAAATTCGCTTTAATTGCAAGTTATAACATTGAGCCAGACATGCTATAATTAAGGTCGCCACGCAGCACAAACATTTATTTATTTCACTTTTTTTATCTAGAACAACTCTTTGACTTGATGTGTTTCATGCTTGTGTGTGTGCAGGCATGTATGTGCGTAAATTAAAAATTGTTTGCTATTTTGTGATTGAGATGCAATTTGCGAACATTTAGCAGAATTTATGTTAAAAATGTAATCAAGGCTGTCCTGACGAGATATACGATCTGATATCTTACATTAGTTAATTTCGTTAATATTATGCAAATTATATAAATTATCCAACTCATTTTTTGTCATTAAACCCGTGCAGAGGGAATCCAAATTTTGTCACGATATTAGTTACGCATGTAAGAAAGCATCTCTGAGGTATATATTCTTGATCAGCACGACAAGCCAAGTCTTTAGAGCTATGTCCTTTTGTCTATAAGTTTCAATGCCAACTCTTTTCTCAGTTTGGAAGCTATTGAGCTGAAAATTTCACCATTGGCCATTACCAAGATTATGCCACTGTATCATACGCCTGTCAAATAGCCGAAGATAGAGAAAAAGTTCGACGCCTAATTGATTCATTTCTTTTTAGAGGCGTTTTTGAGTGTTAAACAAAAGCGCCAGCTGATTGCCGCTACATTTGAAAACATTGATATTTCAACATTTCCTTCTCATCAAATCTTTCGAGTGTCCTCACAAAGAACTGAAGATTAAAGTGTTCACACATGAATAGGTCTAAGTCTCTAGACTTTTCTGAGACATCTACCAGCATCTGAGACATCTACCTACAAAAAATAGTGCATGATTGTCATATGGAATTCATTTTTTCCATTCTGTTCGAAAACCTCGAGGCTGCCTGTTTTCAATGGCTGTTTACACACTAATCAAATGACGCAGCTTCTTCACAAATTGGCAGTAGACTTTTAATTCGCTTACAGGAACAGTTCTTCAAACTTTTACGACAATACACAAAAAAGCACAGACTTATAGCATTACTAAATCTATAAACCATAGTCGAGACATCAAATATAACATTCTAGTTTTATTATCACATATTATGTGGTGTTGTTTTATGATCATGTTGATCATGATCCCCCCATCACCTGTTTGACGAAGCAAAACATATTAATTATAAAAATATTCAAATTTGTTTAAAAAATTGTTGTGGCATTTGCCGAACACTTCTTATCGTCAATAAAAGTCAAAATAACTAATTGCTATATAAATCATGTTCCCAAATGATGTTTATACTTGCTTGTGTAAATTTTAACAAGGGCTGGCAAGACCAAATATGGATATTTACAGGGCATCAGAGTCGTATTTATCAGCTGTTAATCCGAAAAACTGATCAGTCCATTCAAAACACAGATCGGTTTTTATACTCGTACTCGAGTATATTGTATTCCTGCAAATGTATGTAATAAGCAGAAGGAAGCGTCTCCAACCCCATAAAGAATATATAAGTCGATCTAGCCATGTCCGTCTGTCCGTCCCTATGAACACCTAGATCTCGTAGACTATAGACTTCCTTTTTTGGGGGTGTCAGTTCAAATTTGTTTTAAGATTTTGACCCGTCCTTGTTTTTATCTATAATCACGGATCAGTGATCGAATGTGTGTCGTGAATAAGCAATCCCATTATAGAGACTTTGACTGTAAACTTTTAATCTGTGAGAAAGTTCAACAGAACACCAATTTTATTTCCACTCCACCGTCATTTCGATCAATTTGGGGCATTGCGACTTCTAATTCTCAATCAATGCCACTTGATGTGAGTCCCCCTTTTGATTCTTGCAAATTGTGCAATAAATTTGCCTGAATCGATGAATCGTTGGCAGCCTGCCTCTGCCTGCAAAACTGTGTCCCAGCAATTAAACAAAGAAATTTTTAACAATTGCAGCGCAGCTCACTGATAAAAATGCTAACTACGAGTATTGTCTCAAATGTCTACGAATAGTCAGAAGATAATTGAATAGCACTGGAGCTGGGTCTGGTTAATTTGCAAGTACAAAAAGCGTTCATCAGAGAAACTACTTACAGCTTATAAATGGAGCGTTACTTGGCGTTACTTCTAAAAGCATTTCTAGTTGCCACAACAAGTAAGTTTTGCATTATTAACACTTGCACAAAATGGAAAACAGCAGTTAGCGTTAACGTTCCATTGTAGTTGGCTTTGGAATTGGGCAAACGCCAACTGGGGAACAGAGCCTATCAGTAAATACTCATGACATCACCGTGCTGCTGAATGCCAATGAGAGCTTTGTGGTCATTGCCAGGTAGGTGGATTCATCTTATGCATTGTCAATTGTAACTTAGATAATGGATTTGAATTTTGATATCCTGCAGCAACATACTGGAGGAGAATGTCAATGTTAGATTGATAAAACAACATGATAATCATATCGACTTGGAGCCAGAGTCATTTATCTATCCTGCCGGCATTATCACCAATCAGACAGTTGTGGTAACAGGTCGAAGAGCTGGTTATGTGGAGATTACGGCCAAGAGCGAACCCAACGATTGGATGTAAGCGGCTAATCTTTATGAAACCACTTTAGATCATCTCATTCATGTTGTCAAATATCTATATTAACTTAATTTCCAAGGAAATACCTTTAAAAACTTATTTTTCAATTTCATTGAAAATTTCACAGAATCACAGAAGTATCATCAATACAAATATTTCCAATTTCCAATCAAACAGCTATGTTTCCTACCAAATATGTTTCAACACTTTTCATAAAATATTTTTTCAAGCCTCATTCATTCCTCTTATAACAAACATCTCATTTTTGTAATTTGTTAACTTTTCCAAGAATCAACGATCTATTTGTGCGCGTAATTGTGGCCAGATCGGAGGCGTTGATATACACCTCGATTACCTTTGGCTGGATTTACTTTGTGGCCTGGTCAGTTTCATTTTATCCACAAATTTGGATCAACTATCGTCGGAAATCCGTGGAAGGCTTGAATTTTGACTTTCTGGCAATGAACATTGTTGGCTTCACCTTATACAGCATGTTCAATTGCGGCCTCTATTTTATTGGAAGCCTGCAGGACGAGTATGAGACTCGCCATCCACGTGGCCTGAACCCGGTGATGTTGAATGATGTGGTTTTCTCGCTGCATGCCATGTTTGCCACAACTATTACAATTACACAGTGCTTCCTCTATGAGGTACGTAAATGAGATCTACAATCAGTTTACCATGGGCAATACCTTTTTTTCTTGTATTTGCAGCGTGCAGGACAAAGAATTTCGAAAACGGCCAGCGGCATTTTGGGAATCTTTGCTCTATTCGTAATCATATCCGCGGGTTTGGCCGCAGGCTCAGTAATACACTGGCTGGACTTTCTATACTATTGCAGTTATGTGAAGCTGACGATAACAATTATCAAATATGTGCCGCAGGCCCTGATGAATTATCGTCGAAAGAGCACTGTTGGTTGGTAAGTATCGAAAATAGAGCTTACCAAGTAATTGTATTAATGCCATAGATGGGGAATCTTCATTTTAGGAGCATTGGTAACATTCTATTGGACTTCACTGGCGGCATGCTGAGTATGCTGCAGATGATACTAAATGCTCACAATTATGGTAAGGCTATGCCTGATTTCGACGGATGCTTAGATTAATGCCTATTGTTTTTCAGATGATTGGGTGTCATTATTTGGCGATCCAACGAAATTTGGTCTTGGCCTATTTTCAGTACTCTTTGATGTGTTCTTCATGTTGCAGCACTATGTTTTCTACAGGTATGAATGCATCTCTAACGTTTGCCAATCACTTTTGTACATATATATGATATCTGCATACGTGTACAGCTTGTGTTAGCTTGTGTAGCTCTGTTATCGCATTGTCAATATAAATAACTCTTACACATCATTGCTTAATTTCAATACTTGAATACGTCTATTTATTTTACAGGCACGCGAATACATCTTCCACATCGGCTTCGGCCTCTTCAACAACTGTCGATACAGATGTGCAAAATGAAGCACAGTTGCCAGCGCCATCAAAACAAGATAATACTAGGAATAAGAAATATTAGTGAACGACAGAGTTATCCAACGTTTATATGTTTATAATTGTACAGCTGTAGTTTTTGTTTAATTTTTTGTTTCTTTGTCAAGATTAATTTAATTTAAATTTGTAAATATAATTTGTAGTCTATAGTATTTGTTGTGGTTGTACTTATCATTGTTTGTCTTTATTTTATGGTTCGCTTAATTTCTAGTTTATCATAATATCACTCATTTCTAACGCAATTGTAGAAATAATGAGTTAAATGGAGTTAAATGAGTCAACTAACCCATGCGTCGGATCAAACAGGCTTCGGCAAAGTGTTATCAATCACGAAAAGAGATTTTAAATTGGATTAAAACGACTATGGTGGAAATGCATAAAATAAATAAAGGTAGGTTATTCTTAAAAGTTAAAAAATAGTTTGAAGTCCTTGTAGTTTTCTGCCAAATAAAGCTACTCTCTGAACATTCTATATTTGTTTAAATTTTCGTGCTGATCTAATGGATACACTCTGTAATTCTGGTAACGTTCTGCTACATGGAATGGTTGGCTGGTTTCTATATATTTACGTAAGTAACGGCCAGTTTGATTTAAAATGCCACGCAATAAGGTGTGTTGCCAGACCGTTGAAATAGTTCGCGTTATTGCTGTTAACTCTTAACGTATGTTAGTTAACAGAGCTGTCACTTGGCGCAAGGCCGCTGGCGTTGGCGCTGGCGTCTAAGGCTCAAACTTTTGACGTCAGGAGATCAACAGCAGTCGCGGGTTCGAATCCCGCGCTTGGGCTGGGTGTTCCGTGTTGTATATATATATGTTTGTGTTGTGTTTGTTTGTGCTCGTCCTCGTCCCTGTCAATTGTGTGTACCCCTCACCCTCATCCCTTCACCCACCAACTCACCCCCTCACCACCTCACCTACTTTCACCCCTCCTCTACAACTTGACACAAGTTAATGTACTGTAATTGCCAATGTAAAAACGCCATACAATATACTGATTGTCCACATAACAGGACAGATTGTATATAAAGAAAAAAAAAAAAAAAAAAAAAAAAAACGGCGCAATTTGCTGTTTTGAAATTAAGGACCATATCGTGTTTGTATAGATGTATGTAAGGATGTATAGATGTATGTATGAGGCCTAATCATTGTAGCCATGCCCATCTGTCCAAATGAATAATAATTGCTAGCTAATAAATAATTTTCTGCCTACATTAGACTTAGACTTAGACACGGGTCTAGTCTATATTTTTGTGAATTATGTATGTAGACATTTTTTAAATTATGTTCCACATAATTTTGTTTCAATGATGGGCATATTCACAAGGCACAAGATATGTTGCTGTTCACCTGATTTTGGTGCCTTTACAGAAAAGAGAGTAGATTAATTATATTTAAAAATCCACGTTCATATTCACTTGTAAAAATCGATTGAAATAGATCGGATATGATAAACAGACCCAATACTAAACGTACGTTTTCGTATTTCTTATCGATACACTACCATTTTGCCGCTTTCTGTTTTCGGTCACACTGAATTTTTTTAAGTTGACGATTGCAGACATATTTACGCTATTTTGTTTTTTGGTATGTCTCAACTAATCAACACTCAAGCTCAGTGAGAAATGCGAATTGTGCCGTCTTCCTGCGTATAAAGAAACGTGAAAACAACAAAATTGCTAAATAAATATGCACAACTAACAGCAATAAGAATACATAGGGAGAAGAAAGCAAACGCGTAAACGCCAAACGTTGGTTCTTGTTCTTGGGTGCGGTGGTACGGTGCGGTGTGTAGCGGAACTTTTGAATGCGTGTGCCTCTGCCAGCCTCTGTATCTGTATGTGAATTTGTGACTCTGTGTGTACGTGTGTGTGTACCTGTGCCCCAACAACAACAACAAAAGTAGCGGCCAGCAAAATGTTCTTCGTTGCGCCCTCTGCTCGCTCGCACGCTTCGCTCGCTAAATTAGTGCAAAAAAGGGTAACAATTTTTGTGTGTGAGTGCGAGGCGCGCATTAAAATTTAAACAAACAAAGGTGAAATAGAAATGTAGTACAGTGTATCTTATGTAAGCTGGCTGGACTATACATAAGATAGTAAATGGAAATATTTTATATTAATAAGCCAAGAACCAGAAACTAAACGAAAAAGAGTTCAATCTTCAAGATAAACGAGTTTCGGCCTTCGTTTACCCTGCTTATCTCTTGTGTTAGTTAGTCGCCGTCTACCTGAACAGGTGTGTGTGCGAGTGTCTGTATGTGTATGTTATTGCTGCCTTAAAGTTGCTTATCTATCTCGACAAATATGCGAAGTATGCGTCAACCTGTTTGTAAACTTTCTGTTCAAAATTTCTACTTCAATGCTGATGCTGCGATTGTTGAGGTGGCGGCGGGAAGACCGTGGTAGCGGTGACCGCGACAACAACGGCAACGTCTGCGAATACCCCATCACAACAATAATCAAATTAATAAACAACTCAAATACATTTGTAAATATATATATAAATGTATGTGGCCGTGTGTATGTATTTGAGAAATCAAAGTCACATAACGTGCACAATGCTAAATAAGTAGTTATGACTGCATGCAGCTAAATTTATATTTAAGCCCGCAAAGCGAAGAAAAAACCTGATGGAAATAAAACACCGTAAGCAATATACGGTGACGATCACGATCAACCAACCCGACCCACCGACCACCGACCGGAGATGACAACAAACGATTCGATTCGATTCGTTGGCGATGGTGACGACGCCCCAAACCAATACGCAGTCATCATGCCCATGCCCGCTAACACCATCGGTATGCGGTCCATGTACGTCCGTCCGCCCCTCCCATTGTGATAACAGTTCGGAGTCGGAGTCCTCCTCTGATATGAAGCAAACGCAAACATGCATTGTTTACAAACAGCTGAAAGACTTCACCACCAAAATCAATTGAAACGTTTTAACATATCTGAACGCGATAAGACTCGTGTTCCAATTTCTTTTGAAAACTTACTTGCATTGAGAACAATTGCTATCTTTAAATAGAATTGTATTTACAAAAGGTGATAGGCATTATATATGTATATACTTATTGTGGGTAAATATGTATGAATGTATGTACAAGTTTATTTAATGAAGATAATGAGAAAGAAATAACTACATATGTCGTAATACAAGTGTTTAGAAAAATATGGCTAGATAATATGACTGCATATATGTACATGCATATTAGCACGTTCGAAATTGATGAGCAAAAATGGTTCACTAATCTTTGATAGAGAAGAATGCATAAATCCGACATTGCTAATATCAAGACCTTTTCCGGGATTTTGTACAACTTTTATATATCCAAAATTTTGAAAAATTAAATATGCATCATATTGTACTTTTCATTACAACTTCACACAGCATTGTCAAAATGTAAGCAAACAGCTTGGCGAATGAAAGTATAAGAAGAATAAGAAGTGGCTGGCCACAAATTTGTTAAAATAATACAATTCAAATGTATTTTAAAGTATTACATTTATTGATTCTTATTGCTCTAGATCGCTGAACAGTATTTAAGTGTAACTGGGAAATGCGCTCATTGTCTGACTTTCTGTCCTCTTATGCTAGATCGGCTAATCAATATAGTAAGACAAAAATGAATTGTATCGAAGCAAATATATTTCATTTTTGTAAATGTATTTATATCCGAATTATATCAACAAATATTTCCGATCTATTGTAATGGATCATGATCACTGACCTTACTAGGTCTGTTCAGTTAAGCAAGATTCAAGCATTCCTCGATTCGAATAAGATATGAAAATTATAAAAACAATTCCAAATGTTTAAATAACCGAATTTGTTTTTATGGCACCTACATAACGAGTTATTGGATTGACTTAATCCAACTTATAAATATGTTAAAAACTAAATGGATGCTTAATCAATCAGTTCCATAATATATTATTATACATACTATATTTGACACTAATAGCTTAAATAGGAATCTCACATATACTTTTTAGTTATTAGATCATCATCTCAGGCCTCAACCGCTTTGTAAAATATGATAATGAAATTAGATACGTTTTGTTAGCGTCTTCCATCATTAGCGGTGAATAGTATGTATATTTCAATTATTTGAAGCTTACTTAGATCACTAGCTTATATCTGAGAACTCGTATGTATTATGCATCTAAGCAAACTGCGAAGAGCTATATAATTTAAAACATTTCAATAAATTGTAAAAGCGACACTGGAAAGTGCAGCTTAGATACATATTTTATATATATTACTGTCCCGACTAGTTGGGGAACAACGCACAGCCTTAAGCAATTGAGTTACGATACTGAAAATGTGTACAGAAATTCCAAATGCAAGTGAGTCAACATCGGGTTCAAATGTTGTACGAAAATTAATGCATATTATATCAAATTAAATATTAAAGAAGAATATTAAAAAGGAGCCGGGGAGTACCAAATTACGCTGATAATAATTGTATATATATTCTGCAGATAAATCCACCAGATAACAAAGTTGTATGCGGTTACTGAAAACCCATTTGTTCCATTCTATAGTTTTCTATTGTGTTAAACAATCTCAGAGCTCCACTTATCTTGTTTAACGAACGTTGTGTATACAGAATATAACACAATATGATTTTTTTACCCATAAATACCAAATGAACTATAAACAAATTATATATGTTGTTGTTGTTGTTGCTCTAAAAACTCAGATACACTCACCTGTACAGCACAATGCGATATTGTTTAATTGCTGCCAAGAGTATGAGTCTATTTGTGTACTATAAATAATTTATGACTATTGCCGGTGATATACAAAAATCCAACAAACAAAAAAAAAACAAAAACCGCTAAGAAAAAAAGCACCCAAAAACTCAATTTTTGTTTTTAAATCTCGCCGCAGGAAATGTCCCACCACAGCGATGATCAGCTTCTGCAGGCTGGAAGTGATTCCTTCTGGGAGCCTGGCAACTACAAGCGCACCACCAAACGCATCGAGGATGGCTACAAGTGAGTGAATATACAACAACAACAACAACGACACCCAAACCCAACAGCAAAAACGACAACGACAAGAAAAACTGTAAACACTTGATCTTGTTGGGTCATTGCCAGCGAATAAAATGGAAACCGGTTAACCAATTGCTCACTCTGTATCCCATCTCTTCTTCTTCTCTTTATACGTTTCATCTGCACATGATCATCATCAACATCCACACAGACTCTGCAATGACCTACAGCAACTGATACAGGAGCGTGCTGACATCGAGAAGGGATATGCCAAAAGCTTGCGCGCCTGGTCAAAAAAATGGGGCGAACTCATTGAGAAAGGTAAGCGAACAATGGAGGGAACTGTGCGGGTGTTATTGGAGGGGGAGCTGGGCGAATATTGTATGTGTGTAACCGTGTTATTTGTTTACACATTCATTCACGCCTGCCTTAAACGACAACGATAACAACAACAGCAGCAATAATGGTCACAGTGACCCGACATCGACGTCACGTCTTCTTTCCATCATTGCTCGGAGTGGCGGCTGTTCTTATTCGCCGCATTTTGTACATCATACGGAAGGGGTTGTTGTTGTTGTTGCCGCTGTTCCTGTTATTGTTGTTTTCTTTTCACGATAAGTGGCTTAAGCTATTAATGGGCTTTTTTGTTGCCACTTTTTTTTTTTACCTTTACCTGTTGTCTCTGGACAGTGGCACCGCATCACTTTGGCAAACCAGACAATAAAACATGCAAATTTTTCAACATTTCTGGAAATTTAACACAAATTATGATCGACAGTAAATTTTAGATTAAGAGAAAGAGAAGGTAATAACTGAGTGGATTTGTAGATTTTCATGGGAAATTAGTAAATGTATCGCAAAGCGGATAATCTTATCAATTGCAGGCGGGGGAATCCCCTATATAGATCTAATGTGTACATTTTATATACATTTGTATATTATGTATAAATATGTACATTTATCATAAAGATAAGAAGTTTTTGGATCTATAAAGTATACGTGTTTTAAAATCCTCCACTGATCGAATTTCATCCAAAAAGGGTTTTCAAGTTTGTCTTCCTTATTATAATACTAATCTGCAAGTGTGTATGTAAATGTAAGCTTCCGTTGTCAGAAGCTAGCCGTCGCCTCTTGTTATTACCTAAAAATCGCGGAATTCAGTATGCGTCCGTGGGAACACACAGCCCCCAGGAGCTATTAATTGGAGATAGGACAAACAGGAGAGCCAACTTTCTTTTGTTCTGCTTCGTCAATATGTCGAGCCAGCAAACGATCATGTGTATGTAAGTGTATAAGTGTATGACTTGCATTGTCTAGCTTCATTATAGTGCATTGACAATATGTTGTCGACGTCACAACCGAAAAAAGGACTTGCCCATTGCGCTATCTCTAGTCTTATTTCCATGGCCGATATTTCGTTGTTTTAGTCATCCAGATCATAACATTGGCTAAGGCATTTTGTTTTAGACCTTCTGGTACCAATAACATTCTTAGAATCTTTATCATATATCAGATTGTTATATAAAGTACTAATGTATATAAATATCGAATTTATCGCTTTTAGAAGAAGCGTGCGTAATCTTCTCTAAAACTGGAGCAAGCTTTCTTATATAAGCCCTTTCTAATTTCTACCTCTGAAATGTGTTTAAAATGAAAAAGTTCAAATTGGAAAATTGATTTTAAAAATAATTAAAACATACATATGCCTATATGCTTCCATTACGAATCATCGAAGGCCAAACAAATTAATTTAAAATAATAATTGGGCCGTCGACCATTTTAGTCGCACATCCGTTCCAGTGTGCGTAGCGTTTTGTGAAATGAAATCGAGTACACCGTGTGTACAAAATAAAGACTGCGCTCTGTGCTTTCGTTGTTATTGCTGTTATTGTTGTAGTTATTGTAGTTGTTGTTGTTATTGCTTGTACTTATTGCCGGGGTCTGGCTCTGCCTCTGACTTCTGTTCACTTTCACAGTAAGCACGACGGACCATAGCAATTGGTTAGAAGAATTGCAGAAAAGCGGCTTCGTCTTCTTCTTCCGCACGACGATTTTGTGTGGAATTTGCCTAGTTGCGTCTAGCCAAAGCTGGAGCCATCACCGTCACCAGCAGCAACACACTGGGCGAAACCAAACCGGCACCCAAGCGTCGCTTGAAATGGTTTCAAAAATCAATGCGACATGAGGAAAATAGAACGAGTTATTTCTGTGCTAAGCGTCTCAATTTTATATACGACTATATACGATGATGGCGAGGGGTGAGGAGGGGGTGTGCTGGTCTATGGTGTGTGGGCCATTGGCTAAGTAGTGAATTGTTAGTGAAATGGTCAAACGAGTTTCATGCATTCCCAATTATAAAGTAGGCATCCAAAATAAGTTTTTATGTTGGGCCTTTTGTTGGCTCCGCGCCGGCGGCAATGACGTCAGCATCTGGGCAACAGCCACTAAGTTACAATTTATAAATCATTTATTGTTAAGTTACTCCTAATGTCTGTAAGAGATCTGATTGATACTGATAATAGCATACATGTACTAATCACACATGCGTGTGTCTTTCAACTAATTGCAGGTCCCGAGTACGGCACCACGGAGGCCGCCTGGAAGGGTGTACTCACGGAATCGGAGCGTGTCTCGGATGTGCATATGAAAATCAAGGATAATCTCTGCAACGATGTCAACAGTCAGATCAAGACTTGGCAGAAGGACAACTATCATCACACGCTCATGCAGATCAAGGAGCGCAAAGATCTGGAGGACCTATTCAAGAAGGCCCAGAAACCCTGGGCCAAGCTGCTGGCCAAAGTAGAGAAGGCCAAAGCAGACTATCATTCGGCGTGCAAAACGGAGCGCAGTGCCACCAACCAGGAGCGCAATGCAAATGCGGACAGTTCGCTGTCGCCAGATCAGGTGAGATGCACTGCGATGTGACTTGTAGGGCTTCATGAAATCCAAATGGCATTGGTAATTGCAGGTGAAGAAGATGCACGATCGCGTGCAAAAGACCAAAGATCAAGTGCAGAAGTGCCGCGAGAAATACGAGCAAGCCATCTCCGAGATAACCAAATACAATTCGGTTTACATTGAGGACATGACATCTGTGTTTGAAAAGTGCCAAACCATGGAGAAGACACGCCTAGAGTTCTTCAAGGAGATATTGTTCAGTGTCCACACGTGTCTCGATCCGACCAAAGTGCAAAGGTAAGACAAAGGCAGCAGCCACATTTCGATCTATCCATGAGGCTTACCAACTTCTTTTTCCTGGCAGCCTGCCCCAAATCTATGAGGAATTCCATCATACAATCAACAATGCGGACCAACAGAAAGACTTGAAATGGTGGTCAAACAATCACGGTATTAATATGGCTATGAACTGGCCAGCATTTGTGGTAAGCATTTCACTGACATGAATCAGACTTTCATATCAATTCAAACTTTGTTATCTTCAGGAATACACGGAGGAGTTCCGTGACATAGCCAAGGGCAACAAATCAAAAGAGGCCCTTCCGGCCGCCCCCATAACTCTCATCAATCAGCGACCCGTTGCCGAGGATGTGCACGTAAGTAAACGATTGTATCCATGTCTGTATATGAGCTGTAATTAAACGTGTATGCGTCCACCATAGGAATACCTCTCAACAAATAGCCTAAAGAAGAACGCAAGCACCAACAGCAGCAAGGCGAGCGGCAAGAGTGCCCAGCAAGAGCAGACGATAACGCAAACCTCTGCCTCGTCAGTCGAATACAAAACGCCAGCGGCGGCCGGAGCGGGAGCGGCGACGGCAGCAACAGCAGCCGCGGCAGCAACAGCCGGAGCAGCGACGGCGGCGGCATCGAATCGCAATTCGAGCGTAACGTAAGTTGAAATACAGTTTGTATTGTTTTGGATTACACTCCAGTGGTCACCACTAACACCAACACACACACACTCACACAGTTGTCACGATATGTGCGCTCATTTTCATTGAACTAATTGATTTCAATTTGCATCTATCTATATGTATATCTGTGTGTATGTGCAGCAATGGCAACGGGAACGCAAAAGTCGACACAAATCCATTTGAGGAAGAGGAGGAATGGGATGAGGGCGACAACGTTCTGGTGGACAACGGTGAGCCGGGTGTGCCAGTCAAGGCATTGTACGACTATGAGGGCGCTGAAAGCGACGAGCTGACATTTAAGCAAGGTGCGGTAAAGGAAGCCTACTGTAATGCATATCCATAATCTCTCCTTCTCTCTCTCTGTCTCTCTCCATCCATGTTCCAGGTGAAGTCTTTGAGAAGCTCGAAGATGAGGATGAGCAGGGCTGGTGCAAGGGGCGAATGAATGGTCGTGTGGGCCTATACCCGGCCAACTATGTGGAGATCTACAACTCGTAAGCGGATGAACGGAGTTGGGCAAGTGGGCGGGTAATAGTTGAAGTCGTTTAAGTAAAAGTAACACTAACCGTAACAGTAACAGATCTAGATAAAGATATATGGCAATATGCATACCTATATATATGTAGACATGATGCAAGCATGATATGTATGCGTATGTATATATGTGCATATACTTGTGTACATTTATAATGAGAATCCAGACGTATTGCACGTACTACGGATTGCGTATACGTATTACGTACACGAGTTTTGTACTCGAGTAGAGTAAACAGCAGTCGTTGATGAAATTATTATCATATATGTATTAAAAAATTGTTATGAGCAATATACACACTAGAATGGGCTCATACTCGTAGCAGAGATGTCCCAGAAGAAGCCGACTTAATATGGAATTATAAGCCAGCCTCGACGTAAATACCTACAAAATGGCAAAGCCATATGATCGACTTACACAAGTTTTAGTGGCAAATATAACACTAGGTAAAAAAATTAATTATACTCTTACTCTAGTAGAGCAAACGAGTATATTGTATTTGTGCAACTTTATGTAACAGGCAAAAAAAAAGCGTTTCCGACCCGATAATATATATATATATATATATATATATATATATTCTTAATTAGCATCAACAGCCTAGTCGATCTAGCTTTGTCCGTCAGTCCGTCCGTACGTATGAACACCTAGTTTTCAAATTTTGCCATGGCCCCTCCCGCCTCCGTAAATCGATAAAAACCTTTTGTCGGATTTAGTTAAAACTCTGTTTATATATGTATAAGCACATAATCTACCGACTTGCCAAATTTCAGTACGATCGGATAATATTTGTAGATAAGATCGTAAAAAAATCATTTAGTATGAGTGCACACCACCCCCACAAAAAACGTGATGTAAGTCTTTCGAAGATTAAATAAATGCTGAGTACGAGTATCTTATAGTCGGAATACCGACTAACTTACTTGTTTTTTTTTTGTCAGTTACCAGTCACCCTAGTTGAGAATAAATAAAAATAAAGTGCTTTTGTGGATTCTTTTTTAAAGGATTTTTTAAAATCTAGTATTTTTAGTTGTTTTTTTTTTCAGAGGTGCACTTGGGTTTTTTATCATTACTCGAGAATAACCTAACCGATTTTGAATAGCTTTATACCGTTTGAAACCTATATAGTATATCTATTGACCAAGTATTGATCATATACACTTTTACATTTAAAAACTAGCATTGCCAACTATATTAATTATTCGTCCTTTGGGGTATAATTTATTGAAAAAGATGAAAAGATGTCGAAATAACATTTTATAGCTAGCCGCGTTTTTGTCAATATTGATAATAGTCACAATTTACATAGCTGCTTCAATTTGACGTCGTCTTTAAAATCAACGGAGATGAGGGGAAATAATATCATTTTATAGCCACATACCGTTTTTCGATATTAATGACACTAGGGTAACAGTCAAAAGCTAACAAATTTCATACAAACCCATGACTTTTATGTCTGAAATTCAAAATGCGTCTTTGGGCAGATCTCTTAATATCGATATCAATTATATACCTTTTTTTTTGTCGAAATTTCCCTGAATTTTAAAGTAAGAAAATCGGAAATATACGAAAAAATCATGATATTCTCAATTCAAAAGTAATGATTTAAATGAAATATTCATTAGTTTTAAGGAAGCTTTTTCAAATCGATTGTGACATTCTCGAGAACTGATCAAAGCTGCAAGCGCATCTGTAAAAAAAAACCTTCAAAAATACTAGATTTTAATAATGTTTTTAAAAAGAAGTTACTGTAGAACATTTTGTTGTGGATTTTCGTCATATACGCGCTATATGTACAAAAATATAGAGGGTTTGGTGACTGACTCGTCCTCACATTAGCAACATACTGAAATCAGTGGCAAAATAAACTGTAATTTTGAGGATATTTATTTTGAAAAAGAGCTGTTTCGCATTAGGTAGATTTCTTTTTGGACTGCTCTCGTGTATGAGCACTAAGCACATAACACAGAGAAATCATTTCATGTGCTTGACTCATACACAACGTGAAATGATTTCTCTATGTGTTATGTGCTTAGTGGTATGAGTGTATGAATATAGTGTGGAGCATCTAATGAACTAGGCATTGAATTTTTATAACGAGCGAAGCAAAGCAAAGGCAACCAACCTACCAAGCATAACTCACCAATAAACAGTGGAAACGGAAACGTAACCCCGTAACGGATATATATATATATATATATATATATACATATATATATACATACTATATATAACTTAGCAAGCAGATCAGAACAATAACCATAAGTGAAGAGTATCAATGTATTGAAATAACATTACAAACTTCTTACTTATTGTATTTAATATGCATTGTATTTTGGATTATGCTGAAACTGAAAATGTAAGCAGAGACTTTTTTGGCGGCATGCATGCCCTTTTTATACAGCCCGTGTTCACATTTTGTGTGACAATTTATGGGGCTGCACATATATATTTCATAAATTCATTTCAAATATGTGCGGCATAGTGTTTGTAATGCGTTTCATGAACAATTTATTATTTATGAAGTTTTGTGTATACTTATGTTATAAAAAGTATAAGTACGAGTATGTTATTGTACATGTACATTTTTAAATGACTTAAATTATTGAAATAAAACAAAAAATACCGAAGACAATCAGAAAGTTGAAAATATTTAACCTATATTATATGTACATATATACTTATGGGCAGACTGTCTAATGGATTAAGATGATTACTTTGGGTATTTATAGTCTTGGCTTATTTAAGTGTAAACAGGTACAAGTCAGAGGCTTGCAAACTCCCAGCTTACTCGTGAGTACAGCTAATGTCGACACTGCATTCCCTTTTGTCATTGCGTAAAACATCAGCGATGACGTGTCAGCCAGTACTCGCCCAACGAACTAATAGCCGAAACATCACATTCTTCGTGTCGTCTAAATGCTCTCTTTGCTAAGCATCCACTTCTATTATAAAGTTGAGCAATTTTTTAGCACAAACGTACTCAGAGTATTATTTGAAAGATTATCATCAATTGAAAAAGTATTGCCAGTTGAAAATTGTTTCGTGCGACAATTGTTAAACATATGTAAATATAAATATATGTACATATATCCATGAAGACCTGTCTGCTGCCTCGTGAACAGCTAATGCTGGGATGCACCATAAGGGTTACTAAACATTCAATATTGTTCAAACATTTCAAGGATAAGAAGATTTCTTTGCGCAGAATATCACATATTTTGACAACTTTTCTGTCTAGTTGATTTAACGAAATGTTGAAATACATCCACTATAACTCAAAGCTCGCTTTTGACATCGAAATTCCAATCATTGCAAATGAGCCCGTCAGGATTTATGATAATTTCGTGCTAGGCAGTCGTTGCCAGAAAACACAGAGAGAGAGAGAGAGCGAGAGAGAGAGGCGGGCGAGAAGGGGAAGAAAGTGCATCCTTCGCTTCCCCCACCCTATCTCACGCGTCCATCCTAATTGACCGTTCGGCATTGCGGAATCGGAAACTTGTTATTGCTGCTTTGAGGCGGGAGTAACAGGACGATGCCTATAATCGGTTCAAATATCAATGTTTTTGAGCATTCCGAACATCGAATTAATGGGTCATCCGCCTAACAGCCCTGTTTTTTCACCCAAATACTTCCCGATAATTGAAGATGTATTGCAAGATCAACGTCTTCCGATGCCAGAAGAGTCCTTAAATATACGAGTATTTTGTGTGTATTTTATTCGTACAAATATATGTAACACCCCTCCCGCCCCACAAATCGATATAAACCTGCTACAATCTGCTACAATTTTTGACACATTTCGTTAAAACTAGGCTTATATATAAATACCGTTTTGCCAAATTTCATTAAGATCGGATAATAATTGTAGACAAATCGTTGACACATTTTGTATAACAAAAAAAAAAACAAAACAAAATTATTTTTCAAATAAAAACAAGAAAGGAAGGCTAGCTTCGGCTTGCCAAAGCTTATCCTCCTCCTCATTACAAATATATAATAAAGGTGTAGTTTAAATATGTTTTTAGAAGATTAATTTATTGTTTTTAATTTTTACTATTTTATTTTATTTTATTAAACAAGCAGTGAAACACGTCTGTCGGTAATGTGCCTTCCACTAGACTAAACGACTCACCAGGCTTCCCGGCTCTTCCACAGATTCCTGGTGGTTCCTTAGTATAGCAGATAGATTTCTGTTCATGCCGCCTTACATGGCTGATTATCTCAAGAAAAACCTTCATCGGCTTTGTAAGTGAGGTACTTCTCAGGCCGATTTGTTCATCACAATTTGTTCACCGTCATCGTTTATGAAGTTGAGATACTTCTCCGTTGAGTTTCTTAATTTCAATTTGGTTAATAGTCATAGGTTACATAGGAGTAAAATACACCTCTTCTATCAATCAGCGTGCAGATATAAGGAGCATCTGGTAAATATTTCAGCAGTACTGTAACTCTTAGCTGAGATCTCGTGGTTGAAAAACACAGACGAACGGCGTAGCTAGATCGAATCCCCTCGTTATGCTGATCAGAATATATACACTTTAAATGGCTGGAAATGTTTCCTTCTGTGCGTTGCAAACTTCATGACACAATTAATAAATATGGTATATGGTATAAAAAAGTTTACTTATTGAGTATTATTATTGAAATATACTTCAACAGGGTGCAATGGATCAAGTTTTCTGTGTATGAAAGTATTCAGCAATTAGTTCTGGAGCAATAGACGTGAAAGGTTTTTTTAATGAAGCTATGGATCTTTTTACTAAAGGCGTCACAAAAGATCGCCAGCTGACATCACCGATAATTACATTCCTTATCATCATAATTGACAGCTTACTATTATCTTCGCAAGCCTAAAGCAGCCGGCATTTACATTTGATTGAAAGCTCTCTTAGGTAGCTCCACGGTCACTCGTTGCAACGCTGCGCCACGATCAAGATCTATGAATCAACAAATATTAGCCTAGGGTATTGAATGAAATAAAGCTGGACGGCGTAAAAGTGTTTGTTGAATCGGCAAGTTGCTAGACATTGGAGTGTTGGGTCTTGGTCAGCGTCCAAGACGGGCCAATGCATATTTGAGAGCTGAAAGCATCAGAGCAGCAGGTCTGTTGAGGGTCAAGCCGGAGACAGTTCTGTAAATGACAATGACATAATAGCTCACGTTTACGTTTAGCAATGAATTAATGACTCAACTGAACAATAGGCAACATCAGAGAGTTAAAGCTCTCACGTGCAACACGATCTTGGAGTGCATAAGTAGCTATCGAAGCTTATGAAAACGCTTAAGTCAGCTTCAGTACGTGGCGTAGTATATATATAAAGCCTTCCATTAAACAAATGAAGTTAGTTATTAATGATAGATTCCCTCGGTAGGGCGTTTACTTATATGTGGTTTTACGAGCATACATATATGACCGTTTATACGTGAATTAAATGAGAATTTGCAGCAAAATCCCCCAGATCGATTTTGGCCTATTTTATGCTATCTACATAATATTACAATTACTATCTGGCATCTGCAAGAGCATAGATTCTTCATAGAGAATTACATTAGTAAAATAGGCTAACAATAGTTCTTCAGCGTAAGAACAAATAATTTCATCAAATATATATATGTTGTTATTATATGTATATATTTTATACAAATAATTATAATTAGGCTATTCACGATAAATGTGCTTATAGTATTTGCCACGAAGAGCACAATGCAGGCGCTCTGAGCTAGGGGCTCTGGGCTAAGGGCACAGCGATTGCGACTGTAAATGTTTGATAAATGCAAAACCAAAACAGTTGATCATAGACAAGCTACGCGAACGGAACCTCGCACAGAACCCCAAACGTTTGAGAGTATACGAATACATACGAGTGCAAACAATAGATGTGTTATACTTATACATAGTGTTGATAGTGGAGGCATGTCAAAAGTGAAATATGTACTCATACAAGCGGAAGCACCATATCGCGGACCAGGCGAGAGGAACAATGCTCTGAGATTTCTCAAAGTCAGCCTCACATGTACCATGATCCTGCTGGTTGTGTGCTACAAATGGCGCGTCTCGTTGATTGAGAGCCCGATGGAACGTGAACTGCAGAAGGTGCAAACTACGACAGCTATACGCAGCACAATCCCAATCCCCAAAGCCAAGACCAAGGCCCCTGATAAATCGCTTAAGGGCGTGTCCGCGTTAAGCGCAGATGAGCAGTTCTACGTCTACAGTCCTCAGTGCCGTATGCCCGCCTTGAATCCCTACACAAAGGATGTACTTAAGATATTTAAAAAAGAATCATACCATAAGTGTGATCGGAGCAAAGACTTGATAACTGTCCGCTACGATGACAAGGCACGGATCTACAAATTGCACAAAGAGGATCCAAATACGGTGTGTTGCTATAAATCCATTGTGCGCTCCGGCCTAAGCGCAGAGGCGGATAACAAGTTCAAGTAAGTGGTTTAGCATCAACAGCCGTGGACTACAAGTAAGTGATCTATGCTCCTCTATAGAATGCTGCCCTGCAAACGATTTCCCCAGGACTTTGAGGTACCTCAAAATGTGGATGCGATCATCACCGAGTGCCGCCGGTTAACGAAAAAAAAAATATTGCAACAGGATGCCTTTGGCTTTGTGCAGAGAACGTCGGTTAACGACACCGGAGCTTCAGCTTCTACGATCCCCCCTGACTCCGACTTCATGCAGAGGCGACCAAGCTTGTTGCTTTGGGGCATCGATTCCATGTCGCGGATGAACTTCGAAAGGACCATGCCATTGATGCGCAAGTACTTGGAAGCAGAGCACTGGCATGAGTTGCAGGGCTATAATAAGGTACGCTCCCGCTATCACATGTCATTATTGTTAGCAACATGTTATGTGCAGTAATGCCATCGTTGCACTATACCGCCAAAGCCCATTTTTTTATGTCTTTAGACCAGTAAGGTCCTTGTATGATATGTATATCAAACGCAAAAGGAGTTATTTAAAAAAAACAACAGTCACCACAAGTGTTAACATGGTTGGTTGCAAGCGCAAGAAACCGACTTTGGATTGCCCAAACACATGTTGCATGGGGTTTATTTGTACAATATCAGCATACTACTGCTGACTTAGGATTGGATATTGTTGAATAGATATGCTTTTGAAAATTGATTGATTGCTTAGGGAAACAGTGCTTGCTAAAAATCCCTGCAAATCGATTTCTCCCCAGTCAATTAGATCCATGGCGTTCATTATGTTTTCAGAACGGTCCTGAGCAAAGAGGAATGCTTGACGGACATGGCTAGATCGACTCGGCTGTTGATGCTGATCAAGAATATATACTTTATAGAGTCGGAGACGCTTCCTTCTGCCTGTTACATACATTTGCACGAATACAATGTACTCGTTTACTCTACTAGAGTACGAATAAAAAGACGCTCAATACATTGACATGAAATTTTTAGTCTGTGGCTGATTTCCAATACCACCATTTTGGATCTGCATCTATAATGCTTTGTGCGAACCTCAAAATTGGCACTTTTGCACTAATTTTCGGGCCCAAATTTAAGTTATAGGCTTCTACAGAGCTTGTGATTCTGGTAGAGCGCATCAATATGGATATGGTATAAGGTATAAGGTCCTTCAAGCGTACAGAATTAAATCATAACCGACTACATGTTAACGATTGCACTTTTAAAATATTTTAAGAACGGAGAAGAAATCTTCTTGTCCAAAGTAATCGCTTGTTGCTTTAAAATAACGAACCTTTTGATATTTTGCTGGCTGGCAAAAACAGTAAATGTACAAATTTCATAAAGAGCATACAATACATACAATTTTTTAACCAATTTTTTGCTCGAATATTCTCAGCAGATGTTGGAGATTTCTAGTGTGCTTTTCACAGAATCATAAGTTCAATCTCAGCATCTCCTGTTGTTTTTCTAATGGAATAAATGAAATACATAAATACAATTCATTAGAAATTATATATATATATAAACAAGATATATATTCACATTATAAATAAATGCCCGCTTCTACGCCAGTTGGATATCCGAATCTGGATAAAACCTGAACTTAACCAGCGGACAGACGGTCATAGCTATATCAAATTCCCTAATGCTGATAAAGAAATAAACAAATGGTAATTTCTTATTTCTTGTTTGCAATACACCACGTGCCATGTGTATTGCAAACATGCATGCAGACATACATAAGTATAAGTTTCGTGTGACGTTTCGTCGCGTCACAGAGTATCTTCTAAGTAGGGACAGGTTCCATAGTGACTTAGTTAAGCGTTAACTGGGGCAAAAGCAAAAGCAGCGCCGCAGCAGCGTTCCTGTGGAACCTGTATATCTTTAGTAGATACTCTGTGGTCCATACTATAAGACACAAATCGTTCCAAAAATATATGTTTATTCCTCTCAGCTCAGGTAGATCTCGGAGACTATAAGAGCTAGAGCCACCAAATTTGGTATGTAGACTCCCCTTGTAACTGTCGCATCAAGTTTCTTTTAAAATATTGCCATGCCCCCTCCCGCCCCCAAAAATCGATAAAGAAAACATATCTCCCACAGTTTTTAATACATTTATTTGAAACTGGAAAAGTTTTTCTCACTTATATGAAATATTAAATAAATGTTGAGTCAGAATATCTTGTCAATATCACTTCAATAGTTACCAGTGTTGCCGCGTTGTCAACTATTCGAAGATGCACTGTTATACAGCATTGCCATTATTAAAAAAGTGTTAAAATAAAGTTAAAGAGAAGACGAGAAAACGACACGCAATTACGTTGCCGCCAAATTAATCCTCTAGCCAACTAAACTGTGGTGGTTAAAGCAAACCAAATGTGTGTATCCATTTGAGGAACCCCCATATCCGCTGATCAAATTTGATTCAGATCGGTCTGCTGGCTGGGACATATATTTACAATAAGAATGGTATGTAAGTTTCGGCAAGCCGAAGCTAGCCTTACTCTGTTGGTTTGTGACTTAATGTAAACAAATTAAATCTCTTAATAGATGGGCGACAATACCTTTCCGAATTTAATGGCCCTGCTGACAGGCTACAACAACTCGTACGCCTATGAAACTTGTCAGCCAACCCATGTGGGGGGACTGGACTCATGCCCCATGCTGTGGAAGGACTTCAAACGGGCGGGCTACATCACCGCCTATGCTGAGGATTGGATAAATTTTTCAACATTTAATTACCACAAAATGGGCTTTAAGACGCCCCCCACGGACTACTATCCGCGTCCCCTGCTTTTGGCCCTGGAGAACCACTTTAAAAGCGAACGTGTGTCGGGCGTCCCCTATTGCGTGGGACGAAGACATTATGCTGAGTACATCTATGACTATGCCGTGCAGTTTACCAAAGTCTATAGAGATCGGCCGACGTTCGGTTTTTTTTGGACTAACACCTTCAGCCACAATGACTTTGCCTTGCCCTCTTCTATGGACGGGAAAATGGTGGAATATATGAAAACTTTGCAGGACAACGGGGTGTTCAATAACACTATCGTGATCTTCTTCAGCGACCATGGAATGCGCTTTGGGCCACTCCGTAGCCTGGACAGTGGATTTCTGGAGGAACGCATGCCCATTATTTATATGAGATTTCCAAAGTGGTTTAACAATGATTATCCAGAATTTATCCACAACTTGCAGCTGAATAGGAATCGGTTGACATCGCCCTATGATATCCATGCGACTCTTAAGCACATTTTGCAACTCAACACGCCTCCAGCGGAATTACCCTCACCCAATGGCTGCTCAACCTGCCACAGCGTGCTGCTTGAGGTGGCGGAGTCGCGGGATTGCCGAGCCGCGGGCATTGACAAGCATTGGTGCACGTGCAAAGTATTCAAAAAGAATTCTCCCACTGACAAAAAGATGCAGGAACTTGCACAACAGGTGGTTGACGCCACAAATGACTTCATGGCTGCCAGCAATCTAACCGGAGTATGTCAACCATTGAAACTTGCACACATTGATGCGGTGCACAAGAACATCGAGGAAGCTAATAGCTATCTTGTGCGTTACGAGGCTGAGCCAAATAAGGCACTCTTCGAGGCCTCGGCCGAGTGGAACATCTCGACTCAGCGAATCTCTGTCCATGTGCCCGATATTAGTCGCTTGGACACATATTTCAATTCGTCTCAATGCGTAGAAGATGTTATATATAAGAAGTTTTGTATATGTTTGCTTTGATCTAGCCCTAATTACCCTAAGGTTTTTCAGAGAAATCTTCCGGAAATACTCCTAAATGCTGAAGTCACAAAACTGATTTTGAATCACATTGTTCTCAAGGATTCCAACATGCACAAAAAGTAACAAAAGTCGTCCTATGCGATTTGTTGTGTTTAGCTGTACAGAAAAGTTGTTTGTTAAGAGATATATAAGATATATAAGTTAAGAGATATATGATATAAAGTGTAAATACTAAGTATACGAATTGCCCTACGAATTTCCTCCGAGTTTGCTTGATCTGACTTTGACATTGAATAAAGTGTTTGGTATAAGACATTATATGGTGCTTTTATTTTTCATTTCAGTCTTCCTACTTCTTAGTTTTGATTCCAGCATGATTTAAACGTACCTGGAATACACATGCAAAGTTCTAGGCATTTCACACATTATAGTATATCTAATTACACCACAATTCAAAGAATTCTTATTAATTTTCAGCTATTTAAAAATCTTCGATAATAAAATTAGATCTTGTGGAACAACTCTGTTCAACTACCAAACAACTGCTGAGTTTTTGCATCTGCGGGAACTAAAAACGATTCAATTAACCTCAGACAAGCACTGTGGCCACATAAAGGACGCATGCTATCTAAATCCTGCACTCTTTTACAATTATTTCCCTCCATATTGTTCCGGTCCGGTTGAAAATACAAACATACATATATACGTTTGTATGCACAAAGGCCACATATCTTCAGTGACGATCTGCTTTTCTGTTGGTTTGAAACTGCCAACTGCTTCCGCACTTCATTTGGGTTTGAGATTGTGCAAAGAGCAAATTAGTTGACAATTACATGAGTACGATCCACATTTAGCCTTTGAAATGGTCTTGAATACCGAAACAGTTGCGCTGCCTTGATATAATTAGGAAGATAAGAGCTCATATTATGAAGATACGAGTACAGTTTGCAATGTAATTGAGAATTTCGACGACCTTTTGTCTACCAGAATATGTTGACTAACAAAGCATTCATCAGAGAACATTTTCTAAAAATAGTCAAGCTTAGTTTATATTAAAAAATGTAATAATATGATTATATATAAGTTCATGCCAAATATAATGTTATCATACATTTGGGAAAGCATGTATGTATGTGCTTAAAATATAGTCTTGCCTTAAGTTAAGTTATTAATAATGTAATTGATACTTTTGCATTTCCCTTCCCTGGGTAAAATAATATAGAAAAACTCGAACTGAACTTTGCATACTCTTTAATATTGATACATATGGGTTTAATATAAGTACGTATGACACTTTCAATTACCATTTCTTATAAATGTGACTGGATATCTCACAGAGTCTTCTTGACGTTAATCTTAGGCTAAAAACAGAGTTCACGCGAAGACGAATTTGCAAAAGAAACATTTGGACGAAGGCGAATTTGAAATAAAACTTCATCTTCAGTTTCGTCAGCGCGGGCATTATGTTTTAACCGTAAACTTTAAGAAAGATCTTTAGATAAGTCAAATTTTGATCACGGAAGTGTAATATCAATCAATTGAATTGCTGCTTGGCAATATATTTCTTGGAAGTTTGGAGCTCCCTTTGTCTGAGAAGAAGAGCCCGACGATACCTCAGGCTTATGGATTGGCCTGTTTGTTGCTCCATGTCATTAGGATTTAGGATAAAGACTTTGATTTATATTACATATATAATAAACAAGATATACACATAGTACCTTCCACTTTTCATGTGTTACAGACTTGATCACATAGCTGTTATGCCCTACGCTGCCATTATCAAGAACTCGTTTCTCAAATGCAACTGTTATGAAAACAAATTTACGAATCAATCAAAACATACGCGCATTAAAATCTGAAACTCAACTTGTATTCCCATCGAAAAGCGGTCCACTCCATGCAGTGGAGGGGAGTTCCTCCCTGCCACTCTGAAAACCGCAAGGATAACAACAACAAAAACAATAAACAGATACGGATAATGGATATGGCATTCAAATTGCTCAAAACGTTCGTATCTGTATTGGTTGGTCGCCCGGCCACCGCATGTCAACTCCAATTACTTGCGCCTGCCTAATCTCGCCCTGATAAGGGTAATAAAAATGGTGCCCTCGTTGCTGCTACCTGATGAGGTAGGTTGTAGCCAGAGCCGGGTAACGCCTCACTGAGCCTAAAAGATTCAAATGTATTTGGTTTTGCTGCAGCGGGAAAGGGACAGACATTCTCCATATATCTTGCAAATGGCGGCTGCGACCGAGCCTGAAGGTGGGCTTGTCCTTAAATAGCGCAAGGATGCGCGCAGACCTTAACAGTAGCAGAGCAGCAACAGGAATAGCCGCATCTAAACAAAATGAGTGACTTTAGCATCGACTACATACTGAATCGCGCCGGTGATAGATATGTAGGCACGAACGCCTCCGTTGGTGTGCTGCAGCGTCTGAGAGTCAGCCTTCCATTTCATCCGTATGCGCAGGCGCGACCAGATTGCAAGCAGCCCGAATCGTTGCCAGAGTCGCCGAATGGCGACCAGCTTCAGTTACCCATGTATGACTGGCTGCAGTACACACGATATCATCCGCCGAAGCTGCCGCGTGGTCTGCGTCAAGGAGCACCCGCACGACGAACGCCGGGACGCCTGCCTCGTATACCCTTCACACCCGCCCAGCTACAGGCTCTGGAATGCGCCTATAAGGACTCCAACTATTTGAGCGCCGAGGATGCAAATAAGTTGGCTGAGTCCTTGGAGCTGACCAACACGCGTGTAAAGATCTGGTTTCAGAATCGTCGCGCTCGCGAGCGACGTGAGAAGCGCGTAAAGGACGAGAGCTATGACTCCACCTTCTCATCGAATGCATCGAGTCCGGAACCGGATAGTATTATCATTGTATGAGAAGCATTTGTTGAGCGAATGAGAGCGAGGGGATGGAAGAGAGAAAGCTCAAAATGTAGCTGTTGAATTTCGACTTGTGTGATGTGCTTTTATGGATTACCTATGCCTATCTAATGCCTTTTTTGTTAATTATTTATTTATAAGGTACAAAGACAATACTTTGATTTATAGAAAATTATACTTAATTATGCTTATATAGAAAAATGGTCTAAAATATAAACAAATATTTTTAATTGAAAAATTTATGCTTCTTGTTTTGAAAACTGCATTTCATTAACTATTGTTTTGATGAGTATTTTCCTAGCTTCAAGACAGATTCAATTTTTTTGTCCAAAACTTATTTTTCTAGAAACAAATTTTTAAGACGAAATTGTTAAATACTCAGAATCTTTCGAATTCTCAGCTAAATTATGTTTACTTACCGTCTTACACAGAGATGATTTGGAACACTTTGGGGTCTCATTTCATTTCTCATTTCTGAATTAAAAGCATCGCAAGCAGATCGTATTGAGCCCGAGCCAAAGAACATTATGTTAGTAGAGACTCTTTGTTTTAATTACATAAGGGCATTTCCAATGTATATAAGAAATATACTACAATTGCTTGCTAATCATCCTAAACTAAGAATGGAAATCTTGAATCAACTAGGGAAAATTTAAAATCAGCATTTTCCTTTACTTAAATATTCCCAGGTGGACAGTGGACTTTGTTAAAGAATGAGCTGCTTCTTTTGGAAAACATATTTGCCCTATACATAATTGCATTATTTGATGTATGTCGGTGATTTTTGTTTAAAACTATGCTAACTAAAATTGCGATTGCTTTAAGAATTTTATAATCTAAATTTTATATTCATTTTAAGCAGTCAAGTCTTGTTCTACAATTAATCAGACTGGATTTTGGTCCGAAAAGGACTTAAATTTATGTTATAAGAATTCTTGGACTTACGAAACTGTGAATATATGTTCGGGACATGTGTACTAACAAAACAACAACAACTAAATCGATAATCGAATGTATATTGCCGGCGAAACTTGAAAAGTCACCTTACTTTTTGAAGTTCAATGATCAAAACGTTCTTTTGGGCTTGGATCTAGAATATTCGTAAAAATTTGGTTGACTTTGGAGAGAGTTTTTCTTGATACAAGCACCAGAGTATGTTCATATTTTCTCTGAGTGTAGATACAAAAGAAGGAATGCTTTGGGGTAAGTTCGACTAGAGCAACTTCGACTGACCAGATCATTATACTTTTTTTTTAATTTGAGGAGTAGTATGAACTACATATGAAATTTAGAGGCGATAGCAAAGTCACAACCATAGAAAAATATTCCATTTTTGGTTAAAAGATTTGTTTTCTAGAGTATCTCTGTAAGAACATTTGATATTTTAGTATGAAGTGCAAGAAGAAACATTGTTTGCTATTGCGGGCTGTCATAGAATGTGTTGCCATAGAATACAAAATTAATTAATTATACTAAGTGTGTTCATCGTAGTACCAGTTTAATGCAGATATAGTGGTATATATAATGTAATTTAATATTTATGATATGAGTCTTTACAGCTTCTGAAACCTTTTCTACCTTTTAAATTCCCAGTTCCCATTCTCATAGAAAAGCCGCAAGGAGATCAAAGCACACCGTTCTTCCCACTCATCGACGAGCTCTGCGGCTAAAAAACTAACACATCATATGAGAAAATGTTTTAAAAAAAAAAGAAAAACTCATAAAGTATGAATGAAACTTGTCCATTTCGCGTGCCGAGGGCGGAAACAAGGCTAAGCCGATTCCGCAATTGTTACTGTTTTCTGGTCAAGGATATTCCTAATTTGTTTTTCCGCCGCTGCCTTTGTTTGCAAAACAATGGAAAATATCAAATTACAAGACGGCAAGAGAAAGTTCCTGGGGAGCGGGAGCAGCGTATGGAAAATGGGCTCAGTATACGAGCACATAATACGAGTATTTTGCATACTTGGCATTTCGACCGAATGTCTGGCAAATGAGTTTACGCAAATACTGGGAGATGTCTGCATCTAATCCCTGGTAAATCCATGTAGTAAAGTGGACAGCAGAAAGAGGAACGCATGCGTTACTTACCTATCTTAAATGAGCATCGGCAGAATGATATGCCTGGAAAGAAGGGTTGGCAATTGTTGAGGTTAGGTCTATGAAATTGATATCTGTGTGTATCAAATGTCGCAGCTGTTTTAACTGCAAAACACTTTGAATTGATAATGCAGAATTCGGAGCGCAAAACCTACATCTAACAAAGCAAGTATACATTTGTTTCTAAGTGCACAACATCCGCACTAGTCTCATCTGGACACACGCGCTCACACAAATCCACGTACTCGAGATAGACGTCCTCAAAACAATTTAAGCCACACTCATTAGTTGAAGATAATTCGTGTAAATTTGTGAAATCGGCTTATGATTTGCATTCAATGTAGAAATGTTTATGTTACTAATCTAGTCCTGTTTGACAAACAATGCGGCAATATTTATTCTAATGGCGGAGAATAACACAGCCAGGCTATGCGCCGCATGTCGCTTCCTTGTTCTTTTCCTCAGTAGAAAACAATGGTCCAGATCTAGGGCCAGACAGGGCAGGGAAGGGCAAGAAAAAGACACAGACGCAGGCGCATGCGAATAAAGCCAGAACTGGGTCAAGACGAGGACAAGGATTACGATTACGGTAATGCCCATTTTTGCGTAGATTGAGGTAAGCGCGTGATTAGCGCTAGACTCCGCCTTGACAATATTGCAGGACATGTGTTTGTCATGCGTGCTAATATGCTAGTTTTACTTCTTATTGTGATAATTTTTCTAATTGGATCTGGTTTTAGTAAGGAAAATTTAAAACTCAGCTGCTGGTAATTTATTACGCTCGCTAATATACAAATAAGTGGCAACGCTATTTTGGTGATGAGTAGTGCCGCTAATGAACAGTCAAATAGTGGATAAGCAAAAGAAGCAAAAGCAACAAAAATAAATGCAACATTCAAATGGCTTTACTGGGGAGAAGCCCTTTGTTTTTAATTAATGGAGTGTGTTAAATTTGGAATGCAAACAGTTTAAAAGCATAACAAAGTGAATACCGCTGTCACGGTTTCATTTTTGTAGTATTTATTTTTAATGCCTAGTCTTTAATATGGTCACACTAGTTAAATATGGGAGACAATTCGAACTGGATATTTTGATACTCAATGTTATGTATGTATGAATGACTCAAAATTCATCTCAGGCTGTAGTTTAAATATGTTATATATATTTGATCTCCTCCGTTGTAATCACATGAACAGTTATTCGAAATAAAAAATTCAAAATCGAAATTAACACTATTTTGGTGTACTGGTATATTTGGTGGATGGGAATTGTTATTTTTTGGTATTTTCCACACTCTTTTGTTCAACACTTTCGCCATCTTTCTTTTTCGGTAGATCCGCACAGTGACAAGGTGAGCGCATTAATTTTGCTAAAATAACAGGCGAAATTAAATGTTTTAATAGCAAAAGTGCAACGGATGCATAGCGAACCGTGTCGCACATATATAAAGCATGAAATAGGCGAGGCAGCATTTCGTAAAATTGTGAAATTGAGTGTGCCAAGTGCTACACGTGTTTCTCTATGTGTCAAGCGGCGGCAGGCGTATTTGTGTGTGTGTGTTTTGTATGTGAATAAGCTAATATTCGACTGATTTGTATAATTACAGAGCACATTCAACATGCAGCTTTTCGTTCGTGGCTTGGAAACAATTGAGGCTTTGGAGGTGTCTCAGGATGCCACCATTGCTGGTGTCAAGGTGAGTAAAAGCCCCAACTAGCATCAATGAATGCAGCTCCTAACCTCATTTCGGTTGTAGAACCAACTTGCCCAGATCCATGGCTTCAACGCTGAGGAATTCAGCCTGAACTGCGAGGGCATCACCCTCAGCAATGAGACGCCCGTGACTGGACTCAGCTCGTTCGAGCTGGACATCACCATTCCCATGCTGGGAGGTAAGGTGCACGGCTCTCTGGCGCGTGCCGGTAAAGTCAAGGGCCAGACCCCCAAGGTTGAGAAGCAGGAAAAGAAGAAGAAGAAGACCGGACGCGCCAAGCGCAGGATCCAGTACAACCGTCGCTTTGTCAACATTGTGCAAGGCTTCGGCCGCCGTCGTGGACCCAACGCCAACTCCACGTAGAGTGCTTTTCGCAGTTGCCGGAGATGATGATGAACAAGTCGAGTCGGGCTTTCTTTATTGCAAAATGACGTTCATTCTTATAGTAATTTCCAACAATTAAACAACTTATTTTACACATTTCAAGTTGTAATCCGATGCGATTCCGTGTGTTACTTCAATTGACATAGTCGCTGGGCAGGCTCTTCCGGCTGCCTACATGGATGCGATGGTACCAAAACTCGATGCAGGCCACGAACAGCGCTGCAATAAAGCCGAACAGCAGCACCACGAAACAGCCCTGCATATCGTCCATGTTGACCTTGTGGTTGGTTATCTGGCGCAGCACACTCTTTCCATTGCACTTGTCCATAGAGGGCAGATTAGTCTGATGCCAGCGCTCGATGAAGCCCATGCGAAAGAGTCTGTCAATGTGCTCGTTGAGCAGATGCAAATAGGCGCTCTGCGAAGGTACAATCAGTGCAATCTGCTCGTCCACAAAAGTCTCTTTGCCCAACGCAAAGTGGCACTCCTTGTCGCGCTCGAAGTGCTGCTGCACAATCAGTTGCAAATTCATGCGCCAATCGATGTTGACGCGTGATCCCTGCTTCACGGCCTCGATGTCCTCGCCCTGGACACTGCTGTAGATCTGAGCACGTTCCACGTAGTGCCGAAAGTCCTCACGTGTCGTTGATTTGGCGTACTTCTCGAAGAAGGTGCCATTTCTCAGGCCATATTGGATGATTTCGCTATGACCGTGCAGTTGGCTGAGGTAGTTGATGCCAGGCTGGAACTTGGGGAATGTGAGGAACGCCACAAGGTTGCCGCAGTAGGTGGTGACCAGGACAATTACGACAATCCACCAAAATCCCACTACCAGCCGACCGCTGTCTGCCTTGGGCAAGTACATGCCACCCTGTTGCAGCAGGGCTCCAAAGATGTACCAGAAGCAGCTTTTAACCGTGGACAGACCTTTGATCTGCAACTCCTCCAGCGGCACCAGGCGATTGATGCCGTACAGTAGTGGCGCTGTCAACATTAAGATTCCCATCAGGCAGCCCCATGTCTCCAGGGTAAATGGAGCCATGAACAGATAGATACGTGATACCTCATCCGGCTGCCGGGTAATGAATGTGTACTTCTGCACGCTCACTGGTTGCGTGTAGTTGAAGGGCTTATTGTTGCGCTCATCCACGGTGGCTGCCACCGCGGCCATGAAGTATTGATTACCCTGCACAAGCTCCACCACGCGGTACGGAATGCGAAAGGTCATCGAGCCCAAGAGCTCATCCTGCATTTTTGAATGGTGTGTGAAAGAGATAACATATTGATGTTATGGAAATATTTAGGTGTCTTGAAATCTGTACTCGTACTCACACTCTCATTGGTGGCCTGACTGAGCGCAAGTTCGTCCTCCCAGGACTTGGCCTCATGCAAATAGTAGCTAAAGTTTAGAGCGTGGCTCAGCTCCTTGAGTATCTCCATGACAATCCCCTTGTGTTCAACAATGACGCCATGGCCATCTTTAATCAGAATTTGCCAGGGCGGATTCTACGATCCATTTGAACCAATATATATTGTTAGATATGGTGATAATATTCCTGATTCACACTCACATGTACTGTGATAATATCCATGGTAATGTTGCGAAAGTGCTGATCGATGTGGGGAAAGGTTAACTCCTGGCACACGAATCCCAACAGGGGGCTCCAATAGCCAATGTTAATGAATTCAAAATTGCGGTTCCTGGCATCACGAGTGGGATCTGTAGATCAATCATTGAATCTATTAATGGGGTATCCAGTTTTGTTGAACGCATATTTACTCGTGCGAAATTTGCGATTCTCTTGACTTTTGCCCCAGGAAATGGCTGTCTCAACCCGCCACTTGGCACAGCTGGCACATTTGCTGTTTGTCTTGAGATAATCCTGGCAAGGATTAGAGGGGAATATTTCTTAAACATTATTCATTAATTAATATACTCTAACCTTCATGTACTCCAGCATCTCGTCTTGCTTTTCTTGCTTGGTGAATCGAATAGATTCCCATTCCTCGTCAGAAATTTCACCATAGATGGACTGCTCCTCGTCAATCATGCGTGATATGGACGTCACGAGAGCCATAGACAACTCGGCTATGGTGCAGTTAAGTGTGTCCATGCAGCCTGGTTGCGTTTCGTTCAACGCGAAGGCTATGTTGGCGCCCTCTTCCAAATTTATGGTCACCGTATAGGCATCAAAGTCACGTAGCTGCTCCTCCAGCACAAAGAACATCCATTGATTACTCACATGAAACATTTTTAGTGTTTCGGCTATTTCGATGATGTCCTCGTGGAGCGTGGATATGACAAGAAACTGCTGGCGCTTTAGTTCGTGTTTCTCAGGCGCAAATTGGGCCAGAGCCTGCCGCAGAGCAAAGCGCTTCTGCTGTCCACGCAACGTATCGTTGATCTTGTAGAGAATCAGAGAAATGGGCGCTATGTGATTGCTGGCGCTTTCGTGCACAATGGACTTGACCAGCACTGGGTTGTTGTCAACTAAGAGAAGAGGAAAGACAACGTGAAATGCCTGGCAAAATAACAGACCAAAGTATACCCACGTATGGTTTGGTCAACGAATACCACTGCTGTTTTCCAGTTAAGCATTGACTGAACCTTGGCATCCAGAATGATTTGGGGTAATTCATCGCCATGCTCGACCATGGGTATCTTAAAAGAGCATGTAAGAGGAAGACCATGAACGTCTACCACATGGACTCACCATTAAGGCCCGTTTTAGTGGCAATCGCGGGCAATCGGAATCTGTGATGGCGATAAGTAGCACCGATGTCACCTGTGTGCGCTTGTAAAACTTCCAGGTGCTTTCACAGTCCGTCACCGTGATGGCAGCCAAAAAATCTAAGGAATTCAAGCTAGAAAAGTGTCAAACAGTTGCTGCACCTTTTACCTTTCTTGAGAGGCACCGAATTCCAGGTGAAGTAGCGCACATTAATGCCACCGTTCTTGAGATTCTCTCGTATGATATCGCTCAGGATCTTTTCAAAGTGAGCCATTATATTCTGTCCATGAATGGACATATAATCATGATCGACCACAACGGCTGTAATGAACCAAGTTCTTCTCTTTAGCGGACCACCCTTAGGCAATCAGCAATTTCCTCACCCAGTGATGCATTGGCGCTTAGAAACGAGGAAAAGTCGTTGGCTGAGACCAGAATTGTAGGGTGGAACTGGAGTGCGCCTAGGAGACCAAGGAGGACCGATAACATCATGATGCCTGGGCAGCAGAAAACTAACTGAAAAGTGAAAGCCAGCAAAGTGGCTAGGTTGCCTTTTGAGGATACGTATATCATATAGTGAACAGTAAGTAGGAAATAAACCCAACCAAAAACCAATTAAAATCGAGCCATTGAACTACATAGGGAGCAGCAGCGTGCGGATGTGTGTGCGGATAAAGTGAAATACAAGGCATTGGGAATCCATATCAGCTCAGTGTTGTTGTCTGCCCACTGATTGACGGTTTGCGGTTAGGCGGCGATTTTCACATCCAAATGTCACGATATGAACATGTCGACCCATTGACTGCAGGTGTTCGTTCGCCTTCGGTAAGTGTGATTTAATGTACATTTAGAAAAAGAATGTTACTGAAATTTCAGAAACTTAAAGTGACAGAATAAATGCTTAAGAAATTGCGTCAACAAAAAGAAGAATTGTGTGGATTCTCACATTTGAAAGACCAGCTTACATTATGTAATTATACCCGATACTCGTAGTGTAAAGGGTACATTGTATTCAAGTAGATGTAAAAGATCCTATAGAGATTATACAATCCTGATCACGATCAGCAACCGAGTTGACCCAGCCGTGTCCGTCTTTCTGTTCGTATGATCATCTAGATCCTAGTGGGTATACAATTTTCAATCGAGAGTGCTAGAACAACATCTACAGCAAAAAACCACCGTTAGTTATACTCGTTGTCTAGTAGAGTAAACGAGTATATTGTATTCGTGCAAATGTATGTAACAGGCAAACGGAAGCGTTTCCGACCCCGTAAAGTATTTATATTCTTGATCCGTAACAACATCCGAGTCGATTTAGCCACGTCCATCTGTCCGTCGGAATGAACATCTAGATCTCGGAAACTATAAGAGCTAGAGTCACCAAATATGGTATGTAAACTCCCTAGTGGGGCGTCAGATCAAGTTCGTTTTAGAATTTTGCCCCACATTTATTTGAAACTCGGTTTGTATATAAATAAGAACATAATCTACCGATCTGCCAAATTTCATATTTGTAGACGAAATCGTAAAAAGACGTTTTGTTGCATACTTTTGAGTATGTCGAATATTAACTGGGAATTCGAAATTGGGGGCAGAATATCTTTCTGAACAATTGAAGAAAAATGTATATGAACGATGGAAATTCAATTATTTTTTCTTAGTGTAGTAATTCGTTTAGTTTCGTTATTTTTGTTAACTGATTTTATTTATTTTAATTATAAGTATTAATGAAATTGTTCGTCAAAATTGCCTGTACCATAATTACATTTTACATTTCTTACGCTAGGGGTGAACGGGGGGGGGGGGGGGGGGTTGCTGTAGCGTGTATGGGAGAGAGTAAGGAAATCGAGGTTAACGGGTAATATCTTAGCTCTAAGTTACGAGTACGATTCACTTAGGTTAGGTTTTAGGGACTAGATTCTATTATGAACACGCGTAGCTTGGACTCGAAAAGTCGTTATTCGATGCTATTCTCAAGTATTGTGTCTCGACTATATATTGTATTTTGTATGTATTTGTATTGCGACTATTTGATGTATATATATATATATATATATATATTAATGTATATATCTAAGTATATCTAGTTATATAATTTAGCTACTAATATTTCTAATATAAAGGTCAATTCCCAAAAATGCGTTGAAATATAAATGCACACGATTGCGATTTCGTTTTGATCTGTTTTTATATGTTGTTGGATAGTTATTGATAGTACGTATGAGTATATATATAGGCATTGTATATATGCATGTTTTATAGATTGTAAATACGAGTCGAGTATCGTTTACGAAAGTGGATTTGTATCATAAGTATATAATCTGTGTATAGAAATGTATAGGTATATAAATTTTTGTGTCTATCATCGCTAAGGTTTCCAAAACTTTGCATTGGGCATTAAACGTTGTGCGATCTTTTATTGGTGGCGGCATTTCCTATCATCGTCACCTTCATCTCCTTTGCGCTTCCAATTCTACCTCCTTCCAAAAATATTGAGCTCATTTTGGAGAACACTTTCAACTTGTAATCGTTTTTCTATTGTTAGTTCGGGCCTAAGTAATCCTTATCACAACAGTTGCTGATTTATCAACTCAACTGACCCGTGATCAAAGTTGTCCGCTCAACTCAGCTATTGTTCATCGATCTTGTGCCTCCACTCCCATCTGTATGTTTGTAAATATTGTTATTTGTTTGATATATGCTTTAGTTCTATATTGCATCGGTTTGCATTTTTGATTCAATTTCCTATGATCGCATTTATCCACTGCGGCTACGTCTGCATTCTATCTGTTGTTTGTCTAAACCCATTCATCATGGGTTTAGGACTTTTCTCATTCATTCAGAATGGCGCTCAGACGCTCCTCAACGGCCACTTTGCGAGACTTCCACACAAACTCGCAGACGGCAATGACACAGGCCACGCCCATGCCGCCCATCAGGACCACAAAGACGCCACCGACATTGGCCAAACCCAATTCGTTGGCTGCCGATGATGACTTGGAGGTTTCCACACGACACTTGCCGCCGCCGCGTTTCTCCTTCCACCACTTGGTTTTCAGTATGTGCAGCTTGCCCTCCTCCTGCAGCTTCAGTATGACACTGTTGATGGCAGTGCGATAAGGCGAATCTAGAAGATATGGCCAGATTAAGAGTATTGCTTGGCTGCTCTGTGTGTGTTGAACTTACTTGGTGGCGTGGCTATGCCATAGCTTTTGGTATCCAGCATGCCTCCAACCTGAGTTAGCTCGCAATTCCGTTCGGTGACATACTCTATGGATGTGGACTCCATCAGGAATGCATATGAGCCTAAAGTAAGCTTTGTTAGTAAAGCATTATATCACTCTGAGACGCTGACACTGACCTTTTCCCTTTGCCACGCGATCAACACCCTCGCCATTGCTGGCCGTGAAAACCGAAGGACGTGCCGATTCCATAAAGGACCACATGCGCTGATATGTGGATATCTTCGAGTCCTACAAGGCACAAAAAGTTAACATAACTGACTTTGCTAAAGCATTGATGGACGTACCCTGAAGAAAGCGGCCGTGCTGCCACCCTTGAGCGCCCCATATTTGATTCTAGTCTGCTTGGCCAAATCTTCGGCACTCTCAATGGGCGAATCCATGCGTTCCACGGTCAGAAAAGCGGCCAGATTAGCAGTGTAAGAAGAGATCATGATCAGTGTGAAGAACCACCAAATACCGGCCACCATGCGGGTGGAAAGGGCCCTGAAATATAAAGAGCAACAAAGATGGAATGAAGAGTATATGGAAATTTCTGGACCAGGCTTACTTGGGTAGAAAGTCGCAGCCCTGTTGCATCAAGGAACCAATGGCGAACCACATGCAATTGAGCAGGGTGAACTGACTCTCAATCTTCTCGCCATGGGCATCCGTATAAGCAGGCCACTCGTACGGCGTGAATCTGAAAGAAGAATTTGCAAATCAGTCTGTAGGAGACATGTGCATTTATGACCCACTTAGCTAAGATGAATAGCAGCACGGAAACACCCAAATATGCTGTGGCCATGTATATCCAAACGTCCAACGACAGGGGTGACAGGAAGGAGAATAAGTTTGGTGGCTGCTTGATGGGCTTGCGATAAAGTATGGAGACTCCCAGATTCATAAAAGGCGTTGTGAAGTCCACAGCCTGCTCGCGCTCAAAAGTGATTGTGAGATCGGCTATGGCCAGATCAGCACGTTGCTCTAATAGCTCTCGTATCATGCCGTTCCATTCGCTATGTGAGAGTATACGAATACAATAAAAAGGTTCAGTTTGGAGAAATCCAGGATCGTTTACTACTCACCCGGTCATTTTGTTGAGGCTGCCATAGCTGCCATCGGGAACCAGTTGAATTTTGTAGTTGAAGCCCAGCGATTTCGAGATCTCGTGTATTAGGTCCACGGCATAACCCTCGAACTGATCGTTGCCGGTCAGGGGCACGGCCGATTCCTTACGCATGCAATAGGGATTGCTCTGCAACAAGAAGCACATCTTTGATTAGTCTTGTAGAAGATTGGTTCACTGGACACTTACCAGTATGGTGGTTACCACTAGGGTCTTATTCTTCAGATTTGCTTCGATCTCTAGCTGCTTTTGGCTGAAGGTGCGCGTGAAGTTGATGCCATCTGGCAAGGTGGAGTTCCAAGTGCCAATCTTGCGTATACCAGCTGGTGTTAGCTCTACAATGTCCAGCATAAAGTCAGTGCGGAAGCCCTGATGATCGAACTTGATCACATTCGTCAGGCCCTTCATTTCGACAATTTTCATGTAATTGATTAGACTGAAGCCGTGCTGCCAAGTGCCCTGGCCGTCGCAACTGATCGGATGTATGTCGATCTGCTGTGAGGTGTCCAGATCATGCAAAGCCTTGGCGAACAGATGCACCGCATCGTACATGAGGGCAGTCTCAGAGCGCACTGTTGTCAGATTAGCCGATCGCAGCATGCCCTTCTCATCGATGCTCCATTGTCGGACCACATCCGAGACGATCTTCTCATTGATCAGGCGAAAGCCCGTGATATTCGTGCCGCCATACCGAAATTCATCCAGATTGACAGTGTGCAAATCCAACGAGGTGACCAAATAGCTATGATAGTCGCTCATCATGCCAATCTGCTGGGCCTGCTTGAGAACCTCGTGAATACGCTCCGTGGAACAGTCCAGGACGATGTGTGCTTCCGCTGAGTTTTTGATCTGTTTGAGCAGGGGACTAAGAAGAGACAATTTAAGGAGTTGGAATATGTGATTATATAAACCTCTGTCTTACCGGTAATCGCCAGTATCGCTTAGCTGTCGCACAGTAATCGGAAACGGTGTCATACCATGGGCCTTGAGTAGCTCCTGCAGACGCACAATACCATCATTGTTCTCATAGATTATGGTGAAAGTCTTCCAGCCCCAATGTCGCACAATATCCACATAAGCCTAAGTTCAAATGCAAATATAAACAATTAGAATGCCAGCTGAAGTGCAGTTACTTTAAAGCACACAAGCACACACACCCACGTACCATTGAGAGCGTATTAGGATGAGGATAGAGATTCACCAGGCAGCTTTCGCGTCTCAGGCGGTAGTCCCAGCGATTCTCCAAATGCGGTATCTAAATGCACACAGATACAAAAAGTCAGTATTGCCAGTGGTTTTATTGCCTTCTCTTGCTGCTTATGAGCCGCCCATTCCCCAACATGCACATGCACATCCTCATTTACCTCCATGTTGTCGCAAATGCTCTGCACATGGCTGGCTGTGTGCGAGGATTGAGGTCCGAAAATCGCAGCAACGCCAATGTTTAACAAGCCGCAAACTGTAAAGAGCACACAGAAGTGAATACATACACACAGTATAACCAGAGTATCCAGCACAGTGGTGCCCGAGTCCAGCCACCCACACCATCCAGCAACCGCCTTGTTGCATTTGTGGTACAACTTTCGTTGTTATTTGAGGATTTCAGGTATTCCTGTTACTGCAAATTGAGTGAAATATAAATCCCTAAAGACGCACAAGTCGCAAATTGATTTCTTTCAAGTAATGCGCTTTGTGCTACACCCCAGCACATCACAAGCCCCAATTCCAATTGCAAACCCAATCCCAGGCACATTCCCCAACTCAATCCCATGCCCAAGTATGCATCTGCACCTGTACAGATTATCTCTGGTCTGAGCTGATGCACAGCCCAGGCAGGTTTCTTATGGCAACAACGAGTTTAAGTAGCAATTATACGAATATTCTTCCTTTCCATATTTAGAATGCACTTCAACATGTCCTAATTCTATTTTGCCATTGTAACTGTTTGCTTTGAGTCTTATGTAGCCTCTCTCTTTTAGCACATGCAGAGTCCTCATCGAAATTTACTGAGCAACTGCAAGTGCACACCTTCAGCCCCTCCCCCTCGCTCTTGTGTTGTGGTTAATAATGCACTTGTGTATATGTGTGAGTGTGTGTCGGCTACCACTCGTTACTGTCGTGCTGAAAAGCATTTTACTGTGTCCTTTCGTAATGTGAATGTGCCGGCAGGTACGAGTTTGAGTACCACCGCAAAAGTACGGGTATTTCGGCTATGTGTGTGTTTGGGTGGCTACAAAAACTTCGGCAAAGCCTCTGGTATCCTTAACGTCATTTCTGTTTCATTTATCACATAATGTTCAACTTTGACAGTTCGTTGGCGGCACGTTTTGGCCACTTTACGATTACGAGTTTCCTGGATATTCAATGATTAAGGATCAGGGACTCTTAGCTTTGAGCTGACACAAAAATTTAAGGCTTATTGAGCAGCTGCGACTGCCGTTAAACTTTCGCGGTAGATGAAACGTAAGTATACTTATTTGTGGCTTCTCACACAATCCTTATATGCAGTATGGCAATTCTGTTTAGGGCAAGACTATGGATGGACAAAATTTGAATATATGTTGGCTTCTTCTTATATGGCTTTATTAAAAAAAATTATTGACTTGTCGCATTGCGAAGATAGTTCCATGAAATGGATAGTTGACGGACTCTTTATAGAGCTCCTTTGATTTGTAGGTTTAGGCCACAGTTGTCTAATTTAAAAAATATCAAGTCTCCTTAAAAAGTAAGTTCAAAGTCTCGGGAAGGTCCTTTGACTATTCGCGCTATATTGCTGCTCGTTCAAAGTTCACTGTCATTAATTCCGAGTGCTATGAAGCATATTTGCATCGCTGTGGAGTTCCATTTTCTCAGGACCCAAAACAATTTTATAATATTGTTAATTCAAAACGTAAAACATCTGTCCTACCTTCTTCATTGTTTTATATAAATACTAAAGCAAATACAGATCAAGGCATTGCCAACTTGTTTGCAGAGTTCTTTCAAAGAACTTATTCCTCTCTTAAGTATCGGTCTGATCAGATATATCCTCATAGCTTACACAGGTCTAATAACATCCCACCTCCTCTAGTCACTAAAAGCTTTTAGGTTAATGAACTTAAGTCTATTAAGCCTAACTTTTTTCCTAGTCCTGATAGTGTTCCGAGGTGTATTCTCAGATTCTTTGTAAGCCGATTTTGAAGCTTCTTGATCTATCTTTGAATTCTTTGTCTTTCCCTTCTCTCTGAAAGGAGTCGTTCATTACCATTACTATCACCGCTTATTTACTAGAATTTTCTTCTTTTGTAATACAAGGATTTAAGAATAAAATGCAAACTGACGTCATTTACACTGACTTATTCATAAGTTAGATCTCCTTGGCTTCCCATCCCATCTTCTTAAGTGAATCTCCGACTACCTAATCTCAGAACTCAGAAAGTTCTTTTTAATAACTCTTACTCTAAGTCTCTTAGGGTTACATCAGAGGTACCGCAGGGTAGCCACCTCGGTCCCCTTCCTTTCACCTTGTTTAACAACGATCTGCCTGAGGTTCTATCCCCCTGTCGTGTACTGCATGAACTGCATGAACATTTTCGTGTCCTTTGTTGTAACTATAATAATCTATTTAATTTGATCTCTAATAATAACTCCCATAACTCAAACAAAACGCATCTAGCTAGTAGATAATGTAAATTGTTTATGGGTTGGTGTTTTTTACTTTCATTGAAAGTGAGCGAGCGAGTCCGGGAGCTTTTAGCCTGGGCTTCGCGAGTAACAGCTCCCGTGGCTTGGTATCGTGGGTCCCGATAAAAAGCATACCAATATAATTTGTCAATGTATTTTCATCAAAAACGAAAAGTTTTGTGATGCATTTTTAAGGAATAAGTTAAAAACAAGAAAGGAAGGCTTATTTACCATTCACATTGTAAATATTTAATAGATCTAGATCAAATCTGGTAGAAGGGTGTGGGGCTACAGAGGATACAAGGGATACAAACCGAATTTGGTTTGATTTGGATGAAAAACAGGAAAGTTATGGTACTAAGTGTTCAATCCGGAACAATCGGTTATATGGTATCTTTGTGATACAGTGATCCGATCTTTACTAGATCTGGTCAGCGGACGTGTGGGCGCCTCAAATGGATACAAACTGAATTTGGTTTGATTTGGATGAAAAATGGGTAGATAATGTACTTATACAGATACAAACCAAGTTTCAACTAAATGTTAGCTATAATATTACTAATACTATTATTTGCCCGATCCTGATAAGATTTGGTATACTGGTGCCTTTATGACATATAAACCAAAAATGTGTTTATATTCCAATAAAAAAACAAAAAAGTGGGTCTAAATGGAGCTATTCTAAAAAATGGGATGAAAATGAAAGTAAACTTGATCTGCATACAGATTATTATGCATCCACGACTTGGCTTGTCATGCTGATCAAGAATATTTATACTTTATGGCGTCAGAAACGTTTCCTTCTGCCTGTTACATACATTGCAACAACTGTTTTATAAAAAGTTTTAAATAAGGTTACGCTTAGAGGGAACGAAAATTGTAAAAAATGTTCTCCTAATTTGAAATTTTCTAGCGCAAACGGAATTACGTTTCATGCATAACAATTTTAATTCTATAATAAGAAATTGCAATTTTTTTAAACCTACAAGTATTTGCGTTGCGTGAGACCAAAGCCTAATTCATAAAAAAATGTTATCAATCGAATTTGCCTTGCAATGGTTAAGCCAATCTTTAGTAAAGATGGACGCGTAACGTCGACGGATTAATATTTACTGTGAACAAAGCATGCTTACATGCCACAGTCCACTAAGTATTGTTTTATGTTAATGCATCAAACGAAACTAAAGAAACAAAAGAAACTCTCATCTGGAAGATGCTTGGAGAAAGTCTACCTGTATCCCATATTTGGGAATGTGATAAGAGAGATTCAGAACATGTCCAAATTGATCATCTTCATGTGGTAACAAATGCCTTGCAAACTTCTTAAGAAAACTAACATACACTGTATCAGTGCAAGGTATTAGAAATGTCAAATAACACTTTGACGGCAAAACCAACAATTAACTTCGATTGTCAGCTTTGCCGTTTATGTGTTGGCTTTTGTTTGCACTGCTCTTGAGACCCTTTCAAGAATAAAACCGCAATGGAATTGAAACTTTGGATATTTGCTGGCAAAGAGAAAACCCTCACAAAACAATCCACAATAAATTATTGTCAATTGCAACTGCAATCGTAGTTGTCAAAGTTGACCCGAGGGGATCAAGAAATTTATGTATTTTATGTGCAGCAATTGCAAATAAAGGGCAAAACAAAGGATGTTGGAGGAAGCTAATGACGGATGTGAGTGTCAGAAATTGATGTAAAAATATCTGAAACTCATCTCACAGTCAGATGAAAGGGAATACAACATTGAGCAACGAATAGCTTCACAATAGGGGGTTTTCAATCGAATCAATGCTGGCTTCGGGCTCCTGAATAAAACTGTCAGCGCCACGTGAAGTGCTTTTGTTTTACTTTTACCTCGCCCCTCCTGAGCATCATCTCACTACTTACCCCGTTTGCCCGCATGGAAGCTGTCAAATGGTGAAATGCGCTCAATTTGGGCCACAAGTTTGGACCTTGGGAGAATTGACCGGTCAGCATTGATGCGCTCCACCGCCTGACGGAATGCGAGTTCCTGATGGTCGTCCGATGGATGAAAGAGGCCACCTGCAGCGATATTAGAGGTAAAGACATAAGCTTTCTGTGAAAGAATGCAGGCAGAAACGAGAAGCAGGAAGGTGATAGCACCAAACCAAATAAAAGTACAAACATAATGACACACTAGGTCGCCGAAAACACAACAACAAGGATACATACACACAAGGACACGCGCTTTGGATTATGACGCGAAAAAATCGATACACTTTTTAGATACAAATATGATGCGCATATCGAGCGCAAGATGATGAATGGAGTATACCGCCGCCGCTTTGTGAATTCCTAAATATTTCTGATTCCTGGCAAGGAATGGCAATTAATGTTGAGCACTCACCAATCTTGATGGTATCGGGCAACGCCTGGCACACATTTGGCTGCCATCTGCCCACTTGGAGCAGCAGCAACAGCGGCACAAACAATAGCAGCCTTCCCCACTTCCCACTCGGCTGCATCTTCAGCTAACAAATAATTACTATATATACTATATATTACTATATGTTGTGTTTCAATTCCCGATTCTATCCCACGGCTTTGCACTTGATATTCGTTTGTTTTTAAACGGAAGAAAACATCGAAATATCTTAAACGGCAGCTACCCGTGTTCGTGGCCGTCGCTTGGCAGCTTGAAATATCTACTGAGCAGGCGATGCTGTTTTGCGCTCTTTTATGGGCCCACAATCACAACTACGTCCTGTTGCAGCCTTCTGAGTGGGGTGGAGATGGTCGTGGCCTTTAGAGTAAAGGGGTGGCAGCATCCAAAAAGCCGGGTTTGTGCCTGACAGCTCCAACAGCTGCGCAGTGGATGCTGTGGCATTCGAGGGCTGTCGCAATGTTGCAATACAACCCTGTCCTGCTAACTGTAAATAAGCTTGGCAAGCTTATCAGGTTGGTTTTAAAACTTGGGAAGCAGCAGACACCCGCACTGCTTTATCAATCCGCTTTAAAGCTTGGGGAGAGCTTTTTAGGGGAGGTTTTGGCGAACTCCGTATAAATGATAGACCTTGGACCAAATTCTTAAATGCTGATATATATTGTATCAACTCGGAAAGTAGGTAAATATTGCAAGCAGAGATATTTTCTGCACTCGTCCCATGAAGAACTTCTGCATACAAGTATTTTTGGCGTACACTTTTTGTACTTCTATACTGAGAACTTTATAGGAAAACTCAATTTTGATGACCACAAAACGCAGACGGAAGAACAAATTTAAACACAGATGGCATTTGGAGTGAACGACTATAATAGCTATCAAATTAAAGTCAATTCGCAGGTGCCTATTTCTGAGTGTATTCGACGGCCATCCACTGCATTTCCAATGTTTTTATACTCGTACTCTAGTAGAGTAAACAAGTATATTGTATTTGTGTATATGCATGTAATAGGCAAAGGGAAGCCTTTCCCTATAAGCACATTCAATGATGATCTTCCGGATTTTATTAATATCGGATAAGGACTGTAGACAAAATAGCTAAAAACATTTTCCATAAAACGTATTTATAAAAATGTATATATGTATATATACTCAGGCATACTTGCATAAGCACAAGCTTGCACATATGAATATATGCACACAAGGGCGTAGCCAGCTTTGTCGGAAGAGGGAGGTGGCGACTGGTCCAAGGGGTGGGCAACATCAATATATTCTCCACCATTCGGCAAATTTATAGTGAAAAATACAATTTTCAGACATATTTCATGCAAATTTTGTAAATAATTGATGGCAACACAATGCAAAGAAGTTGAGTTTCATACCTGCATATTCTTAAAAATTCTTTAAAAATCTTCACAAAGATCAATTAAATCTTTAAATGTTGGCATGTTGATATTTAACAGATGTTCGGTTTCATTTAAATGTTGAAGAACTTCACACACATCAAAGCAATTATCTACTACAGATTTTAGCATAGTATAATTTAAATTCCAACGTGTTGGGCATGGATTTTATAGACAAGTATACAGTTTATGCAGCAAGTTAGTTTTTTTTAATATTTAAAAATTTTCTTACATCTAAGTAACATATCTGTTAGCCCTGTGCTTTCATCAAAAGATTTATCAAAAATGTTTGAAAGTACTGCAGTTCAGACTTATATTACACTCAAAAGCGCTTACAATATTTTACAAATGTAATTTCTTCAAAATTTGTAATGACGAACCAAAAGAAAATGGTTGATAATCTTCTATAACCCATTCTGTAGACATGTTATTGGCTTTCTGTTTGTCCGCTGAAGTAACAGGCTTCAAAGCTGGTGGCTCTTTTAGAGCTTGGCAACATTTATGACGGCTTAATCTGGACGTCTGATTTCCAGTGAGACTTAGCATTTCTTTGTGGCTGTGGTCGTGGGAGGAGTTTTCATTTGCGGAATAGGTGTGGAGTTGCGCCTCTAACGGATGCTGTGCCTTCATAACCCTGGCTTCTTAGGATTGCTATGCCAGCAAACATATGTGAAGCAACAGCTGCACTTTCAGTATGCTTTTCCGAAGCAAAGAACTAAAGACATGGTCGAAATCCCTTGCTATGGATACCAACAGTATTCCAATGTTTATATATAGTGCAATATAATTTCCATAATATTTATATTCAACGGATCTTCCTGGAAGGTATGGGCATACATAGATCAAGTTAGTCATTAGTGAATGTTATAGTATTTATAGAAATGGCAGACTTCTCCATTTCAATATTTCCATCTCCAATATATATTATACTTGATAACTCAAGCTTTTACTTTCAATTGTACACATTTTGTGATAGTAACCCCTAGAATGACTTAAACACACAACTTTTAAAATGCAAACAAAGCTCCACAACTCATCAGATTCCAACGATTAAAGCCTGCATCCATTAAAATGCCATTCAACTATGTTTTCCTAGAGGCTACACAACTCTGGCATTGGAATTTTGAGCCCCTCAAGTGCTTTGTGTAAAGCCGCTTTAAATTGAATGCCACAGCACATTAGCAGCCCGCTTGTGTCGTTTAAAATCGGAGAGGGAACAAAAAATAAAACCAATAGCTGGTACTGCCATGTGACTGGATGCCGAGGAAAATGTCAATAAAACATATATATGTATACGTATGTGTAAAAGTGTGTGTGTGTAGTTGGCTCATTTGAGCAGCGGCTGTGCTCCATTGAGAATTTCCACTTAATGGGCTGTCGAACACCCACACACGCACAAGCCTTTGAGAAAAGGATTAAGCCACATAAAAGCAAAAGCAGAATCAGGAATAAAAAAAAGTGAAGAATAAATAAAACCAAGAGCTCATTATGTCATTGGCCGTTGCGTGACAAGAGTCGAGGAAAGCGAAGAACAATTGGGAAAATGTGTAAAAACATATTTTTCAAGAAGGGCGTGCGTATTCCATAAAGAAATGTTCTACCGTCGGATATTACACTCTTTTATCTTAAATTGAGGAGTTCTCAGACTCACCTGTTAATTAAAGATGCAATAACAAACTGTGTGTCAGAAGATTCACATTGTTAGCTTCCCACCAATTTTTGTTAAACTCTCTTCCATTGCCAATATATGGCCATTAGGAAACAGGACTCGCACTCGTACTATTAACAATTTAACAAACAAAAGCTGGAGCCCATTAATAACATACACTCTTGCAGCAGCTTCAGCTTCCAGCAGCTTTCAACTAGCATTTTTATACGCATCAAGCTGCTAGGGGCCATAAATACCGAATGTGCTTTCATGGCGATGCAGCCACACTTCATTCAGCGCCTGGTAAATGAGTCCGGGAGTCGGATTGGTGTGTCCTGAGTCGAGGTCGAGCGTAAGCAGACGTGTCGCTTTCAAGTGCTGTGTATCTATGGCAGACGGTGTGTAATGATGCCTGATTCTGGCTGTGAGAAATTTCGTATGTGTGGGTGTCGTATGTGTGTATTTACATTGGCCGGAAGCTGCTGGTTCTGCTGGTTTCCGCTTTTGTCTGTGCGCGACATACATACACACACATGTGCCTGACATTCATATTCACTTGCCCGGCTCATTCCCCAGCTGATTCCGCTTCAGTAATGCTCTGTCGCTGGCTGGCAATGAAGTGAAGCAATGGACTGGCTCATTAATTTCAACATAACGCGCACACGACTAGCAAATTTTCCGCGCTCACACACCTAAATTACACGGTACATTTCAGAGCCAGAGACACACTCACACACCCACCCATACAGCTCGCATAGTTTTCACTTGCCATGGTAATTATTTCAAATTAAACCAGAAAGCACTTTTCAAGCAGCTGCCCCAAAAAGTATGCACCATATTACCTTGAGTGATATATGGCTGATGTGGTGACAGAGGGACGAGGATGATGCTGCTGTGTGCGTCGATGTTTTACTGTTGCAAGTGTTGATTGTAGAAGTGTGAGTGTGCTTGAGCTTTAAGTAGCCATTGTAGCAAATATTTTTTTTGCGTGCGTGACTGTGAATGAGTTGAGACACCAAGTGTGCGTCTTTATCTAACTATGTCTACGCATATGACTCCGTTATCCCTGTATAATATCCAGGCAAGCGTAGAGTGCTTTTTGATTACACTTAGAGAAAATGATGGAAGATTTAGGAACACATCATATAAAGGACAGTAGGTTATGGAAAATTGAACTAATAGCATATAAAGATGCAGTTAGAAGGACAAATGAGCGATTAGGAATACAGCGATTCCAGCTTCTCTTGTATAATGAGAAGAATCGGAGAAGTAGAGAAAATACAACAGAAATAAGGAGAATTAAGAAGAGGACAATTTGAGAGAAGACAAATGGCAAAAAGAGCATACAAGTAAAATTAATGGAGAGAGACTAGGTAAAGGGGTAGAATTTATTTTCTAAGAGAAAGTGGGCAACTTTGAATAAAAGAAAGTGAGCAACTTTGAAAAACATAGTGTATTATACATTGGTATTATCTTCATCATCATCAGGAGCATCGTCAGAGTTAGCAGCAGCCTTAGCCTAGATTTGTTTATGTGTCCGCCGAGAAATTGCTTCAAGATGGCAAAACGCAAACGCTGACAAAAGTTTCTTCTCTGTGCCTGGGCAGCCTTTTGGGTTTAATAATGGTAATAATGCAAACATACGAATGACACACAATAGCACACACCCACACACACACATACATATACATTGAGGTCAATAATGTTATCCTTGGCACTCAGAGCCTGTTGCATTTCAGGGTCAGCACACAGGTCAAAACTCACGAAGCTGTATGCGAGCCTGTTCATGAATGTAAATATGTATATTTTGACTGAAACAGAACAATGTTCGGGAGCTGCTGTTTTTGTAAATTTGTTTACCAAGTTAAGGAGAAGAGTAGACAGAGCTAAGTCTGAGCTGTCCAGAATTCACAACTAAGGAACCTTAATTTATCAAAACAAGTTAGACCATCGAGAGATGGTACTGTACTTTAAAATCTAATCTCCATGTAGATTATTTGCGTAGTAAGTACAATTCTTATACATATATTCAAAGTCAGAATAACCAAGAACGAAACATACTGGAAAATTAAAGAACAAGCCCAGCCCCAGCTGAACTTTATTCCAGCCGTCTTTTCAACTCATTAACATCTTTAATCGAAGTTCAGCATTTGAAAATTTTACAAAATGTTCGTTCGTCCAACTTTCAGCCTCCTTGCGCCACCAGTATAGTTTCTCATTAAGCTGGCTGAGTCCATTTAGAAGCGAAACACCATCAGCTATGCAAAAGTATTTAGCATTTGCCATTTACCGAGGACCACCAGCCCGTAACCCATAACCAAAGCCTCTGCAACAGCAAACCGCAACAAGGCGAACTTTCAGCAGAAGCTGGAGTAGACGGCTCCTTCCCTAGTTTTGCTTTAGTTTGCGAGTGAGAGTGGTGCGGTTGAGGGGGAGCACAGGTTTGAGTTTCAGCCTGGGCCTGTGTCCGTAATTAAAAGCCATTGCATATGACCAGGCGCTTTTGCCGCCGCCTCCTTGTTTGCACTTCTCATTTAACAAAACAAAAGCTGCTGATGTTCTCTTTTTCTGTATGCTCTTTGTTTGTTTTTTTTTTTTTTTTTTTTTTTTGTAATTAATTAGCAGTTGCGGCATTGAAATGATGGAAAGCTTTTGCTGCATTTATTTTGTTTAACTTTTTATTTTTTTTTATATTCTGTTTTTTTTTTGTTTTCAATTAAGAAACAAGGACGTCATTTAGAGTTTAAAAGTCAACTTAATGCCGTTGCATGAAAGTTATAATTGAATCATCTTATATTTGCATACGAGTCCTTGCCATATACAGAAAATGCAGCTGCTGTCAATTAAAGAATACAGAAGAAGCAGCTTTTAGTGAATGCGTTTATTTTTGCAGATGCCAAGGATGCCTTTACCAGTGCATTTGAAAGGCGAGGGGCGGTAGAAGAGGAACTTGCAAAATGTGATATTACATAGCCCAAACACTGATTGAGCAGAAGATAGACATTAGGGCGGTGTTGTGGGTGGATTGGATATCTCAAGGCTGCATTTTTGTGTGCTCCGGCTGGCCGTCTAACGGAATTAATATTGTACGTACCGTGTGCTGAGGCGGAGTTGCCTTAGGACCGCTACAAATCGCCTTGTCGGCTGTCGGTTGCCGGCTGAGTTTTTATAGCCGCCTTCAATCCACTTTGTAAGCCATTCCCTGGCAATAAAGGCCCCTGAGAGTGGCGCTAATACAAAATTGAATTTAAATAAATGGACTCGAGGCCGTAAAATCCAAAAAATAAGTGCGAGGTCAAATCAAAAAGTTTGCCTTAGCTGGACAGATTCATAATTGTGAAAAGGAGCCTCAACCGAATTAGCAAAATTTGATATAGAATTGCTTAGTAACTAAAACACTGACATGATATTTAGGAAGCCCATTTATTTACGTTTGCATCCTTCTACAAATTATTTCCAGAAAACCAATTACTCTATGCCCGTCCCATTACCTGTTTGCAAACTCTTTAAGCTCCCTTTGCACGCTTGGCAATGGCACACGTTTCGATTTTGATGTGATTTGTTACTCCACTGCCAGTGCCAGCCCCTTGGCCCCCCTTTTCACCCACAACGGACGAAGTCCTGGCATACGCCCAGCACTTAGGCGCCATTTGATATGCAACAATCTTTGGCAGCATCAAAAAGGAAGGCAGACAATCATTATCATCAACATCATCATCAGCAGAAGCAGCAGAAGGAGGGTGTAGCATTGGGAAGGGGGTATCCTCCGTTAGGCATAGGAGCCGGCGCGCCCCTTTGCTTTGTAATAAATCTTTGGGAAAAATATATATAGCATAAAATCGTGTTTTAATTTATTCATGCCACGCGCACGTTCAGCACATTGAGTGGTTGCGGATGAAGGGGTGTTTCGAGGGGGTAGTGGTTGATTAAAAATGCAAACGACTGCAGTGAGTGCATCGATGTTGATACCGAAAAGGCACAATCACAATCAATGCCTGCCCACTTAAGTATGCTAGCGCTTGTGTTAGCCAAATTATGCAAATGTTGGGGCCCCACAATTCGTGCAACAGCTTTCATTTATTAGACGACAGCTCATTATGATGCTAATAAAGGACACGGCCTACAAATTGGCAGCTTGTCTTGGCCATGTGGGATAGATTTAGGCAATTAGCGTAGCACAGCCCAAGCAGGACCGGGCTTTTCCTTGCCAAGGGCAATTCTTGAAATGCTGCCAGGAGCAGGTTTTAAAATGAGGCATCTGGGTGGTGGAAAGATGGGGTAAGTTGAGGTGACGTGTGTTTCTATCATGCCACATCTGTGCCAACTGTATACCCATGTTGCTGCTACTGCTGCTGCTGCTGCTACACATTCTGCATGTCCTTGTTCTTGTCCTTGTTCGCTTGTCTCTGATTGTGTAATGTCGAGCACAAGTGCCGACAATGGTTGAGAGTCTATTAAAAATGGATAAACTGTGTTAATGCTGCCAAGCATTCACCTGAACTCGCATGTTCTATGATAGATATGTGTGTGTGTGTGTGTGTGCGTGTCAGTTTCCTGGAATTTGAACTGAATTGATTCAGTTACTCAAAACGAAGTCATTAAAAGCAGAAATGTTTCAATTAGAACATTTCTGAGAATTGTGAAACATTAATTTTAATTGCACACATTTTATATCAATTACTTCGTTTACTTTCAAGTAAAAGAGATGTTATTTCAGAAGAAAATTAGATTCTATTGAAAATAAGTCCTTCATGAGGGCATTTATTGATGTCTTAGGTGTGTCCTTTAGATAAGTTATTCGAAGGTAAAGCTATTTCATGGAACTTTTTGCCAATTGAAGGCTAAGGAAAATGTTTGTATTTAGCAAGCTCGAGGAGTGAGGAGCGCCAATCATTTATCCGTGAAGCTAATTATATTCGTACTCTAGTTGAGTATTGTATTCGTGCAAATGTATGTAACAGGCAAAAGGAAGCGTTTCCGACTTTCCAAGCTTGCTAAATAAAAACGTTTACATATGGAAAGGTCGCTAAAAAACAAATTATCAAATTGATTACTTTTGTAATCACTTGGAATACTTGTGAAAGGCCCTACACATTTTTGGCAGTGACTTTGCAAAGTCCTTTGTCGTTTATCAAAGATCCTTGCCCTAAAATCAACCATACGCCTTGTCCATGGGATTCAGATTTGACGAATATAGGGATCACTTTGGGCCTACTATGAATTTCAGCAAAGTAGTTCTGCACCCAGCCTGAGTCTGTAGCTGATTACTTTTGTACCAATAATAATATAGAATGCTGTAAACTAAGAAGTCCAAACAAATACTTTCGTTGCGAGAAACGTGTCCTGCTGATTCAGGACTCCTGAACTATTGAGTAGCTTTATCTTATCGATTATTTGCTTTAGTTGAAATTAACATGAATATATATATACACTGGGTATATATTTTTCGCATGAGACAGCCATATTGTGAAGCCTGTTAATGTTTATGTTAAGCCACTGGGAATAGGATTTGACAAGGCCTTTGGCAAATGCCAAATTCGGGCTCCCCTGAGGATTAGCGCCACAAGGGCTTCGTTGGCATCTGAGACCAGGCCGGGTCCTCTCAACAGGCAACAGCTGCAGTAGCTTTAAGGAAACTGTCAAGAGAGAGCTGCTCTTGTTTGCCGCCACCCCACCCGGGCCTGTCTGTCTATCAACTGGCTGTCTGTCGGCCTGGTTTTTGCCTTGAAGCAGTTAGCGCTTTAATGGACTAGCTGGTATACCTTGTTGCTGTTACTGTTTTTGTTGCTTTTGTTATTGATGTTGTTGTTGTTGTCAAACCTACATACACAGTTTTAAGGCGAACTGCTGTTTGCCGCGCACTTCAGCGGCACCTTCCTGGGGGGTCTGCAAAAGTGTTGACACGTGTGTGGAATGTTAGAGAAAGTACGAACACACAGAAAAGTACAGTTAACGAAGCCAGCCGAAGTTTATATACTCTATAGGAGTTTTCAAGATATATTTGTGTCAGAATGAAAATTCGGAAACATGGATATCTTCAGTCTAACTGATACACTTCTGAGATAGTAAAATCGTTACTTTATTAGAAAGCTTTGAAAAAAATGAAATATGGAATGAGACTTCTATTGATAGTTTTCTAAAGAAAATACATAAATCGAAAGCAACGCATTCATGTCAAATTCCTCAAAATCCTTTTTCTCAGAATGCTCCCAAAAACATGATCAAATTCTATGGCTGCAAAATTAAATGAAAGTTAAAGTTGTTGAACATTTTCCTTCATTTGCATTTAGGTAGTTAAGGTGGCCCTGGTCCTTCCGCAACTCCTGCAAAATTGTGCAATTCAATTTCTGGATGCAACATTTTGTTGTTGAATTTAATTAACGCCTGCGCTGGCTGCCTAGAACAAGTATGCATACAACTATGCCAAGTGAAATGCTTTGTAAAAAGTTTTCCCTTATTATTATTTGTCTGCAAAAATGTTTTCTGGCAAAGTTTTGCAGTCAGTCGAGAGAAGCTGACTGAAAAGTGTTGGCATCCATGTGTAGACAAACTTTTTGATTGTCTGCCAAAGTCGGGCCAGCAACAGCAACTAAGTATGTCCTGTTAGTGCTGTAGACCCTGTTCTCGGCGTGGGCACGGTTTGGGGCTTGGGTTAGGGCCTGGAGAAAGTATAATTACTATGCAAGTGTTGATGCGTCCAACAGCATGTCGAGCTGTCTGAGGGGGTGTTGTGTATTTACTGTGTGTTTGAGTGTGTGCTTCATCATCATTGCCATCAACAGCCGTCTTTGACTCCTGTCGTAAACTTTATACTGACTGCTTCATGTCCTTGCTGTATGCCTGGCTCCTTAAACTTTTCTTACAGCCACAAAACAAGAAGCGCTGCAATAGCAGCGAATTCTTATCATTAATTTAATATTTTAAACATGCTTTAAATTTCATAATAAGCGGCAAAGAGTAAATATGCAAAGTGCTCTCATTCTCTCATTCAGTGGTCACCATTTTGCTGCGTTGTTCATGTGTAAACGCTAATTTACTCCTCAAAGAGCCACTTCATTTGCGGCTATTGATGCGTTAAATTAAGCATTGGCAATGTGTTGAAGGAGTTACAATTAAAGTGAAGCCCTGTATACTGAAAGTAGCAGATGTGGAAATACCCTGTGAGTCCTCATTCGAAAACTAGATGAAATATGTGGAATATATGGAGTGGAGCTCGAATTTTTTTTAATTTTAGCAAAACTGTTCCGATTCGAGAGTTGTCTTTCAATTACTTCCGCGTCCCATTAACTTTGTCTTCTCCATCTGCCTTCTCCCTCACTCCCGTTCTTCTGGCTTCTCTTTTTAATATTTTCGATCTCTACATCTAAACTCTCTCTATTTATACCACTATTTCTGTCCAATTTTCTATATTCTGTCACTCTTCTTTCTATCTTCTCCTTTTCTCTATATTTTTTTCTCTCTCTTCTCCTTGTATACTCCCTCTGTTATCGCTTTTCTGTCCTCGTTGTTCTCTATTCTTACTTTTTATTAGGTTCTCCCTCTTTTCCCCTTCTCCCTGTGCTTTTTTCGTCATCTCTCTGGTTTCTCTGTGTTCTTTCTGCCTCTGTTAATCAAGCTATGAAATGCATGTTGCTCTCCTGTTTGCTCAATATGCGTTTTGAACCGTTCCTTACCTTCCTCTTTTCCAGAGTGAATTACTTTTACTCTCCTTTACTTAGTTCTGCTCTCATACCGGGCATTGTCTTGCTCTGATCGCTATTACTATACTTTACAAATTTCAATATATATCGCCTGATTATTTTCAGCTATAATGCAAAAATAAAGAACTATATTTCTTAATTCTGTTAGTTTAAGTATCTTCTTTGTGTTAAGCAACTTCTTGGACACCTTGCAACATACTGACTTAAATACACATATATACATATATATATATATATATTAAATGAAGTGTGTAGCTGCCAACCAAGGCCAAATATTTGCCAACGACAAGCGGGGCAAGAGGTATGTGGCCTGTATCCTGCCGGTGTCAAGCAGGCGACAGACACTTTTATTTGTATGTATGTACATGCGATGTAAGCATAGGCGTTATTTGAGCGCGTCTCTGCATACTCGTACTCATACATGTGTGAATATATGCGTGTGTGTTTGTGTGTTATCACATATGTGCATGAAAGTATTTACGATATGTGATGTCGCCCGATTATCATGTGACAATGGGCACACAAAATAAAATCAGCAGTTTAGCTCTGCCATTGCCCATTGCCTGCCGAGGGAGCGAGTCTGTCTGTCCGTCTGCCTGTCACCCGGTATATCCTTTGCCTAAGATACGCACTTCTGCATGCCTGCGGGTAGCTGTGTGTTCCATTGTCATAAGCTATAACCATTATCCGGCCACGAGCTGCTTCAATTTAAGCACAGACTCAGCATAAATAGTTGGCTTTAAAGTCAGGGCCAGCCGGCAAACTTGCAAGGGCAAACTGACTGGCTAGCTGGTGCTCAGCAAAAGCAGGAAGATAATGACACTTTTTAGTTGGTGGACTATCAATTAAGGACTTGCTGGACATTTAAGACCAATGGCATAGCTATGAGCAGCTTGGGCATGCCAAGAAGTTGTAAGTGCTGGCAACAGATTTGTTTGCTTTCTTTCGACTTGTAAGGTTTCGCCAAGCCACTGTCTTCGCTTCCTTAAAAATTTTTAAACCAGATTTATTACAATGAAAAATTGATTAGAAAGCTATTATTATTATTAGCCGTACAAGAGGATTAAATTAAAACAAATGTAATTTTATAATCAAAAAATTGTATAAAAGTGGCTCAAATTGCTAAGAATAATTTTCTTAATTCAAGTCTTATATGTATAGCCAATAAGTCTGCATATAATTATCTCGTAATTTTGAATGAGAATAGGAGATACTTTTCATAGTTTGAAAATCTTTCGGATTTTATAGAAGACTGGATTCTTTGGTACTTATTTCTGGTACTTATGGACTTATACATTTTTGTTTGGAAACAAATTCTTTGAGACTTACGTTGTTTTGCTCAACTCCGACATAATACAATGTTGCTTGAGTGTTTGTTGTCAGCCAATAAATGAAATTGAAACACAATGTATCCAACTTGTCAAGACGCCAGTTTACAAAACACGCTTTCAACTTTCACACTACAGCGTGGAAACCCCATCGCTGACTCTATTTCTACCCCTGTTCCTGTCCCTCTCTCTCAGTTTTCCTTCAAAACAAATGCCGCGTTCAAATTCAATTTCGTTTTGTTTATGTCTTCAGGCTAATTCAAATTCAAATTCAAAGATAAGGCACAACATCGATGGCTACAATAGATATCCGATACTTTAGCACGCGCCGTCTATGGCCTGCTCCCCTTACCATCCTCAGCCCCCATTCCATATCGACCTCACTGCTGGCATACGCTGGTTGTCTAAAGTTTTGGCACCTGTACAAAAAAGTTTGCCATTTACATCCCATCAAGTCGGCTTCATTTTGGCTTGTGCCCTTTGTTTTGCCTTTTCTCAGGCACTCTACCACTTCCGTTTGCTTTCGTTTGCGCTTTGTTTAGGCTTTTTGGTAAAGTTTTAAGCGCTTTTTACAACCTATATCCCTTTTGCATGTCGACTTATAGCTTTGCTCCTTTATTGCATCCTCAACACAAAGGTTCGCCTTGAGCACGTGTAAAACACATGCTAGAGTTGTGTGACGAAGTTTGAGCATGAGTATCTCTGCCAGTTTTTGGAAAACTTTAGAGCCTCATGGGTAGCCATTTGGGACTGTGCCTTTGTATCTGTGACTTCTTGTCCTGTCTTTGTTAGGCAAGTTGTATTAAAGTTGTAGTCAGCACTGAATTTCAATTATGCCCCGCCCGCACGCCGTACACATTTGCTGAAATTGATTCCCTGCCATGGAGTTGTGAAGGCTTTGCTCCGCCAAAAAGGTCACAGGTTTTCTGCTCGAGCCCGTGAGGCTTAAGGTCAGAGGCAGACCGTTATGAGCACGTATCCGTATCTGTGGGTTGAATGTTTCCACGCAACAACCACAATGAGGCCTCAGATCTTAAAGCCAACTGGCTGCGTTGACACAGTCATATGCCCCACTCAGAGGCGAAAAGGAAAAGTATAGACATTTATTTTGCTGCGTAGCCAAGTGTCCTTGCGGGATTTTCACATTCACGTTTGTCCATTCTTACGACCAGTTTGCACTTTATTCCCTTATAGAGTCATCCAGCTGAGTATGTAGGACGAGATGCGTTCTAGTTTTCGTTTGCCTTTAAAATCGATTGATTTTTGGAAAAGTAAATATGTATATATAAACTTGATGTTCTCACTTAAGGATGGAATAAATCTCTGTCCTTCTGCCTGTGCCAGAGCAAAGTTTACAGTTAAAGTTTGGTTGAATATGCAAACCGGAACAGACCTTTGTTGTGAAATTCTAATGAAAATATTTCGCACACATCCCATAAATAGCCAACATGCTCGAGAAATCGACAATTTGTTTGTTTTACTATTTGCCAGGCCTAGGTTGACCTCCAACCCTGAACTCCCCCACAACACCACTGACTTCCCCTCCCCAACACATCTAGTGCAATCTTCACGTTGACCAAAAGTTCATTACATTTGTGCCTTTGCTCCTTCTCGTCCCCCAAGCTGTTTTCATAAGAATTTATTGGTTTTCTTAACATCTAAGTGGATCAGCTTTCGTTCTTATATTTCTGTGTTTTTCTTTTTGTGTTATCGTGTTTAGACATTTGGCATTGTTTGTGTAATATGCTGTAGATTTAGTGCTGCTAAAATTACTTTCTGGCTTTTGTTCGCTTTTTGTTGTATTTGAAATAAAAATTGAGTTGGGTTTATCGTTCCTCTGCACGATTTGCGGCACGGACACCGACACAGACTACATACCAGACCAGACCCAGACTGACAACTGAGCTGGGAGTGCTTAGGTGAGATTTTCGCCAAAGGTAAAACATCGTCCTAAATTCAGTAAAACAGCATTGCCAAAATGACCATCTGAAGGAAGCGTTTGTAAGCAAAGCCAATGCGCTTTGTAAGCTGCTTATGGAAAATGTAAATTGCTTAAAATATATTGAATTTATTCGTTTTTAATATGCTTCAAAGAATTTGGCACTTTAATTTTACATTTCAATAATAAGTATGCGAGGTTGTACCATTTTAACAATTTATATAAGAGGCAACACAAAAAAATTCTCTACCAATCGCACCTAACCTAGTAATAAGACCTTATAGATGCTTTCAACTACTTCTTAGTTGGTTCTACTTTTAAAATGATTAGATAGCTTGATATAAGATGGAGTTGTTAAGGAGAAAAACTTCTTTCTGGCGATACAGTCTGGCAGGTTTTCAAAACAGACTGTATTTTCCCAAGGTTTAATTTTTCTATTTATACTCGTAGAAACCGGTAAAAGAAGAGTTTCTGACCCCATAAAGTATTTACATATATTCTTGATCGGCATCAACAGTGGAGTTGATTTAACCTTGCTCGTCTATACGCCGGATGAACACCAATATCTCGGAGACTATAAGACCCAAAGTCACCAAATTTGGTATGTACAGTACAATTTTCAACATATCGTATGTAATTAAAAAATTTTGTTATCGGTTAAGAAATAACGTTAGAATTGACACTAACATTTTTTGTTTTTGTCTTCCTCCCACTTACACCTATGCTGCTGCTGCTTGAATGACTGAACCTATACCCAGACTCAAATAAACATCGAGTGGTCGGCAATAGCATTGTTGTAGCATTACTTTTTCCGTCTTCCTTCCACCTGAGGGTGCATGCTTGGATGACTGAAATTTGATTGTGCTTCTTCTTATCCAATTAGAATTTTGTTTATAAGCAGCCGCTGATTGAATGTTTTCTTGCACTGTTAAGATATGAAGGAACTGAGTACCGGGCATCTTATATCTCATATCTTTTTATTATTCATTTAATAAGACTATATGAATAAAATACCTTGCTATCTCAACAATCTATTATTGCTCACTGCGTTCCAGGATCAAAGCGTCTCTAGTCCAACCAGCAGCTTATGAAAACTCACGACAAAATATATAGATATGATATAGGCTCGACCATGGCGAACAATGGCGTCTATGATGATAATATGCATTCTTTATGATTTCAATCCTTCATGTCTGAGGTGTACTGTTCAGCACACATCGGCATTAAAGCTGTTTACTTTGTAAGTTTCTATGCGGTTGACTAACTAAAAGTGTTGCAAACTATATGCCACATGCTAGGTGCTGCTGCTAAAACAAACAAAATGCATTTCCTGTGCGAGTGTGATTGAGTTTGTTTTAGTTTTACCATTATTTGATATGTGGCCTCAAATGTTACCATCCAAAAAATTTCATGTTTGGCCATAATTTGTTGGTTTGCAAACTGCGGCATCGGACAAATTTTGCGCATTCAATATATTTTGCAGAATTTCGAAATACGATTTGAGGCTTATGGAAATATTTCATTTAGACTGAAATTGCAAATATTATGTAAATTAATTAAATGAAATTGGATTCATGTTGAGATGAAAAGTTTTACACGCCTTGTTGCTGTCGCTGAAAAGTATGCAATAATTTTTCGCTAGCCTATCGATTTTTGATAAAAGTCAGAGAGAAGAAGAGCATAATATTTATTGTCTGCCGAGATAAGTCGACTTGCGACTTTCACTCGCAGTGAAGTTTTCAGATTGCTCTTAATGATGAGGGGGGCATCATGGTGCTGCTGATTGTTGGGCTGGGGCAGAACCTTCCTCCTTCTGGCTGTGCGCACTGACTGAGTGACTGAGTTATGATGAGTTGACAGCACTATTGTCAATGCCATTAACGCAGTCATCAATCCGTCAATAAAAATGATGTATGATATTAACAGAGCCCAGCAACAACTATGTACAACTACTGCGATGATGGCTTTGTAATTACGGTTACGTCCTTGCTTCTACACAGCGGAAACCAGCCTCACATGCACAGGCACGGATGTGCTGGCATACACGAGGGATTGTCAACAAGTTACAAATTCATTGAATTGAACCATATTGCTTTATGACGATTTCACTTCTTTTGAAATTGTTTTTGGTATTGTTTTGGGAGAGAACTTTGGTATAGGTATTTGTTTGGCAGATGAATCTTTATCTGGGTAGCCAATATATTTATGTTTGGAGGCCAAATCCGGAGATTGAAATTGCAGCTTAGATCATGCAGCTTTAGCCTAGCAAGTCGAAAGAGTTTCGATGAAATCACATTTTTTTGGATCATAAGTGAAACGTTATAGTGCATCTTAAAGATTTAATTTAATTAAAGGTGTAAAAGATTTAATGAGACGTTGACGTACAATGCGCAGCACGTTCCAGTGGTCCCGCAGCGACATCAAATCGCGGGGCGCTGCCGCATAGCGTGCGACACGAAACGCGGGACGGGAAAAACGAGTACACAAAAAGAGAGAACAAAAAAAAAGAAAAAAAAAAACCCGGATTCGCTAGCTTCTTTCAATTAAAGGAAAGACGAACAAAAGCGACTAACATTATCTACTTGCTAGATGCGTTAGTATAGATATTTTCTTTGAATTAGAAGAGTTGTTGATTGTTATAGTTTGAACACAGAACACGGAAAGGTTTATGCAAGATATAGTTTGGATATTGATATAGGTGCAATGTTGAAGATAGGAGCATAGTTTTTAGTAGAAAAATTAATTTGACTCATCAAAGTCGGAGAGTCAATAAAATAAAATCTAGAACACGCACGGCGTTATTGACAGTAATCGAGATGGTGAAAATATGCTTTCGATTAGTATAATTATACATTTGTTTTGGAGTAATTACAGTATGAGCGACCATTTGGCTTCTGATAAATGATTCCTTTAGCGTTTTGAATGCAATCATGCAGAGCAACCCCATGTTTCGTGGCTCAATTTGAAAATTGGAAAACAAATTTACAAATTTCCTAAAATTGTAATATCTCAGCCGTCTCTGCATCGATTTAAAAAAAAATTCCAATCAATATATATATATATATATATATATATATATATATGATATAATGAATACCTTCTTTAAAGAACCGTAGAGCATCGGAAAACCGTTTTTGTCATTCTCGATTAATGTGATTAAACGCAAGCTCAGCTTTGAAAAAAGCTGAAATAAAACTAATCTTGTAAGGCTGATCCAAATTAGTTTAATTCGGATAAAAGTATACTAAGAGTTCTTTAAGAATCGGTCGGTTATATGGGAGGTATATCATATAGTGACCCGATCTGGATCAACTGTGTTCAGCTGTCGTAGACTCTTCTAAAACTGAAATTGAACAAATTTGGTTCAATTTGGATAAAAAAAAAAAACAATTTTGCTGTACTAAAAGATCATTAAGGATCTTTGGGTTATATATAGAGCTATATGATATTGTAGTAGGACCTACACGATTTTTTTAGATATGAACATTTTACAGCAAAAATAATAGAAAATTCAGCTCGATAACTCCAAAACTGAGAGACTAGTTCGCATAGGAACAGACGGACGGACAGACAGACGGGTATGGCTATATTGATTCGGCTTGTCATGCTGGTCAAGAATATATATGTTTTATGGGCTTGGAGATGTTTCCTTCTTTGCGTTACAAATATCGTGACGAAATTAAAGTACCCTCTGCAAGGGTATAAAAAGGTTCGCCATAGAATGTTTGTTTTTTTTTTTTTTGGATTTTCGTCATATAGGGCCCCATATGTATCAAAAACGTAGGTTTGGTCAATGACAGGTTTTGAGTGTTATCGATAAGTTCAATCAAATTTGTTATTATAAAAGTATATTTTCACAATACCTTACAACTTCAATCAGATGTGAAATTGAAGCTGCGACATGGATATCAATAGATATTGACAGTTGTTTATTTACAAATGTTACTACGAAGTTATAAACATGTCTCCCTGTACCGGAATGGCATGTGTTAAATTTTGTTGAGACCTTTTGACATGCCCTCGTTCATAATTGCTGTTGATGTCACTGCTGTCGTTAGAACCACACTAATCAGAAGCAAACGTCGACCATGAATTGAGTGAGCGTCATCCTCACTCCCAGCAGCCCCTGGCTGTGGTGCATTCGGAATCACATCAGCCTCGTGGTTGCCTCGTTATCATTGTCATTGTCAGTGCAATGGAATTACATGTTACATGTCACATTTACAGAGCTGTTATGTGGGCTTTTTTGTTTGGCTCTGAATAGATGGGAGCCAGAACACGGACAGAACCAAACAAAAATTATACCAGACTTTGGGTTGCATGTGACGCATTTGCCAAACTACTGAAAGCCTAACAAGTTTCACCTTCAACAATTTTCCTCACTTTTCAGCTTTCACCTTGCCACTTCTTATTCGCATCCTTTTCCAACTTTGCCAACGCGTTTTCATGAAAAGCAAACAAAGCGTAAACGCTTTCATCTCATCACTTTCGCCGCCGACGCCTCTCTCGTTCAAAATCAAAAGTTTCGCAAAGTTGATGTTTTTAATTAAAATTTCACAGTTTATTTAATTACGTTCAATGAATGGCGCTAATTTGACAGCGGCCCCAGCTTTGAAGAGCCTGACCTGATCCTATATTAAAATCGATGAAAGGCTCTTAGTCTGGTCTAATTGGGCCTTAAATGAGTATTAATCGATATCTAATTTAGAGTGTAAATCGCACAAAGCCTAGCTTATGCAAATTCATATTTGCCTCTTACATTTCGTATTACGCATTAAGTTGTACAAATCCACAAAAGTCACAGTGGCTGACTGAGGCAAAGTTTCAATGAGAATGTCGTCGTCGTTTGGCAAATGTAATTGACACTTGAAGCATAAAATCAAACTAATTAGCACAAAGTTAGCTTAAATGTTGCATTCCGGCTTCTTGGGAACTCAAAAAGCCAGTTCATATGATTTTCCGCACAATGCTCACGATATGGTGATGACGACGATAAGAGGCTATAATTTGGCAATTTGTGTAAGTGTACACAAGTGTGTGCTTGCCGTGCCATAGGCCCAAGTTTACATTAGTCCAAACCTTTACATCCTATTCCAATTCCGCTCGAAGGTGTTTCTACTCAACAACTTCGACAAACTGCGCCACATCGATGATAATTCATTTTGCAAGCATGATGAACAAATTAAAAAGTTTTATTCGCTCTAAAGCTCAAATGGTCGACAAATTTCTCCCCTATGCCGTTGATTTAATCCTGAATGAGCGCCAGCGGCATGAAAACTTTTTCATCTTTTATGCCAGAGCGTTTTTAATTTATGTTGTTGTACGTTTTCAACTACCCTCTAGATATGGAAGAAGGGTATATGCTGAAGTTGTTGCGAGGTATGTAACAGGCCAAAGGAAGCGTGGGCGACCTTCAACTGTGTACTCTATTATGAGGCTATAGACCAAGATACCGCAAAGAAAATTACGGCAGTTGTATGTTGATTAGTGTATTGATTCATAGAACGAACACATGCAAAAAGGCATGTAAATGCTGGAGTAAAGCACCTCCATTTGAATGGCAAGAGTATCTTATTCCACTACCACTTTGCATTGATATTCGTTTTTTGAACTTATGTTCGCATTACATACTTATAGTAGGACGACAACCGACGACGGAACAATGGCCTTAAACGGCAATTTGCAAATATCTGAACCAAGAAAATACTGTACCACGCCCCATTTCGCCATTTCTGCAAATTTATATTATATCAAATATCAATATACGAAATTTCTATAGTTAAAATCGGTTGAGAAACAACTTCACAATGAACATTACAATGGAAATTAGTCATAACCAAAAGTTGTTACCAATATTCAAACCACAACAATGACTGCAAAAAAAATATTGCCTACAATATCTAGGAATGGTTGGGGTGACGACACAAGTTCAAGTTCATATGAGTGTAAAACATGATATAGAAACAGAAGGAATGCTTATTTGTTGGCCTGCTATGGAAAGATCACATGCTCTCTTGTCAACGCTCACTCTCGCTCGCGTCGTCGTTAAAATGCCCACCCACTCTCAACTGGACCTCCTTCACTGGACTTCCTTCCTTCACCTCCTTACCAAATGCTCACTTGTTCCTTACACATATGTGTTCCTCTGCCGCAAGAAGTGAGAGAGAATGGAATAGTGGGGCAGCAGGAGACCAACTCAGATTTTCAAGAAAATCAATATACTTTGAAGGGTGTCTTCTAGTCGAGACATTCGATAGTAACGTTCTTACTATTTGTTTTGCCTATCGTTTGGCAACAAACAATAGATAATCCCTATTGTAAAAACTTTGAATATGCCATAAATTGAGCCGATATTGACCCTTGCAAATGAATTCTAAATCATTCTAAGCCAGTATACTTTGAAAATATATTTCTTGTCAGAGTGCTTGGTTTATTACAGCTTCTGAAATATAGTCCTAGAAGCAGATGGTGACTGAGTTTAATTCTAAGGTTTAAACTCTCCTTCTTCCTTATGACGCTCTATGACTGTATGTATGAATCCTGTTTACTTACTACAACATTCACCTACACATGCATCAATGTAAATACTTAGATTCCTTGGCACTTTTGCAAAATCTTTGCTGTGTCTGCAAAATGTAATACATAGATTGTTTTTTATTGCCCAAAAGCGTTTGGTTCTTATGCCCTTCCGGACACATCGCAGTTTTCAAGTTGGCCATCAGCGACTTTCTAGCTGCTTATTTCAATGGAAAACTTTGCCTTTACTCTTGAAAATGCTTTGCAATCTAACAACAAAGTTGCTGAAAACTTGTCGCTTCGAGAATGTAGAGTTTTTGGCTGTTGTGTAGTTTGTGGAATTCGTTGAAATGTTTTTCATTGTTCGGGCCAACACAATTTAACTTGTCCTTGACACATTCACCAAACGATGGATAGGAGAGGAAGCTTTATATATACAAATGCAATTTCATTTTACGTTGGAAAATGTGAAAACAATTGCCCGCAAAAGCATGGAATGAAATAAATACTTCAAAGTGAGCAACAAAACGGATTTTAGAGAGCTGGGAGGGGCAAGTAAAAATTTGAATAAAAAATGTGAAGAGTATTTTTAAATTTTCGCCAAGTCCAAGCTTTAAAGTCCTTTGATTTAAATTCGTAAGGCTCAAATATGAAACGAAAGCGAAAAAACAAATTAAAAATTTGATTTAAAGGCAATAAAAATTAATTAGCTGCGCACATCTGAGATAGCGCCCTCAATTATGATGCAGGTCCCAGTTTGGTCGTCCAGAAAATTAATAAAAGTACTAAGCTAAGCCTAGAGGAGGCGCGCAGAATGAGAAGCGTCGCGTCGTGTTGCGTCGCGGCGTCTCATTCCTCTGTAGAAGCGTGCTAATTTCGAGAGCCTCGGGCCATAAAATTTCTCGCGGGGGACGTAAAAATGCCCCAAACTTGTTAAAAGCATAGCAAGTCGGATTTAAAGCGACGGATTAGACCAGCTGGATTTAGAAAAGAGATTTTAATTAGGGCATTTTTCCGTTCACTTTGACTTGGCAGTCACAGAGGGACTATGCACAGAGTAATGATATAACAGAGATGGTATAAAATATTTTAAATATGGAACTGCAATCTACGCAAGCACGCCCGTCTATAAATAGCTAAGTTTGTAGACAATTGCACTCAAGAGCACCTGCAAAGTAACAGTTTACTCTTGAGTTCAGCGAACACCCGCCCACCTTTAACATTCGCTTTCGCTATTGCGTAAAACGTCGGCAACAACGTCAGAAGCACATTCAGCGAACGTGTACTATTATGTGAGTGTTCGAAACATCATTGTCTTTGAAGTGCAGAGAGATAATTGTATGTCGTCAAAATACTCAATTAGAGTGGCGCGAGAGTTAAGCGGAGGCTGAGCGGAGCAAACACCTAGCAGCTAGAAGCCTGCCTGTACTCCCCATTGGCTGAAAACTCATACGCGATCGGATTTAGATTTTCTCTCAACATTTGGCCGGTAAACGTTTCACAAGACATACACTTCGGATATGCAGACACAAGCAAATAACATTTCTTGCATATCCAGTAGCATCTTATAACTAATATACTTTTCTAATGTGAAACTTAATGAAAAGTCTTACTTCTTGGGGCACCTTTTGTTTTCCACAGCGGGAGACTTCGTTATAACCTTAGACCTTAAGATAATGTATGTAACGAGCAGAAAATGTTATTCTCGAACAGTCTAAAGGTCATATTACTTAGTAAGATTTAAGTCTATAGATCTCTTCGTTTACCTAGACCTGGAGTTGGCTGTAAATCGTGTCTTTATCAAAAACATAGCTCCCTACCCGGCGTTCAAACCGTTGCAACGACTTCCCATGGTAAGGCAAACACTTCAACATTTTGATCGAAGCTTCATCTGATGCCATAAATAAGTAATATTTTCTATATTTTGATACATTGATAATTATTATATGCATATATGTATATGCATTTTTACTTGATAGTCAAAAATTACTCCTACAGTTTTTTTTTTATCGATATTATTCTACTACAAATGCCATTGAAAACTCGCAGAAATATATTGAAATTTTAAATAAAAGCCATCCGTTTTATCTGATAGATAGACAGAAGGTAATTTGCATAACCCAAACTTTCTATAACTTTTTACTTTAAATCTGAACTCTAACTAACGAAGGAACGCCTTCTATTTCAATTATGTACATTGCTTCCGTCATATTTTCTTTAGCAGCGACTTCATCAAGATGGGACAGAAATAATTAAAATTCAAACGTTGCCTTTGCATTTGTGCATTAATTTATTTGTTGACACAGTGAACATTGTCAGCTGTTGTTGTGGCTATGCTCCAAGCATTCTCTGCCTATTCCCAGTCATGACACTTTGCTGAAAAACCACTTAAAAGTCATGAAAAATGCCAGAACTGTAGACAAAGTTTTATGAGGAAGGCGACCAGAGCGGCACGGGCTCGGCAAGTACAAGGCCAAGTTTTGGTCCCATATTTTTTTTGTGAAAGGTCAAGACTGTTGATGTTGCAGTTCTGCATTTCTAATCGAAGGACAGAGCTTTGTTAAACGGAGCATTTGTGCTGCCCCACGCTCTACCTTTACCTCCACCAGAGCAATTGAAATCTGAAGGGCTCAATCTTATCGACTTAAATGCTGTGTCGTAAAATGTCGCAAATGACAGTTTCAAATGTCTGCACAGTGGAAAAGAAGCCCTTGTTTACCCTTCTGAAACATCAAATCCCAACACCAATACCAGCCCCATCCCATATACCCTGCCTGGGTGGGCTGTACCATAACGGAAACCTATTACATTTTTCATACTTAATGCGGGCCATTTTATACAAAAATGCGAAGCTTCGATGGCTTCCAGCCTGCGGCAAATGGGCAAAAAGGATGTTTGAAGGTCACACGCAGGACCTGGAGTGTATGTCTTGCTGTTTCGGTACTGGCACTCTTACGATAAGCAGATGCTCATGCTCCTCAACCCCAACCTGCCAGCATTCCTCAGTTATTGATTGAAATTGGACAGACGTCCAGGGTTGCCGTTTGCTGCTAATTGAATAATTTAGTCCAAAGTCAAACGATAGTCACACATTTCACTTTGATAAACTCATAAATATCCTCATCATCATGGTCATTATAATGATCAGAAGCAGCAGCAGTGATGAAAGAGGCAGTGGAAATTTCCGCCATTTTGGCCAGCCGGAAAAGCCTTCAAATGAACATCATGGTACCAGGTGCCTGTTGGCAATGGCTAGGAGTGTGGCAATGTCCGGGGTGGGGTCCTGGGACGCCTGGGACCACATTAAATGATTTATTGACCCATGTCTCGACTGCGTGGGTCCTTAAATTTCATAAATTTTGCAGCCATTGCCTGCGCTTTATGGCAAATGGCAAAATAAAGCAACAAACTTGCCAGTGGTTTGTGGGCCGAGCTTGGCGAAACCAAGTCAAAAAAGTCAATAAATGTTGCCGTTGTATTATGTATTACATATAACATACCTATATATATCTATATATGTATGTACATCCATATATAAATATTGCAGTTGTTGCTAGCTCTCGTGCGATGCGGCTGCTGAGTTGAGTTTCAAATTGATTTCTGTTTCTGTTTTTGTTCAGAGTCCTGTGCTACGCTGTGCAGCACAAAATGCAAATTGCTACAAAATTGAACATCAAAGTTGAAAGTGCTTTTCATTGTTGTTATTATTTGATTGCTTTGCAATCTCACGCCATTTTGTACGATTTGTGGAAGGGCAGGGCAGGGCGGGAGGGCGGGCATACAACGTGAACGGGAATAGTCGAGTCGGAAAGAGTATGTGTTTTATTTATAGTCATGTTTTTATACTCGTACTCTAGCAGAGTAAACGAGTATATTGTATTCGTGCAAATGTATGTGACAAGCAGAAGGAAGCTCCTCCGACCCAATAAAATATATGTATTCTTGATCAGCATCAACAGCCAGAGACTGTAAGAGCTAGGGGAACCCAATTTGGTATGTAGACTCCCCTTGTGGGGCGTCAAACTGCATATCTTTATATCTCCAACAAATCTTAACGCATTTTCTTAAAACTCGATTTGTATAATAATTTCATACTTTTGAATGTGTCGAATATGAATAAATGCTGAGTACGAGTATATTATAGTCGGAATATCGACTACAGAGTTCTTACTTGTTTTTCTTCTTCATTGCATGACTTTGTAAGTTTTAGCTGGGGGTTTTACAATAATTTGTCACCTTATTTATAACTCATAGGAAATCAGCATCAATATGAGATGAAGTAATTCAGATTATTAGCTGCATTATAAATACATATTATGTATGAATATCTCCAAGAGTGTATTGCTGCTTCGATATGCTTGACTTCATGTTTCATGTTATTCGTTAAATTTATCTAATTAAATTTGTGAAACCCACAGCATACCTTGAATAAAATGCAATTTATTTTTTTTTCCACGTGCCATAATTGGAATTGAAATTCAATATAGCGTAAATGAGATTCGTTTCTTTCTCTCTCTTTGCAACATCGATAATTGAATTTGAAAATGATTCGTTTATTTGTCCTGTGAATGTCATTTTAATTACATTCCAAGCGGTTGGCCAATAATCAAGGGAGTGGAACTGCACTTGAATGGCTCAACAAGGGCTAGGTTAACATATGCAGATGCAGAGATTCGCTAAGAAAAACTGATTGGCCAAAAAAAAGTGCACCTACTTGCACCTACGTCTGTCCAGCATCGGAATCTCTGTATGTGGGTAATTGAATTGAAATGCAATTCAAGTGGAATGGCAGATTGTTGGGATAAAATGTAGGTAGATATTGCCATGTCCAGTGCCACTAGCAGCTGCCCGGCCAGGCACTTATCTTTCCCTCTCTATCTATATGTATGTATGGTATGTGTGCTCTGTGCCTTTATCAAGCCAGCAATCGACCCAATTTCCCCTTACACGTTACGCTCTGCCGCAAAGTCCTTCAAGTTAACAAGTTCGTTCCGAAAGCTGACCAGCAGCACACACATATTAGATTTTATAAACTTTTTAAAAGCACTTGCAAAAGCTCTGTCCAAATCACTATGGTCCTTATCGGTTTTCGAACAAATATTAAATTTAAATTGGCAATTGGAACACATGCATATGTGTGTGTGGTTGTACTGAAATTTACGAATTGAATAATTATGTTAGTTTGATTCTGTTGTTCAAATTATTAAAATTTGTTTCAGAAAATGACAATGGATGATAGAGTTGATAGAGTTGATCTTATGATCGTTGACCCACATATAAAGATCTCACTTTCTCTACTTTGGGTTACATGGTAGAAGTGTCATATAATAGGTCTCAATATATTTATTAAGGATACATAAGTAAATGAACTAAAATTTTCAAAACAATATATACATCATAGATGTTCGTGTCAAAGTATAAAACACGCCTGTACGGCCACAAGAATGAATCTTGGCCACTGCCATCAGGCACACGCTGTTATCCACTGTATAATATTTTCAAATTTCAACTTGAGAGTGTCATATATGGGAAAAGCAAACTAATAATCAGAAATATGAGTATTATATTTATATATATATATATATATATATATATTTCATATATATATTTTTGTATGCATGCGTATGAACGACGATTGGACATGACGATTGGATTCGATATAGCTACGTCTGTCCGTCCGTTCGTTTCAACGCCAAGATCTCATAAGTCTTAAGAGCTAGAGATCCGACAACTATGACATAGAGCTCCCATATAACTGATTGTTCCGGAATGAACACTTAGGATCATTACTTTTCTGTGTTTTATCGAAATCAAACCAAAATCAGCTTGTATCCATTTGAGGAAGCTCCACGTCCGCTGGCCATATCTGGTCAAAATTTGGCATCAATATCATATCATATCATATAGCTATCATATATACCATATACCGGAATGATCACTTAGTAGCATGACTATTCTGTTTTCCCTGTAATCCAACGCCCACCGACCAGATTTGATCTATTGCGGTTATATATCAACAATGTGAATGGTATATATCGGTTTTATATCGTCTTCCCAATATATTGGAAAAGTTATAGCAATATAAACTATTTCTACCATTCTTTTCATTTATTGAAATTATAAATTTGGTACATAAAAAATAACATTTGCTTGAAAATTTCTTCTTCTTCCCAAAATAGTGTACTCCAGAATTCTAAATCTGAACGTGCATGTAAGCATTAGCTTGCCAAAGATAAGTTCCTCAGTTTCTATGCATTTCTGTTTATTTATTGTTTCTTGTTTAATCGCTATGAAATTTTCACAACAATTTTAAACACAATTCTTTTGCACAGCATACACAACTCAACTGCCATGTTGCTCATACGCGATATTGGTCGCCTTCGATTCAGTGAACCATTTGTTTAGCGTGTGTGTGTGTGTGTGTGTGTGAATGTGTGTGCTTGTGCGTGCTTTTTCAGGGCGCTGTGATTTATTTTCATTTGCCTGCACCTAAAATACCGTTAAAGCAGTTACACAAACGAAACTTTTCATGTGACAAATTTAAAATTTATGTTAGCTCACTTTATAAAGCGTAAAGACTGCGTCAGAGTATGTGTGTGCTGGTTTATATATCGGTGTGGGTGGTGTGTACGTTCTGTGTGTGGTTGTTTGGGTTTCCTTGCTTCAGCAGTTCTGCTTATTGGCTTCGTGACTTTTGTTTGGGTTGGCTTTGATTCAACATGAAACTTCATGTCAATTGGTAGTTAGGCTTCTGACTGAGATTTCCTACGCTCCACCGCGTGCCGTTCCACACCCGCCCCGCTACCGATGCTTAGGCCCTGGACCTGCCGACCGTCTAATTTGCTTAGTGGTAACGCATTTTTGTCTCGTCTTCTTCTTCTCTGCTCTTGACGAGTTTAAATGCGCCTGATTTCCGCTTCCGTTTCCGCAGCCGCCATTTTCCTGTGAGGCCTTCGTACGCCGCCTGTGTGACTTTATGCCTATGCTGGTTTTCGGTTTTTATTTTATGGCATTTGTTTTGGGGTTTTTGTGGATTTTATTTATGTGTTTTTATACTCGTACTCTAGTAGAGTAAGCGAGTATATTGTATTCGTTCAAATGTATGTAACAGGCAGAAGGAAGCGTCTCCGACCCCATTATTATCGGTAGTTGCTTTAGCAGTTTTATATACCAATCAGCGTTTTACTTTGTGGGGAAATTAAATTAAATTTAAATTTTATTCAATAAGTTCAAGCTAACTTGACATTCAGGGACACCACACCTATTGTTGCAAGTTACATATAAATTTATTGTTGTTGTTGTTGTTATTGTTGCAATGCCACTCAAAGGGCATTGAGAAATTATTAATGAAGTTATGGCAGCCAAAGGACAATCAATAATTTATTTCTTGTGTCGCTTGCAGCTAATCGAATTTATTAGTGGAGACAGCCCATTTGTTAGAATCTTTGCACACACTGCAGGAGCAGGCTTCTCCGTGTCCTCGAATCAGTATCGTCGAGCGTCCTTTGTCTACCAGCATAGCTCGCGGACTTGGGCGTGTGTATGACGCATGTGCTACGTTTATAACAATAGCTGGTGATATGCCCAAAGATTATTAATATCAAATGCAATAGCTGTATGTTAACTTCAGATCCAACATGATTATTATCATTATTAGCTGTAGAAAGCGTTTTACACTTGAGAGCAATTTGGCGGGCAGTTTGCGTTTCATTACATTGTTGAAGAATTCAACATTAAAATTGAAAGCAAGTAAGAACACTATAGTCGATATTCCGACTATAAGATACTCGAACTCTTTATTTATTTTATATTCGGCATATTCGAAAGTATGCAACAGTTTTTGATTTTGTTGTTTTTTGTTGTTAGAAAAACACTTTATATGAGAACACACATGTTTTTCTACGTTTTTATCTACAAAAATTATCCGATCTTAATGAAATTTGGCAAATCGGTAGATTATTTGCTAATACATATATAAACCGATTTTCAAATAAATGTGTCTAAAATTGTGAGAGATATATGGTGGGGACGTGGCAAAATTTGAAAAGAAAATTGATCTGACGCCCTACTAATGGAATCTTCATACCAAATTTGATGAATCTAGCTCTTATAGCCACCGAGATCTAAGTGCTTATAAGGACAGGCAGACAGATCGACCCGGCTGTTGATCGTGATCAAGGACGCTTCTTTTTGCCTTTTGCACAAATACGAGTACGAGTAGAATTAAGCAGTTCTTTTTTTACAGAAATCCACTTCGGCATATGGTTTGCAAATCACAATGAATGTTATGAGACAGGGCTTTGCCATTTCAGCCTCATTTCAGCAACAAATGGTAATCTGCATTGATAAAAAGGAATGTGTAATATACGCATTTTCTTACTATTCCTTATAAGTTTCGTATTTTCTATTTTAAGCCATTTTTGAGGCTTTTAAGTTCACCATTAAAAACGGTGCTTATACCAAGACCTCCTTTCTCCTGGACCAAGCCACCTGTATAGTGAAATGAAATTTGCTTTTAACACACCTTGGATATAACAATTACCATATGAAAACTGCTCCAGAACAAGCAAGGACAAAGCAATTGATAGTTTTTCTACCACAAAGCGAACAATCGACAATCGTGGCAATGGTTTTTTTTGTGAGCTACATGTAAAAGGCCACATCTCGCGTCCATGTGTCCTGACAGTTTGCGTTATTCATCCTACGTTTTTATGCTGCTCACTTAATTGCCAACAAACAAAACAAAGCAGGACACAAAAAAAAAAAAAATAGAAAATAGAAAAAGGGAAGAGCCCAACACGAGGTCAAAGCTGAAAGCAGAAAGCGCGCCAGGTAATTTCATTATTCAAATACATAGATATATTTATACGTGTGTGTGTATGTAAACGAGTGGGTGTGCGTGTGTCTGTGTGTAGCCAGAGAATGACCAATTGACTGAATGACAGACTGACTGACAGCCCGCCCCTGTCTGTCTCTGGCATTTGAATAAGGTTCATAAGGATGCTGCTGGCAAGTGGCCAAAAGAAATCTTTTGCAGCCAGCCTGGCCATTTCCGGTTTGCTGTTGTTTCTGTGCTTTGTTTGTTGCCACTCTAATTAATTATGTAGCCAACACCAGCACCACACCGGGCCTGGATCTTTGCCATTGACTGGCTATTAAGTGTACTGCTACCTCTCCCGACTCCCTATCCTATTGCCGATTTCATTGCTGCTCTATAAAAATTTTCGCTTGCCGCTTAAATATCAATTTGCTGTTCGTGCCTCATTAACAATAGTCATCGTGTCTATATCTGTCTCTGGCCTGCTGTTGTTGTTTATATGGTTTTACGGTGGCCGCAGTTTAAATTTATTGCCCCGACTTTAAATTATTTTTGCAATTGAATTTGAATTTATGACCAACCCATCAATAAATAAACAAATAAATAAATAAATTTATCCACGAAATTTTATTAGCTGCTGAAATATGTTTTATTTGTGTTTAACCAATCAACAATTGGACAAATTAATATGCGATCTGCCGTTACATTAAATCCGGAGTCCAGTAATTATAGACATATGTAGTTAAGCAGTTAGAATATGACTGAAGATTGTTATGGAAGAAGCCGGGACGGGTAGGTAGTACTTGGAATAGCGCAAGAGATAATCTCTTCTATACATCAGAAGTAAACGTATCTCAGAATTGCTATGGTTTTATTGGGACATAATAAAGCAGAAATATCAATTAATGAAATAAAAAAAAATGAATACACATTGTGAATGGTAAAAGAATAATGAAGACTTCGGAAGTGCTTCCAAATAGGTAGATTTACTCGGGTATATTTATTTGGTCATATCAAAGGCGGCTGGCTTAGAAGCATATTAGCCGACTATGGCTTCAAGTAAGGTAGAGGACACTTGTGCAGTAAACCTTGTGTTTTGGCTACACCTTTTTTTTAATAGTAATAATATAGCTGTATTCGCTGTATGCTTTTACTAATTTGTCGGTGTCCCCTTAATTGGACATTGCATTTTGTCATTTCCTAACCCTTAACGGGTTGAATAAATTAATTAAAACGGACATAATATTTCTTTCCCGGAATCGTGCTAGAGCATTGTACCTTCAATTATAGCCCACAATGAATTGCTGTGTATTCATTGTCGAACTGGATTGTTATATAAATTTGCAGGTCATTTTTGTCACAATAATTTGATAAACAAGCTTATCACCTAAACTGTAAATTCTACAAGGGTTGAATGTTTTGTCCAGTCATGGTTAAATTATTCATAGCTAAGACAAAGTTCTTGAATATAAGCGCCCCATGAATGCGCTTTGCGTTAGTCACCCATCGATATGCAAACATTGCTAATAGCCCTCGTTATCCTGCAGTCATGTAGTATATCCTCAACCACTTCAGAGGACGCTTTCAGCAGTGAAGTGTATCAAGTGCTTCTGCATCTAAGTTCCACACTCAAGATAGAGCTCACTATCTATATCAATTTTGAGGATTATTTTGTGGCCCAAGAGTCATCCATTCTGAAACTTTCACTCGTAATAAGGACTGATACCAGCATTGCCAAGGATTTTCAACTCACTGGTCACTTTACGGAGCGCACACTTATTGTGGTGTACATGAAAGATACTGGACTGGATTCATCAACAGGCTTATTCCTTACTCATCTGCTTCACAGATTGCACGAGCTCCACATTGTCGTTATTGCTGACGCTCTGGATTCCAACTCCTATTCCAATGCCTGGCAACAGGATCTCTTCGAGGAATGCTTCAAAAGAGGTTTCATTAATGTGTTGCTTATTTATAGAAACTCCCTCTTCAGTTATCTGCCATATCCTTCAGTCAAAGTTATTTCGTTTCCTCAACTTGATGACTATTTCCTTCGAGGCCAACAGTTAAGAAACTTTCATCATCATCCCATCCGCACGCTCTACTACCGAGGTGAGCCCCGCCTGTTTCAGTACACCAATCGACAAGGTGAACTGGTCTATGCCGGTTATATGCACAACGCTTTTAAGGACTTCGTTAAACGCTACAATGGCACTCTGCAATATCAGCCGGAGCCGAATGCATTCGCTTCTGAAGGTGCTTCTTCATATAATTTGATGGTCGACCAGCTAATTCAAAAGGAAGCTGATTTTGCTTGCTATCCTTTGGAATTGTTTTGGCCAACGGCTGCCACGAAGCCACTCTACATTATCAGAAATCTATTAATGGTGCCCCACGCTCGGCCTATAGCCAGCTCTTTGTATTTTGTGAAACCTTTCGGTTGGACTCTTTGGATTGGCGTTATGGTCGCCGTTGTGTATGGTACAATGATGATATATGCCACTTCAGGACGTGACAATAGGGATCTGGGTGCAAATTTCTTGAGCAGCCTCAGCTATATCCTGTATGTAACTCAACGAAGGCCGAACTTCGGCAACTGGCAACAGTTTCTCATCCATTTTGTGCTTATAATTAGTGGATTTATAATTTCCAACTTGTATTTGGCTCTGCTCTCGAGCATGCTGGCCACGGTTCTATATGAGCAGCAGTACAATACTTTGGAGGACTTGGCGTATGTTCCCTTTTCACTCATGGTTGATCAGACCTACGCGGAAATGCTAAGGCAGGACGATTTCCTACCAGAGCCTTTCAGAAATCGCATTTATTGTTCTCCAGACATCCTGGAGATGGTTCTAGCCCGCAATAACTTCAATTCCAGCTATTCATATATGGCATTTGAAGACCGCATAGAAGGAATTCTATTTCAGCAGAGTTTGTTGAGGATACCACGTTTTAAACTTATATCCCAATCGATTGGCTATGTCTTAATGTCCTTTCCTGTGGCAAATGATTTACCCTATCTGAATATGCTTAACGATTACCTAAGGAGGATTCACGAGTATGGCATCCTGGACAAGATGAAGACCGATGCCTGGTGGCAGTCAATTGAAGGCGGTCTGCTCCGACTACTACGTGATGAGGAAACACAGGCTAGAGCATATGATTTGGAGTTATATTTCTATAGCTTCGCACTGTGGTCTCTTGGCTTAATCCTGGCTGCATTGGTATTTGTGGGGGAGTTCATTTGGCACAAGGAGATTAACAGGCGGGCAACTCTCAATTGCAACTCACAATTGTTTAAAGGATCAGAAATGCAAATATATAAATAGTGTTTGAAAACTAAAATTCTAACTCTGAAAGCCTTTTTGTCAGACCAAATTTATATATTAGGCAATATATGAAATACATATGAGAAATATAATTTTGTTTCACAAAACTCTTACACTCTTACACTCCTGATTTCAGAATCTAAACAATCCAAGCCAAATGTGAACTGTGCTTTTTTTAAGAACAATTTTATAACCTAAAATACATAGTGTTTTTATAAATTTTTGATTTTTTGGTTCCAGAATTAAAAAGACTTGGTTTTAGTTCTTGAATTCTTGAACTTGATTCAAGTTTGATAACTTGTTATTTTCTGAGTGTAGATAACTATAATGAAATATATAATACTCTTGACTGTGTGTGTTAGATTTGGATATGAAATGAAAATTCAGCTCAATTGGGGAATAATTCAGCTCTTGGGATAATATTCAAGGCAGCTTAGCAGAAATAAGCTGCTTTCGTTTATTAGACAGAAGTCCAACAATTGCATTAATTCGATTAAGATTTAATGTGAATATACTTGCCGTTGGGTACTCTCTGGGGCTATTATTTCCTATTATTGTTTTGATTTCCGTTATTATGTTTTGGTTGTTGATTCTGTTGAAATTGCTTCTCCGGTAATTGTTACTTTGGTTATTTTGATGATCATGGCTCCTTTTTATTATCGTTATTACATATGTTAATTTCGACTCGTGCTTTTACGGTTACTGTTGCTGCTGTTTAAGGGAACTGAATCGTCCCTTGTGCTGGATGTAGGCAACCTTCTCCTTATAAACGACCCAATTTTTGGTATATTCGTTTCCCAAGGCCTTGCCAATTTGTCACTCGTCATTGCTTGACGAACTTTTTTTCACTGACTCTCTTTTTTACTGCTCTAGATTGTTTAGCAATAATCTAATCAATCGACGATATATTAGTATTAATTATGGTAGCATAGGGTAAGGTAGGGTAGGACTATTGCGTCCCCTGACCCAATGTTAAACAGGCGACTCTGTCGTATCCCTTAGGTGCTATAAGCAGCGCTCAAACTCATTCATATTGCTATTGAGAGGTCATCAAAAAAGTCGTTTTAGAATGTTCATTCTTATGTAAATTAATATCGCAAATGTGCTCGTAATTATAGCGCGCGACAAATTGCTGTTATTTCATTAAATTGAAACAATTGAAGATACGTGGCTGTTGATGTTGATGGCTTAGGTGAAATTGCAGCAATTTTTGTCACATTAGTTTAATAGATAATTTACTAAGGGAAGGATGTTTGTCTAGCCATTGTTTTTATTAGACAGATTCTGTTCTCACCTATAAAAGCGCAATCAAAGTGGCTTTGCTTTAGTCATACATCGCGATGCACACCTTCCTGATTGTTGTAGTCCTCCTGCAAGCATGTCATCCATCAGGGGCCACCTTAGAGGGTTCTGCCAGCTCTGATGTGTATCAAGTGATTGCGGATCTAAGTTCTGCACTCAAAATAGAACTGAAAGTTATTATAAATTTCGAAGAGAACCTTGACACTCAAAAGCCGTCCATTCTGGAATTTTCAGATGTACCCGTAATCATGCTAAAAGTTACGGCCAGCCATGCCAAGGATTTTCAGCTCATTGGCCACTTCACAGAACGCACACTGCTTTGGGTCTACTTTAAGGATACGAGTACTGGACTGGATTTTTTAACAGGCGAATTTCTTACTCATCTGCTTCACAATCTACATGAACTTCATATCGTCTTCTTTGTCGATACTTTGGATTATAATCATTATTCCACTTCCTGGCAACATGATCTCTTCGAGGAATGCTTAAATAGAGGTTTCATCAATGTGTTGCTTATTTATAGAAACTCCCTCTTCAGCTATCTGCCATATCCTTCAGTCAAAGTTATTTCGCTTCCTCAACTTGATGACTATTTCCTTCGAGGCCAACAGTTAAGAAACTTTCATCATCATCCCATCCGCACGCTCTACTACCGAGGTGAGCCCCGCCTGTTTCAGTACACCAATCGACAAGGTGAACTGGTCTATGCCGGTTACATGTACAATGCTTTCAAGGACTTCGCGCAACGATACAATGCGACACTAAAATATCTTCCTAGGAAAATTTTATCATCTAACGGTTCTTCTGCCTATACTTATTTGGTGAACAAATTAACTGAGAAGGAAATGGATTTTTCTTGTTATCCGGTGGAACTTAATTTTGACACGGCTATCACGAATCCGCTTTACATAATCAGATCTATTTTAATGGTGCCACAGGCCCAACCCATTGCCAGTTATTTGTACTTTGTAAAGCCTTTCAGCTGGACCCTTTGGATCGGCGTTATGGTCGCCATTGGATATAGTACCATAATGCTATACGTCAGTTCAGGTCGTTGCAATAGGGACCTAGGCGCTGAATTCCTGAGCAGCCTAAACTATATCATGAATGCAGGTCAACACATAGCAAAAATTCGCAACATTCAACAGTTTCTTATCCATCTCGTACTCATTATCAGTGGATTCATAATATCCAACTTGTATCTGGCTCTGCTCTCGAGTATGCTGGCCACAGTCCTATACGAGCAGCAGTTCAACACTCTGGATGACTTAGCTCGTGCTCATTTTCAACTAATGATTGATGAGTATTACCTGAATACGCTGAGGCAGGCTGATTTCCTTCCTGAACAATTCAGAAACCGCATTTATCTTGCCCGAGACATATTGGAGATTGTTTTTGCTCGGAATAACTTTAACGCAAGCTATTCATATATGGCATTTGAAGATCGCATAGAAGGAATTCTATTTCAGCAGAGTTTGCTTAGGATACCGCGCTTTAAGCTGATATCACAATCGCTTGGTCATGTCCTGATGTCCTTTCCAGTGGCAAATGATTTACCGTACCTAAAGATGCTCAACGATTACCTAAGGAGGATTTACGAGTACGGTATCCTGGACAAAATGAAGACCGATGCCACATGGCAGTCAATTGAAGGCGGACTGCTCCGGCTGATGCGTGATGAGAAATCACCGGCTAGAGCATATGATTTGGAGTTCTATTTCTATGGCTTCGCACTGTGGGCTTTTGGCTTAATCCTGGCTTCTTTGGTATTTGTGGGGGAGAGGCTTTGGCAAAGGCGGGGTGGATGGGTGATCAGTAGAAGTGCTTAACGAAGTTAGAAGGCAGACCAGCAATTACTTTCAGCAATTCCCAGACAACCATAATGAACTTAAATCACAAACTCATGCCCTTGCTGAAGAATTTTCCAGAGCAGCCAAGTGAACTGAAAACAGACATATTTATTCGAGAACCCTAAAAGCTACACTTCAAAAAAAATTGACCAACCAAGCAACTGCAAACGCCAGACCATCCACAGACATGACAGTTAGCCAGCTTGTTCCAAGTCCGGATTCTATCTTTTGCCTGAAAGAAGTTAGCTTTTTGACCGAAAGATTTGTCGGCGGTTTTGTTTTTTGGGACTTTGCTTCGTTTCTCAGTCCGATGCTTTTTGTAGGCTCTTTTGCCCATAAATTCCAACAGCTTTGCTTCATTCATCAGCTGTGCATGTGTATATGTGTGTGTGTGGGGGTGGGATTGTGCGTGTGTGGGAAAAAATCAATGAAAATAAAGTGAAAGAGGAACAAGAGCAGAAGAAGGAGCAGGAGCATGAAGAGTTTGAACATGTGGTCGTGTTTCCATTGCACCTATGTACATAAATACCACTTCCCCGCTTGTCCTGCAATTATGATGGCTATTAATCGAGGCTGACGCTTGCGTGCAATTAGTGTTGCTATATAATGTCATAAAATGTCATATATTGTTCTATATATAACGCCTTGGGAAACCCTTTACGAGGCCCTTGCATGAAAAATGCAAATCACTTGATTAGTGGCAATTAATTTGCCAGCCGTCCCAACGTAAATCAGTGCAGAAATAACCGATCTCATAATTTTAGCGGCGACCAACACGTAAGAAAATTGCTTGTAAGTCAGTATCGGGGTCCGGGTCCGGGTTTATGGCACTAGTTAGACCGGGTGTTAATGTGTCTTTGGCGTGTCCTTCTGCCAGTTGTTCTGCCTTCACGCGGCCTATTCAATTTGTAACTAATTGAATTGTTGTTCACATATCGCCCACATTCACGCACACCAAACAGAGGCTATCCATAATGGGGTCTTGGAGCTGCCATCATTCTTTTAGTGAACAATTGGGTCGAGTCTACTCGTGCTCCGTTGTGTGCGAGCTTGTCAACAAAGACAACCAAGGTCAGCATTACTAAATGGGCTTGTTAAAAGCCGGAGAAAGAGAGAGTTAAATCTTGTAGGAACGCTACAGCTGAGCTAGCTCGACAGTTAAATAGCCTGTTTACTGAAATATCATACAGCAGAACGCTCCTGATCTACTTTGTGCACCGGAATTGGAAACTAATAAAATGAACACAAACCATATATGATTTGATTTGGATGAAAAACAAGCATTTTGTGTTGATTCCGAAAGAATTGGTTCTATTGGGGCTATATGATATGGTTGCCAGTAAAATTTGGTCGACAAATGTGGCTTCCTAAAATGAATACAAAACTAAATTTGGTTCAACTTGGTTGAAAAACAAGCATTTTGATTTCTTTCCGAAAAAGTCGGTTCTATATAAAATAGGGCAACATCCTGATCAAATTTGGTCATTGACGCAGATATCTGTTGGACATACAAACCATTCGTTGGGTTAATTCCAATGAAAAACAAAAAAGCTATGAAATAAAAACACTTAAGTGGATATTGGATTTTAAGTCTCTAACTCTAATAGTTTTCAAGATCTAGATTTTCATACATCCGGATGGAGAGACGGACATACTGACATGGCTAGATTGACTCGACTTGCCATCGTGATCAGGAATATATTCACTTAATGGGGTCGGAAACGCTTCATTCTGCCTGTTACATACATTGCAACAGCTTTAATATACCCTTATACTATAAGTCCTGGGTATGAAAATTACATACACAGATAGCGATAGAGACAAGGGAAAGGGAATACAAACTAGATGCATAATAACATTCTATATTTAAATTTATTAAGGCTATTTGTCTCATATGAAGCATAAGATTAAGCGCCAAACAGTGACATGTGGTAAAGGCATTATTTAGTCAATTTTGACAATCGCTAGAGATGGTCTACAATTTGAACAGGGGAGAAGGGCAGATTAATGGACACAAGCTGATAGCAAACGGAAATCATGCCCAGGGCAAAATTGAGCATCATTCATTGTTATATATAGAAGTTCTTGCAAAGTATGTAACAGGCAAAAGGAAACGTTTCCATAAAACGTTCCCACGCCCACTTTTTTCAGTGGCCCCCATACAAACCCACCGGCTTATGTTCATTTTAGGAGATTCCACGATTCGGATTGGACAACTATATCATATAGCCCCATTTTGGACACAAAATGATTGTTTTTTATCCGAATCCAATTCGGTTTGTATTCATTTTAGGAGGTCCCACGTCTGTGACAGCATAGAGCCCCTACAGAACTGATTTTCTCAGAATAAACATCCAGTAGGAAAATCTCTTATCTTTTCATTATAATCACTCCAATCTGTTGGGAGGCCCCAACAGTCCGTTGATCGAATTCTATCAAGATCGTTCAGCTATATGATAAAGTATTTTCTTCAACAGTCAAGCCAGCTCGGTTGTAGTGTTCTTATTAATTTTTTAATAATTTCCGTATGTAATTTGCCAATCCAAAGAGCCAATCCGACCTTGCGCCCAACTGGCCGAGGGGAGCATTGAGTTAAGTTAGTTTTTAATAGACATCAAGTTAAAGAGATTATTGTAGTTAGAACACAGGAAACAAAAGGATTAATGTAGGAGATTGTTTAATTTACAGTGCTGAAGATGATAGGAACATAATTTCTGGTAGTTCTACGGACGAAACATTAATTTGGCTCATTAAAGTCGGAGAGTCAATTTCAGCATTAATCAGCTTATGTATAAAGATAACATTAAGAATGATTCTACGGTTTTCTAATATTGGAAGGTTGATTTTAATCAACTATTTGAATATGAAGGCTATGGTGGCTATTGGATCGCAGTTTAAGCCCCGGCTAGCAAACAGCAAAAATTTCTTTTAAACAGACTCAATGCAGTCCTGATGATGCGTACGTTAAATTAGGTCGGACTAGAGAACTGCACAGAACTTTAGTTGTATAAGGGTAATCGAATTTCTTCCACCAACGCTTAATAAAACCCATAACACCCACAGCGTTACTGACGGTAATTGAAATAATATCGAATTTCAATTTACACCCAAGTCATCAACAGTGTCGAGCATCATTATTAATCATAAATTAAGTAGTTGCAAATAACGGCAAGCGCTTGTTATTTTTAGCACACTCTACACACAAGAGCAATTTTATCAGCGGTTGAGCATGTACATGTACTTAAGAGAACTAAATACATATGTATGTACGTTCAAACAAATATATATTTTTGTTATTGTTGCCTCAGCGACATCTGAAACACGTGTGTTGACTCAACTGTTTGCAAGCTTGTACTTGTTATCTACATATACTTACATTTATAAAAATATAGAAAGCATTATTTTGTTAAATGAAATGATGACTTGAATATGAACTTACAGTGCAACTGCGTCACTGTGACTTGGTTTTCGTTGTTCTCATTTGCACCAGTCTTGTATGCGGCATTTGGCAGCGTCAGACCCAAGCGCCTCTTTAGCTCAGTGGTAGAGCGTTGGTCTCGTAAACCAAAGGCCGTGAGTTCAACCCTCACAGGAGGCATTATATGAAAGTGTGTTCTTCTTTTTTTTGTGGTGGCCTAATTACCCTTACACGTGTTATTCCTTTTTTTTTCTAACTCGAATTTTTTTTTTATTTTTTATTTTTATGTGTTTTATATACAACTTGTATGGCAATGTTTGTGGAATGTCTGTTTAAAATCATTGCGCATGTCAATATGAGTTCAAGCAAAAGAGAGAGAGAGACAAAGAGAGATCTTTATTATCGCCTCTGGTATAAGCGTCTCTCTCTTTATTTATTTTATTATCGCTGCTAAGTGCTATGTTTTGTATGTGGCAATTGGCGGCGCTGAAACCGACGCCTCTTTAGCTCAGTGGTAGAGCGTTGGTCTCGTAAACCAAAGGCCGTGAGTTCAACCCTCACAGGAGGCATATTGGCGAGATGAAACTTAAGCGCAAACTTTTTTTATTTAAATAAATATATTTTTCATTTTAATGTCAGGTTATAATTTTTTTTTACTTACAAAATTTTATTGCAGTTTGTGGAATCTGTTTTTAAAAAATAAAATTCGAAATCATAATTTATTGCGCATGTCAATACGAGTTCAAGTAAGAGAGCGAGAGATCTTTCTCATTGCCTCTGGCTTAGTGTAATGAGTTCTCTCTTCATTTATTCTAGCATCGCTGCTGAGTGCCAAGTTTTGTATCTGGCAATTGGCGGCGCTGAAACCGACGCCTCTTTAGCTCAGTGGTAGAGCGTTGGTCTCGTAAACCAAAGGCCGTGAGTTCAACCCTCACAGGAGGCACTCTTGCGACGGAATTGCGTTATTTTTATTTAAAGATATTTTATAATTTTCTACGTTATTTGTAGGAAGGAAGCTTTGCACACTCGATTGTTTTAATGAAATGAGAATTGGTTAATTAAAATTATTATTATAATTATTATAAATTATTTCGTGACATAAACACAAACAACTAACATTGTATCACGTTTCATAAATGAATACAAGATTACGATTTCTTTATTCATAAATGAGAAGTCGCATCTGACTGATTGGGTTAGCCTTGTTAGCCATAAGAAATAGTAGGCTGAAATATGCACCCAAGTGTAAAGTTTATCGGGGAATGTTGTTCATTACATAGTCTTATATTTGCACCTATTTGAGGAAGCGGTATTAAATTTGGTATACATGTTAATATTTATTCACAATGATACATGCTATCGTTGCATGAGTAGTTCAGTGCAGTTCTTCATTTCGATTGACTGACTTTTGGTAGGTAAAGCATTCGGATTCGAGCTCTCCAGTTTGAGCATAATAAAGACAGAATGGCTTCGTGGGAATAAATAGTTTGTCCTTTTACTTATTTGCTTCAGAATGGCTTCGTGGGAATAAATAGTTTGTCCTTTTACTTATTTGCTTCAACAGTTATTTTATGGCCTGTACGCTCAAGGAGTCACACACGCACAAAAATATCCATACAAATGGATGTGTGTTGCTTTGCGCACACTTTTGGGCCTTTAAAACTAACGGTAAATACGAGTTGCAAATAGGGTTTCCGGGCTCCGAGCTCAGTATGGTGAATGATGCGAAGCAGTAACAACACATTAACTGTGTGCGTATGTGTGTGTGTGGTGTGGGCAGGACATCCAATGATACTACATACATATGTATATGGGTCCGAGCTTCAACATATTCGGGGAAGTGTGGATGAAATTAACGAAAATTTTTGCGACGCCATAAACAATGGAAATAAAAATAAATTAAGCAAAATTACACAGAAAACAAAAACAGCAACAGTAATGACATAACCTTAAACATGTTTAAGCGGGTTAGCATTAACACCATGTTGCCGATAATTCGCTTTGAGTTTGGTCTTTTTGCTCTCAGTTAATACGAGTGTTGTCTGTGTGATGAGTTTGAAACTGTTTGAGCACTCGTGTGTGCATTCATCAATGGCTGACAAAGGCTGCTTCCTTTGTTGCACATCCTTTCTGTTGAATGGCCCTGCTCAGTTTTGTGTGTGTGTGTGTTTTTTTGCGGTTACATTTTTTTGTGCGCCTTTGTCAAAACAAACGAAAGCCGCTTAATGACAAAACAAAAGGCAAAAAGCAAAAAGCGTACACACGAGTGTGGGGTTCTGTTTTTGGCCAGGGTTTTTGGTTAGCTCTTGGTTTCGGTTTTTCTGCATTGTTTTGGTCCCTTAAGACATCAAGAAAGCTGCGTCCCTCCCTCAGCCACACAGCCACTATATTTGCGGTTATCTCATGTGGTTTGCATTTTCCATTTGGTCGGCTAACTCTTTCAGTTACAGTTAGTCCGGTCAAAATAGTCAGATCTGCTACAATTCGCATAAAGCTAAATTTTGGTATATACATTGGGAACGTCATTTGAAATGAAATCCCAACAGTGCCCATCGATACCTTTTGTGCAAATCGGATATTCGAGGTTAAAGGTCAACGATTTTTCTTGTTTTTTTTCATAAATAGTAAGTGCTATCAAAAATGTTCAAAGGCAAAAGTTTTATTTTAGATGATGCAATTAACTACAAATATTGTGATGATAGTTTCTTTTCCTACGAACCACCATTCCTAAGATATCACCATTTGAAATATCATCTTTGTTAGCAGGCATGAATACACCGCCCATATTTGAGATCAGCTCATAAAATATTTTCATATTTCGTACTCATGTCCTAAACATATATTCACACGATCTTCCATTTGCACTACTGTTTTTTAAGGGGGAATGTAATGGAACTGCTGCTTCGATTGGTACGAGGTGCTGTCACTAAGTCCTTACAAGACTGCAGTTAATTGGTATCAATTGTGGTTTCGATCGTTGATAATACCTGGATACACCACTACATTCCAGAAAGAAATCGATAGATTCCGAGTTGTATTTGTTTTTAAATGAGTTATTAAAATGGTCCCTTAGTGGCAGCTTGCTCTGGCAGCTTTCCAAGAACAACAAGAATAAAGCTATACAACCAAAGATTCCCAGTTCGCATGATGTATTTGTGCTATAATTGGAGAGATGAAACGAAGAACATGTTACTTTCACCCCATGCTTTGAAAAAGTCTTGAAATTTGTGTAATTAAGCACTACCTGAGGTTTGGTTTCCCTCGGCCTTTAAACATTTATGCCTTTATGTGCAAGGCCCACGCTAGCCGTCTTCTTCTGCCAAAGCAACTACCCTACATATACCAACCCAGCCAAGATTAAGTCAGCAGCTCCTAGTACAAGGCTATAAGAATATAATTCGAAATAAGCCATATAAGCTTAAAGCTACGAATGTTCAACAAACTCTGCTGAATTAGGATTCCCTCCATGCGGTCCTCAAATGTCTCATAGCAATACATTGGGTTCAAAATATTGGGAGTTATGCGGATGCGTTGCCTGAAAGAATTGGGAAGGAAATCTGACTTCTTTACTACATTTGCATAAAATGGATCTTCTTCTTCTCTTTACACGTATCGAACTGACGTATACCATCATACCATACATCTTTTCGTCTAGGTCAGATATTTCAATGTGTTATTGTAGCGTTGAATGAAATTTTTGAAGGCATATAGCATATGTGTATATAGCCAGCATAGACGAGTTCACGTAGTCAATTGGTGTACTCAAATGAGCGGGGCTCCCTTCGGTACAAAAGAGTGCGGATGGGGAAGCGAAATGGCTTTGACTGAAGGATATGACAAATAGCTGTAGAGCTAGTTTCTACAAATAATCAACTCACTTTTTAAAGCATTCGTCGAAGAGATCCTGTTGCCAGGTATTGGAATGGGAGTTGGCATACAGAGCGCCGCTCGTGTAATCTGTGAAGCAGATGAATAAGGAATAAGCCTGTTGTTGAATCCAGTCCAGTATCTTTCAATTACGCTACAATAAGTATGAGCTCCATATTAAAGTGTGAAAGTTACAGAATGGACGATTCTTGGGCTACAAAATAGTCCTCAAAATTGATAAAGATAGTGAGCTCTATCCTGAATGCGGAACTTAGATGCAACACATCACTGCTGGGAGCGTTCTTTGAAGTGGTCGAGGATATACCACAGGACTGCAGGATAACTAGGACTATTAGCCATGTTTGCACATCGATGGTTGACTAAAGCAAAGCGATATTGATGAGGCTTCTATATTCGAGGACTCTGTTCTAGCCATGAGTAAACAAACCATGACTGGACAAACATAATAACAGTAGGATGTGTGGAATGGACTGCTTAGGCGATCAACGTGCTTATTTAATTAATTCGACAAGAATTACAAGTCTATCTCACTTAATGAAACACATATAAATTTCTTGTTCGCTTTAATTAGAATTACAATAATTTAGCAGGATTCCGGTAAAGAAATATTATTGTCATTCATTCATTCAAGAATTTTATTCATATTGTCTTCATCATTTTGAGGTGTCTATCGTACCCCACATCATAAAATGCTTAATAATTCATATAAAAATGACACCCTTTAGCTTTTCAATTATAAAGTTTTTTATGCCAAATAATATGGGACGACAAGAGTATCCCAAATTAAGCTCATCGCGCAAACAGGATTGCTCTCCCCGTCACCGCTTAACCGCCAACTTTGAAGTGCATATAAGCGCTTAATTAAATACCCAGGCTACGCAAAATGGAGACTTGACTTGAGCTCGAGGAAAGTTGCCTGAAATTTATGTGCTAATTGCGTCCCAGAAAAGTATGCTACACAATTTGAAAGGGCTGAGCAAAGGGCACACGCTCACCCACTCACGCACATTTGCATTTGGGCACAAGCTGAAATGGCATAAATTTAAAGGCGTCGGCACCGCGACCTAGGCGAAATTTGTATTTATGAATTAATAAGGCAGCTGACGGTGCGGAGCTTTGAGCTCTTCGTTCGTTGGATTGCCACAAGCTGAACTTCGCAGTCGCTGAAACTAATTGAATGCGACAGCATATCTGTTGTTGTTGCTATACCTACTATTGTTGTTACTGTTGTTAAAGCTGCCTGCTGCTGTTTTTGATGATGACGATGATGAAGATGATGATGATGATGCGTCAAAAGCAGGCAGCCACAAAAACGGAGTGAAAGGCGGAGCTGGCAAACGTTAATCACACGAGGCAGCTTGGCCTTGGCGAAATCAAATCAGGTTAATTGGGCATAAAAGACAAAAAATCTCAGCACTTAGGTGACATTTAGACTTTTACTTTGAATTCGATACGACGGAAGGTAAGCATTCTTGGGGTAAATGATAATCCGTTGTTACCGATAGCAGCACAATTACCTATAGCTTCCCTGGAAACAATACCTTGAATCGTTTGAATTATAGATATATTATTATTAGCTCTACGGTCTATACCAGCGGTAGCAGCAAATTTTCAATGGGGTGCACTACAACAACATCTACAGCAAAACCCGATAATAGAGTCACAGGCTAAGAGGCTAAGTAGATTTAATTTATTTCGATTTGTTCATTAATTTTCAAAGTCTTCTTCATATCTACACGTATTTGGATTGTAGGATGGTAGTAGGATTGTAAATCACACAGATTTATTTGATATTTTGAGTCTTGTTCAAAAAAACCACAAATCTGCCGTGTTTATTCCCGCAGTGGACGAGCTTAGCCTTTTTATTTTGCGTCGTAGCGAAAGAGCTCAGGAAGCCGAAAGAGCTTAGGTCTACCCTAGTATACATCCCTATCCCTCTTCCATCTCGACGTATAACCATCCGCAGCTTCCCGACTTAAAGCGTTGACTCATTATTGATAATTCCACCAACAGACGTGAAAGTGTATTTTAGGTTTAACTGCTTGCAGTCAATCTTTGACTTTTACTTCTGCTTCATATCCAAGCCGTCAAAAGTGCTGACGCATTGCCTCTGAGCTGGCCTGGATGGCAAGTATTTGCTCTGTAATTTATATGCAGACGGTTATGATGCTCAGAGCAAGTTAGGAAACAGTTCAAGTTGCTCAATAGGTTGGCTCAGCAACATTGCTTTTACTCAAGCTCCAGCTTCATCTCGCACTTCCATTCCCATTTTCCCACCTCTCGCCTTCCATTTTCCGTTACTTTCATCACTCTTTGCATATTGTGTACATCTTGAGCTTATAGTCAATAAACGGCAAAAGTCCCAAAAAGAAATACGTGAGGCTCGTGGCTGCTTAGTATGCAGGTGGCGAAGGGCCGCGCCTACAGCTCATACCCGCCTTCGTGTGCCGATTCGTCGTTTGCGTTGTGTATTTTGTGCTGCCTGCTTTTAGGCGTGCTGCACTTCTTGCCTTTCACTTTGGTCTACCTTTTTTGCTTTGACTTCCACTTCTACTGAAGCACACTTCAGCACGCACTCACACAGGAACAGAACGGGGAGCGAAAGGGAAAGGCGAACAGAAATGGCATTTGCCTTTGCCTTTGTCTTTTCTCTTTTAATTTTAACATTGCTGCGCGCGTGCTGCTGCCGTTGTTGTTGTTGAGCCTTTTGTTTTTCCACTGCCGCAAATGATTGTTGCCTGCCTTGAATTCTAACAAATAAAGCAGCACAAATTCAGGCTGCCTCTGTTTAAAGTCAACTCTCCCCCCATAGTTGTGCTCCGTTCATGCTCTACACATTCCCCCTTGCCTGTCGAGCCATGTATTTAAGATTGTTGTTGTTGCCAGGCATTTGGCTGCCGAGTTCATAAAGTAACAACAAATACAACTTTTGTTTTTACTGTTGCTTTTGTAAAATGTATTTTTAATGCATTTATGATTTGTTTGCTTGTTCGTTTGTTTGTCTGTTTGTTTCTGGGTCTCTGGTTTTTTCGTTGGCTTAATTTTCTTATCAATTTTAATGAGACAAGCACCAAGGCAGCAGTGAGGAGTGTGAAGGTAGGGGCGTGCCAAACACTTCAAAAATTTTATTGCTACAATCAACGGCGGCGAATTTTGTGGGCGTTCTGTGACAAAGTCAATGAATAAATAAATTGCCATAAATATATAATTAAGTTGATGGTAAAATTAACAGAAATGAAGAAATAAAATTGCATAAATAAAAGCGACCGCAGGATGTCCGAATAAATTATACACATCATCATCAAGTGTTTTGTGGATGATGAAAAGGTTAAACAACTGCAAATTATGTCCTTTGAAGCATTGATAGTGTTTCAGTGGTTATCATAAAGGAACAAGTTGGACATATTTTACTTGAATATTTAGAAAATTAGCGAGCTCAGCTTTTGCGTTTGCTTGAAGTGGAAAACAAACGGAGCTGCGTTTACGCAGGATTCTTTGGCTATGATTAACCACAGTAAATAGGGACTAGGACTTGTAAGTCAAAGTACTAAGCCAATCTACTGAAACACCAACTTTCACTTCATAATGAATTAAATTTAAATATAAAGTTCTAAAAATTAGACGAAATGGTTTTGATAATGAGAACGAAAACTTAATTTTTCAGACCACTGAGGCTCGTAAGTGTTCTGGAAATGATACCAAAATGTTATTGAAATGAGCCCAAATCGTTCTTAGATTGGCCCGAGAACATTCCTATAATAAACCCAAAGCGTTCGAGAAGACAGAACAATAGCTCATTCCGAAATCGAGAACATCGTTCACGGTATAAGAAGTACTGACTTACTGTACTCTTTTGAACGATAATCTTGGTTATGTAATAAATTCGGTACTATTTGCAGTTAAAATTGCAGTTCTTTTAGTTCTTTTGGATAAGCTAACATCATTGTCAAATAATAATCAACTAATCCTGCTTCATTATGTGTCAACATATAGATGCTACATCGATATCTCCGCGAAGCAGACTGTTTGAAAGTTCATCCCAGTGGGCTCAGCTAAAACCAGGACATTTTGTTAAAGAATTTCTGTGGTCCTATCAAAGCCGATTTAGATGAAATTCTTTTTTATCGCTTTCAGGTTTTCCATTCATTTATTTATGATTTCAACTATATTTTCTTTACATACATTTATGTAGTTAGGTATACATATATATATTTATATATATACTTTGCTTGGCTCCTGGCTACTTGCCATCTAAATACATACATTATACATTTGGTTTAATTTATTTTAATTGTTAATTTTAGTTATAAATTAGTTTAATTCAATTAATAATACATTTTTGAGTTTTCCCTTCTGCCGCAATATCGTTTTAGTTCCATTAGATTCAATTAATACTAGACATTTATTTATAAGTAGATGCTTCAATATCGACAATTGGTTTAAATACATACATATATACTATTTATATACGAGTACGAGTATCGGGCTTTTAATCGAATATTCGCTAGAATGCGATTCCTATAATGCATTTGCACCATATATTTCCCTTTATAATGCGCGTGTATGCGTGTATGCAAATTTTTTATGTGAATTCAACAACATAATGTTATACAAATTGGAATCGTGTTTTTGTATTCATTTTGCGCATATATGCAATGGAATTTTCATTAGAGTTTTTCTAAATCTGGAAAACATAAGCAAAACATACGCATATATATGCAAATAAATATATATATGTATATATCCACATACATTTATACTTGGAAATAATTTTGCTGATGAAAAATCCATCAGCTGAAATGCGGGCAAAATGATGGACTGTGTGTGTGTGTGTGTGTGTGTAAGGAAATGTGTTGCAAGAGATATGTCAACTGAAAACACACATTTCTCAGAAAGGCAAAACATTTGAATGAGTTGCTGCTTTTGTTCTTCGTCTTGTTGTTGTTATTTGTCAACATTTGCTAACAATTGTGTGTGGAGCAGACTCTTAAGTATGAAAACAAAATCATATACATATCTCATATAGAGAGTTTTAATAAGTTCAGCAAATTTTTGTTTTATTTTTGTTTTCATTTTTAATATCATGCACAATGGAAGTTCATTGTTATTATTACATTTTGGCCTTTTTCATTAAATTCTTGCTATCAAATTTTTATCTATGGGCCGTTTTCACATTTTCTCTGTAAGCGTTATCTGCCACAGTCAATACGAAATTGTAAAGTAAAGTTTAACGCCAACGAGAAGGTGTGAAAACTGGAATAAGTGATTTCAGGATAAATTCTATTTAGTTCACTGATAATTTTCACGCAACATAAAATCACATGATTTTTCTGTTTCTGATATTTAAAGGGGTGCTGATAACCACTGTTTGACAAAGGTGAATCCGAATCCGAATAATATTCATTGTGAGAGTAATTCTAGAACATTTTTAAATATGTTAATATTAATGGACAAACTTGAAGAAATGTTGAAGAAATTGTGAAGAATGCGTTTGAATTCACCAACAACTAGCAGAGGGTGGTTTGACTATTTGTTGCTACTTCAATCGCATATCCATCCATTAAAACATATATGTTGTTGAAGAGCTGGACGAGCCTGGACTATTTCCAAATACAGAACAAAAGTCAGAAGGGACTACAATCGACAAGCTTATGTAAAGCTGTCTGCAACACGATGTCTGCAGATATTAATCATCTGTGTTGATTTTTCCGATTGTCGGCAGCTGATACTCGGTGTGACAATCAGTATAATCCATGATATATTTATGAGCCTTATAGTCAAAATCCAGATCATAAGTATTACACTGACTTTTCTGCCATAGGAGCCATCCATCTTTAAAAGCTGAACTTAACTCATTCAACCTTTTAACACATATAGTTTTAGTTATGATGGCACTGTATTATATCATTATTCTATCAACTCGAATAATACCTGAATCAAATGTTTCTAAAAATGTTACAAAAATGTTCAGCAGTTTTGGAACTATCCATAAACCACCTTAAATTTCTTTCTAAAGATTCTAAATCTCACACTACTCATATGGGACTCGTGTAATAGATATATATTTCCTATCAGCAAGTGTCAAACAAAAGTGTTGCTCTCATGTTCTGCACGTGAAATAAACCAAAAGAATTTTTGTGGTTTTATGCTCGAAGAGAAAACTTTCACATACACATACACACCAACACACATGCATACACATAAATAACACATACATGAAAGCGTTTAGAGATTGACAGCATCGTAACTATGTTAGTATACGAAACTTACATCCCAGCGACATATATACCAATGACATTTTTCTTATGCTCCACGAATTTCGTTGATTTTCATAATAAATATGTTCTTCATATTGATTATGTGTATGTATGTATGTATGCGTGTTGGTGTGTCTGTGTTTCCTCTAAATTCTTTATGTTGTTGCTTTTTATTGGCTGCGCTTCGCTTTTTTCTTTGTGGCCAAAATAAGAAATGAAAAACATTTTTTGGGCTCGTCTTTGCGCCAGATGTGTTGTTTTTTTTCTTTAGTATTTATACGATATATATGTATATATCTATATGTAGGATTGGAGTACGAGTAAGCATATTGTTTGGTTCATTTTTTTTTGTTTTTTTGTTGTTTTTTTTTTTGTTATTCTATGGGAGAGGATATATAAATCCAATGACTTGTTGCTATAATTTCTCAAGATTTTACATTTATATTTGTTTACAGTTTGGTCTAAGAAAACTTTGAATTTAAACTTTGCCACTTTTATTAAGTTCTGAATACGATTTATACTCTACGTAAGCAATATCTTTTCTAATCGGTTTTAACTTGATATATGTGGTAGTATGTTGTATGTACTATTCTTCGAGAAGTAGCAAAAATTGATTTGACAAGTTAGTTTTAAGCATTGTAGATCTTTCCCTATTTATGGCCTGGCTGCAAATTCATTAGAAAATCTTTCAAATTACAGCGAGACCAAAGGTAATGGTTAAATAGTTTTTCTAGATAAGTTTCACCAAGTAATTGTGAGAAGAGGATTTTATGTTTTGGCTGTGGATTTATATGTTGTATACTTTTTAATACATTTTCATATAATCTATGAGAGAATTGATGGTTTTAGGCAAATATGTATGCTCGAATTCATATAGCCTTACTGGACTTGTTTTTGAAGCTAGTTGATCTTTAGTTAGATTGTGAGCTCCTTAGTAGTTCCCCCATGTCCAACTCAACCTCATCGTGCTACTATATCACATAGTTCACACACTTCTACATACAATAGGGTAATTATTTATTTGATCAAATATAAGTTTCCTCTGGAAGAAGATTGCCGCTAATTTAGTTACTTCTTTTTCGCCGATTTTGCCTGTAAGAGCTCACTTTCATTCTTCGCTTAAATGTGTATATTCTTTCTTCTGAGTGTTTATAAGTTTCTTTTAATTTACAACTGTTTGTGCAAAATTCTATCAACAATTTATATATTTGTTTGGTTAATGAAATTGTTCTATTTGTTATGGCCTTTTGTTGGTTGGCTCTTTGGATTTTATTTGCATTTTACGAGTGTTTGCAAGCAAATCCATTCAAATTCATTTTGTTGGGAAAAGTTATATTTCGCAATCTTTCTATAATAGCGGGTTTTTTTTTAAAGCGAAATGAGAAACACAGCTTCGGATTGTTTGGAGTTTAAAATAAAAATCAACTTAAAAATTAGCTACTTTTAGTATATAAACCATTGTGGGGGGATAAGGATTCGAGAATTTTAATTAGAGTTTGGTTATTTAAATTGTATATTATGAATGTTCCCATTTGTAATAGAAAGGTGGGATTAACTCATATGAAAGATGAGTCCATTAATTGCTTCGCTTATAAGCAAAAATGCTTACACGCGAATTTAGCTTAAGTTTGAATGCTTCCTTGGCCTCTTCCTTACAATCTCTGTGTTTGCAAGCTTCGCATAAAACTAAAAAGCTTTCATGCATAATAAATACGCTTGCTAATAAAAGTCAATATCCTTGATGCATGACACCTCGTCAGCATCTAAATATTGACAGAAGGGGCAAGTTGTGGCATCTGCTTCGACAATTATCCTTGCTGTTGCTTTGAAATGTTGTTTCTAACTAAAATATACACATAGGGAAAACAGAGGGCCGGAGCTTCGCACAGAGCCAGTTGCACTTAATCCCGTATAAAAACAAACTCATTATAGTGGTTCCAGCGATTTTCTTCGGTGTCCACGCCTGGCTTGGGCTCTGCCGCCGAGCCTGCTGTACCTGATCCGCAGCTGCCAGCCATGCGATAGCCATGGTCATGCAGGTTATCAAATGCCTGCTCGATGAAGCAATGCTTGAGAAAGAAACGCGATGTGTAACGATCGGGACCGCCATGATCCGGGTCGCGCGATTCATTTAGAGTATCGCCAAAGACTTCACGGCATTGGGCCACACGGCCACACACGAGGATGCGGGAGAGCTTCCGAAACTTGACATCGGCCAGGCCATCCTTGCCGAACTGGAAGCTGCCGCGATAGCCAATTGTGATGCAGCCAGGTGGCCGGGCATCGCGTTCACTTCGTATGCCCTCCAACATGGCGGCAATCTTGAAGTGCTCCGCTTCGCGTAGCAGCCGTTGACGTTCGCGAAAACCCTCGGGCAGATTTAGCGCCTTGTCGCGCAAAAAGTCCAGTATATAACGGAAGAGTACCCCATCGCGGTCCAGGAAGTAGCGTCCTTTGCTGTCCTTAACCAGAGCATCACGTCCCTCGGCTCCGGCAAATAACTCATACAGCAGCGTGGTGTTGTCCTGCAACAGCGTGGCCAGAGTGGTTGTGTAGTGAACGCCACCCACATTGAGCTCCACGATTTCGGTCATCTTCTTGAAGAACTGTGCAAGAGTGGTTTCGGATTTGGATAAATGTGGCACTAATGCATGTGGGAAACACACTGTTTTGCACACAGCGACTTGTTGGCTTCGTCTCGATTGCACTCACGATTTGGGTATTGCCACCTGAACAGTTTTTCTTTCGCTTTATTTACTATTTACAGTTACAGCCTTTGGCTTTTCACACCTCGATTGGCACTAGCTTTGGCTTTGGCCCGTTTTATCCGCCCAAAGCGTCCGCACTTGCTCAGCTCTCGAATCGAACTGAATTGTCCTATCGCAGCTGCTCGACTGGTTAGGCCTGGCCCGGCACTGTTTTTCACTTCTCTGTTCTCACTCGCCCATTGGTGAACTGTGCGCAATTTTCTGTATGCATTGTAGAAAGTTTCCCAAAATGGAGAGCGCAGGAGAGTGAGAGAGTGAGAGTGCCACAATGCCAGAGAGTATGTGGATGTGCGCACACGTTGTCCATGCTTTGATATGGGATATTATTGTTTAACAAGTGGTTTAATATCCAAATGTGGTTCATATTTGTACGTCACATAATTATAGGCCAGCTTGTTTGATGTTAGCTGATAGAGGACTACTTTGCGTATACTTAATTTACATATGGAATATATCAAAAAAAGTTAGATGCTTGTTGTACTTTGTTTAGCGTTTGTTTACGTTGTTAGGAAAGCGATCAGGCAGTGCGTGTACTTAATATGCCAGCTTTAGTTAAAATAAGCGGAAACGTTGTGAGTTCACAAAAGACTAGCGAGGTTTTCTATCAATTAATATCAATCATACGCAATGTAACACACTGCGATGTGGTCATGCCAAGACATGATATGATAGGATGAGGTTCATTTGAAGTCACACTTAATGCAATTTCAACTGGTCATACTTCCATACAAGGCATGCTTTAAGGCTTAACAAATTAAATAATGAATACTTTTAGCCATCGGCAACAGGCGCTGGCAATCTGTGCACCCAGTGACATCCATGACACTGACATTTACATGCCACAGTAACAGCAGCAACAGCAACAGAAGTGCTATCAGCGAACGTGCCCAAAACGCCAAACATGGCAATGGCAAATGCAACTGGTTGGCCAGGGCAGGCCAGGCCACAGCCAGGCAGCGCCCTGGCCAGTTGGCTGCTTGCCAAATGGGCCGACTGTTGGCACCTCCAACCCTTTGCCCCCATTGCTGTAATGGTTTACCTGTACGTGAAGAATTCATGAGCCTGTTGACAGACACTGGACATGGCAATGCAGATGCGATGCGTGTTTTAAATTTCCTTGAAAGAAAGAATGAAACATAACAAATCAAACTAATATCATTTTCTGTTATGGAAAATATTTCTAGGTTTGTGGTTTTCGCCTTAATAGAGTCCACAATGTACATTAGGTCAATCCATGAAATGTTTCCTTTGTGTTCTTTAAATGGTCAACTTTTCAGATGCCTAAACATAAACACGAGGCAAACTCGTTGCATGTTTTGGCGCAATAACAACAACGAATATGGCAACAAGAAATAACAACACCAACTGCGTGGAGTTGTGGCTCCCACGCATCTATGTGGCACTCTCTCTCTCTTACAACATCTCTCTTCTTTTGAAAATTTGGAGGCCGAACTTGACTTGGCCTTTGACGTAATAAATGCGTTTATGGATGAAACTTTAGCCACACTCACAATCAAACGTACACACACACACACATAGCTAATTGCAGTAAAAGCTTTTGCTGCTGTTGCTTAGTGCGTTAAAACCACCTACCACTGCCCCCCTCTACATCATCCATTCAACCAATAAAACCCCTTTTAATCGTCTTCTCCTGCAGCTCAGTTTGTTTTGCCTCATCCCTTCTTGCTTACTCGGTTCATTTCCGTTTCCTGCGCCACTGTCTGTGTCTCGTTAGCCAGGCAGCTTCAGCATCGCTTATCTGAGGACTGTTTGAATCCACTTGCTTGTCTTCCCTCCCCTCTCCACGTCGTTCAACCGTCAAACAGTCGCGGCCGTGAATTTGTGGTTTTTGGCACGCATTAAGATGGCAGCAACAATTTACGCGCCATTACGCTGTGTGCTTCAATGTGTATGTGTATGTGAGAGAGTGTCCTGTCTGTGAGTGTGTGTATGTGTGTGGTTGCGTAGCTCTTACGGGTCTTTGACTTGAGTTCGGGTTTGGGTTTCGGTTTGTGGCCAGCCACGAGGCTGCTCAGCACACAATTGCTGCTGTCTTTGCATGAAAATGGAAATGGATGCTTCTTGGCTGCCGCGATTGAAATTGAGTCGGCCATCCACGTGAGTGTATGCGTGCTTATGAGTATGAGTGTGTGCGGGTGGGAATGTGTAGCACTTTATTGTGACAATGCTACACATTGTCGCTCTAAAAAAGGCAGCTTTCTATTTCTGGTTTTTGCCTGTTTGTTTGTTTGTTTCTTCAAATTTAAAGCCTGTTTACATGCTGAAGAGGAAAAAATATTTTGTATTTATTTTGACTGCATGTATGTCTTCTAGACACTATAAATAAGCTTTCTTTGGCAACTTTTCTATCAAAAATCTAGCCCAATGTGAAGGCCACAAATCCAAAAATCTTACACAAAACTATATATATATGTATATATATACCTAACAACATTGCATATCTCAAAGTTTAAAGCTTTCAATCAAGTTTTCTACTGCAAATTGTGCATTTCATTTGGATTTTGGCATTGACGCAATGCAAATAGCAAATTCAAGCACTCGCCAAATAACGACATGCCTCTAAATTGGGTTCGGAAGCAGAATGCCATGCCATACAAATCAACAATAAGCAGACACACGCGCAGTTACACACTTATACATATACATACACATTACATACACATATACGGAAATCTACAATCTGGCACACAGAACCTCACACTTTTACAGACACAAACGCAATTTAGTCAGCCATTAAATATTGACACAACTAATGTTGAGGGAATCACCGCCACGCCACGTCTAAAAGACAATGAGCTAAAGCAATTGCTGATGGCTAGGAACTGATATGCGCGAGGAGTGTTACGAGTATAATGGCAACTGATGGAAACTGGAGAAACTTGCTGGATACACTTTGAAGTAATGGCTGTTATAATAGTAGCATCTTCGGACTGAATTTTGCATCATTTTCTAGTTTCATTTTAGTTTATTTCCTTCAATCATTGGTTGACCATCAAACTGAAGTAATTTTACTCAGCAGAAAAATATTCCTTAAATTTATTAAAATGCACTAAAGGACTGTTTTTGCATTTTTAGGTGATAATGGACTAAGTTTTATGAGATATTTCAAATTATATCTACAAACATTTTTTTTGAACATTTTTCCTGAATATTAGCAAATCTTCCTAAAAACTTAACATGTTTTAATATGTCTTAAATATTAATCCGCCTTCCTAGAAGAATAATACTGAAAGTTAAGGAAAATATTTCCAAAATATTTCCTTGCATACAAAATTATAGCTCATAGGCATGTCCTGGCTGTCTGTCTGTCCGCCTGTCTGTCCGTCTGTTTCTATGCGAACTAAACTCTTAGCTTCAGAGGTATCTAGGTGAAATTTTTACCATAGACTTTCTGCTGCAAGCTGCTCACATCATATAGCTGCCATATAGCCGCCCGATTCGGAATGAACTCTTAGTACAGAAGAATTGGTTGTTTTTTATCCCAATTGAACCAAATTTGGTAAATGTCAGTCTTAGAAGCCTCTGACCAAAGTTAATTGTTTTTGCTTTTTTTATCAGAATTAAATCAAGTTTGAAACATGAAAGAATTTCAACCGAACCTGTAAGGGTATGTAAGCTTCGACCAGAAGTTAGTCTTCCTTTCTTGTTTGTATATTATTCTCATGTTTCATGAGAGTTTAGAAATCTATAGTTGATTTACATTACCGAAGTATGGAAACGATTGTGATTGGATCGAAATGTTAGTATTGATTGACGTGTGTATTGATTGTTGTTAATCTCGATAGAGATGTGTCAGTCGGTTTGTATTTTATTAAACATTTTGCAACACTATTTTTGAATTTGAATTTTTGCCATAAATGCCAACAATTTTAAGTAATAGTGGACTTTTTTGTATAATTAAAATTACCTACAATTTCAGATAAAAATTCGCATTTTATTAGATTATCAAAAAAATTTTGAAAACATTTTAAGCTTGAAATTACCCTAAAATTTTAAGCAATAAGGGACCAATTTCTTTGTCGAACTACCTCAAAAAATGGCCTTTTTCTAATATTTTTAGAGAATGATTGCCTAAAACTCCTAATACTTAGGAATATTTTCCTAACGGCTATTTTAGGACGATTACGCAGAAATTTCAGGCAGTTTCAGGTAATACCATATTCTGGGTGCGGGGAAGGCAACATGACGTTTTGATGGAGTAAAAAAACCCCCCAGTTTCAGATGTTATTATGTTTAAGAATCAAGATCAAAGTGAATGGTTTCACTCGAGTGATTATTATCATGAACTAATATTGCTGAACTATCTCTCTTCCGCTCTACAAGCAATATGTAGGCTAAAACTAAAGGAAAACTATATGTTCTTGAAGAGCTCGCACAGAGCCACACTTAAATTTTATTGAATATATTTGCACAGAAGGAAATATTCTTTCCTCAGAAAATTTTTCTAGAGAAAGCTTGATTTATCAATTGGATACAGAGTATGTTAGTGCCGTGCTTAGGTTACTTTTCCATATTGAGCTATAACAAATTGTTCAAAGCAATGGCGAATATCAAAATACCCGCACCGTCACACAGGCACACACTCACATTCACACATTTGTCCTGGTTATTGATTTACAACATGCTTGATGGAGGGAGTCTGTTTGCTTGGGTCTGTGAGCGGGGGTGTTTGCATTGGTGTGCTAACATTTGCACAAAATGGATTTACAAATGGCTTTCACTAATTGCCTGCAGCACAAGGTTGATGTTGGTATTGTTGCTGCTGCTGTTGCTGCTGATTCTAAGAAACGTTTCAAGGATGCAGCCATCGTGCGCCACAGTGTTATGTGTTTTGGTGCGTGTGTAAGTGCGAGCGATTTGCCAGGCAAAGCCTCTTTATAGCCAACAGCCAGGCAAGGCTGAGCCGAGCTCAGTCATGCGTCCGTGGTATCCTTAAGATACATTGATGCTTGCACACGCGAGAATATGCAAATTCGAGTCAAGCTGCTGGGCAAATTTAACACAGCCATGCTGGAGACAGGCGATGCGGGTTGCGTGTGTGGACACGGCGATGCATGCTTCAAAAGATTTAATGGCTCTGCATGCATTGAATGTAAATAAAGAAAACTGCAGCGAAGCCAAAAAGCAAAAAAGAGACAAGTAAGCTGGGAGTCGGCGAGGATAGTAGAACAAGGAGCAGTGCAAAACAGGAGCGAAGGAAAACTGCTGCCTGCTGTTGATGCAGACGTTGATTTTATTTACTGCTAACGGCAACAGTTTGCCACTGTCGAGCCTTGCCCGTCCATCCTGCCACTGTCCTGCCACCACCACACATCAGTGCTTGTGAATGATGTTGCAGTGCTATTGTGTGTGTAAGTGTGTGAATACGAAGGACACACGCCCAAATGTATGCAGCACAAAATGTTGGCAAGTGTGCGACGAGTTTTATTTTGTTTACAAACAAATTGCAATAGGAATAGGAATGCCATCATTATTAAAAATAAGAGATATGCATATTTTCACCCCTCGCTTCGCATGCTCTAAATGGTTTATTCAAAGTCTGGCAGGGACGGGTATCTGCCTCCATAAATCTTGTTGAGCGCGGGGTCCACAGTCAGCTCGACGAAAGCTATAAATAAACCATGTGAGAATAATCTCAGGGAGTGCGCTCAACAGCATGAAACTCTGTAAATCTGTACCGGGATGATATATATATACAATGTGTAAAATTTTCTATTTCGCTTTTCACCGATCTTCGTGCCTCGTTGGACATGCCCCATTCGTGGCCATTTATAGGAAAGCTGCAACTGCACTTTGTGGCCCTGAAAAAGGCAATAAAAGCCACAAAAAAAGAGAGAGAGAGGCTAACTTCGGTTAACCGAAGCTTACATACCCTTAAATAAGAATGAAAACTTAGAAGTTTAAAACGTATTTCCTTCAGCTGTAGCAATAGGCAGCGAAGCAATCTTCTTCAAATATTTTGTGAGCAGCTGAAAGCAGCCTATGTTGAAAACAGTCGATAACATTTAAACTTCACCTATCAACAGACGGACAGACAGACAGACACACAGACGGACATGGCTATATCGAATCGGCTGGACATGCTGATCAAGTATATATATGCTTTATGTCGTCGGAGATGCTTCCCTCTATGCGTTACAAATATCGTGCCAAAATTATAATGCCCTCTGAAAGGGTATAACAAGGACGACATGAGCAACGGCTCCTCAATGTTTCCGCAGCATTTGTCGCCTCTGCCACAACAGGGTTCGGGTTCGCCAAAAACTGTATTCAATCTGCTGCCGCGTTTTTCCATTATTCTCCAATCTCTGCCAGCGCGCATCGCCCTCATTGCCACTTCGACATCGCCCCACTCGCCGCTGCAATTTGGATTTGATTTCGTTTGCTATTTTTGTTTCAATGTGTTGTTTATTTATTTACTTTTGTTTTACCCTCCCTCACAATTGTTGGCCATTAGGATCAGAGTTGCTGCTTAATGCTGCCGTCCACGTCTCCACCATTGGGCAGCATCAGTTGCTGTTTCTTTTTTAGTTGGAGTTTCGTTTCGTTTCTTAGCGGATTTGTTCTCAAGTTTCCTTTCGCTTACGTGCTGCCCTTCAGCGTTAAATTGGCGCTAAACAGTTGAGATCCACTTAATTAATACGATTTGAGGTGGCCAAAAATAAACAACACGCTTGCCTTTGCCAGTCCTCCGCACAGCCAAGACGTTAAAGGTGCACATAATTGTTAAAAGTTTTCGAAAGTTCCTGCTCGAATAACTCAATGGTTAAAAGTTGGCAATAGCGGTTGCAAGTTTCTAGAAAATACTCAGCTAAGTACAAGTACAAGTTACTATGATAGCAGAAATCAGGCACAGTCATAAGACGATTAGTTGAATACGAAAAGCTCTAAAGGCAACTAACAAATACGTGGCAGACAACCAATTAAGCAAAGGAAGGCAAAGTGGGACTTAAAAACGAACAGGAAAAGGATATGCTAACATAAGTCTTACTACGAAAAGTTTAAGTCTCTTATACTTGATGAATTTGAAGGTGCTGTAAAAAAGACAAGGACTATTCTAAAGCGAGGGGTGGGTGTTATTCCTAAGGCCGCATTCTCAATTCGCCCGGTGTTAATGTTGTGTTTGCCTTTTAATTAAACCTTCACTTTACTGATGAGTCCTGCCACACTATTTTCGAAGTTAGTTGGATTTCGTTAAACTTATAATTAAGCAAATTATTATTACCAATGAAAGGGTACTCTTAGGATGATATCAATGTATACCTAAACCTCTACAGGGGATATTGATATATATGATTTTTTTGATGATCTAAAATGGAGAAAGCAAATCGGCGATTCGTTTGCGTATAGCTGATTCCCATCTAGTTTCTGGTTGCTAGCTCCGTTGGTACATGCTTATCATCGATAAAATTTGGTCAAGAGCCGAGGAATCTCCTAAAAAGAATGAAAACCTAATTGGGTTCAATTTGGATTAAAACAAATATTTTGTGCTCATTCCATGGGGGCTAAGGCAGTTGCCTCTAGGACAAATAACCCCAAATTTTGGTATAGGGTATACAAATTTGTAACGAAAAGATCATTCTGGAATGCTTTGCAAATTGTTAATGAAGTCCATGGCACATGCTGAGATCGCAGATATAGTATTACCAAGTTTATCATTAGAACTTGTCATCATAAAAAGATTTAGAGCATGTTCTTCGCCTTCACTATTTGTGGCGAATTCATCAGCTGATATTGCATTCAATTGCAGATGCAGTTGCCCCACAAACAGTTTGCCATTATCGTTGCCAGCTTGCAGTCACAAAATTAGTGTAGAGAAGACAAAAAGATACATTGAAATCGGGAATAAAATAGCCAAAGTTGCATAGAATTTGGCAAAACCAATTCCCCTACAAGTGCAAGTGAGGTTGCAGTATCAGAATGGTTCGCAGAGGTGGCCCTATTTTGGGTCACGGAGCTGGACCTGGATCTGGATCTGGGTCTGGGTCTGCGGCATTGTTGCATATTACTGTAGCACTAATATGTGCCTTTGCAAATTTGATGTCCGGCTGTCAAGCGGAGCGCACCAATGTGGGTGAGTTTGCTAAGTGCTGTGTTTGTGTGTCGGAAACTTTTGCAATGGCCAAATATGGTTACATAAGTGAAAGCCACATGGTTGCCTCGCATCCACACACTCGAATACATACATTTGCGTTGCATGCCTGCAGCGTTGCCGAGAAAGAAAACACGAAAAACAAAAACATCGGCGAATTCAAAGTATGTACTATGTGCTTTGGTCTTGTTTTTCTCGTAAATAGAATTGTCCGAGCAAAACAAAGAGAGATTGCTATTCATTCACTCTCTCCGAATTTATTTATGTTTCACTCTTCCTCGCCACTCAGGTCTCATCTATGAGAATACACAGCCAGATCTCGAGAATATCTTTCAGCTGGCCATAAGCAAGGCCAACGAGGAGAACGAGGAGCTAAAACTGCACGGCGTATCTGTAGCCATTGAGCCGGGCAACTCTTTCGAGACCTCCAAAAAGCTTTGCAAGATGCTTCGGGTAAGACATGACTTGACTTACCTGAAGCAGAGGTAATTTTTATACTCTGCCCATAGCAAAACCTCGTGGCTGTGTTTGGACCCACCAACAATCTGGCTGCTCGTCATGCAATGAGCATATGCGACGCCAAAGAGCTGCCCTTTCTAGACACGCGCTGGGATTTCAGCGTCCAGCTGCCCACCATCAATCTACATCCGCATCCCGCCCAGCTGGGAACAGCCCTCAAGGATGTGGTCACCGCGCTGGGCTGGGAGCAATTCACCATTATCTACGAGTCCGGCGAGTATCTCAGCACCGTCAACGAGCTCCTGCAAATGTACGGCACCGCTGGGCCAGCCATCACAGTGCGTCGCTACGAGTTGGACCTCAATGGCAACTATCGCAATGTGCTGCGACGCATACGCAACTCGGATGACTTTTCGTTTGTGGTGGTCGGCTCTATGGAGACACTGCCCGAGTTCTTCAAGCAGGCACAGCAGATCGGACTGCTGACCAGCGACTATCGCTACGTCATCGGCAACCTAGACTGGCAAACCATGGACCTGGAGCCCTACCAGCATGCTGACACCAACATCACGGGCTTGCGTCTCATATCGCCCGACAACGAGCAGGTGCAGCAGGTGGCTAAGGCGCTCTACGACAACGACGAGCCTTTTCAGAACGGTAAATCCACAAAAAACTGCTGTGCCAGATTCTCAATTTGCATAAATTCCCGGAGAAGGGTTGGCAAATTTATGCAAATTTAAAATCTTTTCCCATGCGCACATTCAGACCAGTGTAAAGAGTCTGCAGTGCGAGGCACACAAGCTTAGTGATGTGGGCTTAAGAAAAGTGTGTACTCAACTATTCGTTTGGTGCTGCTGGATGTCCCACAGTGTGTACTCCTAAGCGCTTTCTAACACTCCATTTGCAGTAAAGATGAATAACAGTCGCTTTGCGTGCTTTCAAAAATTTCGTTCCTTCTGCTCTCCCCCAATAAAAACACACAGTGTCCTGTCCGCTGACGAACAGCATGGCCCTGGTCTACGATGGCATACAGCTGCTGGCGGAAACTTACAAGCATGTCAACTATCGACCCGTGTCCCTTAACTGTGGCGATGACAGCGCCTGGGATAAGGGTTTCACGCTCGTAAACTACATGAAGTCGGTGAGTGATTGCAGAATCGCTTAGCTGCGATGTAAGATTTAAATGGTTGGATCTACTATGTGTTTATCCTTACACAGCTAACGCTGAAGGGTCTCTCGGGCGACATACACTTTGACTATGAGGGCTTGCGCACGGATTTCCAGCTGGAAGTCATCGAACTAGGCGTATCGGGTCTGCAATTAGTTGGCCAATGGAGCAGCGAGGGCGGCTTCGAAGTGAATCGTCCAGCTCCGGTGCATACCCTCGAGCCGGATATGCGTTCGCTGGTCAACAAAAGCTTCGTAGTTGTCACTGCAATAGTGGGTGGACTGGACATCCTTTACCTCAGCTTTTACTTAATCTCAATCTCAATTTCTTGCAGAGCGAACCCTATGGCATGCTGAAGGAGACGGCTGAGAAGCTCGAAGGCAACGATCAGTTCGAGGGCTTTGGCATTGAGCTAATTGATGAGTTGTCAAAGAAGCTAGGATTCAGCTATACGTTCCGTCTTCAGCCGGACAACAAGTACGGCGGCATAGATCCTAAAACGGGTGAATGGAACGGCATGCTGCGAGAGATAATCGACAGTGTAAGTCATCCATTTCGAGCTTCCAACTGAGTAAGGCAGTTAGGGCCATAAATCCAATCGAATACGAAAACGCTACGCTGTGCGGCCATTTATATCAATAAGCGTATGCTTTGTGTTAGTCCTGTCCCCGTTCCCCCTTCTATCTGGTTATTGGTTTATATTGTTATGAATGGCCATAAACGTGGCTTGGTACGAGTATCATCAACATCATCATTAGCATAAATGCTGTACATTATTAATAGCATTATGCCACGCCCACTGCCTTTGCCTCTGCTCGATTCGCCCACACTTGGACATTGGACAAGCGAGGATAAGAATGGGGAGCCTTTAGGTCCTTGCGGCTTTGACCGCTGCAAATTAATTCACTTCATAATTGAACGCTAAGCTCCCATCACTTCAACCCAAACTCTCTCTCTCTCTCTCTTCTTATCTCTGGTCCTTCTTTTCCACAATTCCGTTAAGAATTTGATAAACGAGCGGAAAATGCAACTACACCCACTTTTCCGCAACAACAACGATTTAGCGTGGCTAATGAAGCAGAGTTCTTCTGAAGGGTTTTTTTTCTCTCTTTTTTGTTGCATTACGCTCTGAATATTTAATAATAAAATTCGCTAAATTTGCAACAAAGGATCCGGCCATGTCCTTGGCGGCTGGCTGAAAATAAAACAACTGAAATTGACAGCTCTGGCTGGGATGGAGTTGGCAGCAAGGACGCAGCTGCGTCAGAATGTTCTTGCTGATGTGCTGTGTGAGTGTATATGCATGTGTGTGCAAGGACACTGGCATGGACATGCCAATATTGGTTAGTCAGAGCACCCAGCGAAGGGGCCAAAGTGAGACGGACAGCACAGGCTGTTCATTTAATAAATGACACATGACATTGCCATAGCGTTAGCCAGAGTCCTAACTACATAGCCGTAGAGGCGGCCATGAAATATTGATGTTAAGGGTTTTGTTAAAAATAAAAGAAGGTGATATATATGTATTAGTCTGGTCTGAGTATACCCAAATTTATTGAAAATGTTAAAGTTATTGACAAATTAATAGTTTACTACAATCAAAAGTCTATGAGAAGAAAAACATTGAGGTCTTCAAAGTGAGATGTTACTGAGCTTGGCAAGAAGCAGAAGAGAAAGTATAATTTCATAATCTAAATAAAGATCAGTGAAATCATTTAAAGAATTTAAACTAAAGTTGAAAAACTTCGTTAGCAAGATCTATTCCAGTGTTCGGCTTTCTTTCTCTTAAGAAACTCACTTAGCGACTGCTAAGATTATATCAATATCTTCTGAACTTATCTTGCATTTATAATTTAACACTTTCGTTTTAAGACGTAGATTCATCCATCAGTTTTGTAGTCTAGTCAACACTTTAATATATTCAAAAAGTATATCAAAATATGCACATTTCCTGCAAGTCGTCTAAAGCAACGAATTGTCATAAGGTGAAACCGACTCTTCATGATTAATTAAACTTGAGTATCGATGTTGAACTCAAGTTTAATTAATCATGAAGAGTCGGTTTCGAAAGTGTTGAATTCAAATTCAATTTTCATCAAGTACATGTTTTTCATTATTATTATGAGTTTTTGTCATTTATCTGATAGCTTCATAATTCCATCGGTGTGGAACTTCTGTGGTCTGCCATCTTTTTACGATCAAAAGAGTTTTGAGTTTTGCATTAGATGTTCTCGTATATAATCCATTTTTAAACATCCGTAATGGATCAATTTCGTTACGTTTCTACAGCTTTTCACTGATGGTTATTCGGCCAATTCAATTTATTTCCGATAATTCATGTGGCATGCATACATCTAGCTCCTTTGAGCAACCTGCTCTCTTTAGAGCAACTTCTTTCATGTGGTTGATGTTTAGTGACAAGGCTAGATAATGACATCTTCCGTGCCGGAAGCTTGCTCCATCAGTTGCAAAATTTCATCGACTATTTCCGTGACAGACCGACTAGTGTGAGGTGCATCTTTTACATTGAAATTTTAACAACTGAATCGAGCAAATAACCCCTGGGTCCTGCGTTCACTTGCAGCATTACCTTCGTAGTAAAAAAGCATCACATAGCTAATTTCTTCAGATATTTTACTCATATTCAAATCAGTATAACTTTTAACACGAGCAACGTATTGCACAGCTGTCTCCAAAAAAATGTAGCCTGAAATTTAGCCTTTCAAACAAGTGTTTATTTGACACAATCAGATTAGTGTTACCCGATATATGGACGCCAATACTATCTAGAGACATAAAAACTGCGCAGACTATTTAAATGACTCATATATATATAAATATTATGTATATAATTTCGAGCTATAACAGTGTATAACAGTGATATCTAGATGAATTCGAAGATCGTACACTGAAGATATCACAATTTGGTTTCTTAAACTACGGCATAATTTTGGCTACGGACCGAAAAGAAACTGCACACTCAATATTTGTCATGACTTCTACAGTATTCTAGATATCGGTATGGGCCTTTTTATGTTGAATGGGGAAGTGAATTTATTTCATTGAAATATTTGAAATATCGAATTTTTTGTTCGATCACCTTTGTCATATTTTATGACCATTATAATGTACTTCACAGCATTCGGACGAAACTATCACATTGTCCATTTCATATTCAAATTTTTAATATTTTTCTGGTATATTATAATTTTCAGTTTTGCCCTCAATTAAAGTCTCACTTGTTCTAGCTTTTTGCTATATCAGGGACTGACATTGGTTTCTTCTTATCAATCAAGGTCAACACCTTTGTCTCGTATTTAAGCAATTAATAACAATGCTTTTTATATTGTTTATGCAGATATATTACTATGTTTTTGAAAGTATTGTAAGTGCACAGAACATATTAATCACAAGAAATCCAGCCTTATAAAGATAATTATCCCCCTGAGATCAGACTTTCAGATTTCAAGAAAACTGGCACCTTTTGTGCATTCCTTAACATATGGATTTGTATTACGAAATATTAATATTCACTCATGTCTGATAATTACTTTGTTAAACTTCTGATTCAGTTGAACCCCTTTTGTCCATGTTCCGCATCGTCTATATATGCATAATACACATACATATTCATAACTAAAGTATATTTCTGTGTGTGCAACTGAGCGCATACGCAATATTTACATACGTGTGAATTTCTATTTGCATTTATTTTTTATTATTTATTTTTATTTATTTATTTAGCAGTTTTATTATTATTTGTTTTAAAATGGAAAATTGCTTTTCATATTTGATTAGCGTGCTGACATGGGAATTACTGATCTGACCATGACATCGGAGCGGGAGAGCGGTGTCGACTTTACCATTCCCTTTATGAATCTGGGTAAGCGCTGTTAAACGCTAGCTGGCTGGCGGCTAATTAACAAATGCCATCGCCATAGCCAGCTGTCCACATGCTTTCCACATCCATGTCAATCAGTCTAACATCTCACTTGCAGGCATCGGGATTCTGTTTCGCAAACCGATGAAGGAGCCACCCAAACTGTTCTCCTTCATGTCGCCTTTTTCAGGCGAAGTCTGGCTCTGGCTGGGCCTGGCCTATATGGGCGTGTCCATCAGCATGTTTGTCCTGGGCCGCCTCTCACCGGCCGAATGGGATAATCCGTATCCCTGCATTGAGGAGCCCACGGAACTGGAGAATCAATTTAGCTTTGCCAATTGCCTCTGGTTTTCCGTAGGAGCTCTGCTACAACAAGGCTCTGAACTGGCGCCAAAGTGTGTGAAGATAAATCGGATTTCCAATTTGCAGTTACCGTTTCTATTTCACATTCCAGGGCTTATTCAACGCGCGCCGTGGCCGCCTCATGGTGGTTTTTCACATTGATTTTGGTCTCATCTTACACTGCAAATCTGGCCGCATTTCTCACAGTCGAATCACTGGTCACGCCCATTGATGATGCTGAGGATTTGTCGGAGAACAAGGGCGGCGTCAACTATGGGGCCAAGATTGGCGGCAGCACATTTACCTTCTTCAAGGTGAGACCGATATAAATATCGTTATCGAACTGGAGCCTTCAACTTTGCTTCCAGGAATCCAACTTTCCCACGTACCAGAAGATGTACGAGTATATGAGCGAGCATCCCGAATTCATGACCAATAGCAACCAGGAAGGCGTCGATCGTGTAGAGAACAGTAACTATGCCTTCCTCATGGAGTCCACTACCATTGAGTACATTACCGAGCGACGATGCACCCTTACCCAGGTGGGGGCGCTACTCGACGAGAAGGGTTACGGCATAGCCATGCGCAAAAGTGAGCTAAAGTTAATTCTGTGCAGTGAAGCCTTTATGGACCGAGACTCCTAATCTCTCACACTCGTTAGACTGGCCTTATCGCGACATACTCAGCAGGGCCGTGCTGGAGCTTCAGGAGCAGGGCGTCTTGACAAAAATGAAGACCAAGTGGTGGAAGGAGAAGCGCGGAGGCGGCGCCTGTTCGGTGAGTCCCCTAACCTAATCCAACAGGCCTAATCCTTTTCCGCTTCCATATCAATCTGTGTGTGTGCATTTGCTATGTGTGTGCGTGCGTGCGTGTGATGTATTGTATGTAGGATGCGGGCGATGATGGCGGTGCAGTGGCCCTTGAGATAAGCAATCTTGGTGGCGTTTTCTTGGTAATGGGAGTGGGCGCCTTCTTCGGTGTCTTTGTCAGCCTACTTGAGATGGTGCTGGGCGTGAAGGAACGCTGCAATGAGAACCAGGTACTGGTCTGCTTTTGCTTCCAAAACCTTTCCCACTTCCACTTCGTAGTCTGGCCTGTTTTCCACAAACACAAACAAGCGAACAAACACAAACTCTCAAGCACAGCATTCCGTCTCCACTTCACCAAAATTTCCGTCGTCATTCACATACAAATTATAACCTGCCTGGCCACTGGACAACGGAGATTAGGAGAAGCCGGATTCGGATGCCTCCTCGCTGGGCTTTGCCAACCTAAGTGGCGTCTATTTGGTGATGTTCCTGGGCACCTGCTTCGCCAGTGTTTACGGCTTGATTAACCTCGTGCTCAGCGCCTATTGGAGCGCGCGTGAGAACAAGGTAACAGGGAGAATGTGGAGGAGGAGCACGAAAAGTTTGCTCATCAAACGCTCTAAAAATATTAACAGCTGGCGTGGGCGTCTGTGTGGTGACTAAAAATGGGCAGGCCAAAGGTCGTCCATAATCTGATTAACATATGTACATGTTTCAGTGTGTCATAGGACCACAACACCCCTCCCCCCACAATGACGAACGGTGGGGAGGGACTACAGCTTACTATACTAAGTTGTATGAAATATCCTAATACTATATCGTGTCCATCATCAGCTAACCAAAGGTCCATTTCCATAATCTCCATCTCCTAACTGAATATTAACAAGCACATGCGACATTCGCCTTTTCTACATTATCTCATTTGCATAGTTATGCCACATTCCATTCCGTTCCAAGAGCTCTGCATGCCAAAATAGTCTCAACGTTCTGGAGCCATTTCTCTCACCGAATCTCGCCTACCCTGCAGGTCAACTTCAAAGATGAGTTATTGGACGAACTGCGCTTTATATTTCAATGCTCGGGCAACACCAAGGCGGTCAAGTATCCCAAGACTTCAGCCAGCGGTTCCCATTCAAACGGCAGCTCCAAATCGAAGGGTTCTTCCTTGTCGGTGGACTCACTGCCACAGGATCATTCCGAAGCTGAAGTGGCCAAGCATGGGAATCATTCTAAAATTGTTGTTTGAAAATTCCCCCGTAATAAACTTGAGATTTGTAAAGCTCTACGATTTTTTAACACCAATGTGAGTTAGCGTCAGAGTCAACACTTGGATAAGGGAAATAAAGCACACGAATGTTTATGTTAGCAGAGAAATGTACCAGAGAGCGCTGGCGCCATCTATCGTTCATTATACCTGGCTTGATATTTATTATATTTGGTATTGTATTTTATATACTACTTTTTCTGGCATATCAGGATATGATGGTATTTTCGGCGTTCAACTTTCGGTCACACTCAAACGTTTCCGTCAATTTAATTTGAATTGCAATTTTCGGAACTTAACTAAATTACCTACAATCCAACATCAATATACTCTGTACCATTAGGCAAATTTATAGTGAAACCCGAGTTTAAGGGTAAGGCGCTCCCTTGCATTCAGTGTAAGGAAGCCCAAGCCGCTTTGGTGGAGAATTCCCAGTCCAGTGTGGACAAAGACATTGATCGCCAGCGCCAGGAGGAAATGCAGATTATTGCCAATCTCTTCAACAACAAACAGAAACTATTTACTGCGACAGCACTAAAAGTTGTGAGTACAGCGATTGTCCAAGCTTGTAAGCGTCGCGCGGGTGAACCAAGAAGCATGAATTTTAAATCTATGAGTAAGCCCTTCTACGCATTTGATCTATAAATGCAGGAAAATCGAACGCAGATCGCGTTGGCCTTCCTCTATTGTTTGTCTCCGTAAGGGCCGAATATATTCAGAAAATTGAGACCGTTTCTTATTTTCCAGAAAATTCGCTCAAAATTTAAGTTTGAAATTTTTGCATATCTTTTTTTTGCATATCTATACGAACTCATATATGTTTAACCAAATACCGTAAACAAATACAATACAACCAAATACAATACAATAAAAAGTTTAAGACTGGAACTTCATTTACGTCCTTCAAAAAAGATTTTCTAATTTTTGTTAGTTCTTAAACAACATTTTTATCTACCTCAGAAGACCCAAAGTTGAATAACGAAGTTTTTCTTTTTCAATTAAAAATTGAGTAAACAAACGATTTTGATATAATTCGGATCAATAATCTCAACAAATCTGTACTTAAAAGGATATAACCCGGCATTCATCCCAGAGACGTAGCGTTATATTTTCAAGAATAAGGAAACGCAATTTTGTATCCGATTTAATACCAATTACATATATGTATGCTTTAATGACTTTTCAAATTGCTTAATGTGTTTTACATGTATATTTCTGAGATTAATATAAGTCCAATATACATATGCACACGTATTTATATTTATATATTATTTATATATAAATTTAATTTTTATGTCATAGCCATTTTCTATTAGACACTTAGATGCTTGAAAAGGTAAAATTGTACGAAGTTATATAGGAATAACCCTATGTTTAGTTAAGTGTATGTATGTCATAAATATATGTATCTGTATAATATGTATACTGTATACTGTATATTGTAGTTGTGTTTGTGTAACACTCAATTATATTTATTATTACATATGTATGTATGTTTGTATATACGTAGTCTGCATATGTATGCTATTATGATGCTGCATATTGCAAATATGTATGCTTGTTTGTTTGTTTGCTTCATGTTTGTGTTTATATCTCTGGAAAATCACTTAAATTGGGCCAAGCAGCCATATACAAATATTTGTAGACACATTTCAATAGCTAAGTATATTTTGTTTAATACTTTTATTGCTGTTAGGCAAATTCGGTTCATTTCAATAACTTTTCTTTTGTTAATTGCCCTACACTTAACGTTTACCATTTTTTTTTTTTCAATTTTTAATTCAATTTATTGAATCTCAACATTTAGATAATAACGATAAGTTCGTAAAGCTATGATTAGACAGGTTATCCCATTTGGCTTTCTCCTTTCTCGTCAAATCACTCTGTTGCATGTTGCAATTCAACCAGCATCTAAAAATAGAGCCACTCTTCGGAAGGAAACCACACAATCAGGCTTTCCAGCCCCTCTGTTGCCGACTAATCGTAGCTGAACGAATATATAAATTATATATTAAATTTGTAATATTGTACTTGCATAACTGATATAGAATTTGTTGTAACATTTAACTAGTTGGCAATTTGCCAATCAATTTTATTAATTTTTAATTATAAATATATATTTATATTTATGGCCCCCACGGAGGCGGGAGTTGGGGGTTTGCTTTCAAAATAAATGTGTAAAACTGCAATTAGTTGAATTTGAAGCTGGGTTTTGTTGTGGAAATTTATAATTTACGAGGCATTATAAAATGTATATGGCATAAGTAGTGGTATTTTATACTATATTTAAACACACGGACGCTAGAAATTATGCAATCAATTGCATTGATAACTAGTTGGAGGTTTACTTTCGTATAAAGCATTATTACTAACAGTTAAAAGTGTGTTTGTTGGCAATTGGGTGGATTAGTCGTGGTTCTGCATTTATTATTTGCTTGATATTGATTCAGCAATTATGCTAAATTGCTGTCTAAACAAATGCATATATTAAGGAATACTTGTGAATGTGTCTGTGTAGCATGTACGAATGAGCTTTTGTATTGCATTTGTAGTTAGTTGATGTTACTCTAACTGTGTAAGTAGCTAGACACACAGTAGGCTTATATTCGGTGGGCGTGTCTAAGTTGTAGTTGTTGTTTTTGTTGCTGTTGTTGTTGTTGTTGTTTTAATACAGTACAGCCTTAAGTGTAAAGCATTTAAACATAGCAAAGTTCCGTTTTCAAAACTTTCCAATATGAACTTTATCATACAAGATAATGTGTGTTTGGAGCTCACTTTTGTTGGTAGCCATTAATCAAAGGACTTTGACTGGGGCCAAAACGAAATAAAGAAATCTTTGGAACGGGTGCTGGACTTGAACGGGTTCTCAAAAAATTGTAAGCTCGTATAGTTTTACCATTGGTCTTAGATACAAATGTTTTACCAAATTTTTCTTGGGGTTGTTTCTTTGGTTTTTTTTTGTTTTTGCATTTTGATTATATAGCTAGAACAAACATTATTACACTATATATTTGTATTATGTTATATATCTCTAAAACATATATATATATGTGTGTATATATCATATGTGTATGTATATAAGCTTTTAGACAATTAGATTAAGGTCTTGATATTTGTTTGTATTTTGATTTGATTTAGTTGTCATTAACAAATTGCATAGGATTTTAAAGCTTTCTTTCTAAATATCGTACAAGTACAAATACACATACATTAACAAAAAACATACACATCAAAAGCATTTTCTATTACTAGAAAAGTCCAATTCATTATTTTGGGTATTTTGGGAAGCTGATTTACTAATTCAACATTCTTCTCAGGGTGTTTTTTTTTTTGAGTAAAAAATATAATTGAATTTTCGAGGTTTGTGGTGTTATAGACCTTTTGCTACTTTTTGTTTATTTGATTTGAAGAAAACACTCCCTGCTTCTCAATGAAATCAGCAACCCAATGTACTCGCACTTCAGCATAAGGTTAATAATTAAGCTACTAATCGTGTAGGATCGAAATAAGTTTAGGATTACACTCTAACTATTTGCCCAGAAGGCTAGAATTACAGAAATAATATAAAATAATTCTGAACAATAGATTTGGTGTTGTTGGGAGGATCCTTAAAAATGTATAGAATTTGCTTTATTTGAATTGGGAATATTTCCCCGATATTGTCTAACTAGATATAGGTAAATACAAGTACAAATATAATATTTAATAGTTACAGATACTCGTATAAGTTTTTTGTTTTTGGTTTTCTCTTCTATCGGCGGCTAATCAACCATATCAATAATAATTTGCTCTTTCACAAGCAAACAGTGGAATAATCTCCAGGGGGGAAAAGGAAAGACAAATCAAAGACACTGAACTCCTAAACCAAATTTGATTAGCCCGCTCCATTCAATGCTCCCTGCCAGCTGATGATCAATAAGCTTGCTTATAGTTTTGATTATAATTAGCTATGGATATAGTAAGTTCCTTTCAGATTTTTAAGTGGTTTTATATAAATTACACCAAAATGTTGTTGTTTATGTTAGCACATTGCTATTAGCATAAGTTTACATATGCATATTGCGCATTCCATGTGGAATGAGATCTTTGTCAAGGGAGTGGATTACTTCTTCTTGTACTTTTGATATTCATCTGAAAAGTTCATTAAAATAAATGCCTTTTGTTTTGTTTGTAGGTTTCTTATGGCTAAATACCACGGGTGTATCCAAATAGTTTATGTTTACGAGTATACACTGTAGTAGTGTGTAAATAGTTTCTTAGTTTTGTAGTTGTTGCTACATCTGCTTCCGCTTCAGTTAGTTAACTGCTGTGGTGGGGTATAGGTGTAGTTAGTTAAGTTTCTTTTGATATCTGGTGGTGCCATTAATTCTTGGCTAAGAACAGTTCGCATAGGCTCATGCGGAGAGCATCCGGAAATGTTTTAAAAGTTTCAAAATGTTAGCGGAATGGCAGAAAAATCGCATGCAAAAAGCCAGCCCAAGGCGCACTGTCCACTGCCCACAGGTAATGCTTACACTTGGCGCCTGTGGGTGCTGCTGGTGCGGATTTGGACATTGACTTGGCCCTCTCAAATAACACTCATGCGACGTCTGCCATTTCCGGTTCCCTCGGCTCAGTTGGCATTGGCGAGAGTCTCGTGGCACACCTCCATGTAGTCCGGGTCGTGCATGATGCCCTTTATCATATCCTTCAGCATTGTGTAGCGTGGAAATATCGGATACATCTTTGAGCTGCCATACTCTTCCTGTGAGAATAACGGATACATGTGTATATTATATGACAAAAGGTTGCCCTCAGGGGCATTTCAATGTAAGGGTACCTTCAGCACACGTATGAGATGTCGCAGGCCGAGGTACTTTTTCAGCAAACGATACAAGTCATTAATCAGCTGTGTGTTCTCGTGCTCGATTTGTGCCGTTGTCATGTCTGTCAATGGGTTAATATTAAATTTATAACAGCAGATGGATGTGCTATTAGTAGCTACGGCCTGAGCCTTGTGTGTACTTACGTTCCAAGCGCTCCATGCGTTCTCGACGTTCAGCGGCCTCCTCGGCCAATCTGGCCGATGTTTTTACCCCCTCGCCGGATTTCTGTGTCTTCTCCATAATAGAGCAGGCACGCATTACATACGACGGCACAGTTTCCTGCTTCTCCTGACGGGGTATATCCACAAGTGTCCAATATTGGGTCTCGAGACGTATTACTTCCTGTAAAGAAAGCCTAAAGTAATGTCAATTTCCATCGGCTGTCCACAAACTCACCTTTATCATCATCTTGAGCATGGGATAGCGCTGAAAGATGTTGCGCTGGCTCTTTGAGTCGCCGTATTTGTTCATCAGATTAATCAGCGCCTTCTTGGCCGTTTCGTAGGACTCCTCCAGGCGCAGTCGGAGCGAACGCAGACGTTCATTGGTTTCGGTTACCTCGTCGCGTGTCATGCCACTGGGCGCGCCCTCATCCTTCACATCCTGGACGATGCGACGCACGCTCTGTGTGAATTTGCCCACAAAGTTTGTAGTTGCTGTTATTGAAAAGAGGAAAAACAATAAAATTAACCAATTTGGTAAAATATAAAAATGTGCGGAAATTGCACGAAACACTGTCATTTACATTGGAAATGTCAGTAGATACGCGCATTAACCCATAATTATTATTATAATTATTATTTCATCTACGACTCATGCGGAAATTGCGCGACTATGGAAAAGTCGAACTATTATGCCATGATGAATCGCAAGCATTAAAAATATAAATTTTAAAAAACTCTTTGTTTCAGTCATCTGTGGGGTTCGAACCCGCCGCCAGCCAGCGTCAAATATAAAGGTGCCGCAGGGCTACGCTGAGCACCAAAGGCAACCATCAGAGTGTAAGTGACTCAGGCACAACTTGAGTGTGTGTCTATTGTTTCGGTTTCTATGTTATTTTTAGAGCTAAACATGTAACTTCTTATGAGATGCATAAACATTAGGTTATACATAGCTATAGCTAAATATCTCATTTGGTGTTCGCTGAAGGTTTATTAAAATTTAGTTGTTTACTCTTGTTCGTAATTCTAGTGACTTGGTTATTTATTCATTATTTTTGAGCTCTTAATTTTTCGGATTTTACATCATTCACAAAAATATATTGTTAATGAATGAATATTCAGTTGTTCATATTTATTCTTGATCAGCATGACAAGAGAGTTCGTTATAGTACGTTGTGTTCGTTCCTCTTCAACACAAAGTCCTCAGAAGCTTTAAGAACAACAGATTTAAAATTAGAACAATATGCTTCTTATATCTGAACTCTGGTTAAGTCCGGATCGGACAACAATATAGCTTCCATTGAACCGACTGTTTCAGTATGAACAAAAAGTAGAATAACTTGGTCGTTTCCCAACCGAAAAGAACCAAATTTAGTAAGAATCTATCTAAACCGATCCCAAAAATTTTGATTCGTATTGGACTCTTATATCATACAGTTGTCATTGAAACTATCGATTCAGTATGAAGAATTAGTATAAGAAAAAATGTGTATTTGTTATACGAATTAACTCAATAGCTCCTTAAATCTGTTTCAAACTGGACTACAATATCGTATAGCTAAAGAACCAACTTTTTTAGTAATGAAAATGGAAGAGATCATGCCATGCCATTTGTGGAATTTTACATTATATATTCATTCGGTAATTTTGAGCAATTTAGTGCAGGTGAATAAATTTTGTGATTTGAAGCAAAAGACCTTCTCTGTGTAATATATTTCCAATGGAAATGGTATATAAGCTTTGGCAATGTCGAAGCTAGCTTTCTTTACTTATCTTAAATTAATATATAGTTCAGTTATTAATGATTTTATGTAATACACGATTTTCTTTAGATCTCCATGCTGTCATTTTTTCGGAAAAGTTCACAGACAGCTTCGGGCTTACTTCAAAATTTACCCAAATTGAAGTCTCTCAAGATTCAATTCTATTCACGAAAACATTAGAAATGGCACACTAATCGGAGTACCCGTTTTTACGGAATGTGAAAGATGTAATAAATATTTTTCATTCGCCAATCACAGATTATAGATTTTGCATTCAAAGAATTTCAAAATGTTTATCCTATTTGTTTCAGGAATCGAACTTATTCTTCTTCATTTTGCGTGAACAATGCCTGCAGAATTGAACATAATTCAAAATTTAGATCATTTCAAGTGACATCAATTTTGGTAATTTCGCTTTAAGTTTTCAATGTCTGACATTTTTGACAATTCTCATTTATTGCATCGTAAATTCGTGCAGAAAGACAAAGTTGAATTACAAGTAAGAAAAACAAAACAATAAAGTTCGTTGATTTGCATTTTCATTACAGAACTTGGCTATCTATCCGCAGCTCCTTCATTTCCTCGACGCTAATGATTGTTTTATTAATGAATGGGGGAAACTCCAAACCATTTGAACATCGTTTCATGGGCTTTGGACTAGCCGATGGATGGCAAGGCGCAAAATGCAATTAGCAAGCGTCATTCGTCATTCGTCTCTATTTTTGTCCCGTATAAATGCTAGTTCATTCAAATACATGCAAAATCGTGACATATTTTATGGCCTTGATTTGTAGTCGTCGTGCCCATTTAAAAGGGGCTCGGTGGGCGCTCAGTGCAGTGATAATTCGCAAATAGAGAGCGGCAGTGCCAGGGGAGCGCAATGCGAATATGTTTCTTCAAATAACTCAGAACCATAATCACATAATGAAGATCATCTGTGTCTGTTAGCTCATGCATAACAGCGCAGACTGTGTATGAATCATACTTCCCATATCTAGGAACAAAGACCACTCTTTCTGGGTGGTCGTTGCTGGAAGTTCCTATTCACATATACAAAACGGTTGCTGAAAATAATTTTGGGGGAAGTTTTCATTCCAAAGTATTGATGAGTTTCTGGTGAAGGCGAAATGGGTAAATTTGGAAAATCAGGATTTCAAAAGTGCGTTAACAAAAAATGTTTGGCTTGAGCGATATAATTGTTGTACCCTTGCAGAGGGTATTATAGTTTTGTCACGATATTTGTAACGTATAGAAGAACCCCATGAAGTAGCCATGTCCGTCTGTCCGTCCATCCATCGACTGGTAAATTTCGCCATAGACTTCTTTCTGCTGTAAGCTGCTCATATGTAAAAATCGTCGATCGGACCACTATATTACATAGCCCCCATATAACCATCCCATTCGAAATGAACTCTTAGTACAGCAAAATTACTTGTTTTTTATCCAAATTGAACAAAAAAATTGGCAAATGCCGGGCTTAGAAGCCCCTTCTGTCTGCTGACCAAAGTTTATCCAAATCGGATGAGTATTTCATATAGCTCAAATATAACTGACCGATTCGGAATGAACTCTTATATACCGGATCTTTTGTTTGTTTTTTATCCGAATTAAACCCAATTTGGAACGTGTCAGCTTTAGAAGCCTCCCTCCACGTATTCTTACCCAATTTCAACCGAATCTGCAAGGTTATGTAAGCTTGGGTTCCCCGAATTTAGCCTTCCTTTCTTGTCCATGTTGTATATGAAATTGATCTGAGTTGAAACCCCTATTGTCTACGCCACTGTATAGACTCGTATGCTAATTTCAATTGAGAGCACATGATGTGGGAGTAAGAAACGTCTGGCTCATCATGATCAAAAAGAACTTTGCTCCCAAAAGAAATCACCTATGGCGATGATTGTTTAAGCAAACACCTATGACGTACTAAGATCGCGGGACTTTGAACTATACTTAGTCTAAGCGCCGATATTCTCAATGCAATTAACACTGCAGAAGCCACTGACTCTGTTTCATGGTATTTGCAATAGTCTCCCAATGAGAAGGTCCAGAGAGAACAGCAGAGATATGACAAACATCTGGGTTTGCTGGTGTTGGTGTTGTCTCTCGCCGCTATCGCCGAGGTTATAAAGTTAATACCACATGCGATCTGCTCAGTGCAAAGCGAAAAGCCGAAGGCGGGCATACACCCGATGTCGTACCGAAAGATACACGAGCAGTAAAGTAGAGTGCAAAGACAGACAGAGCAACATAAACAAAAAGCATAAGCAAACTAAAAGAAACGATATACATAGACACAGCAAAAGTTGGAGTCCGCAATAAACGTGCCAAAAGTAAAAATAAAATAACAATCGCAAAGCATAATAAACAAAAATAACAAATAACAAATAAATTCTGCGACCAGATGTTTTATTGGGTTTAATTACTCAGAAATGAAATCATAATTTAATATTCGCGTATTCGAATTCTTCTATCAAAAACGAAAACAGTTGTGACCAGATTATTGTCAAATTTGAAACAGAAATATCAGAAGTAGTGCAAAGCGAGCAGCCAAGTGAAGTAGACACATAGGATTATACGCTGCCAAGATACGCGTCTACCATCAAGATCAGATCAGGTGAGCTCAGTGCTTAATTATACCTATTTGCCATGTTTATGGTTGCACAAGTATCTGACAGATACTGTTGTGGATGGCAATCTACACTAGTCTGCAGCGTAACAACCTCTTCTGGTTTTCTATTTTTTCCCATTTTAATGTTGGATTTGGATTACCAATTTGTGGTATGCATTCAAATCCCCTCGTACTTCACTTTGCTGCCATTTGTTCAGCTGCCGCCACACTCATCTATCTGTCTATCTATGCCACAGTCCCAATCATCTTAATGATTTTCAAGAGTTTTGTTGTCCATGTTTGCTAATTGCTTTATACGTCGAGTGTGCTGTGGATGATATCCAATACCCGAAGCGCCCCTTAGCTTGCTATTCGCTCGTCGATGATTTTGAGCTTGCTTCATTGGCGTTTTTCTTTTATTTCTTAAATTTTGTTTTTTTTTTTGCAAGTGCAACAGATTTCTGCATAAAAAATAACTGTGAAATTAATCCGTGTTTATTTTTGCTCAGCTGACATTTTTGCTGATTTGCAATTTATGTAAATTTTGTCAATTTTGTCACTGGGCCACTGGGCGCGCAGAGAGAGATATTTCTTTGAAATGGCTATCTTTTTATATAAACGTATATATATATATTTCTTGACATTGTGGTTATCTAAGCCTCTTAAGCCCTACTGTGACGTACGCCCCTGTCATGTATACACATACATAATTGTTTTAATCTATGGGTTTTTCCATTTGTCATGCAGATTTTTTGTGTGCCGAAAAGTCAGAAGTTCAACAACATATCAGAATATAAATATAATATGTATATATATATATATATATATATATATATTTGAATGCAAAAATGTATACAGAGATGTCATGTGTCAAAGGAAATGAAATTTATTTATACAAAATGTTAAACGAATAACATAATATGTGTTTGCACTCAAAATAAATTAGTTAAATCGTTTGATTCTAAGAAAAAATTTCTAAGAATTTATAAGAAATTCACAAAAATACGTCAACAGGACGCTGCACATAGGCAGTTGTGCCATTTATATGCAATCTTAAAACAGCACAACAAATTATTTGTCATAAATATACGGAAGTTCAGGAACATCCCAACTGGGACTCCATCAGAACATTGGTTATAAAAATTAAACATGAGCAAATAAATGGGAACAGATTAGACAAAAGCAGAAAAATTGTTGACATAGATATTTCAATTAGCGAAATAATATTTATTTAGGTCCATAAACAAACCAAGCTTGATTTGAAAAGAACAATTGTCGAAGCCTCCTCTGAGTAATATAGAAGCTCTCATGGAAGAACTCGTTCATACAGAGGACATTCAATTGGCTTTGACAATTTGTGTTAAATGAGGTTAATTTTTGTTGATTTGTATGAATATAAAAGATTCATGATTCCTTTAGAGGCGAAATTAATTGGTAAAAATTTCTACTGCCCGTTGTTGGGTGATTTCAATCTCTCCTCAATATATGACTGCCCTTAGTATCCCTTGACTTTTTTGTAACTCTACAAATGAAGCTATAGGGGTGTCACGGAAATCTCTAGAGACTTGAAGAAATGTATGTGTAAACACTTGGATTTATAGGTTCATTTGTGTTCCTTACTATGAAGATAGGGAAAACTGAAGAGCTACAGCTACTAGATGGATTTCCTTTTTGAAGCTTAGTTGAGGTGATTTGAGGATTCAAGAAAAGCGCCTGCTTTGTGCAGCGAGCTTTGAACCCAACTACATTTCAACACTTACTACATCTCAAATTTAGTAGGTTATGAATTTTACTCTCTCTAGAATCTCTAGAGTTTTCTGTGACACCCAAATGCAGTTTTTCATGCTCACATATCAAAATCTCTAGACATTCTGTAGCAATGTTAAAAAATTGAGTTTCAGCTATTCTTATTAATAATGAAAGTATTTCAAAATACTCTTCCTATTCTTAATGTTCTGCCAAGTGGCTCGCTTTGGCACTTCGTAAGGACCACCATAATAATTTGAATTTAATAGTAATGTGTAAAGCGTAGATCGCATCAACCAAATTAACAATTTTAAAAGTTTAGCATATATATATATATGTTGAACACTTAAGATTAATATTATTGTCAGAATATCGAACAATAAGAGCCCATTGAAGCTGGAACTGGTGGCGCTTGTTTAACTCGTTTCTGATAAACTGGACCAGTCCCAGAGATATTTAAGTACGTAAATATATTTGCACAGACAAAGGCAGTCAGCACTCAAGTCTGCTCACACACACACACACACACACTGAGCTCCATAAATCGCTCGAACGTGCAAAATATTTCCAAAAAGATTTGCCTGTTGACTCTGGGCACTTGCTGCCTCTTCTGCAGTGCATGCACCATTCCATTCATTCATCACAGACTTCTTCACTTGTTGCCAGCGAACAATCAGAGTCAGAGTCGGAGTGGCATATGACAAACATATTCGTCACATGCGATTGCCATCTCAGCCAGCACAGCAGACCCATATATATATATATATATATATGTATGTATATGCACAGATGTGTATACAAACATCATTTTGTAGTCGGGCCAAGTTTACGACTTGCTCTCGTGGCCTTGTCGTTGCCTGCATGAATGCGAATGCCGCCGCACCTACTAGCTATGAGTACCCGCTCCATACGTGTAGTAGTCCCAAGTTTTTCAGGTACTGGTACTAACCCTAACCCTCATACTCTTACTCTCAACTCACTGGTATCAATGGCAGAGCGCCAGCGTCAAATGTTTGACTGCGGCATTCGCATCGCTCTCTCCAGCTCCATAGCATCCCATACTCGTAATACTCATACTGTCTCGAACGAAGACGACTAATGAGCAAAGCGGCTTTTGTTTGCCTTTTTCTTACCTCTCCGCGCCCACAATATCCCCCGGCAGCATGCCTATGTAAACCGGTTGTTGCTAATTTGGCAAAACACAGAAAGATACGTAAAAAACTCAGAATTTAATATCTACTTTGATTGGACGACGCTTATACACTCTTGCACACATTGATAGGATGATCAAATACTTAGGAGATGACAAGTATGAATGAATTTGAATAAAAAAATCTTCGGTTATTCTTAGTGCATATCTCAATGTTCATGGCTTCTATGGTTTATGATGCTTTACGCTGTACAACAACATTCGAGCTTATAGGAAATTTATAATCGAAAGTCTTCGTACAAATAAACCTAATAATGACCAAAAAGGAATACTAGCTTCGGCTTGCCAAAGCTTATATACCATTCACATTGTAAATACATATATAACCGATCTATATCAAAGTTGGTCGGCGGGCGTGAGACTACAGTAGATACAAGGGATACAAGACGAATTTTGTTTGACTTGGATAAAAAACAGAAAAGTTAGGCTACTAAGTCGTCATTCCAGAACTATAAGATACAGTTGTCCGATTTGAATGCATCTAGAGCTTAACTAGCGCAAAGACCTCGCTTGTTAGTGTATCACAAGAGTGAGCATTGTATGAAATGTTTGCTTTTGTTGTTGTCGTTTTTGTATTTCTGTTGCCAGCCTAAAAATGGCCAAGGAAACGAAGCGTGTCTTGAAGTCTTTAACCGAGTCTTCGACTCAGTGTATCTTTAATGTTGGCAACAGCAGCAACAACAACATCGCTTGAGCTGATTAGAGTGAGTTGAAAGTATCTTCTGATATAAAGATGGGGCAAACTTTTAATTTTGCACATAATTAAAGATCTGCACGTGTGTGCCTTTATGTGTTTATGTTTATATTTGTGTTTCTGTGTGGGTGAGCGATGTGTATGACTTGTGTACGTGTGTTCTGTGTACGCGATGGTATTTGCCCTTTTGGCCAACAATAAATGTTCAAGTTTAACCTTTTGGCATTGCTCTTTACGTAAACATTTTTAAATGCTTATTACGGAATGCCAGAGCACGTTGCAGATTTTTGTTTACATTTTTCTCAATTGACGGCTGTCTTATTGCTCATTCTGATTCCTTTTCGTTTCTAATTTGGCATCCACCTTTTTTTTATTATTGTTTACAAGTACTTTGATTTGGTTGTGTGTTCTTTTTTCAATTTTTTACAATTCCTGTTGGGCAGCCAGAACTTGCCAAGCTTTGTTTTTGAGTTCACTCTGCTGTGCTCTCGTAGTTTTGCTCTTTTTTCCCAATGCCTTCTGTTATCGGTCAAGAGCTGCGGGATTGTCTTGGATTTGGGCTTCCCACCGACTGAGTCATCGCTTAGCTATGAGACTTGCATTCCAAGCAGTAAATATTTGCCCATGGCTTATGCGTTTCATTGTCTTCTTCTGACTCTGGGCTGGAATGGCAGATGGCATTAAGTGCTGAAAATCATAGGGTCACTGTCACAGTCACAGTCACAGGCAGAGTGAAATTGTGGCTTGGATTGCTGCTGCTATTACATGTTTCATAATGATTGCATGTTATTATAAAATATAATGCAGTATACAGCGTGAGCTCTTTAAACGGGTTTTCAAACAAAACAATTGTCGTTTTGGTTTGATCGAGTTTGTATGTAATGTGAACCGCCGACACGTGCAACACCTGCCGCCTTAACAGTGCAAATCAAAATAATTATAGACCTGCGGTTTTGTTAATTAATGAAAATATTTAAAATATTTCCCACAATGCTTGCGGCTTTGTAAGCGATCTACACAAATCATCACTTATATACTTATATACATATATACGAATAAATACGATAAGATCATGGTGGAAAGTACGCTTACAGCCAACATCGATTGATTGGAAACTCTATTGACGTCATCGATCAGGTTACAGTCGAGGATATCGTTAAGTGATTGAGTCAGTGATGGCTTAAGTAGGGGTAGGATTATGGATTTCATATCTGCCAAGAACTTATATATATATCATAAAAGCAATGTTGAATATGAAACCAGCCCCAGCCGCTGCAGAGAACAATTCTTGCATACTCCACTGGCTTGATAGAACAAAGAGTAATGAATAATTAAAATGATTGCAGCATGCAAATGAGGAAAATTAAATGAAAATTTAATGTACATATATATATCATGAGTTCATTATGGAAATATAACAATTCTCATTCAGGTGTCACATTAATCGGATTCAAGGTTATTAAAGAAGACTGTGAATATTATGACAATGATTAAAGTTTTTAAATTAAAGATTTCTCCCACTATCTATACATATGCGGTCATGTATTTTTTACTTATTTTATGATACCTCAGGCTTCCCTTTATTACTTGGACTTGATTTAAGAGATAACTCCTTTATAATTGCAGTTTATTAGGTCCTATAAGTTCATCTTCTACATTTTATGCAGTCAAACCCAAATTAGCGTGCACCAGTTCAAGATGAGCATTCTTTTATATACATTTATCCTCACGTTCCTTCCACTCTTTATATAATTTATAGTAGGGCTTTTCACTTAGAGTCTCTCTAAGCTATTATGAACGAACCAGAAGTGGTAGAGCAGATCCCCAGAAACTTAGCACTATAGTAAAAATCGAAAATTCGTCTCTCAAGCCCTTGATTGGAGACGATTGTTGGGTCTAAAATAGAAAGTTCTCGCCACTTGTTCCCAGACTTTATCCTTCTGCTTTTAGGCGGTTAGACTTGGTCATTCTCAATATTGTCCTTCTGGTTCCTAACAATATAAGCCTCATCCTCCCTTATACAATTTTAGCCTGTCCTCAGTTCAACTTGAAATTGTAAAATGTATATCATTTTCTTCTCATTGTTATAATATCCTTTAACTTCTTTGAGAATCTGTCACCTCTTGCTAGTCTTTGTTTGATATACTTTTCATTTGTCGTCCTTCCTTTTGTCATGTTAGCTTTGGCTTTGACTCGGGTTTGCTTAGCCAACTTGCCCTATTCAGCCTACGATCATGCATATTATAAATATAAAAGTAGTCCAATAAAAAAGCCAACTCTATTTTGACATATAATCTTATAATGTTAAATTTATAACACTGCCTCAAAAGAGCAATTCATCCATTTATGGGAAACCCTATACTTTGCTAGCCAAATCAAAAGTAGACGAGCCTTTCTGTGATACATAATTAACAACCAAATTAGCTTGTCTTCTTCCGCGTGGGTATATTACGAAGATTTCCATACTTCTCATACATTTCTTAAATGCTCAACTAAATGAACTCATAATTATGAGCGAACAGCTATTGTGCAAACGCTTCGGCACTGCCATTGAGTGCACTTTAATCAAAGTGCTCTCAATGGATTCGTTTAATTAAAATTCCAAACTACTTAGTTTCGTGCATCCCACACCTGCGTGTGCCTGGGAAACAGACTTGGGGTGAGAAATGACGCAATGAGCAATGAGCAGACCTAGACGGGGTGGCCAAGTGCGAAATAAATTGCCGCCAAATGAATGCTGCAATTAACCCGAGCACTAACAATGGGTCTATGGATAATTTAAATTATATTGCATGTGCCATTTGGAAGTCATCTGCCTTGGCCAAATAGAAACATCCGTTCTCTAATGGCAGCACATTTAAGAAAATAATATATATGGGTTTTTTTGTAGATATTTCTTGAGTTCAGCGTTCCCTCGCTGTGCGTAAATTTTGGTCACGGTCACTGCTCAGTGGCTTGGAAATGGTTTCTATATATAAACATGTCTCCCGCATGAGATCATAAGACACCAGAAAGTTGCCAAAAATAAACTATCAGTGAATGGAGAGTAGCGACTAGTAACTTGTCAAGCAGCCTTTAATCGCACTTGTCACTCAACGAGGACAGGTGACAGCGACAGCCAGAGACAGACATACTCATTATGAGTGCCATCACCATCAGCATCATCATGCTGCTCATTAAACAAATACATTGTTATTCACATTCATTTCAATTGAATTCGTCATGAATCATTGCCAAAATTCTACCTTGCGAACGCTTTTAAATGAGCCAACTGGGCGTATGCGCAACATTTGACTGTTTAGGGTCGCCGCCAGCATTTGTCCCCAGCACGTTTACGTTTTTGTGTGTCAATCGGAGGGGTGGGCAGTGGGGCGTGTCTCAGAGTTGACTGTTTGCCATCAATAAGCAAACTAAATGAACCTTTGAATGATGCGGGGTGAAGTCACCATTGGCGAGGGACAGGCAAATCCTAGTGGCACATGCTTATTGCCAGGCATAGGCATAGGCATCGGCATCACATTGCCTAGTGGCCGTAGCGCCATCGTGTTTGCTCAGCGCGTTTTAATTAGTTCGGGTTAGAAGAGGCGCTACCCAATTTTCGCCTTTGTTTGACTAATTGACCGCAATTTGTGCTCAGCAGTCAACCGAAACGCCCAGCCACGCCCCCCCTTAAGAGAGCGTCCATTCATGGGCAATCATAGGGTTGGCGACAGGGCCAGCCGCCTTTTGGGCACGTGTCTGATTTATTGAATTCGTGGGACGTGTCCATACATTAGCTTTGCCGGTGACAAACTGCAAACTGCGTTCGCAAACTGCATTCGCAAACAGAATTTCGTATTTACGCTGAGCAGCTGATGGGCTGCTGATGAGCGGGCTGACAATGTGCGGGTGAAGGGACAGTAGCTTGGGCTTTTGCCATCCATCATTGATTTATGGAGATTGATTGAGGAGCACCGGTGGGGCGCAGCCTGTAATAAATGGGTGAGATTTTGAGCCCAGAGGTGACAATATCATGGATTAGTCATATTTCAAGCAGCGCCTGCAGGGCAAATTCGATGACGAATGACAGTTGAGCGATATGGAGCGTGGGACTGTATGAATAGCTAAACCGAAAGCCGCTAATTTTACTTAGCTCAGTTTGGCAAATGTAAGGCTGTGTAAATATTCATAGCATTTACTGCGATTATTGTGCAAATATTTATGCACGACTTGCATAATTCCTGGGGGGGAAGCGCGGAGCGGGCATAGAAGACGGCCAAAGCCAAAAATAGTAAACAAAACTCTCATAGCGTTAAGAGTAGTTTATGGAAATATAGTCGTATGACACATACGAATTTCCAGTTGAAATGGAAACATGTGGTTATAAAGCTTAGATGACCTCGTTAAAGCTTGAGCCCAAGAATAGTTGCCTTACCTCCTGTCCACTATTGTATTGTAAATGTATTTCAATTTGACAACATATCTAAATACTTAATTTAAATTCTCTGCTTTCTAAAACAATATTTACATATCCTCTCCCAATGCTTTTCACACCTTTTGTCTGGACAGCTTAACCTGCAGAGCAGCCGGACATACCGCCTGGGTGGGTGGGCCAGTTGACATGTTGACATGCCGACAGCTTAGCCACAGCTAACTAACCAAGCTGGCCAGAGCACAAAACCGGCAAGCATTGTGGTCAACACGACGTATCAACTAGTTCGCTTGATGGATATTTCGTATTTGTCTTGAAATTGTTTAGCAGTTGCCATTGCCATTGTGTTAAATAACTTAATATCAATCAATAACCAATACAAGCTTCAGTTGAACGACGGATTAATACTTTATAAAATCTAAAGATATTGTTTTTTTTTTGTTTTTTTTTTTAAATTAAATTAGATTATCTCCAAAGGGAAAACCCTTTTCTTGCAAAAACTTATGCAAACATATTGTCTACAAGCATTTACACAAAACCTCAAAGAAGGGTAAAAATTGGCAACTTCCTCTAACTCAAGCACACTGAGCACAATGTTCTACAAGTTCGCAGCTGTAATTTCAACGCAGACAATGGGGCGTATGAGCAACTTGTTTTGTTGTTAAATTGAATTAAGGCATAAAATTGAATTAATATCGTAGATAATTTCAAATTTCAAATTCAGACATTGCGTTTAATTCAATGTTAGTTGCCGTCTTTTGAAAATTTTGGAAATTTAATGCGCACTCCGGGCCAATGCTATAAGGCCACTTAATATTTAATGTAAGTGTGTGTTTGTGTTGATGTTTGTGCGTGGCTCTCCAGAGAGCTATGTAGGCTTTGCATGCGTGTGTGTGTGTGTATGTGTGTTTGCTTGAGCCTGGCATTTTCATTAAAACTTTAAGTCACTTTTGGTGCCTTTATTGGATGCCACTATTTTGCATTATTCAGCAAACTGCCGCACACACGCACACATATGTACTTATGTACACACATATATAAATGTTGGCTGTGGCAATCCAGGGTCCTTATCCCTAGTAGTGGGCCCAACAGGCAAAGCAAATAGACGTGTGCGAAGACATACAAGCAAATGCCGAGCAAACGAAATGAAACGAGGCGTAAGACTTGCCAGGCACACATGAGGCACAGACCCTGACCGGGATCCATGCTTACAATCAGACTAAGATAGAGACACGAGACTGAACGATGAGAAATCAAGCTGATGCGCATTTGTGTGTGCGTGTGTGTGTGTGTATGCTCTTGTTGAGCCTACATTTGAACTTTGACATTCGTAGGCATCCCAAAAACTATCACACAACCACATGCACACACAAAGCAACAAGGAAAGACCCGACGCCGCCCAATTGAAGCCACAGTTTGACAAACAGCGGTGGCAACACGCATCCTGGGCATGCAGTCACAACAACAACAACAACAGCTCTAGTGTAACGACAACAAACACAAAAATCATTTGATAGCGCCTAGGAGTGGCATCACTTCTGCTGCGCTAATATTGACGCACTTCAACTCTGCATACACTGGGAGAGCAACCGACACATACCACTCACTTGAAGGATAATCGTAGTCAAATCTATGTATGAGTTCTTTTGCAAATATGAGTTGATGGTGAACGATTTTAGAGTTCAAACAAAGCCTATTTAAGTGATTATTGGGATTGTCAAGGATTAAGGTCCACAAAGTGACAACTTTTTGTTTCGATTCATTCTTTTTCACCAGTTCAAAAATAGCCCGCTTTGAATCTGCTCTAGCGAAAAGTTATCTATAACTGCGAAGGATATAAATAGCCAAGCCGATTCAACAGCAATCTTAGTATGCTGAGCATATTCTATTTGTTTTGGTTGGAAAATTTACTTGTAAACTTGAGAAATTTAAATTAGAAATTTATATTTGGATATTTTTATTCGAAATTGGACGTATAAGTATTTACATTAAACCTTGGCCTGATAGACATCTTAAACGAATAATGCTAGTGGATGAGTTGGTATAAGCTTCGCCATGGCTTACTCCACCCAGAGATTGTTCTTCCACGTGCCCTTTATGAACGAGACCTACAAGTTTCATTGCATCGAGGCGTGCGTCATGCTAAAGAGTTATCCCTCTACCACTGATGGTCGCTGCTGGTCGATGGATGAGCGAAAGAAATCGCGCTTTGTGACCGATCTGGTGGCATGCAATACACCAGTGCTGCGTGGTGATGACAATGATCGAAGGGGTTCGGCAGGGAGTACATCTGGCCGGCGGAGACGAGGACCACCTGGCGGTCAAGACGGTAAAAGCGATCAGAACCAAGGAAAGGAGCAGGCCTATAATCAGGGAGGAGACTATAACCAACAGCAGCAGGACTATAATCAGGGAGAAGACTATAACCAACAGCAGCAGCCAGGCTATGGTCAAGGAGATCCTCAGACGTAAGTTAAGGCTCCACAATAAAATTAGGTTTTTAACTTTGGGATACCAATATGAAGAATAGATAACCAAATTGTTAAACAAAATAAAGGATAAATAAGAACGCAGCTAAAGATTGACTTCAAAGTTCAGCTGAAATCCTCGCTAACAAGCTTTTAATGTATCTTACCCATATCAATAGCTAATTTCACTTCATCCTATTATAGAGTCTGGCACTTTAGAATTTGCCCTATTCTATTTTGAAATATATTTTTCTCGGTGTACAAAGTACGAATAGCAGCGACAATAAGCTGACAGCTGGTGGAAAGCAAAACATACACATAGACGCACACAAACGCATCGAGTAACTTCCCGAAGGACAACATATTCAGTCGGCGAGACAAATTGACAGACAATTTAGCTGTCAATTGTGTGTTTACTAGTTGGTTCCTCATTGGCGGTCTCGCTCGGTCGCGGTCGGCAAAAGTCTTTGGTCTAACCAACATCCAATATTTCGTTCAGCCTGACAGCCATTTATATAGCATATGATCCAACACCCGCACCAGCCACTTGCCACTCCAGCTGCGTTCCTTATGCATGTACGAGCAATGAATGCAGAGCAAAATAGACATTTGATGGTTCATAGCCACTGTCGGAGCTGGAAGCGGGAGCACTTAGAGGGCGCGCAAACAAAGTGAATTAAAAGCAGCTCAGAATCGTTTATGAGACTCTCGGCAGCTAGTCAGTAAATATATATACATATATATATATATATATTGCTTCTGTGTGTCTGCGTGAAGAAAGTGCTGTTTCCTTGGCACATTTATCATACGGCGCATGGTCCTCGTTGACATAACAATTAAACCAATTGGCCATGCTTAAGGCATTGCCTAGACCAGGCTGAGCTTGACCGGGACTGGGGCTGGGACTGGGCTACAGCAGTAGCTGCTGGAATCTGCCAGTGCCAGACTGTTAGTAAGGTAGTTCATAATCTATTCCAACTCATATTTTATAACGCCGCTTGGCAGCGACAACGCTCCCCGGTCTAGGCTTTGCCCTAAGATTACCCAGCTGCTACCAAACGCCAACTGGCGACCACTCTAAAGTGGCTGCCCCTTCAAAGTAAGCCAGCTGACCGTTTTTCATAGCACAGAGCCCTTGGGCCACTGCTCCCCACTCTCTCCGCCGCTGGAACAGCTTAAAACTGCTTAACAACAATATTTATGTTTTAGTTTGGCAAGACATCCTGAGCAGCAGCCATCCCCGGCTCCGCCAGCAGGAGGCGCTGAGTGCATATAATTTCGTGAATTTCATGAATTTTGTTGCCTGCCTTTGACTTTGGCTTTGGCGCAACTTTTGCAATTAGAACTGCAGCAAAGTGGCCAAGTGGTTTGGCCATTGCTTTACCTCCATCCCAGGCTAATGGAAGTTGCCTGCTGAGAACTTTGTCAGGATTCCCCCGACCCCCTCTTGCTAGGGACTGACACTTGTGTATTTGTTGTGTATTTTAACATGTTGCTACGAGTATATTGTTGGTCTTCTCGTTTTCGTTTTCATTTTCATTATCATTTTCATTTTGCTTTTGTAATTTTATGTGCGGTTTTAGCAACTGTCACATGGACGAAACTTGTGTTGTTGTGTTTGGTGTCCCTCGTTACATAGTTTCCAACATCTGCACTGAACTTCATGTATCTCTGTGTGCCTGTGTCAGTCTCACTTTGTTGTTGTTGTTGTTGCTGCTGGTGTTTTTGTTATTATTGTGCCTAAGAACAAAAGCATACTTTTCGACAAAGAGACGAAGCGGAACAGGCTGGATGAAAGACTACTGGGAAGCTCTTCAGGCGATGGTCATGAGATGTAGTAACCAAAGTAAAATATATAGCTTAACCTTCTCTAATTCTGTGCTTTTAAATTTATTTGATTTGATTTCTGATGTTCACTCGTCGCAACCTTATGAAGGTTTGCAATGTTTTCCCACCACATTTGCCGCCCTTTTCATGTTTTGCACCTTTCGATATCCTTAGTTCCAACACGAACGCCCATTTCGTGTCCTTTCCACTGAAGTTTGCCGAGTTTCGAATGGCAATGGCCGTTGGAAATCCAAGTTTTGCAAATATTATTATTAGAAATTCAGTTATTCGTCCTTTTTACAAATGTATATGTATGTATACGAGTATGTTGCAGTCAGTCAGTCAGTCAGCAAGTGAGTTATTCAAAGTCCGAGGCTCGGCAGCTGTGGAGCTTTGCAATATGCATGTGTATATATAAACGTCTTTCCTCAAGGCCCCTTGAAACAAATAAACAAACAAGCCAAACGTTCTCATTTACTTGCATTGTTTCTCTCTGGCTTGCCCCACTTTGGGTGTGTGTGTATGTGTGTGTGTGTGTTGGCGGCTGTTTGTATGGCTGTGTGAGGCGCATAAATTTCATTTTTAACAATAATCAGAAAAGTTGGAAGTGCTTGGCCCGCAGGCCATGCCATGCCCCAGTCAGATCAAGATCTCTCGCATAAAAACCAGCAGCAGCAACAACAACGATGAAAACGAAACACAGAACAGCGAGGAAATTGTGTTAATGTAAATATCAACAACAACGGGAAATATGCATTTGCATAAGAAAAAAAGTGAAAGTGCAACAGAGCTAAAAATGAAAACTGAAAGTAGGCAGCTGGCAACGCTTGCGATGACGATGAGTGCCCACTCAATGGCCAAGGCTGCCATGTTACGCATACGCCCCATGTAACGGGAAAATCGCATTATGCATTACGTGAGCCCAACGCTGGCCATATGCTGTTTGAGTCCGGGTTTTTGCCGTGTTTCTGAATCCGGATCAAAGCTGACATGGACGCCATTCACAGCTCCATGCACCATAGAAGTAGAGTCCGGGCATCGGCAACGGAAATACCAGGGAAAAACATGGAGTAACTTAATTACAATGCAGTGTGTGCGGTCAGTGAAAGAAAGGCTGACTGCTATTGCATGGCCATTGATTTGGTTTCACAAGGACCCCTCAATTATACAGGCCAGGATCCTGAAGTCAGAGTTATGCTCATGCTGAGGATATATAATTTGCTTATCCTCAGAACATTTTGTTGGCATTTCAACATTTGCATTCTGTCGCTCTCTGCTGCGTCTCTGGTTTTAGCTACGTGAGCTGTTGACAAAACAGACTCTTTGGCATATGAATAAAGCCCAGCAAACACAGGGATAACATAAGGATAACACTCTGTTGCTCTGGCCTGGCATTCTAAGCCAATTAAACGTTTGTGGGCATTTGTGCCTTTGTGGTGTTTGGCATCAACAAGTTTTACAGCAAATACATCGTAAGCAAGACTTTCACATTGCTATCAACCGCCTAATCATTGTCATCATTATCATCAGCATCATTGGCCAGGATCCACTTTATGAGCATTGCGTGCAAATCAATATTGGCCATGTCCAAAGCACATCTTACCTCGCTGCATGTTCCCTCTCTCGCAGTATCTCAATCCTGTTTTTTCTACTCCTCTGTGATCTGTGTTTTTGTTTGCCTTTAATCACATTTGAGATAAGTAGTGGCTTGTACCTTGCCTTTCATGGACCTGTCAAAATTTCCATTTCAATTAAAAGCTTTAGCTACATCCATTCCGTATTATCAACATTTGCGGTTTCTGTTTGCGCGGTCGGCCGATATTAAAACGCGCTGCCAGTCGCCGTCCGGACAACCTAACACTGATTGCCATGCCAGTTTATCAGCTGCTGGTGGCCGCTGAACAGGCACATGCACAGCGTACAGCCGACAGGCTAAGCAACATATACAGCCTCGCGTCCTCTCGCTCAGTTTAGGTCAGAATCGATGTAGGTGGGCGATTCTGGTGCAGTGTGGATGGTCCTGGGCCATTACTGTCGGGTATGTGGCAGTCACTGCCTGTGCGCCTTCTTCGCTTAGCTGACATTGATGGTCGGCCATATCACCTATTAGGCACTGTGGCAGCCATATCAAACCGTGCAGTCCTTCACCAGCTAAGTGGCCATATTAACCGCTTGAAAGTACAGCAAGAGGATTCTGTATGGACCGTCAATATCAATTAACCTCGGCTCGGTCTAGTAAATGGCAGTTTAGATTAGTTTGTTGTTTTAGATATTTTAGAATACTTTGTGGATTTGTTGAATATTTTGTTGAGAAACAAATGCATCCACTGAGCTCCACCGTTTGGTAAGGACTTATAGCTGGGGACTATGGGAAAACAGATGGGAGATTATTATCACCGATCAGTGATTTCAACAGGAGAGGAGCACGTATTGTCTTTCCAAATATTCACCTCCAAGATCTCCTCCACATGTAGAGTCGTGTCATAAGAAGGGTGCAGAGTATCTCCTAGCCTGACACTCTCTGCAGCAATATTTTCATTTTATTTTCTAATGAGTTATAATCGACGTTTAGTTGCACGTACAGAGGGACACCAGAACAGCAGCACCCCGCACCTGTCTGCGTTCTCGCTCAGGCTGTGGTAAAATTGTCGCTTTTAAAATTTAATTTGCCTTTGTGCCATGTCCCTTGTCTATGTTGGGTTGGGTTGGCTTCAATTGTTGACCACTTCGGTTGTTTGGCTTTGGTTTAGGCCGCCTGCTCGGTTGGCCAATGCAATAGCCTGATATGCAGAGTGCTCGCTGAGGTGAAAAAACAACAGCAGCGGCAACAGCAATACTGAATTTGAATTTGCGGTCAACATATGTCCTATGAATAATGCACACATGCCGTTTGTGTAATATCTGTCCAACAGTACGATTTTAAATATTAAATGAACCAAATTACAGCAGAGTGCTGAACGGGTTGCAGGGCTGTCCTTTCCCAACAAACTTGTATCCAGTTGAGCTATGCTCAGCTTTTCATTAGTTTAGCCAGGACCCAAACACGGCAGACCCATTCAAAATCCAATTAAAATGGCCTTGCTTAACCAAAAACCCAATTACTGTGTCAAAAATTTGACCTAAAATAATTATCATAACTTTGTGTCGCAGTAAAACCTCTCTCTCTACCTGAGCTAAATTCAATTTGTTTTGCAGAATATTGAAAATGGAAAAACAAATTTGCCTTGTGTTCGATGAGCCGAAAAAAAATTACTTTAAGCTCATCATTTGATGAATCCATAAAAAAAGTTATATATATATATGAAAAATATAAAAACAATCATGTTAAAAATTTAATACTTAATCGCATTTCTAGCAACAGATGGCCGCAGAGAGAATACAAAATAAAAAAAAAATGTTGTGGATCAACAAACCACAAAGCGAAATCGAGCAAATTTATTTATCAACTTTTTACATGTGTATTTTATATTTGTTTTACTCCTTTTTTCCATGTGTGTCCTGCTACAACAGTTTTGAATGCTCCATTCAGGCTTACAACGGTAGCTGCCACTTGTGGCACAGTTATTGTTATTGTTGCTCAGTAAAAACAGTCTGTACGTACGTGTGTGCTGGTGTGAGAGCACAAATTGAGATTATTCGCCCAAAAAACTTGCAATTTCCGCTGGCTATTCTCAGCCAAAACATTTCATGTAAGTTGCTGCCCTGCCCATAACCATTGACCCTACCTCGCTCATACCTGTCTCAACATTTTCGGCTTCAATGAGCCTTTGTTTAGCTTGGCAGAAATAGTATCTGGTACACATGCATACTGCTACTACATTGAAAAATGTTAGCATACTTTTTGGGTACTTTTAACTAAAACCAAAGCACAATATTTATTGAAATTTCACAGTCAAATTCAAAATTAAACGTTTGAGTGCATTTATGTCTTTCTTGGCATTTAATTATAGACAACTTCAGCCCTTTCAATTAAAGTTTTATGCGTCCTACCCTTTGTTGTACACCTAAGTCTGTTTTTACACGGTAGATTGGTTCCAGAAGAAGCCGTGTAAAAAAAAACCGTGTAAAAAAAGACATTGATCGTATACAAAAATGGGTGATTTGTTCCTAATCTCTAAAACCTATTAAAATTAGTGAAAAACAAGAATTTTTAAGAACAAGAATTCATGTTTATTTTATTAAATCAAATATATAATGCTTATTTTCACAAGCATAGTAATTAATGATAAAAAAGATATGCACTCTAATCTTAAAAGTACATAATATAAATTAAATGTATGGCAAGTTCAGGAACTAAACAACTATGTTGTGAACGAAAAGAATAGGTTATTCATTTTTAAGGTAAAAAATAAAATAAAAAAAAATAAAATAAGTGATAATCATAAATACAGCAACATAAATTTAATTGCTGTCGTCATCAGTTATTCGCATTCGCTTGCTTCGAACGCGTATACATTCACTATCATCGCTGGAAAAATTTTGAACTGGACTTTCTCTTGCTCGTTCGGCATCTACATTTTGAAAAATGAACTCTGTTATGAGCCGTTGTTCGCCAATTCTTGCTACCTCTTTGTATAATTCCTTGTAACGAGCCATACAAGAATTCAGCTCACGTTGGAATTGTGCAGCTCTTTCGACATTGGGATCATTTTTGTGATATGAACATACTTCGCAAAAATTAAATTTGACAACAAAATTTTAAGTACATAAAATTTCAAATCGTGCTAAATGGAATAAAATCGTGTAAAAAAAATTAAAAATATTCAATTTTCAAACCGTGTTATATCAAAACCGTGTAAAAAAAGACCGTGTAAAAACAGACTTAGGTGTACTGGTATTTGCAAAGATCTCATTGTTGTTTATATCGAGAAATTTTTAATTACTATTTTTATGCTCGTATTCTAGCAGAGTAAACGAGTATATTGTATTCGTGAAAATGTATGTAACAGGCAGAAGGAAGCTTCTAAGACCCCATTAAGTATATATATATTCCTCATCAGTCGATCTAGACATGTACATCTGTCCTTCCATATGAACATCTGGATCTCGGAGACTGTTAGAGCTAGAAAGACCCAATTTGGTATGTAGACTCCCCTTGTGGGGCGTCAGATCAAGTTTGGTTTTAAATTTTGCATTGTGGGGTCGTGACCCCCTCCCGCTCCCACTCATGCAAACCGCAAAACTTTATATTTTCACAAATTTCAAAGCATTTAGTGAAACTCGGTTTGTATATGTATAAGCACATAATCTGCTTATCACTTTTGAGCCTGTCGAATATTGAATAAATGCTGAGTACGAGTATCTTATAGTCGGAATATCGACTGTAGAGTTCTTACTCGTTTCTTGCTAAATATACATTTTTCCTATGCAATACAAAGTTTTAATTAATTTTTCTTCATTGCTATGTATTTCTGATAGTTCCAGCCATGCATAGCCCTATCTCTTTTTTTGCCATCTTCCCGTTTTTCCTTTCAATTCATCTTTTTGCTTAATAGCTCCTCGAATTGCCGCGCTCAGACGCTGTCAATGGTATTTAACGATTTATTAACGCTAACTGGTTGTCCTGTTACAAGGAGTCAGCCAACTGTAGCATAAAATAAAGAAATATATAACTTATTCATGTTATTTGTATAAAGGACAGCTGCTTTATCACATATCACGAAATATGTTTCCTAATTACTCAACCGCTTATTGAAACCAAATATTCAACGTTCAAATTGCATGTTTGTATGGCATTCAAAGCGTTAAATTTGTTTACATTATTGCTAAGGTTTATTTAAATTCTTTCTGTTTATTCAAACAAAAAAACTCATGCAAAATTTCCCCCGCCGACAAAGGGAAATTACTGAGTTATCGTGATATTCATTAAAATTAAGACGGAAAGCAATTGCTAATAGATCAATATTTGATTAATAGAAAACGGTTTTCAGCCCACGTTCAAACTCAACAAGAATGACTCAGCAGCAGCTGCAAATGTAGCGCTGAGTTTGGGTATTCATGGCACACTTAGTCACAGTGACAGCGTTCTGGAGGATTCCAATGATAAGTTCACTTTGTTTATTTTGTATCAAGAATTTTTGCTGATAAGTTAGAGTTTTAATAATGGAAAGGAAATACCCATATCTATTTCCATCTGCGTGGGGTGTTTCGTAAATACTGAGCCACTGTAGCTAAAGGAAATTTATTACTTTACAAGAATTATGAATCAGTTTTGCAACATTATTCTTTAGGTACATAGTTCCAGCATTCACAACTAATTCTAACAGTGGTAGTATTGTGAAGTTGTTTGCATTGGGCTGCTGATTGTTTTCCTTACTAAGAAATCTCAACAATGAACTCAGAATTAGCAATATTAGATTGCCTGTTAAATGATCTTCATCATAAATTGACTTAACTTGTTGTAATAGGAATGAGGAAACACTCTGAAAAGGAAACGATAAATCCAAAAAATTTTGGTGTTCCTTAAGACTTCCAACATATTCCAAGTAATTCTGTGTGGTTATCAGCGCAATGACGTTTCTGGAACACGCCAGGTCTTACTATCGCTTCTATTTGTTTTATAATCTTTGTATTTGTAAGTTATTCATCGTCATGAGTTCTGCCAGCTGTGCTGACACTTTGGTGCTGTCATATTTATAAAGTGAACGACGCCCGCTCGACTTTCAATCTACTACTATCTGGCAAACAGAACGGAACAGAACAGAACAAAATCGAATAACAAGTATTTGCTTTTTAATATATTAATAAAAGCCAGCAAGAACTCGAGTACGTGTGCCTTTAAATAGTTAAATATTTATTTATTATATTTATATTGGCGTAAAAGTTTTGCTGGGAGTCCTCAATGAGCCTAACCACTTGGCCCATGGCTGTTAACTTTCAACAAGCCGCAATAATTTCGAGCCATAGACATAGTCATGGACATGGGCTATCCGAAGAACAAATAAGTGAAGAAACAGCAAGAGCAAAAATAGCACAAAATGTGAAAGGAAGAAAGTAATTCGAAAGTTCACCGCAAAGCAAAACATGTAACAAAAGCCAAGAAAAATTGAACTCAACTTGACGTCTAATTTAAAACAAACCTCAAAGCCAAACCAAACCAAACCAAACTGAACCGAACCGAACCGAGCTGAATCCAAACACGAATCGTAGCAGGCGAAGCCCAAAACAAAACCGCAACAAAATTTACAACTTGAAAAGTTTTTCTGTGTATGCTTTTCGGGGTCAGGAGCCTAGGGTCAGGGGGCGGTGTCAAGTAATTGAGATCAAGCTTGCAAAATAAAAGTTGATTCTAGCCAAGTCAATGGCAACTAATGCGCCATCCTTGCCTTGCCAATTGCAGGGACACAAATTGAAAGTGACGGAGATGAATCGCTCAACGCTGCCAATTGGCGGCTTCAAACTTCCGGCTCTTCTGTTCCTGCTGTGTTTAGTTGCGGCTGTGAATCCTTCCGTTGCACGGCCCTCCACGGAGAACGAAGATGATATAGCTGTCCTACCACCGGATGCGGATAGTGTGGAGGTAAGCGAATGTTTATTTAGATAGCCACATAGAGTGTTTGCTAAATATAAATTCCACATTCCTGCTGCAGGTGCATCATGTCAAACTTGTCGACGGGGTCATGCAGGAAGATCATCCGGTGGTCATGTACAAAGAGGATTTTGTCACTGAGGATTATGGTAGGTCATGGAAAAACCAACTAAAGTAGTCTGACTCACTCAACCCTTCCCGCACAGACCCCAATAAGAATGACACCAAGCCCAACAAGCACAACAAGTTGAGGCATTCACAGCGCAGGCGTCATCATCGACCAACAGTTGTGGAAGAGCCGCAGGAGATCCTTTTCGATATACTTCCTGATAAGCCCATTATAATGGATGACAGTGATGAGGCCGCCCCGTTGCCTTTGCCTACAAAGAAGGAATTGCTACAGAAGCATCCAAAGAAGTATCATAGTCGTCAGCGTCGTCAGGCCTACAATCCTTGGGTACGTTCATCAAGTGCTGGCTACTACTACGACAACCGTATCCCGCCGCAGCCCTATCTGGCACCTTACTATCTGCCCGCCCAGCTGCAGGTACCCTTCCAGCGGTGAGTTGAGACAGGTGTGTGATTATGTAAGAATGACTTAACAACGCATTCAACCGACAGCTATCCGGTGGCTGGCAAGAAACCCAAGTACCAGGGCAAGCTGTCGATCTGGCAGACCAAGCGGCCAACTAACCCAGACCCAAACCAACCCATTAGCATTGGAAGTCGCGATGATTTCGAAAACAATGAAGACGACCTGTTTCACGATTCCAACCCAGCAAATGCCGATTTCTCGATATACAATCAGACCACTCCTAGGCCTGCCCCCGGCCGGATAAGCGGTGGCGGTGCCAGTTGGCAGTCCCCCCCTGAGACAGGTGAGTGTACGGTGAAGACATTTCCATTGTCAAATTTCAACGTTTCTTCTCCAGTTACAGAATCACCTCCTATATGGGGACGCAGTCCACCACGCAGTCCAACACGTAAGTACTCGAACATCATTAACTAACTTTTAAGTATACTTAGTCCCTAGTAGAGCATTGCAGAGCAACTTTCCATTCTTTCATACTCCTCCTGTGAATAACCCAAGCTTTCGCCTTTAACCCAACTTCTATCCTGACTTCTACCTCTGTCCATTCTTGTTACGCCGCAGAGAGTCCGCCCAGCTGGTCACCACAGCAGCAACCGGTGACAACGAGACGGCCAGCACCAAGACCCGCCCCCACCTCACGGCCCAAGGTGACGAACTGCGTCTGGGCCATCGTCAATTGTTGTTCGCAGGGCAGCAGGAAGATTCGGTACAATTGTTTCGAGGACTTTGGCTGCCACGGCGCCTTCTGGGGCGTCAATCCGTGCGCGGACAATGTGCGCGATGGTAGTATCTCCCAAGTGGCGAACAACTTTCCCATCTAGAGATGGGGCCGCCAGCTTCATGCTTAACAGTGGTGTTTAGATTTTAAAACAGATACAAGTGTCCACCAAAAAAAAAAGAAAATAATAATAGAAAAGAGCCCAATACAATTCATTTTAATATTTATATAACATAAGTCTTAGTCGCATAAATAAATCAAGTGCTTATCGTTTTGGTATCCATGCCAATAAAACATTCTACTAAGGAAGTGCCTACGTAACAAATACTTCTATCCTCTTGCTTTGAAAATGTCATTATATGTTGAAAACTTATCATCTCAGTCCCAATCTCCAAATGGAAGTTCTGCTATAAATATGAGAATTTATGGCATTGCTTATTTTGAGGTAGGTGCATTATCAATGATCCTTTCTTGAGTGTTTCCGTTGCATTTACGCAGGACTTCAATTTAAGAAAAGGCTCTGCCAAGCGTGAGCTGATTTTCCCACCGAACAAAATATGATATATATGTAGCAATATAATCGGAGTCATATGTAATCTGAGAACTGCTTTGTTATTGCATGGATTTCTGTTGGCTTTCGTGGATGGTGTCGTATCCATTAACTAAACTACTGACCATTTACTAATCACTTGCAATTAGCGCACAGTTAACACATCATTGACAGATGCAGATCTCCAAATCTACCACAAAAGACCCATATGAATGCCATTAATTGCATACCTATTCCACGTATACATACTTAATTACCTAATACACAATACGTGTTCAATTAAAACCCAATTAAATAATCACAATCACACACACATTTCTGAAACAGCAGTGGCCACTGGCAATTTCCACTGTCCTTTATCCTTTCATTATGCCCGTAGTAGCAGCAGCTACTGTAAAATTGCAATTCCCTTGCCAGTTGCCAATTGACATAACAGGGTCTCTGATTACCCAAAGAACAATTGTATAACATGCTCCAAGAGTTGGAATTACCAATCAACATACACGCACACGCACATACATATGGAACACTCACACAAATACATGCATGCATGACCACCACACTCAAGACAATTACACAATGAATGCATCATTCTAGGCTTTGTCTGCGGGCATTAAGTTGCACTTTCATAATTAGTCGAGATGAGTTAGTTAAGTTAATTAAACTAAATACACATGTTATTCTTTTTAAGTTGCTTGTTGTCCCTATGTTTGCCACATTGTTGTTGTTGTTGTTGTTGGTGTATTAAGATGCTTACCAAAATCTAAAGAAAGCTTAACATTTTGATGAATTTATAAACATTTTGATATATCATGATTAAAAAAATATATATAGGGAAGTGTCACGAAAATAAAGCACCAAGTAAACTAACGATACTATGGGAATCGTTCAAATTTTGGGAGCAACTTTTTGTTCATGTCTGAGATCCAGAGATAAATCACAAAATTTACTTCAAATCTAGAATCGTTATGAACCCTTCTAAAACGAAATAGCTAGAAAGCTAGAAGAAGCTAGAATACCCTTGCAGATGGCATCATAATTTTGATACGATGTAACGCAAATAAGTATAGATATTCTTGATCAGCACGGCAGGCTGTATCGATATAGCCACGTCCGTATGTGTGTCTGTCTGTTTTTATGGGAACTAGTCTCTCAGCTTGAAAGCCATCGACTTGTAATTTTCACCATAGGCTTCTTTTTTCTGTAAGTTGCTCATATGTAAAGATCGGACAATTATATCATATAGCCGTCATATCAAATATGAATATAAATTAATGAAAACTTTGTACCATAGATGGTGCATCCCGTGGGTCAGAATGTATTTATGTAGGCACAAATTATTTGAAAGAAACTAGAAGGAAGATGCTTTGCTGCCTATTGCTATTGCTGAAGTAAATACGTTTTGGAAACCTGTTATCGGTCTACTTAGTTTTCCGAACTTCTTGCACTTCTGCAAGGGTATATAAGTTTGGGTATCCGAAGTTAGCCTTCTTCTTGTCGAAATCTAGGTTTGTCTTAAAATTTTAGTAAGCACCTTATGAAAGCATTTGCCCGTAGCATGCTTCCGCTGCCGGGCATTAACATAATTGTACGTGCTCTGCTGCTCTAGCTGTTCATTAAAGTGAAAATTAAGCCAGTTATTTATTAATTGATTAAACACAGACAAACAATAGTGGTTGCGCACACGTACTCACACTCTCACACATACACACACAGCTGCATGTACTCACTCACATGCAGCTCTTACTCACACTCTTGCATGCATTTCCATGGTCTTGCCCGAAAGTTTATGTGCCGGCACCTCTTAATTGCAGAGAATGTTGCCATAGCTGACACCTTCGAGCCCGAATATGAGGCTGAATTACCGTTGCCCCCGCCCGTGGTGGCGTCATCTGCCTTGGCCTCGGCTCCGGTGCCTGTACTGGGAAGTGGTGAGTAAGAACCACAAGTGCAATTGCATATTGGAAGTCCTAAGTAACTGTAATTCGACATTCATCTCGTTTCAGAGAATGCTCTGCTGTATCCTGAGGAGCCAAGCTTTAGGACGGGCAGCACGTGTCATCGCGCCACAACTCTGTGCTGCCGTCTGGGGAACCTCGGCTCTTTGTACGATTGCTTTCAGCGGCAAAAGTGCGAGGAGAGCCTAGCTGGGATACTCTCCGCCTGCTCTTAGTTTCAACCAGTCAACCAGTGGTCACTCGAGTGCCTTTCAACTGCCAAGTGCTCACCACACACAGGCGGATGCGGTTGCGGTTACTGGCCGCCCTTAAGTCTGTCTATGTATGTGTGGTCGGTGTTTCTATCTTTGCAACTGTGTGCGTGCTGTTGCCCGTGCTCGTATGTCTCCTATTCGCATTTACAATTAAGCCTTAATGAGTTAAGTATGGCAGACAAGCTCTTAGATTTAACTCTGTTTGTTGCTTTCGCCTGCAAGCCGAGCTAGGCAAGCTCCGTTTACATTATCTACTATAGTTGGATGACAGAAGATGTCCTTCCTAAATAACAGTTCCGAAAGAATGTCTGCAATATTCAATTTTTAAGAGAAATCCATCAGATACTTGAACATAAATATGCCTAAGAGCAATCTAGTCAATTGTTTTAGTTCATTTTTGAAAACAAACATAGCTTGATGGTGTGAACGCAGCTTTATACAAGTTGAATTTAGATGCATAAATAAGAAATGGAAATCATCACTTGGTTTGTTTTCCTAGAACAGGGTCTTGGCCTTAATTATTCGGCGACAGCTTCGGAGCAAGCTTCTCTGCACATATCTGTTTAATTTTTCTATTGCCATGCCTTTACCCCTGAGCCAGAGGACGAGTGCTCTACTCTTAAGCACACATAATCTTAGACAGGCAGCTACAGCTTGACAACAAATCTCAGTTGAGTCAATTTGCCAGTCTTATGTCATTTCCCGTGGTACTTACACACACACAGAGACACATGCAGACCATAAGGCGATTATGTTTGTGGCCAATATAATGACCTCCCTCACACTTCCCCGAGAGCCACATACATGGTCACCACATCCACTCGAATTGTGTTTAGCTTAATAGATTCCCCTTCGGTATGCGGAGGAGCGCATTCAGAAGCCTTGCCTACTTGTGGGCGCTGTTCTACACCAGTCTACACCAGAACCCGCCCCGCACCATACTGTATTGTACTTACCGCTGCCGCTGTCATAGGATCTGGATGTGGAGCCACTGGTATTAGATCGTTTAATCTCACGGCGTCCCATGCTGCTTGTGGTTGGCGTTTGTGGTTCCGCTTCTTGTTGCCCCTGTTGCTGCTGCTGGATGCTGGATGAGCTGTTGCTGGACACGCGACACGTGGCAAGGAGTGCAAAAGCTGTTGAGGCAGCCGCCTTAGCTACAGCCGAGTTGGCTTCGGGCCTGTGGCAATTGCCGTTGCTGCTGCTGCTGCAGTAATTGCAGTTCAGTGACGGCGTGGAGGTGGTGGTGGGGCTGCTCCGGGCCAGCAACTGGGCAGCACTACGCGCTGATGGATTGCAAGTGGGCGGGAACTCAAAATAGTTGACGACCTGCAGCTGATTGCTTAGCAAATTTATGGCTGGTTTGGTGGCCAAGCAGCCGCTGCTGCTGCCTGAAGTCTCCGCTTTGTTGTGACTGGTGGGGCTGCAGCTGAAGCTGCTGCTCTTTCGTCTGTGCTGGTGCTGGTACTGGTACTGGTATTGTTGTTGGTTTTGGTTTTGGTTGCTGCTGCTGTTGGTTACTTGGCGCGGCGTGGGAGGCGGTGGGGGACAAGCGTTGTTGATACTGCCACTGCTGGAGGAGGAAGACTTGCGCAGTGATGCTGGCCTCAACCCCTTCACAGGGTACAATGGGTACTATCGACCGGCAATGCGCACCCAATCGCGGTGGTCACTGTTGTACCAAATGCCTGAAATGCAAGACAACACATTCCTTTTCAGTCAAAGTGAAATATCCAAGGAAAAGCACTTAGTTAATGTGAATTTCAACTAATTCAAGTGGATTCATGCCCTGTATGACCCGCCTGGATACTTAAAGTAAATCTTTTATCGATTATCGAACCGTTATCGTGGCCAGCTTTCCAAGTTCCTCAAAGCGCCCCAAATGCACTTAAGGGACACTTCAGCTCGCAGTTGGGCTAGTGTATGGGGCGTATGCGCAATGTTAAGGCTCATAAAAGGCAGAGCGCCGCCATTAGCAAATACCATTTGGGACAGCCATCCCTCGACCTCGACCATGGTCAGCATCAATTTTGCCAAATATTTGGCAGATGAAATCATTTTGCGCTAATAAAATTTCACGCCCCTTTGGGCGTTTCATTGATTTGCTGTAAAAGGGAAAACCAAACAACTGACCACGCAATTTGGTCGCCACGCACACACACACACAAGCACACATACACACTCTAACGTGGCGTCGGAAAATGCGCTTAATGGACGCGTTGTTGTGTTAAATATGCGTAAATTAAGATTGAGTCCGTGGCGTATTAAATGCTATGATTGGTTGCTTTATCAATTGGAGCTGAAACCCAAACTAGAAAATGAAGCTCAGGCTTATTTATCATTGAAACATCATAATCTCACAGTTAAGCCTGAGGCATGCTGATAAGATCAAAGGTAAAAGTAAAAGCAACTAAACTGCCCTCAATTTTACTGCAGTGCAGGATTAAAAAAATGAAATAAACAATATTTGCATAAAGGGGGTGAGCATTAGACGGCGGATCAATACTGCAACCAGGAGCAGAACATAGCTGGGTGTTATGGAATTTGAATTTTTAAACAACTTCTTCTGGAAAACTACTATGGACATGAAAAATTCACTAGAAGCACTCTAGTGCTACAAGCTAACTTAGCTGAGTCAAAAGTTCATCTCCCATTTCTATTTCTATGGAACAGCCATCACCCCTGCTGCATCTATCTTAAAGTGCATAGAGAATTTCTTTTAGCTCTGAAAAAAGGTATTCCTTGAAACTTTACAAATCAAAGCCGCAAAATGCAATTAAGGCGTTGCCAAGCGAAGCATAACAGCAGAAATCGAGATACGAATACAAGAAGAAATGGAAATCAATAGCAATATGTTAGCCGTAGGTGGGATAGCGGTTTGCCATGGCATCAGCACGCTTCGCTCAACAGGTTAGCTGGGGAGCTGGAGCTGTACCCTGCTGATTTCTGTTTTTACAAGGGAAAATCAATTGATTGGCTGACATAATCAAATAAGCTTATTGAGGTTGCCAAGACACAGTCGCAACCAGACCATTCCAGACCGAGCGAATGCTAAATGAAAAATGTGTAATGGGAAATGCATTTGCCAATAAACTTGTTTTCCTTTATCAAATTATGGCCGGCAGAGGCAGCCGCAGGCGGTAAATCAGCAACGCGCAAATGAGGTTTCAACTACAGCAGCATCATAGTACAAGTACAAGGAACAGGCGGCAATATGGACATGGGAACATAGAAAGAGAGAAGTAGATAACCACATGCCATGTGGCTTGACAAGCTCAAAAATTGTGGACGGAAACCCACAATGCAATTTAAATGCAATGGAATGCCTTTTAATAGAGCCAACGTTGGACTCTGGCAAGTCATGTCTGTGCGCGTATGTGTGTGTTTTTGTCCGATGTTAGCAATGATATAACAGCATTATACATAGAAATGTCAAAGACCACACACACACACACACACACAGTCTGACAGACAAGCATATATCTGCCATTTAGATTTGCAGATGCGATACGAAGCGAAGCAACAAGCTGCTCAGCCTGAGCCGGAGCCGGAGTCCGGCAGGCCAGGATGAAAGAGGAAATTTCAAAGAAATGAAAGAATTGAAAGCAGCGGAAGAAACTCATTCTTCCACATGTTGCCTCTAATCGGTTTTGATTTGAATTACCATAATATGACACCGGCTAGGATACAGGCACAGACAGAGACAGACCAGGCTTCCACACAAAAGGCAGACACAAATCAAATGTAGGACAATAGAATACTCTACGAGTATATTGAAAAACACAATGCAAAGTGTTGACGTTCGTTGAAAGAGAGATATCACTGCCATAGAAAGAGTTTAAGTATTCAATATGTTTGACTAATTTCAACTTATATGTGAGGACTTTCAAACAGGCAGATTGTTCCTAGGCAGGACTTTAACCTGTCTTGAAATCTTACTAACTAATGAATCGTTATGAATAGTTAAGTGAATATTTGAATCAACTAGCTTTCTAATAAACTCCACTCCTAAGATTCTTTCTTGAGGTGATCTTTCTTAAGAAACGAAATATTTAGAAGCTTGACTAAAGTAGCTATATCGGTGCAGTTCTTCCTGCTGATCAGGAGTATAAATTCTGATTAATTCCTTAATTAATCACCGATTTCCCATGGCTATGCAAACAGGCTGACATAATTATAATACTCTCTGCAAAAGGGTATGGAAAAACCAGCCAGGCTGGCCAAGGCATTGAAGGAGGGATTAGAGCTTCAAATTGTTGGGCAAGTCGCAGTCACGCTCGTCGCATACATAGATCAAAGCCCAACACTCACACAAATGCATATATGTTTGTATGTACATGTCTGTGCGCTGTGCATCATCCTGGCTTAAGTCTGACGATGCCCAAGCATCATCAATGCTTTTTAATCAATTCTTCGACTCAGACAAAAAAAAAACAAGCTGAAAACGAAAAAAAGGAAAAATCTTTTGGCATTGTTGTTTTTGTTCTTATTCCTGTTGCTGAGCAAGTGGAAAATGCGAGCTTTCCTTTGAATGCTGCCTGAGAGCATGTTTTCCATTTATTTCGCTATTTTGCTATTTGGCGTTTTTCCTCAACGAATCCTTGTGTATCCCGTTGTTGCTTTGATGACAGCAATTTCTGCCCTAGTGGGATTGGGCCTGGGATAGGATGGGATGGGTTGGGTTGAAGGAATGAAATGGATATCTGGTTATGTCAATTTTCTAATGATCCAGCAAAAAGAAAATCCGTGTTTGACTTTGACATTCACATTCCCAATTAATTTTAAAGCGCATTAAAAATGCAAAGCGTCCGCACATTTATGCCACTCACTGTACTCCTGGCTAACCACCATTAGGAGGACGACAACCACAAGGAGCAAACGACACACACTGTTTTGTTGTTGTTGTCCATTCAGTTTGATGGCTGCATGTTCATGTCCATGTGCCCAAATAACGCCTTGGACCAGGCTCATAATCCCGAACAGGCGCTCTACCGGCTCCACCTGCGAAAATGGGATTTAATTTGCTAATACGCTTCGTTGAGTGGAGCAGAGCAGAGGCAATGGAGGACAGTGGCTGCGGCAAGACACAGGTGTGCTGACAGGTAAGTCTGGCTATGATGGTTTTTGTTTGTTTTTCATCTCTTTTGTTGTTTTTCATCGCTTGAGGCAAATTGTTGTAAAATACTTTGGGCATGATTTTGTAGCATTGTTAACATCGCCATTTGGCCATTCGGCAAATTTTCCATTTTCCCCATTCTCAGCTCATTGCCAAAACACAACTTGGCTTTCACATAGTTTCTGGGCGTGTCGTCATCTACATAGTTAAGCCAATGTAAACTTTTTTAATTTGCAATAATAATAAAAAATTTCACTTTTTTGGTTGAACCGCCGCCAGGACCAGGAGCAACAGCAGCCAGGAGCTGCACAAGAATTTTTAGAAGCGGTCCACCTTCAAATAATTCAACAAGTTTTATGCGCTGCCATCGTCGCCTGGCATCCACATCTACTCCTGCTGCCCGAACCCACCGCCTGTTCGGGCATGAAAATATTTGTGGTTGCTGTTTCTGTTTTATGGCAACCAAAACCCCTACTCCCCATACACAGACGCACCCACCCGTACCCACACATGGGTCGCAAGTTGTTGCCGATGCCAATACCGATGCCCGGGAGCATAGTTCTAAGACCCATTTGATTTATGGGCGGAAATGCAGGTTGGAGAGTTTTTAGAATTGCGATTGAAAAGCGGAACTCTGGGCCCTGCTCAAGCACCTGTTAAAATTTATTAGAGGTTAAACTAGCCATAAAATATGTGCGTCCAACTGAGAGCAGACAACCTTCTGATGAAGTCGAAAGCAACTGGAAATTTGCGTGCATAATTCAGGAACCGACATGATTTCGATTTGATTGTATTCGATAAGCAATTTATAAAGAATTTGTTACAATCAAATTTGAATTTGAATGAGAATGAGCTGAGAAACGCATATTATTCTGGATACTCAGGATGTCCTGAAAATTGATAACTCAATGAAAAACAAGAAAGGAGGGCTAACTTCGGATAACCGAAGTTTACATTCCCTTGCAGATTCGGTTGAAATTCGGCCAGCATACGTGGAGGTTTCTAAGACTGAGACTTTCCAAATTTGATTTAATTCGGATAAAAAAACAAGAAAAAATGTCCGCTATACTAAGAGTTCATTTCAAAGTGGTCGGTTATATGGGAGCTATATGATATAGTGGTCCGGTCTAAAGTTTTGACATATGAGCAGCTTAAGCAGAAGTAAGTCTAGAGTCAAAATCTCAACTCGATAGCTCTAAAACTGAGAGACTAGTTCGCATAGGAACAGACTGACAGAAGGACAGACAGACGGAAATGGCTATATCCACTCGCTTTGTCATGCTGATGAAGAATATGTATTCTTTATGGGGTCAGAGATGCTTACAAAAATGTTATACCCTCTGCAAGGGTATAAAGAGTACTTTAAAAATTGTGTTTGCATGGTTTCATGACTTTGTATGTGAATTCCCAACAATTCTTATAATTATATCTTATAATTATATCACCAATCCAGTCATAGCATGTAATATAATTGTCCCTTCAATGTTCCTACCTCAACCTGTTTCTTCTTATTGCCTTCCACTTAGTTTCTTTAATTTTGATGCAAACCTCATTATCTCCCCTCCCAGAGAGCTACACAGCCAATACTAATCGCAATCTGGCCAATGCTTTCGACTGTTCCATTAGAGTCACGTCTGGGTCGAATAAATGAATGTCACTCTCGTTTTAAATTCGAGCTTCTTGCCAAAGTAACTCAGGAGCAGAGACAGCAGTGACATTAACCCACAAAGGACACACACAGCGCTTTGCTTCCTGTTGCCTGGCGTCAGTGTTGCCGAAAATCGATTACCGCACAGGACATTTAGCAGACGAAGGAGATGGAGAGACAGAGGCGCTTGAGAAGGTCGGGATACCTAAACGAGAATGAAGCTCTCCGCCAAAGGCGATGGCAACACGTGGTTGAACAAAAAAGAGTTGAGTGTGCTTACTCTGCTGCTGGAATAAGGAAAGAGGAGTTCAAACCATTGGGATAGTCCTACCCTATAAAACAAGTAAATGATGTTAAATTCATGATAATGTAAGTTCCGATATGCCTTAGTCTCTTAGGATAGCTAAAAGCGGCCTTCACAACTTTCATGAAAACCAAATTTTGAAAATATCGATCATGTTGGGGACTAGAATGTCTTGGCTCAGATCAGGTGATCAGGTGTGTAAGATTGTCTAAAAATCTATTGAAAGAATTACAAGGCTGCAAGATCCGGGCAAAGACCGAATTCACAATAATCAGTTGTACTCCAATCAATCCATATCTGCGCTCCGAAGCAACTCAAGTGATTCAAAAGCCTCCACTGCGTCTAGTTGGGCTTCATTGACTTTCATATAAAAAGCGAGTTATCATTGTTTCTAATAGATATGACGAATGCAGCATATTCGGTAGGCACTTAAAATATGATTATCATATTTCAATGCTTGTCAATATCGTCCCCAGTCCATATTGTCCAACTGAATGGCAGTGTTATCTCTTGGTCGGACACACACTTAGCCAGAACTATCGCTTAGTATATGTCGACCTTCTCACGCTATTTTTCAGCGCTTTCAGTTAGCCTCAAGCGTTCGTGTTATTGTCACCAGCGTTTTTTGTTGGAAACGCACGGCTCGCTGGCGCTTGATTGAATGAAATTCCGCTTTGTGTGTATGTGTGGGTATGTGTGTGCATGCATGTAGGACTTCACACAATGAACACATACATTCGTAGGTATTCCCGACTCTGTGGTGGTATTGATAAGGGCCACACAGCACGTATATATATTTACATATGTATATCTGCATATACCAATATACATACAGCTGTGTAGGCTTGGGCTCGCGCTACCCATGACTGTCCCCAAGTTCCTGATGGCCTTGGCTAAAATTTAAAATGAACACAGTAGAAGCAGGAGCAGCATGTCCTTTCACCTGCGGCAATTGCTGCATATGTGTGTATGTGTGTGTGTGTGAAAGAGTGTGTAAGAGTGTGGTTATGCTTCTATTATGAGCGGACTGTGTTTATTTAAGCCGCATGTGCAAATATAAAATGCCCTTCAGTTAACACAAAATGCAAAAAAAAAGAGCCAGGTGGAAAGATTATTAACTGCGAGAGCAAATGTTATGAGTTTAATTAAATTAAGAAAACTATTTTCATAATATGGTCAGTTGTCTGTCGGCAGACGTTGATGCTGATGGCAAATAGCACGAAATATAATGTGCTATGAAATTTCATTTATCGCACATCCGACTCGCTTATTTACTTAGTGGCTGTTAAATAAAATTAAAAATACATATCCTCTGGCATGCTATGGTGGAAAGTGTGTGCAAATGGCGGCAGTGTTTCCATTTCCGCTAATTGATTTATGGCATTTAACGGGTGATTTCCATTTTCTAGTTCAGAGACAAACAAAAAATTCCTGAAAATTATATTCAATGTAGTTTAACGTCCATTAAGGTGCCAGTTACTGCTGGCAGCAAAGTTTCCAGTTTACATAAGGCGGACGTTTTAAAATATCAAATTTAATTTAGAGCAGTCAGTTTGGCGTTAGATTAGCAGAACCGCTGCGACACCCCCTAGCTCCTATAAGCACACCTGCCAGTGCAAAATTCAAAGCTTAGCTGCTTAAACGCCCCCTTATGCCGCCACCTGCCACCCGCAACAGCAGCGCCAGTTGCCAAACAAGTTAATTGACTTTGCAAAGTCTGTTAAATGCATGAGCTGCAGGAGCAGCACAGCAACAGCATCAGCAGGAGCAGGAGCAGCTTGAGCAAAAGTGCCAGCCATGCCAACCATTCTGTCTGATGTCTGCAGACATTCTCTCAGTGCCGCCTATTCGTAAGCAATTCAATGTGCAAACCCAAGAACTTTGCCGTTCATGACTGATTTATGCATTCGCATAGATGGAAGCAATTATGCAACAACTGTCAGTATCAGTTGTCTGTATGTGTCTATGCCTGTGTGTGACTTGTCCTTTTCAAAATTAATTACTCTCCAAATGGATTCACGGCAAGCACAACTACTTTCATAGCCAACGCCATCTTCATCAGCCCATTGCCATGCTATTTGGCGACTCTTTTTGTACATTTACTTCATTATCACTACACAGCAATTTAACCACAGCTCTTCCCCCTTCCCCCTTTCTACATTCTACCGCATCAAATAGAATGCTGGCTTTATGCCGTTGCCCTGCTCGGTCTAGCTGGCAAAAGCAGCTCTAAAAATTTGCACGTCATACGCACACAATTTTTACGAGCATTACGCAAACAGCTGGCTGCCGCCTCCCTGCCCCCTTCCCCGGAAAAAGGGTTGGAGCAACCCTTTCTCTGCACCCTAAGCAGCTCCTCCTCCTTGCCCTCGCTGGGGTATTTTATGTGCAGTGTGGAATTGGTAGGGAATTTTTACGATGTGTTTTCAACAGTTGCTACGTGACTTTTCACCAGGCAGCTCTCGCTACAGATTTTTCGGGACACTCCAGATGCTCACATATCTGTTCGCATCCACTTCAACAGCTCAACAACACTGATACGGCCAGTCAACAGTTGGCCAAAAAAAAACAGAAAACAAACACAAACACACTAACACACACTATTAATTGCATGCTTTGACATGAACATGACAGCTGAAAATGGAAATGGAAACGGGAATGGAAATGGGAATGTAAATGGTAAAAGTGTGCGGCAAATGAGGGCTGCATGTGCATGGATATCTATAGCCAGTAGCCAGTGGATGGTTGCATTTTTAATTGCTTTTGCTTAAAACTGCACAAACTACATGGCTGTGCAGCTATCCGCCCCCTCTACCCTCGCATTGCAATTAGAAAATGTCTGGCAATTTTTGGACTTTTTGTCAAACAGCCAACCCAACCGCCCACAACCGCCGGCAACCACAACGTAAATCCACTTGCGTTGGCAAAGCGTGTAATTAGCCTGCCATAGGATCGAAGCGTTAAAGTCGGTCGGAAGCCAATTACAATTTCTATTTGGCGAACATAAATCACAGATTGCAAATGCACTGTAGGACAGCGGAAAATCTTTTCGTAGTGCGAAAGAGAGAGGGAGGGAGAGAGAGACAGTGAAAAAATCAAATTGTTGTCTTTCCTACTTTTTAAATACTTTTTGGTAGCATTTTAGGTAAACCCTTCAAATGATACTCTTTGGGCATATAGTTTCCCATATTGTCATCTGAAATAAAGTTTCACCTGCGAACCTGCGAACCAAGAGAGGAGTAAGAACGGGCATCCCCCCAAGTTATTATTCATTACTCAACCTTATTACGAGCAGCAGAAATGAACCTGCAGATAATTAAAGCCGCTTACACCGCTGCTGCAGAATGGCAAGAACTTTTCAGAGTCATCTTCATTCTGTATTCACAAAGGCTCAATCTCCATGCAAATAAAATATGCTCGCCATATGTAAAGCTTACGCAATATAATATAGTTTTCCATTGTCGTCATAGTCGAGCACTTACCGATTTAAACATTCTCAGTTTCTTTCACTTAAATACTGCACCAAAACAAAAGGCACAATAGAATTGAAAAAACGCGGAAAACAAATGGCATTTCATGCACTCAATTTGCTATTGCTAACTGATTTGTGTGTGTGTGTGTGTGTGTGTGAGTGTGTGGGTGTATGTGGGCGCGTCTGGCCAACAGTTTTGATTGTGACCAGTGAATTTTGTGAGCAACCAAAACTAAGCTGCCGGCTAGAAGACTAGGCAAACACTAAAATAAACTAAAGCTAAAAGGCAACATTAAAAACCAAAATCCCCATTAAAGACGAGCAAATAGTAGTTGCTGCTGCAGTTCGAGAGTCATGCGAACTGGAGGAAAAGCTGAATTGCAGAAAAGAGCAAAGAAAACAAGAAAGGAAAGCTAGATTCGGCTTGTCGAAGCTTATATACTATTCACATTGTAAATGCATTCTATTAGTTCGATGATATATATGTCCGATGTAAATCAAATTGGGCCTACTCAAATGGTTATAAGCAAATGGTTATAAATCTGAAGAAATCGGTTATATGGGTACTGTAAGATATACTGGCCTGGTCTGTATGGATCTTAACCTTAAGTAGCGTGCAGATATATGAAGCATTTGGTAAAAAGTTCTCCCCTTTAGCCGTTATATATTTGGAAACGCCTCCTTCTGTGCATTGCAATCTTGCTGACACAATTAATATATCAACACAACTCTTTGCGAATGGTATAATAAAAACTACCAACTTCCGCTCTGGGGGTATCTGTATGGGTGTGTATGTGTGTGTTTGACATGGGAGTATGTGTAAGTATGCGATTGTTGCGAGTGTTAAGGCACTTGAAGTTTTACTTCCGTTTAAAAATGTCGACACAGACACACATAAATGCACACAAAACCGCGACTACATAAATATGGAATGCGAGTGTAAGTGTGAGTGTAAGTGGAACCACTACATTTGCATATATGTTGGTTTTTTTTTTTGGATTTCTGCAGTAGTCAACCTACTAAGAAACACGAAAATAGTTTTTACTGAAAACTTAAGAGTAAAATACTGTAAAGGTTCTGCATAAACTCGAAGTTAACAAAGTTCATCTGTTTTGCATGTCATTGTGTTAAGTCAATTGTTGTCAAGGTCACAACTGATTTTAATGAACTATTATTGTCTAAATTTTAAAGACAAACATATACCGGAGAAGCATTCAACTAAAACTCTAACCGATTTATATCACTCTCATACTTTCATATAGCTCAATATCTGTGTGGTCTCTGAACTCGTCGCTATTCGTGTAACCCACAATGTTGCTAAGAGCTTTATGCCCAACCACCGTTTGTCCTGCCGCGTCGTCTAAAATGGAATCCTTAGCCGATTTCGGTGAGTGAGCTTGTATGCCAGTGTTTGTGTTTATTTGCCTTGCTATCGCCATCGCCACTCTACCCAACGCATTCCTGCTCTGCTATGCGCCCGTGTGTGTTTCTGTGTTTCTGTGTGTGTGACGATGCTTACCAACTTTGCAATTTTTATTCGAGTGGTGACAAAATGTGGACGTGGGAATCCATTTTTATTTTCAATTTTCTTTTTCTCATACATGACAAAGTGCTATCAACAAGCGGCTGACGCTTTAAGCGTCTGCCGCTAACAAGGGAAGAGGAAGGGATGGGACGACGAAGTATTTGCCTGTTGAAATATTGCAGGCGCGCCTCAGTCGCGCCGATATTAAAGAGGAGTGTAAAAAAAGGATACGAAAATTGAGCGATGCTTGCCTAAGTTTATATTTGTGTCTGTGTTGGTGTCGGTGTCAGTGTGTCTGAGCCTGGGTGCGCGAGTCTAATAAGGACTAAGCATGTGGCTTCTGTATACGCCTTTCGCATTGATAAAATGACAAATGTTGTCGGTGTCGTCTTATGAATTGACAGCCAAGCAAAAGGCAACTGCGGCTTGAAATTCGAAGACGTCGATGTTGTCGTCGAGGAAGCACGAGAAGGACATGCAAGCTGCTCATGGCTGCTGCTCGACATTCTCAATGCTAGCTGCTGCTTCTGATACCCCACATTGGGAGCGTAGAGACTAAGAGTCAGACAAGGCCAGATAGAAAGGCACGACCGGGACCAGAACAAAGGCAATTGTACTCACACTCAGGGGCGTCGTCCTGTGTGCTTTCCGCATGTATTTTTGTTACACAAATGACAGCAGAGCTGGAAAAGTGCACTAAGGTCCTTAAATTGATTTGGGAATACAGAAAGCAACTGAAGTCAATGGGTTTCTGTCATATAATGATCTATGAAAAGGTTTGCCAATCCGTAATGATTAAGGGACTCAGTAGATTCAACAAATTGCAAGTTAGTATAAAGGAAATTGTCGTGGAGATTGAGATGGATGGCTCTCTCAGCTAATTTGCAATGAACTATCGAAATTTCATTCAATATCACTCAATTACGGATCCTGAGGAAGATCATTGTGGACTTGATAGCTATAGACGACCCCTACTCGTTGGGATCGCGAATACCCTACAATATTTTGGTGTCCTTTGTATATACATGCACTGCTTGTTGAAATCCAGGGTACGCCCATGTTCATATTCGGCACCATCGTATCCGTGACCATAGCTTGGCATTGTTTACATTGTAACATTAACTGTTAGTCTTGCATGTTTGATTTCCCCATCCTTCGTGCTAACCAGCTGCCTGCTCCTAATTCCAACCCAGCCAGGCACACAGCCAGCTCTAACTGCCACTGTTTGCTGGCCAAATAAATTATTGATAAAATGAAGGTTTAAAGTGTTAATTAAACGCATACGCATACACACACACACACACGCACACACATACACACACACACAAGCAGTGAGCTGCACATTCGAACTCCCATTCCCAAATTCATTTGTTTCAGGCCCATTTTTTTGCGACTGGGTCAGAGGGGAGTAGAGTTGGTGGCTCTGCATAATTTGTACATTTTCAGCTGGCCGTGTCCTTCGTCCTGTGGCGCTTTGCTTTCCCATTACAGCTTGTAAGTGCTCATTAACATAAGCCGCCAATGTTGTTGGTGTTGTTATTGTTGTCGTTGTTGTCGTTGTTATTGGTGTTGTTCTTTTTCTTTGTGGTGCCTTTTTGTTTGCTTTACTTTGCTGCCAGGATGTCCTTTTGCCTGGATTCGGACTCTGTCAATTGTCGAAGCTGCCGCTCGCTGGTATTTCACATTTAAATTAATTTTAATATAAAAAATCCAAAAATTAAGCAAATCTTGGGCAATTGCCGGTTTATGGAATCAAAAGACACTGCCCCATAAAAGTAAACAGCCACCGGGGCATGGGGGACGGACCCGGCAGTGGATGTGAATGTTGGAGAAAGAAGTGAGTGCGCCATAAACCCAAATATAAAAGTTAAATTAAAAAATAATATCAAGTAAAGAACGGACGACGAATACGAAGATGAAGCTGAAGATGTAGATGTAGATGAAGAAGAGACGTCGACGTTGGCGATGACGATGACGGTGACGAGGGCATGGACAAGGACGAGAACGACGACGACAAAGCGAAACGAATTACGCATAAAAAGCCGCAGTTGAATTTAGGGATTGAGCTTTGGAAGTTGTCCTGGGTTAAGGATGAGAACGGGGGGAAGAGGTGCTCCACACAATATATGCGTAAATCTCGACAAATTTCATGCGGCTCTTGTTGTAGTTGTTGCAGTTCTTGGGCGTGTACTATAACAACAACAACAACAGCCAAATCCAAATGAGCAGAGCAGAATAAGAAAGGAAGGGAGGAAAATAAAAGTCAGGCAAGAAAAAGCAGCAAAAGTAAAAGAAAAAGCGGCACTCGTAAAACTCCCGCACACATGCACAATGTGTGCGTGCGAGTCTTTAAGTTTCGCTGCATTGTTTCATTAACTTGGCCCCAACACTTCCTTCCTTGCCTTTACCACTGCCACGTTTCCTGCTCCTGCTCCGACTGCTGATACGGCTGGCAACTTTTTATGGATTTTTAAATAGACCTCTGACACTGAGATCAATGCACGCTTATCCAACACCAGCACCCTTGCAAAGCCTTTGTGAGACACCGTTGATTTGCTCGTCAGTCGTGACGTTAAACCTCGTAAATCCCCTTTGTCTGCTCCAAAGGAAATAAGTTATAATTATGAATGCTTCTTTGGTTTTATGCCTGAGGCGATATGCAAAGATTGCCACACTGGAGAAGTATTTACTTTACTTATGCCTTAAGGCTGGGGTGTTTAGGGCATGTGGCATGTGTCCCACCCTTTATTAAAGATTAGGTTCCTAAGCAACTGAAGAGATTTGAGCTTACAATTGAAATATGTCAGACTGATAATAAAAGACTATCAGCATTGATGCAATATTACTTAAATTTAGATTTTTGAAAGCAACTAAAACAAACCATAAATACAATATGATTTTAGTGTTTTCAGATTTTTTAAGCTGCATCCAAACCAAGGCACCTCTAATATAAGAAAATCTTTGCAACTAAAAAAGAAACAACAAGAAGAGAAAATTAACTGAAGAACGCTTTGTGAGCGTGAGCTATTTGTACTGTGAGCAAGGCATTTGTATTGTAGCCATATGATGCAGTTGCCAGATCCGAATCGGCAGAGGTGGAGTTTTCTAAATTCAAATTTGGTTCAATTAGGATTAAAAACAGGTTCATTCTAAATAGAGCTATATGATATAGTGGTCTAATTTTGATGATTTTGACATATGAGCAATATTTTGCTTTCGGTAGACTAAAAATTTAGAGACCAGTTCCCATAGAAACCGACGAACAGACGGACGACCTTGTGAAACTGTTTGTTTTGACTTATTGGCTGAATGGTGAGCAATATATAGCCCAAACTATAACAGCTAAGACCTACAAGTCGGTAAAAATTGTCATTAAAGTTTAGTTTTCTAACCAGAAGACACTTTCATACTTTTAACAATGCGCCGTTAACTCTCCTTACCATAGTGTCATTACCATTCTCGCATTACTTTTTTAAACAGTAAACCGAAAATTGGGTTCGTTAACATTGCATAGGGACAGTTAAGCAACCTGGACTGATCTGCAGTGACTGCTTTAGTTGTTGTGTCAATTGTTGTCGTTGTTGTTCATTTCTCACGCTCAATTACACTCACTCACTCTCAGTGAAAGTTTCTCAAGGTCCGTGCCAGAGACGAGCTTTTAGTACAATAATTAATGTTGTTTCGCGTTTTTGTTGTCCTCGTTGTTGTGTTTGCTGTAGTTGTTGTTGTTATTGCTCAACTTTGTTTAGAGTTTTGCTAAGCGGCAAAAGGAAACTTTTCGCTTTTTGTGCTTGCCATTTGGTATCGTACGACTATACCCTTGCCAGAGGATCTAATACTTAGGTTTGTCCATGCAAATTAAGCCGATCACTAGGAATAGGTAATACAATCACATAACATGTTATGGCTTATGATGAGTTGAGAGAATTTGAAACAATAATACAAAGTACATATGAAGGAAATACTGTTTATCTTTCATACATTTCTTAACTTAAATTATATAATATAATTTACCTCAGAAAGCAATTGGTTTACATATATGAATATTTATTATTTAGTATTAATTGTAGTCGAGTCGAAGGCACCTGTAGCTAGCACCATATATCTCTCTTTTAATCAAGAAGGAAGAGCAACTGAGATTCAGCTATTGAAAATTAGCTTTTCTTAGTACTTTTTTTTAAACTTTTTGCACTGTTCTGAAACAATTTCTATCTTTTTCACACTTTTGCCATGTTGAGTGCCAAGCACCTACAGTAGCGCACACACACACGCACAATGTGTGTGTTTGCGTGTGTGAGTATGCTTTGTGCAGTTGTCAGTTGTTGGCAGCAAAAAAATACTATGACTCACACACATACACACATGCTGAAAAGTAAATATAAAGGACATTAAGTGGCGTTAAACAGACGCGCTGCAACAACCACAACAGTAGAGGCATGCTGAATCAACAGTAGCAGTATCAACAGCAACAGCAACAACAACAACAACAACCGGTTATGTTGTGTGCGCGCTTAGTACTTGATGCTTGTGGCATGTGGCGTGTGGCGTGTAAATGAGCGCCAAACCCCAACATTTATTAGCATAATAAGCACATGAAAGCCTCAACTCAACTGAACTCAACGCCAACTCGACTCACTCCCACAACAATGGGCATGAGAGCGACAGCCGCCATCCGCCAGCCATCAGCCTAAAGGAGGAGGGTGTCCTAGTACTTAGGTTGTCTAACATATAAATAAACATTGCAGCGAATTGTCAGAATGGCAACTTCTTATTTGAGAAAAATCTTCTTATTTGAGAAAAATGCACAGCACTCAATTTTAAAGGGAAAAGAAGAAGAGAAAACTCTGTCTAGCTTTGACTGCACGACTGAAACTTTTGTCTAATCATCTATTCATGTTAGGTGATATCTACACATTTGGGGCAATTATATCAGATGCTTAAATCAATGGAATATAAATATATACTGCCAAATGAGACTAATTTGTATGACATGGCTTAGAAAAGAGGAAATTAGAGTAGGACAGGAGCTGTAAATACTTAAATCTAATGATACATATGTGCACCTTGGTTGTAAATTTGTGGTAAAGAGATCAGTACAGCATAGCTTCGATTAATGAATTTGATCTCCTCTGATATATTTTAGGGAAATCAGTTATATAATAGTACATACATAAATACTAGTCAGCGATAAGTTGAGCCAAAATGATATCACAACTTGCAGAGGAACAGAGTCATCATCATCTGCTATAACATTTACTTCTGCAGTTCTATCTTTAAGCCCAAAATTGATCTTGACGATGGTTAGGAACACGCGTGTTCAAAAATGAAATGTGAAATTTATATTTAAGGATCAACACTATGGATGAAACGCATTTCATTTCTTTATCGCTTTACAAATTTCATATCTGAGTTGAGACTCTATTTCTTTTGTCCAAGATCCATTCTTTCATCAATAGATTTGATTAAATGAGTCGGTTATCAATAGATCTACCTTTGAGCACGTTTAATGAATCGATATATATTGACTTCGAATTCGTGTAACCCAACTTATATTCTCTCAGTAATTAAGTTGGATATCACATTGGTTTCATATGAATCTTGCTGCTTAGATGGTCTTATAGTTAGAAATCAAAACATCATCAAGATCGATGAATTTCGCTTATGGACAAAACAGCATAGTAAACGAGGTCAACGTTGCAACAGCTTTGCCGTCCTACCTGCTCTGCTTATATTTAAGATGCCGGAACTAAGCTTATACAGATTTTATCAATTGAATATATTTTGCACTTACTTATCATTTTATGCCGCTTGGCTGTGCGTAAATCCCTCAACAGGGATTCGGTGGCGCCTTCTCTAACTGTTGCTGCTGCTGCACACACTTATGCACACTCTCACACACTCACTCTCAAACAGTCACGCAGTCAGACGTTTAGACAGATAGACAGACAGGTATATAAAGGCTTTGGCTGGAAATTGCCGCAATTTGCCTTGGCGAAATGTGAATTACTTTGTGAAAACTTACTTGGAAAACAGAGATGTACTTGTTGGTATAAAATAATAAACTGGGATTGTGTGTGGCTATTAATGCGAGTGCAATCAAGATATGCGTTTACCGTTAAGGCTAAAGTGCTTGCGGCTTACAGTTTGATTGAAAGTCAAAAATCGAACTTTTGAACTGGAATGTTAACTGTTTGAGAACTTTGACAAAAGCAATGTATGCTGTATACTGAATACTGGGATAATGGATGTTGACTGCTGCTGCTGCTCTGTCTAAATGCTGCTGAGATGGTGTTGCTGATGCTGATGCTGAATATTGAAGCGCTTCTGAGATGGTTTGGTGTGGAAGTGCGTGTTGCCGACGTGCAGTGTACCAAACGAGACGAAAGCTTCAGACGAACTGTGTGTGCGTCCAGTTTGGCAGCTGTTGCTGGAGCCGGAGCCAGAGCCAGCAGGAATCACAACAGTCGTCGCTGGCTGTTATACGAGTATGCCGAACATCGAACAGTGGCACAGTGGTTGCAATGGCTAAAAAAATGGCACGCAACACGGCGTATGCGCAATATGGCAAGCATTGAGAGGGAGAGAAATGTACACGCAGCAACAGCGCAACAATTTGTTAGGCAGGACGCAACAGACGATGCCGTAACTCCAGTTAAGCGATTTGTGTTATACGCAGGCAGGCAGGCAGAGTAGACTGATGGGCAGACGGATAGACAGATAGGACAGCAACAGAGTCCTGTCTAAGGTAAGAAATAAGACCGGAAGGAAAAAGTCAACGCGTTAAGCGCGTGAGGTGACTTCTTCAATGGGTAATTCGAATACGCAAAAGGCGAAGCCTCACCTTGGCCCAGCGCCCCAACAATTGGGCGAGGCAGAAACCAGAAACTCAGTAGTTTTTGTATACGCAAAGAAAAATATATTTGATTATGTACTTTTTTTATTTCGTAAGAAAATTGTTATAAAATTTGTATGTTTATGGCTTCCATGGCTTTTCAGGGCCGCCCAATTTCCAACTCATGAGTTAAACTATCACAAAAGACTAAGCTAGACATATAAAAGGATAGTCATTGGGTATTGATCCTTGTATCTTTTTCTGTTAACCCAATTCAGAATCAATTGCAATGATTTATGTTGGTATTGTTTTTCTATGTGTAGCTATCCAGCTCGCTCGCCTTCATTAGCATAATCGCTAAGTGAGTCCGAGGATAGCATGGAAATGATTATTGTGTTTGGCTGCCAACGCTTCGAAACTGGCCTGTTCACAACATGGCGTATGCGCAATATGCAAACTATCGGGGCATCTGTTGCTCAACATAGACGGGCGACTGGTCACAACCAGCCAGCCAGTATCACCTAATCGTCTTGCAAGCCCAGGACAGCAGACTTAGACACGACTTGCCTGCGCACTCCAACTTAACTTCAATGGTTGCAGCGCCTTCTCCACCTTCCCTGCTCTCTCCAGCGGCCACTTAATAAATATGCATGAGCAGCACAAAAACGTATAGCAAAGGGGAAAGGGTTTCTTTTCAATTAAATTTACTAAAATTATTGTTGATGCGCGCTCTCTTGACGAGGTCAAGAATTTGCATGCAAATATTTTTGGCATTTGCTTCGGCTCTTGCTCCGGCTCCGGCTCCAGGGTCTTAAGAATTTATTTCTTTTTGCATTTATTATGCGCAGAAAAACGCAAATTAAGTTGGCAGAGCGTGCACAGCCACAAAAAGTGTTAAAGTGCCGAATGAATTTAAGAGCAAACCGAGCGGGAAGAATGTAAGCGAAGCAAGGAAGAACTGGAGGGAAGCCAAGCATCGTTGCCTGCCTTGCTTTAATAGGCCACACTGTGAGTTTCCGTCTGGACACGGACTTCGAACTGAAGCTGAAAATCGGACGCAGCACAAATTGGCGCACACACACACACTTATACATTCACGCACACTGGCACGCACCGAGCGAAGGCATAGGGGGCGATCGGGGTAGGGAAGGGCAGGGCAAGCCCGGTTTGCTCAGGCAAACAAGTAAAACATGAAACGTGCCTTGCCTGCAAAGGACATTCATTACGCAACGAAACAGCCATCTTCGCCATGGTTGGCAGCCACGCCTCCTATTGAATTATTCCAGTTTTATTTCTCGCCATTTGGCTTGACTTGGCTCAACTCGATTCGACCTGACTCCGACTCGACTCGACTCCTGGCTGATTCTGACTCCCAAATGCACACACACACACACACATACTCTGGCAAACGCACGCAGCAAAAAATAAGCATACCTTACGGCTCCCTAACAGGCAGCAATCAGCAGCCCGACCGCCGACACACAGGCATCTACACCATGCCTTTGTAAGTATGTGTGCGTGCAAGCTGACGCCTGCTCGGACTTCTTGGCCAGGTTATTGAACCACTCGCAACACCTGTTGATTTAGCCCGACCACAATGGCAACACACAAACCGATTTCCCAGGCTTATGTTTGGCTCAAAACTGCAGAGGCCTCAACAACGCTGCTCCGGGCTGTTCAATTGACACAGATATTTTGTCAATAAATAGTTAGATGTTCGAGGAGCATGTCTAATTGCTTATCTGGCCAGGACAGGCAAACTATTGGAGAAGTGAAATGGATTTTAAAAGTTATGGATAGTATATTGAAGGTAAAAAAAATCGAATCTATCAATGAAATCTTTGTCTCTTTTTCGTTTTCCGTGAAATTTTATAATTATGCAGTTTCTATTGTTCACCTGCCTAGATTAGATTATTTATTTTTGAGCTTAAGGGTTTCATTTAAATTTCTAGCTAGTAAAGTTTCAGCACCGCATATTTCCCAGGAATATATCAATGAGCCAATTAACTTTCTGTTCGTCCCTTTTTGCGTTCACCAAGAGTGAAGCCAGACGAAAACACCAAACATAAAAGTGGTGTGAGAAAGAGCTAGACTAGGGAGAATCCTTGCCAAAATCACATAGCAGTTATTAGTATAATATCTGGAAACTAAATATTGGAAATGAGTGAATCTCGTATTGAGTGGACAGTGGCCTTATCCTTATTTCAATGATGATGATAATGATAATGATGTGAGTCATATGGATCTGTTATGATTGAAGTGCGCTGTTGTTGCTGACGTCCCCCTCCTTGCGCCTGCGGCAAGCCACTGTTTCTGACACACTTGAATCTTTGTATATCAATGGCCCAACATTCATTGCAAATCACACAATGGATATGTTATAGCGAAATTAATCTCTAATTAACATACATCATATTGTGCTCAGTTGCCTGTCTGCCTCGTTCAATGTGCATTCAAATTGTTTAAGCTTAAGCAAATCCGTAAGGTTTTTAACAGAACGTTAGCCAATACACTTTTTAACAGCAAAAGAGCCATCTGGGTGTCAAATAATATTATTTAACAGCTGTATGTAAAGCAGTAAGCTTTTCTGTTATCAGAAAGCTCCCCAACGTTCAAAGTAACTTGTTTCGAAGTTAAATCGTTTAACAGGAATGTTAATGCTCTGATATTGTTCCAGTTCGAATTTTACTTTTACGCACAGTGGGTTGAGGGAATAGAAAAAATGAGTTCATATGTTATTTTTAGGCCTCTTCAAGGGGTTTATACCCTATATCTATGGTACAAGTGGTTATTAAAGTTGTAGCAATGTACATAACAGGCAGAAGAAAGCTTTCCGACCCCATAAAGTATATATATTCCTGATCAGTAGGACAAGCCGAGTCGATCTAGCCATGTCCGCCTGTCATTGCCTCCGTCCGGATGTATGAAAATCTACATCTTGGAATCTTTGATTTTGATTTTCTATAAATATGTACCCAGATCAAGTTTATTTGCCAAGCACACTTGTTAGGCCCCCATACAAACCCACCGCCTATTTTAGTGCTTTTCTTTCATAGCTTTCTTTCATTGGAATTTGAGGCTTATATGTCCTAGAGGCATCCACGTCAAGTAACCAATTTTATAGCATATAGCCCACATACAACCGAGTTTGTGTTGAATTGAACACTTAGTAGCAAAATTTCTATGCTTTTCATTGAAATCAACCCAAACTCCATTTGTATCCCTTTTGGGAGGCCCAAGTCCGTGGACCGAATTTGATCAAGATCGGCCTGCTATATGATTAAGGTATAGTTTATACAAAAGTCGGACAAACTGTAGCGTTCTTACTTGTTTTTTGCTGATTTTTATGCTGATTTTGATGATTTTGTGAAACCGTCGACATATCTACATTTTCATTTGCTACGCCAGTAATCTAGAAGTAGCCTTTGAAATTAGCCTATATCGTCGAAGAGCTCAACAAAGTTTAAACTTATAACTGAAGTGTTCTCAATTGAGAAGGTTGTAGTTTTCTGTACGTCCCCTCACGACCTATATTGCTTTAAGACCGAGTGACAACGAATCAGTCCCTAGGCGACTGCTCGAAGTCAATGAATGAAATTACTAAATCATAGCAGAAGTTAAATGGGAAATAGATTTAAGATTTCTGTTACAAGGTTTATAAATCCAACTACTTATATAGTTTGTAGGGACAATTTGGTTACTTGTAGATATAGAATCACATCATATGTCAACCTCAATTAATCCAGAATGTAAATACTTCTGTCTTCACAAATAACTATATTCAGACAAACGAAGAAGTAGAATGAAACTGCAATTGTATATGAATGTGTATGTGTATTTGTATTTGTATTTAATTGTTATCATCATTATCCCGGTTATCATCGTAATTATCAGCACGCCTTCGCTCTCATTATCGTCTTGTTGTTATTTCTGCACACAGATTTGTATTTGTATTTGTATTTGCATTCGCATTTGCAATGGTTTTAAATAGTATGAACTACATTTGAATTATACAATCTAGTTCCTAATTAACATTTAGCTCGTAATAGAATCGTACACAAATATGCGCAATTATTTATGTAAATATTATTGGTTTTGTATTTATTATTATTTAGTTTGGATCTTGTTTTGCTTTGCTTTTCTTTTATTTATTTATCTTTTTTTTATTTTGTTTATTTATTTGTGTGTTTTGCCTAGCAACATTTACATTTACTAATTATATAAATTTTATGAATTACATTCAATTTGTTTTGTTTGTGTCTGTATAAGTGTGTGTGTGCTTTTGTTTTATCTGATCTAAAACATAACATTAACGTAAAATATAACAAAAGCAAGGGATCGCAGCATTTTTAGCATTCAGTGTTGTTGATGTTTTTGTTTTTTTTTTCTCACAAAAAGAAAATTTTACAAGCCATAGAAAATTGTAGTGATTTTTCATATTCCGTATTCCATTCAGAATTCTAAGCAAGCTTATATTATACACAGTGACTTGCGGGTTTCTCTTCGTTTTTTTATTTTTTTGTAGTTTTTTTTTTGTGTTTTTGTTGCTTTATGCTTATAAACTAATTATTTAGAAAATGTACAATTAATTACATTAAGCATAAATTATAATTGTGCTAGTTCTTGTTGGGTTTCTTATTTATGAATTTATTATAAGCTTTTGCTCTTTTCTGTTGCGTTTGCCGCTTGAAATTTTTAGTTAGCATTTGAATTTGTTTACGTTTAACGCTTTTTGTTTTTGTTTTTGTGTTTTTGTTTTATTACTTTTGCAGTTATTTTTTCATTACGTCAAGGGTATTAAAATTACTATATACAAAGCTTAACTTAATTGCAAAGATTTTTATGTAAATTTATATTTGCCAACACGATATTTGCAGTTGTTGACATTTCTTGCGTAATTTCTTTCAACGAAAATTGTTTTTCAATTTCTTTTTTTTTTGTTTTGTGATTTTTCTTTCATTACGCTTCGAAATGTGGTTATTAGCTTGGACTTTTCTTTTCGTTTTTCCTATTTTCAATGCACACAGAGAATTTCACTAATTGTAAGCGCTAATTATTGGTTAACAATTGGTTTGGTACTACATATGCAATTATGTAAGTTATGTATTCATATTCATGCATGTATGTTGGTTGGTTTGTTTGTTTGTTTGTTTGTTTGTATTATAGTTGTACGTATCTTTAAATATAGTTTAAATTAGAAGCGACCAGATTTATCCTGCAATGTAAAGAGAAGTGAAAGCTATTAGAAAATGTTTCAGCAAGATAGATGTGTCGGCACTTAAGCTAATATGGTACAACGAAATGTTCTTTAAAAGATTCCTTAAAATGGCTTGAAATCGAGGTTGGAGCATATCTCAGAAAATGAGAAACTTCGAATATAAATTTCCACTGACTAAACTGTGAGACCTTAGTCAATTAAATTGTACTGAACAGAGTTTCAGAGCAAATAAAAAACACATAAAAATAGGTCTAGCTCCATCAACATAATCGCAGAAAAGAGATCTTTAACAAAATATTGAATATTAAAGAAAATTAATAAGAAAGGAAGCTTATATATGCCGAAGCTTATATACCTTGAAGAACTGAAACGTGATGCTTCTAAGTGTTCATTCCGCAAACAATCGGTTTTAGTGGAGCTATATGATATAAATGTCCGATCTGGATGAATCTCGAAAAACATCGCTCTTAAGACTTCTAAGTTCTTGGGGTTGAAATAGAACATGGCTATATCGATTCCCCTTTCGTGCTGATCAAGAATATATTTACTTTATATAGTCGGAAGAAACGCTTTCTTATATGCGTTGCAAACTTCATGAAAAAATTAATATACATTCTTTAAGATCCACTTAGATTATATCATTAAAGAGAACTTGGAAGTTTAATTTAACTTTGTACAACACATTTCAAACAAAATGACTAATAGATGATTCCAATTTTCCAACAAATCTAATTTAATACCAAAACTTAATTGTCTTGAAGTAGCCCAGTCGTCCCAAACCATAGCAAAACTAGGTTATTTCCTATTACATTTTTGACCTTGCTTTAAAACTCAAATTTCTTTCTATAGAACGCGCTTGGCATATTAATAAACACAGTTACTCTTCGCCTACCCCTACCCCTACCCCTACCCAAACCCCCCTGAGAGTGCTTTAAGCTCACATCAACACTTCATAAAAGGACCATCAGCATGTTTTAGGCCTGTTGGCCAGCAGTCATCCTTGGCCAGGATGGGTATCCTTGGCTAACTGGCTGCTAATTTATTCATTTGACACTTGGCAGCTCCTCTGTGCGACTGGCGTCAAAATATTCATAAGCGATAAGCAAATGTGATTTGGAGAACGCCAGCCTCGTTTTTTTTTTTTTTTTGGGCAATTTTTATGCAAATGCGAAAAGGGAGTAGCAACACAAAAAAAAAACTATCAATGTCCTAGGCTCAGTAGCAAAATTATGACATAAAAACGACGAGAGCCGCTAAACATTTTAAATGGGATTTCATTTTTTTTTTTTTTTTTTTTGACTATAATCATAAATTGTTGTTGCTGCTGCTGCTGTTGGTTGGGCATAAAAATCAAAGCGTTTCGTTTATCTCGACGATTTTATTAGTTACAGCTTTGACATTAAATTGTATATGGAATCACGCGCAAATTTTATGAGCCTGCAATTGAATTTGATTTTATGCGAACAAGTGAGCAAACGGCAAAAAGTATTGCCTGCTTATGGGCGCGCTTTATAGCCACCTTGCCCTCCACCCAATTCCAATTTGTGCATGTCTGGGTGTTTGTCAGTGTGACGTCTGTCTTTCCTGTGCTCTGTGATTAGTTGGCACCGCCTCTTGGTATATTTGCAATGTCTTCACGGACCGATTGAGTTGCCACAGGCGAGAGCTGTCAGGCTGTTTTGCTCGACCTGCTTTGCGGTTTATTACAAACGCTACTCATGTTTGCTTTATTACTTATTACACACACATTTACATCCACAAATACACATATAGACATAAATACACACACGTGCGTGCCTGCCTGCCTTGTCATTATCCTTTGTCCATGCAACAAGTGTTTAAATCGCAGAGCTGTGTTTGCCTTCGTGTCCTTAAGCAGCTTGTACACAAGCCCTTTGAATTCAATGCTGTCTGTTTCGCTCTATCCCCCCCCCCCCTCTCATCGCCACCGCCACCTCTACGCTGCTCCAAACGTTTCCTGCTGTTTGGCAATTGTTTTGTCGACACTCCTTCCGCGTACCGTATCCTCTGCCAGCACGACCTCCACCAAATCGTTCGAGTTAAGTGAGTGTAAATGCGGTTTGCGGCTCTTGTTGCGACAAGGACATGGCCTCTCACACCAAATCCTTGCTGGCTGCCAGGCTGGTTGGATGACTGGCAGCTTAAATGTTATTAAATTGCTCACAATTTGTATTTTGTATTTCGGAATTTCATTGCGTTGACAAATTCACTTTTAAAATCAGGCTAAGGTGCACGAGTTCAGCTGTATTCCGCATTGGAGATTGGTATGGGTCGTGTCTGTTGGCATTTCAAATCGGTCGCTTATGCGATTTTGTATTTTTCATTATACAAATAATACAAGTTTTTATCTATCATATAAACATCCCATCCATTGATAAACTTTAAAGATGATTGCTCTAATGTGGCCGTGGTTCACTTCCAATTAAATTCATATAATTTTTCTCTCACTATATCCATATCTATTTCCCTTCCACATGATCTGCCTGCTGCTTGAATTAAGATTCCACGCTTCGCTCGGCTAATTAAATTTTCATTTGACACTCTTTTTTTGGGTTGCGGATTGGAGGAAGCTGCCCAAACTTTGACAAACCATCATCTGCAGGGACTACTTAGTTGGAATATTCTCTCAGTGCTGTTGACGCTGATTCAATTTATTCAAACCCCAGGGCATTTATTAATGATGCACTGGCATTAAAATTTAATCAAATGTGACAAAAAAAAAAAAAAAAAATGGAAAGTTGCGGCTCGAACAAAGTTGGGTTTCTTGAATAATTCAGCAAGTTGCGGCCGAATTTCAACACCTAAACAATTTGGACAACAAGAACAAGAAGAAAAACTTTTTGGGGTCTCCGTTGCCTAGGCATACCATGGGCTATGGGACAAGTCCTAGATGTAAAAAGTAAAAAGAATAAAAAGAAGTCGCGCATTTTGGTTGTTTTGCTTTTGATATAATAAATTGCCTGCGAATGCCTTTGTGTTTCACGCCCGCTTGACTGCGGCTTCGCCAGGGCAACCACAGATCTCTACTCACACTCCAAGCCAACCGCTTGCCCCGTCCCATCCTGCCAGTTCTCATCACCACCACCTGCACACAGCTGCTGCAGCCATAATTTGTGCGACTTTATTATGTGTCAATTCAGTCAAGAACGATGCTCATGATGATGATGATGATGAGAATAGAGATGAAGAGCTACCGAGCACTTTACAGCGCCTTTTTATAGACTATGAAATTATAGGAGCTTCGACATATTGCCAGCAGCTGGCGTTGTAACTTTTTGGCGTTTATTGACATGTGTCGCATACGACGCTAATTCAGGATGCACTGCAATGGAAATCTAGGCATCTTAAAGATCAACACAACCATACAGCGTATTTGATATACATGAAAATAGGCTTCAAGATTTGCATACACTATAGCAACTATTTGTATCATGTTAAGAGAAGAGATGACAAGGCATACGATACAGAGATAATTGCATTAAAGTAATTAAACAATTGTTATAAAAAATTAATGGATGCAAAAACTGAATTGAGCATTTAACTGTCGGATATGCTCGACGGCAGCATTCTCAATGGTTTTTTTTTATTAAATTTGAAATTCACCCAACCTTGCCCATGCCCAACTTTAAGACTTGATTCGTCCTGACTTGGGCCATTTGCATAATAAGGGGGAATCTTAAAAAATATGCTTAGAGCTGTCACGTGAAGAAATTATAAAAGTAAGAGCCTGGTACCTAGTGGAGGAAGGGATGATTGGGGCCCAAAGGCAGAGGGAATGTAAATCTGCTTGCTGCTGTAATTCAAATTATTCACTCAAATGAAGCGGCAGGCCAAACACAAAAGTTTGCACTTGGCATAAATTTCTTGGATTTCCCACTTCTCCGTCTCTAACGGGCTGTGCTCTTCCTCCCCCTCCGTACCCAGTTTCGATTTGATTTTATTAGCACGTCATACGATTGGCGCCAAACTTGAGTTACAAAAGTTACAACTTTGTCCTGGCTTTGGTTTTGGCGTTGGCCACTTCCTCTTGACAACTTCTTGGTGGATTTTTTCTGGTCGCTTTGCTGTTTTCTAATTGTTGGCTTACAAAACTTAATGTGGAATTCAATTTGTGTGCCCGCTGCCGCTGCTGGTGGATGCTGGCGAGTGAAGGGCGGTAAGGCATGCTGAAGCAACGACGTTGCAGAAGTTTTTCATGGCACTTCGTTTGGGTGTTTTTTTTTTGTCGTCAGAAAACTTTGACACAAAGCAAAAATGCACAGTGACAGTTTTATTGACATTGAAAAAAAAGTCGGGGAAAATTAAATGAGATCTAAATACTACAAGTGCAGAGTGTATTCGACTGTATAATGAATGCATCCTTCTGTAAGGAACAAATTGAAAAAAAATGAACTCAAAGCATTTGGGCATTTCTAAAATCTAGACATAAATAGAGCTAGATAAGATAAAATTCTATAAATATACCAACTAAAATCTTATTACCAAAGACAAATTTTCAGCAAAATTATCAATTGATAAAAAAAAATAGATTGGGGAAACTTATTCATATTATATTATCATATATACGAGGTGTGTTTAAAAAGTCAGGTGACTTTTCAAGTTTCGCGGGCAATAAAGGATGCTATTATCGATATTTTGTTGTTATTGTCTTGGTAGACATGTCCTGAACAGATGTTCAAAGTTTCAAGTACATAACATACTTAGTATATTTTGACAGATAAAAAGATTAGACGTATTTTTATGTGCTCGGAGCAAAGAATTTCCATCATATTTGTGTGAAAAATTGAATCACTCTAAGTAAACAAAAATGTGTACTAGTGACACAAACTCTTCAAAGATGGCCGAGAAAATGCCGACACTGATCCTTGTTCTGGACGCCCCAGCACATCAACAACAAAAGATGCCGTCGAAGTTGTGAAGAAAATTGTTTGTCAAAATCGTCGAATTACCTTGAGAGAAGTTGCTGAGGATGTTAGCATATCAGTAGACTCGTGAGAGGCATGAGACATCAGCCAAATTTGTTCCTGAACTTCTGAATTTTGATCAGAAGAATTTAGTAGAATTTGGTAGAATTTTACACACCATACCATGACCCTAGCTTTTATAGTCTCCCAGATATAGTTGTTTTTGTGGATAACGTTTTTATCGATTTGCGGCGGTGGAAAACTTTAAAACAAACTATCTGAAGCCCCACAAGGGGAGTCTACATACAAATCTGGTTACTCTAAGAGCTGGAGCTAGTCTCAGAAATCTAGGTGTTCATACGGACATGACTAGATCGACTCGGCTGTTGATGCTGATCAAGAATATATATACTTTATATACTTCCTTTTGCCTGTTACATACATTTCCACGAATACAATATACTCGTTTACTCTACTAGAGTACGAGTATAATAATCAAAGGTACGTTGTCCGCAAAACTTTGTCTCCTTACTTTTTGAACACGCTTCGTATTCGCAGCTCTTGATGGAAATTGGACTGACATTTTTACTTATTATTCAGCAATAAAATAATTACTCAATTCCCAACATTTTCACCCTTAACTATATTCTCAAAAGGTTCAAGCTTTTCATCAAAAATGAATGCAGTCCAAGTCAAAAACCTTGATTATCCAGTGGATATCCTGGAATATTTTATTCGAAAAAGCGATGCAATAACTCTCTCTGTCTCCAAAATGTTTCAACATTAGCGGCGTTTAACACGCTTGATTTGAGCATAGCAGCTCAGGTAAATAGTCAAGCCGAACAGCAGGAGTAGCAACAACAACGTAAGCAAGGACACGTACACGTAGACGTACTCCTACTCAAACAGGAGTCCAAACTTCCAGTGAGCATAAGTCACCCTAAGGACGTAATTAATTTTTCAGCATTTGCTTTTGGACCGCTGCCTGAGCGATTCACAAATAGCTTTGGGTTTGGGTTTAGGTTGCCTTGACGAATTTGCGCCATACTGCTGCGAGGATGCCTCGAGGTCGCTTGGCCAACCAAATTAGCGCGACCATTTGGTGGTATAAGGGGCCATAGAAGTGGGTGGGCAAGGTAAGGACACCAGGCACGAGGACACTCACTTTAGTAGCCACCTGCCAGCCATTGAGGCTCTTACATATTTTATGGCTTACGTCAAGTCAAATTGACTTAATTTGCTATAATTTGAGGGAAACGTTCATATTTTAAAGAGCAGCAAATTGAAAAGGACTTAAAGAGCGCCCATTCATCAGGGTGTTTCGTGTTTTTTTTTGGGGCGAAGGGGCACCTCACTTGACAATGTATTATGATAATTGAACGCGTGTAATTGCCCTCAAGTAGCGGCAGACAAAAAGTCAGCAGTCAGCAGTTGGCAATATAAAAAAGTCAAAAAATAAAGAAGAAATCCATGTTAGGCGAATCCTAAATACTCTTAAAGACCTGCTTGATTTGTAACCTTGTAGATGTTGAAAGATGTGTAAAGGCATATCATGATATAGAAGCTTAGTTCTCAATAGAATACTAAAACATTCTCAAGGTACACCAGAAGCATTTTAATGAAGAATACAAAGAATTTGAGAATTATCCTAAGACGTTCTTACAGATACGTGTCCAAAATGTCTAAACATTCTTAAAATGAACCCATTCTGTATGAAAAGGCAGATACGACCTGATAAACACTAACACAAAGAACCGAAGACCCCTGACAAATATGCCTAATTTGGTTCAATTTCAATATCTCAAATTTGTACCTAAAAATATCCAAAAAAAATTTTTGAACCTTTGAAACCACCTGAAAACGTCGGTTGGGTTTAGTTTCAGGCTTTATGGCTTGGTTCACAGCGAAAAAAGGCAGATATCCGCTTCGATAGTCCTGTTCAGGATATAAACAGTTCATTTTTGGGAATCTCCATGACAAAGTCAACATAGCCTTTTTTACGAATAAGAACTCATACTCGTCTCATAAAAAACAAGAAAGCAATAGCCACATAAAAGATTCATGGACGCGGCAGCCAAAAAGGAAAGAGAAAGAAAAAAAATCTGAAGTGAACTAAGACGATTTGTATATAAACAGGACACAAGGACAATCAAAATCAAAATCCAAAGAAGTGGAAGAGAAATGTGTGGGCGCTGGAAGTGCTGTGGAGTGAAAGAATCTTTAAGAATTTTTGAAGGGGACTACATTATGGAGACAGGGCAGGGTGGCTGGCTGAAGCATAACTATTACAGCACGTTCAGCCTCAGATTTGGATTGGGATTCAGCTTTAGCTTTCAGCTTCTTACATATTCATAAAATGCGCTGTGAAATGACATCATTATTAACATAATTTATGCATAAACTGTGTCACATTGAATGCCTTCTTGGGTCTGAGGCAAATTGATGCCGACGTGGTCTTTGCCAGCTTTGCTCTCTACTCACTTTGTAAACTGTAGTGGTGGCCACAGCGCCGTAGCACCCAGCTCCTTCGACTTCGAATGATGCTGCTACTGCTTGCTTATCCTGTGCTCGCGTCGCCATCTGCTGCCGCTACTGCTGTTTCCTTATTTCACGTCTCTACTGTCCTTGGCCTGCATTGGCTGCGGCGTTGGCTGAGCAAGGTTCAAAGCGGCGTTCCATTGGCGGCGGCGACAACACGCAATTATAAACTAAGCCCTAATCCCTAACCTCTCGTCCAGCGACACTCTGGCAGCGCATCTAGTGCACCCAAGACGGCGGCGAGGTGACCACGCTGGGCTGTGTGTATTGCACCCGAGCGTTAAGATTTGCGCTCGCCGTTTGTGTGGCCAGCTCCAGGCTGCTATTGTTGTTATTATTGTTGTTGAGTAGCAACTGTTGCTGCTGATGCTGCTGCTGCTGCTGCTGCTGTTGTTGCAGTTGCAGTTGTGACTGCAACTGATTAAGCGGCACACAAGTAATGGAGGTGCTGCTGGTTGAATTGGTGGTGGAGCAGCTGCCGGAGCCGCCACTGCTGCTGCTCGTTGTACTATTGTTGGCTAAGATCACATTCGGCGCAATCGTGCTGCTGCTCACAGTGGCCAGTGGTATGTTGATGTCCAGCACGCCATCGTAGCTCATCTCTTGCTGGAGCAGCTTTAAAAGATCGAGGGGGCAGTATGTTATTGAGAAATATTGATAGCAATAATAATTGCAACTGCATCGCTTACCTCCTCCACGTTGCACTCGAGGCCTCCCTGAAAGTTCTCCAAGTTAAATTCGTCAATTTGCTGTGCCTCAGTGTTGAGCGCCTCCAGACATTGCCCTATCAAAGTAGATGCGCAGTTATTATCTGAGCAAGTGCAGCAGTGTTGGGGGACAGGTGCAGGGAGATATAGATTAGAGAAAGATAGAGCGGAAAGTTCGCAGTGTTGGAGCTTAGCTTGGCGGATTTTGTTACCTTCCAATTTAATCAAGGTGGAGCTGAGCTGTTGCTGCTGTTGTTGTTGTTGTTGTTGCTGCCGCTGCTGGACAAGCAAAACGCCGGAATCGGAGCCACCATCCAGCACCACATTGCTGTAGGTGTTGAGCGAATCCGAGGATGGCTCACTGTTGGGATACGCGGGCGACATTGTTGTAGTGACAGAGTTGGGCGACAGACCCTGGAATAAACAACAAACATCAATTGAACCATGAGGACTATTTGGAATAAGGGAGGAGTCCAGGGTCCAGAAGTCCGGAATCCCAAACTTACGTCGCGTGCATTGTGCAGGCAGCTGCAGTTGAGCGAGCGATGCAGCAGGCATTGATGCTGTGGCTGCATTGCCGTGTAGCCAACACCGGACACGGGTCCGTTGAGCGTGTAGCCCTGTGGAAGCGTCTGTTGCTGTTGCTGCTGCGGTGGCTGGTAGGGCGGCGGTGGTGGCGGCTGGTTGGCTAGGCCCGAGGCAGCGCTGAACCTACTCCAACCGTATGATCGTTGGGTTGCAAAAACGAGAAGAGAAGTTGACTTTATAGAGCTGATTTTAAATCGGACTGCTCTGTGGCTGTGAGTGTGCATTCCATGCAATGCGCCGCATGCAACAACCAACTGAGGCACAACACAAACACAAATGCAAATACAAACAAGGTAAGCAAAATGGACACAAAATGATAACAATCATCGATTATGATTAACGGATACGACTATGTTAGCATATATCGAACATCGGGTGACACAACCAACACCAACTGACACACTGACTGTGGACACTGACCCTTGCTGCTGCAACATGTCACTTTGCAACTTTAGCTCATCCGCCATGGTGCCGGCCAGCTGGTCCAGCGCCTGCACTTGCGCCATTGTCGTGTTTTCGTATTCAACCGGGAAGCCCCAATCGGGCTCGAGATCCAGGGCGCGTATCGGACTCAGGCGTCCGCAGGAACTGGCATTAGATGAGGCGCGCTGACGAAAGTCGGGCGACAGTTGAAAGCCACCGCTGAAGCATCATAAAGTGCATTGGATTGGATTGGATTCATCGAGATTGAGATCATCATCACATATCACATAATTGAAACGATAAGAAAAGAAATGATGCCACAAAATCATAAATCGTAAGTTACATAATTAACATAATAAAGTAACAAAAAAAAATAGACTTAAGTAACTTATTACAATGAGAAATAAAATAAATTAATATATGCAATTGCATTAAGTTCTACAAGAAGTCTACGATATTTGAGTGTAAGGCAAACAGAAGCGCAATGCAGCTACTATTCGGGATTTATCTGTAAAGCTAAACATGCTTGGATTACTTTAAATAGCTTAAGATATTTGCTTAATATAAATCTACTGAATATAAAAACTGTTCAAATTCTTAAAACTCATTTGAATTGTTCAAAATAAAGGATCATAATCAGAGGCTTTCTTCATTTTAAGACTTGACCATCTGGATGGCATTCAGATAAGATGTATTTCTATTCTATTGATTTTATTGACTCACTTGCATGTGGAATCTTGCTAAACGACTCCCTAATGCTTACCTAAACTATAAAATTCCACAGAAAATCCACTGTTCATGTTTAAGAAAGAGGAAGTAAATGGACTATAAGGATCAGATACGTTTCTTTGTATATGCTATTATATATGCACGTACATACAAATTATAATACTGTCCCTGAACTCTAATAAATTTACTTAATAGGTAGCACTATTTCAAGACATCTGGATATACCCGTAGATTAAAAAAATACAATAAAAGCAGCTCCTTAGGTGTGATTGAAGTTCTTAAAACTATATTTGCTTCACACTAAATTTAAGCTTCTACAAGCAACAAATCGAGCAGCATCTAAGCAACTAATACACCTGCGGGTAACACTAAAGCATCTAGCAAAGGTGTCCTGCAATGTGCTGCAATTAATAGTTACCTGTGCAGTGGACTTTCCGGGAAATGATCCAATCCCTCGCTGACACTGCTGCTGGGCGAGGGCGTAGCATCATTCAGGCCCACACAGTCCGCCTGACGCAGGGCCTCAACTCGCTTTTTGGCTCGACCGCGTCGCTTCTCGTACCGTGACGTTTCCATAGAGGCGGCACGACGACGCACCGACTTGCCCGGCTTGGCCTCCGGATTCAGCATCCACCAGGACGACTTGCCGGTGCCCTCGTTTTGCACGCGCATAAAGCGATTGTGCAGCGACAGATTGTGGCGTATGGAGTTCTGCGAAATCAAGCGAAACGTGGCAATTAGAGAAATGTTTGCGCGAGCATGCGTAGCAGGAAATGTTATCTATGTGTCTATTTTGCGGAATTTGCAAATCTCAAGTAAAGTAAGGGTCCCGATGCGTCGTCGCCCAACTTGTCATCGCGCTGATGTAACAAATTGTGAGCAATTTCTATGACTTCCTGCTAAACCGAGTGGGCGTCTGGGATGGTTCAAGCGAAAAAGAAAGATCCTGTACAGCGTTTCCTTTTCCCAGGACTTGTGCGCTTGCCATTTCAATTGTCTGCCGACGTTTTTATGGTTCGCACATCGCACACACATTCTCTAATTGGAAGTTGTCTTCGGTTGGCTTGGTTGGGCTGTCGACCTCCGCATCGGCAACATCGTTGCCTGTCGCTAAAGCTGTCAATTCATATTTTATAACAATAGTCGTAAATATGGCGTAATGACAGCAAATACTGAGAGACAGACGACAGACAGACCATCGGCAAACCAAAATGCGCACTCCAGAACCCATGCCCCATCTTCTCCCAGGTGAAGTAGCAACAACAATTATATGCCACCGCATCAAACACACAGGGAAACGAAAACGTCATAAGTTTGCATTAGAGAGTTGGCGACAAACAACATACTCTGCTTAATATAGCGCACGTAAGCCCTACAAGTGCTCCACCAAAGCTGTCAACGATTTCTGGGTATTTTGCCGATCAGAGTTAAAGAAAATGTATCGTTAAGCAATGATTTTGTTTCCTACAAGCAAAAAATGGTTTTCAAAGATGTTCACAAAATGTATATATGTATATATCCTTGCGTATCCTGACATGTAATGAACTTTTAACCAAACCTAACAGACTCTTCCCACAAATTCGCTTACAGCGTATAACAATCAAACACGTTTAGTGCGGATTTGTCATCGGCCAGGATTCAGCAAGGTGGGGAGATGGGGGAAAAAAAAGAAAACGCAAAACGAAAGGAAAAACGTTGCCAGTGGCGATGGCAGGCAAACTAAATGGAGCATTACAAACTAAGCTAACTGTAAAAGCAAAGCAGCCACAGATGCCCCGCGTAGCAGCGCCCGCTTACAAAAATCCAAAACGACGCGTCGCGAGTCGAGGCGGCACATTGGCGCCATTTATCACCGTTGCCAGGAGCATGTGTGCGTACGTGTGTATGTGTTGGTGTGTGTGTGTGTAGGTGGGTGGAGGCAGTCGCCCGCCTGACGACTAAACCTGTGCACAGATACGAGAGCAACAGAGCCTGCCATGGCAGACTTCCTAATACTTTTTTTCTCGTTTTGTTAGTCAGTCGAAAACTTTTACTTGGCGTCAGTCGCTGCTCCTGGCGGTGGCGGCGGCGGCATCCTTCCCATCGTCCTCGTCGACGTCGTTGTTACAGGACAACGTAATGACATTTCGGTTTTAGCCCACGCACTCCACTCCGTTTCACCCCTTTATGTAGACTTCCTCTGCGCATAAAGTTATCATTTTTATTTAAATGTTTAAGTGCCGCCTCTTCCCCCTTCCCAGCATGTTTGCACTATCCTAATGCGGTGTGCCAAACATTTTTCTTTCAACTGCGAAACGTATTTATTATGCTAATGTGCTGAACAAATTATTCTCCACAACGCACCGGAATGCTATGTATGCAATAAAGTGGAAATCTTTTAGATATTACCAAGGCATGAATACATTAGCCGCAATTTACTTATAAGCAATCCTTGTGAAGGAGTTAAGAGCAAAACATTGACAAATAATAAATGTAAATCTAAATTTCTTGAAAATTTTAGGGGCATGAAAAATTGTTCTTGAAATCAATAGGAAGAGGATAGTTGAGATCACAACGATATTTGCAATCTTCCCTGCCAATGCACAATGCACATTTTATCATCTCACATTTTGACGTCCCTCTTCTAACTCTTTGGATTTTACACCTACACACGGCAGACGTATATTCCGAACATCTTGCCGAGCATCGGTCATCAAGCAGCATCCGTTCCACTATATAGAAATAGCATCAATTAAACACTATATGATTTGCATTCCAAGTATTAAACATCCTGTAAAGTTTTATAATTTTGCTACAAATGTTGCAATATTTCTGTGTCCTAAGAACCTTCAATTTGATGGCCCTTGAAAAAAAGTCAGCTCCAGTTCTGTTATCTTTCAAGAGTCGGTCGGTGGCTCCGCTCAAGGCCATAAAACCCACACGAAATGCAAACAAATGGCATTACATAATTTATGACACACACACACTTCATTGAATATTCATAAACTTAAATCTGGCGAATCTTTTGCCAAGAAGAAGCAAAAAAAAATTTCAATTCATCTAACTAATTGGAGCTATTAAACCGGGAGAAATATAAACATACTCTATACGAGTACACTCACGGCCACATGCCCTCCACACTGAGAATGTTAGCTCCGGCAACCGTTGTAGCAAATAAAAAAGAAGAAGCAGAAGAATGTTGCCAAGGCATTGCTTTTTTGCCCAACAATGCGTATGTGGGTCACCCTTATCCCTGCGGGGCAGCTACGACATACGATGTATAAGTGTATATATTACATACATCTCTATATATGTATGTTTGTATGTAAATATGAAAAGCAATCTTAGGTCTCTTTAGAAATAAAAACGTGGCTAAAAAGGAAGCAAAACTATTGAAACGGTCGCGACGCAGGGGCTTCAGCAACAAATGAGCAAAAATCTTCAAATGGAAATTTAATATATACAAACATATATACATATCTATCTATATGTAAGTTACGTTGCCAAGGATATTCGCATGTCCTTTTCGCATATAATTAATGTGCATAGAGCGTGAATTATAAAGAGCGACGATGACAACGACGGCAATGGCAATTCTTATCGGTTGTCAGGGAGAGGGACAGAGACGGAGGCTGAGGAAATTTGACCCAGATATGCAGAAATAGTTAAAGCTAATGCCCAATTACAATTACGAGTCCAATTTTTATTTATTACCCATCCAGCCGGAAGCATCGATTCATTCATCTTTTATAATTTATTTGAGTAATTGTTAGAGCGGGAGGACACTAAAGTATATTAAGTTAAGCCCGAACACCCCTGCTCCTCCCCTCGTTTCAGGCTAGACATCGCCCCTCTCATATTCATAACTCTGTGCTTTATCAGCCGCTCATCCTGATTATTCATCCCTCAAATCGAGGGGTATGCGGGTGGGTGTGTATTTCCCATTCTATATCAAATATGCATATTTCATGGAACCATTTCGAGCGGCTTATGGAGCGCAGCATATCCGAATGGCGACATGTGGCGCTAAGTGTGCCTAACTTGGTTGATGCTCCACATGCAAGGACGTGTGGGGGCGCCGTTTGTTACATGTTAACTTATCTGTAACCCAAGCTTGTCCGCAAAAACTGCATATCTAACGAACGCCTAAGGCTAGACACGCATATTACTTACAAATGGGTCTAATTAGGGGGGTTGTGGCTATAGCCTTTATAAGAGAGCTAATCAAAACATAATCGCTCAACTATGTATGTGAATCCACTGGCAGATACCTCAGTTTGTTATGTTAGTAATCGATTTGCTGTGTTTCCAAAAAGAGCCAAAAATGCCACATATTCAAAATATCATCATAGGCCCACTAAGTTGTGTTAGATTTGCTTCAACGTATCAAATTATTGAATTGTCTACGCATTCTGTGATTCTAGCTGAACTTAAATCTGTTGGCCAAGGGAATGTATAGAAAAGGTTGCCTCTATTCACATTCGATACTCATTGGGTGGGTCACCCCATCTGTCGATGCCCGATGTGTTCTATTCAAGAATATGTAGAGAAAATCTAAAGTCATCAAATTCGCAAATCTCAAAAGATGGATCAATGTTTTCTTATACTACTTTGCTTTGGTTTGTACTAATTTCATATTTTAATTAACAGTTATTTTAACAGTTGTTTTAACAGGTGTTTTATTCATCATTTAATTCATAATTTGTTTATATGAACAAGAACTAAAGTAAATAGGAGAACAAAACCACAGCTTATACAATACACATACATACGATATATATAAATTAATTTAACATTCTCAATTCAACATGAACTTTTGTTGCCACAGCAAAATTAAGGGGAAAATAAAATAAAAACTCTTGCTTTTAATTCAACTGAACTTAAATGCCGATTTACGAGGGAACCCAGGTTAGACAGCCCGAGATCTATATCGGCATAGTTAAATATTTCATAGAGAAATGTGGGCAAAAATCATAAATAAAGCAGAGGAAAAGAAAATGTAAATTCAGCTATGCAATACACTATATTCCCCAGATATGTGTGGGAGGTGAAAATGATATTTAAGAAAACACGAGTAGAAGAAGAACACTTTTCTGAAATGAAAATATTAAAAAGACTAAAATATAAAATTTGGCTACAGATTTAACAGAGTCTTTCCATATGCCTTAAACATCCAGATAAATAGGAAATTTTTAACTTTGAAACTGCACATAAATATTTTGAGAGCTTCAATTTCTGAATAACTAGAACTTAATACATAATTTATATTTCATATAATTTAAGTGGTTTCTTCGAGTTTATTTCGATTCGACAAACCTGATAACAAAGTTTTAATACCAACTGCGCAGGGTATTTCTAAATGAAAAAATTTTGCTCTACAATGCTAAGCAGCTGCAAAAGTTCTCACACACAAATCAAATGGAACAGTTCCTGAACCTCAAAATGGGCACACAAAGAGCCCACAAAATATAAAAAAGAACCCCGACTATTCGCATTTAGATGTGAAATTGAGATATAAATTTTTGAAACGACACTCTGAATACAGGTTGTGCAGCTACGCCCGATGGCCAATACCCCCCACAACCCCCCGCCAATCCCTGTATTCGCTGTGCTAATTGCTGCACGCCAGTACATACTCCTAGTCCCAAGAAGCCAAACCAAATAAAGTTCAGTTGAGTTTAGTTCGAAATGGCCAAGTTCAGAGCTGCTAAAATTTAATGTTTGCAACACACTCACCCCACCCCTGCCGTCTATGTGCGGCTGAATTTTGCCTACTTCGTTTTTTATGTGATTTCAGCTGGAATTTAATGGTTTAACAAATTTCAGCTGGCCAATTTGTAAACATTTGCAAGTCAAAGACTAAACAAATCCATGAGATACAGATACATTTGCCCAACTGACAAAATTGATGGCCCCCGGCATGAAGCAATTGCCTTTAGACCGGATCTTGTTTATGTTTACACAAGACTAATTAATTGTTTAAACAGTTTTCAATTTTTTTTCTGACTTCTTTTTTTTGCTGCTGCGCTCCTTTCCTTTTGAAATTTGACATTTGTTTATGATTTGAAGAGGGGAAGATATCATTGCATTCGTTCTCTAATTACTGTGGGAAACAACGCCAAGGGCATTGGCCATGCCAATAGGAATCATAGCATATCGTATATAATAAAATTTGAATTTTTATACCCTTGGAGAGAGTATTATATTTGTAACGACCCCGTAAAGTATATATATTATTGATCAGCATGAAGAGCTAAATCGATATAGCCATGTCTCTCAGTTTTGGAGCTATCGACCTGTTACTTTTACCATTGACTTCTTTCTGCTGTAAGCTGCTCAAAATCGAGAAGATCGGACCACTATATCATATAGCTATCATATAAAAGCATGAATGAATACAAATGTATGAAAACTTTGTACCATAGATGGCGCCAACAAATTTTTGTTTCTTTTTGCAGGCCAAGCGGTGCTGAACCGCTGTGATCAAACGCGCAGAATGCTCTTTCTCTCTCATTCACACACAGATTTCAATGCGAATGGGTTGCCTTTAAATGTATATGGAAGCTAGCGTGTTTGTATATCAGAATGCATTTGTCTATGCACAAAGTATTTGAAAGAAATTGCTATAGCTATAGGAAATACGTTTTGGAAGCCTATAATACATCCCGTTGAATCGGGTTACTTAGTTGTCCTTGCTTTTTACAGTTCTGCAAGGGTATATAAGTTCAGATACCCGAGAGTCCACCTTCCTATCTTATTTAGTATGTTTAGTATTACTAGATTTAAAGTTCCACATAAAATTGTCGAAACCCACACGTGCCAATAAAATTATATCTATGTGCACTGCGATAAAGCCATAATGTAACATCCTTATCAATCGAATATACCATAATTTTGACATTTTTAAATGTTTATTGATTAGGCATAGCTTTTTGCCGCCTAGCAACTGGCCCCAAAAAATGACCAGGTATGGCAATTGTCTGTTGAAATGGCGTACTTTTGGGAGCTTAAGTTGATTAGATAGCTTAATGGGAATGACCTAGACCAAGTGGGTTCTGAGATTTGCAATTATTTGGAGTAAGAATTTAATTAAATTGATCATTTCAACATGAGCTATATGTGTATGTTATTGATATCAAACGATAAGACTTAACTATAGATCTTTCTCACTTCGAATGATGTAGATGCAGATCTCCTTCTCGTGCTTCTACTTGAACACAAAATCAATTATAGAATTCTTCACACGAAATTGGGACTTTCCAACTTGAAAAAAAAAGAACTTCAATTATTAAACAATATATAATCTTACACAAATGTATCTTACACAACAGTTAAATCAATACTCAAAGAAAATGTATATCAAAAGCTGATTTGGGGCTACAAAGAACACAAAATAAAGGAACATTATTGGACTGAAACTAACAAAAGCCCAATACACTGGCAACTCGTATTCAAACTATCAAATTTTTGGGCTCGACAAGACGATGCTGCCCGAACGACCATCCATCCCCCTCCGTCTGTGACAGCTCCCCACCTCTAGCTGATGACGCTGATATGGCAGTTCCCTGTTCCATTGCTCCGGCTCCCTCTGCTTGGAAAGTTAAGCATATATTGTAAAGATATGTGAACATAAAGCGAGTGGCATTATCGTCGCAATGATGATGTGATGATATGATATGAAATTGCTAAAGTTTTTTCTTCTGTTTCGGTTTGTGTGTTGGGTTTTAGAGTTCATTTTTATATCGTTTTAGTGTCTGCGTGTATGTGTGTGCTGGCAAAGTTTTATGAATTTGAACTGAAGAAGTCGGTTGACAAAGCCAGCAGCAGAAAGTTTTCGATTAATCCCATGCCGTCGTGGCGCCTGCATTCAACGGAAACGGAAGTGAGCGGAAGCAGCTGCACGGCGTATAGCAATATTCAAACAAACTGGTTGAAATCGTTTGATTGAATTTTCACCTACCCAAAATTGGTTACTTTAAGCAAAGAATTCCTGAAAGCCGCTGAAAACTGGCAACTGTCACATGGTGTGGGTTGTATGTGCTTGTGTATGTGCCCCGACAGTCATACGATATATAGAAGTGCACTCCATAAGCATAAGCATTCCATAAGTGTCGGCGACGACAAAGAAAAACAAGAAATAAAAATAACAGAAGGTTAGCCAATGCAATCAGCGAGGCAATCGAGCCAAAGGACGAAACTTTGCACACATTCACACACATACGCACACACATGCATACTGACAGCAAAATCGGGCTAAATGATGTGCAATTTGTGTGGCGGCAAGACGAGGACATTGCCCTAAAATGTATGCAATCGAAATGAAGCCAAGTTCATAAATGTCTTCGGTTTGTCTGCTGCTCTCGTCGAGGACTGTTGCTTATGGAGTTTATGTTGTTGTTGGTGGACATTCATTAAGTAAGTACAAATGCTCTCTGCAAATCCCAACCACTAAGCTGACCCTGCTGGTGTTCATTATCAGCTGCTTGGCATTCTGATTGATTATGTGATGGCGTTTTGGGGCAGACTAAGCTTAAGGGGCTGCTCAGAAGTAACAAATTATTAAATAACAATTCGACCTCGAGCTTTAACGAAAACCATCGCCATCTATGGCAAACAATTTACACCAAAAGAGAGGAAATTTACGAGCTTTGGTTGTCTGCGCCCCATTAGTTTGTCTTACGCTTCCTGCTGTTCTTCCCGTTCTTCGTGTTCCTGCCGAGGATACGACTGTTTCGACGTCGTCGGCGTCGCCGCCTTGGCCATTAAACTGGACATGAATGGACCCATTGAAATGATAAATGTGTTCAGTTGGCTCTAACTGTAAGCTCTTGCCCAATCAATGGTTCAATTTATGAAGCCGAAGGCACAATTGGAGCTGTCATCATTAAACAGGCCACGCCCACATGGACAGGTTCTCTTCAGGTTCAACTCTGATATGTGTCCAAAGTGCAGACATCGTCATGTCATACTGTTTGCAATTCCTTTTGGCATACAGTTTGCTAAAATAAAAATATAATTTTATTATCCAGTTCAGTGGCAAGCGGTATGGCAAAGGAGTTGGGCTTCAGTTTTCGCTTTGAGCTGTTGCTGCCCCTGCTGCTGGTGCTGTTGCCCATAAGAAGTTGAACGAAACCATAAAAAGCGTTTATCTTGTATTCTCAAACTTGCCGCAAAGTTTTTACTTTTATCGCCTTTGCTCATTGGTCAGTGTGAGGCGATTCCAAGAATATTTATAGCACTTCTTGTAAGGGTATACCTCTAGCTGAGGATACTAGAGATACAATACGATGCATATTTGTAGGATAGAAGAAGTATGTCCTTGCTGAGGTTGCGCCAAGTCGATGTATGTATCCATTTCTGCGATGTACGTATCCATATCGATGTGATTATTATAACAAAACATTCTTACTCCCAAGAAAATATGCTTAGTTTTAGGGCAGCACGATTCAATTTGTTAACATAAGCTTTCTTAGCCGTGTAGATCAATAATATCACCAAATCCTCCAACTCGTTGGACTACGATATTATACGACGCACTAACAATCAGTTCCAATAAGTCCAGAAGAGATAATATCGGCTTCTGACAGAGGTTTCCTGAACTGAACGAACTAACTAAATGCAGTGTAGAAGCTGTTTTTAAACGAAGATTTGAATTTTTAGTTCATATGTAACTTTACTTTAACTCTACTAACTAAATTATAGGGTATACAAACTTCAGATATAGTCGTATTTTCTTGTTATTATATTGTTCTTTCTTTTTTCTCAGCTTATAGCTTATGGCTCCCACTGCCATGACGATTGTTTTATAGCCACACATGAGATAATTTCTCAATAAATATATAATTTTATTTGTGGCATTAAAAACCAGTTTGATTTGCGTTTTACAGTTGCATTATTTGTATTTTTGGAAATAATAAAAACAAAGCAAAAAGTACTTTAAATGCCAAACTTTGAACAATATGAAACTAAATGCCATCAAAGTATGTATATAAAAATCAAATGATCGCGTTAATAAACTTTATATGTTTTCTTTAGACAGAGATCCAAATAATGAAATTCAAAATTTGTACAGAACAAGCCAAAATCAATCCACTACATAACACCCACACTTACACCGCAACTCTCACACATCAGTTTGCGTGAAGCTGCAATTAAAATGACGAAATTACAAAATATGAAATAAAAACTGCGCACATTATGCACAATTTCCCAGTCCCAGACCCAGACATCTACATCTAGGCATGTCAGGGAGTACGAGAGGCGATTGCATTTGTGATTTGTGAATAATTTGGCACACTGCTCGTAAAATATTAGCCCGCCCATGTTTTAAAAGTGCGCCGTCAAAAACACTTGGACTTTACAACCCAACTGTAGACGAGGGCGTTAATTGGTGTAACAAATGCTGTTCCCGAAAACATTCATAGAATAATATTAAGTGCCGCCCAGACCGTGCCATGCAACTAACCTCGGACAACGCAAAACTTATTGCATGCGGTTTGCAAATGCAAAAAAAAAAAAAAACAGTGAAATGTAGTTTATATAGTAAGTATGTACCTCTACTCGTAAATAGTACGTCTAGCAATTAAAATCAGCAGACAAATAAATATAAATAAATTTGTATTATGAAATGGAATGGGAAATGGGCAACGTGCTGTTTGGCAAATACTATTATAGGCAATAATGTTATATAAGAATATTGTATAATCCACTATGACCACATCTCCTGTTTCATAAACAACAACACATCTGCTCATCAGCGACAAGTCACACGCAGCGCACAACTTGCACTTCTTGAATCGAAGATAACGCTAGATTCAATTATGTATTGATACATGCATTATAGTGCAGGCAAGTGAGAGTTTTGATCATTGGATGGTGAACAGAGTAAATGTTACCAGGTCATAATAAGATCTGCAATGATGATTCACCACAGCTGCATTTTTATACCATACCAGACACTCTACTCCATTCAAATCCTACATACACATATTTTGGGTTGTGTTCACATTTCTTGGACACTCTCTTCTATTGAATCACCTTAAATGCAATATAATTCCATCCTTCTAGAATTTTCCCTGAAGTTATTTTCTGTGCGTCAATAGATATAAGTACATAAGAGGGGTACTATTTATATATCGGGAATAGCAAATAATAATAAACATTTTTAAATGGAAATGGCTTTTTGGGTGAGATGAAGAACAGTCTGCGGCGATTGTTTTCCCTATTTTCCAGAAAAATCTCTAACAAATAAATAATTGTTTACCATTCAAAAGTGACCATCTTACGTTTCTATAATGATATGGTAGTTTATGTCTTGTTTTGAGAAAAAAGGTTACCATTCTCTCTTAAGTGTTTTTATTTTGTCTGGGAACAACTTTTGTTCGATTTGACACGTTTTGAAATACCCATACAACCAGTTGTTGTTTTGTTTCCGGCTCCATTTGTTTCCGATATCCTTGATTCGTCACCTGTCAAGATGTTGTATACGTCTTTTGAAGCAGCACCACGGTCGAACTATTTAATCATTTCCTTATAAATTATAGAATATCTAAGAAGGGCAAATTTTTTTACAACTAAGTGTTCATGCAAAATCGAAAGTATGGAAGTGCAAGGATGCTTTTATCTCACTACATGTTTCAAGGATCTTCCATTATCAGTTCACGCACTGCGTCGATGTTTTTTGGCACCTCAACCGATTTTGGACGACCCATTATCAGTTCTTCCATTATCAGTTCACGCACTGCGTCGATGTTTTTTGGCACCTCAACCGATTTTGGACGACCTTCACGAAATTCGCCGCCGACTACGACCACGACTGAATTCACAATACCAGCGATATACTGTGGTTTATGATGGTGCTGAGTTCATCGACACATTCTTGTCGAGGCAATCAACGTCGAAATTGTGAAAAATAATCCAAGGAAAACCGTCTCTTGAAATTTCCATTTTTTGGCCAAATTGATTTTCTTAACTAACTGGAAACAAATCAAATAGCACTTGTACACCAAAACGTTGTGACTGCGTTTATGCTAATAGAAGCCAAACTTTATTACGATGTTGCCAGATTGACCACCCATTGACATTAGTGTTGCCAGTTCTCGAAATATAAATAGTACCCCTCGTATTAATGTAGAGCTATTTTACAATAAATAATTAAGATTTAATTAACCCATTTAAATTACAGATAATTTTATAACCCGTTTATTACAATTTTGTCACGATATTTGTAGCACATAGAAGGAAGCATATGCGACCCCATAAAATATATATATTCTTGATCAGCTTGACAAGGCGAGTCGATATAACCACAAAGGTCTCAGAAGCCTTAAAAGCTGCAGATCTGAAATCCGCATCAGACAAAGCAATAGAGCTGCCATAGAACCAACACCTTTAGAATGCACAGTACCAGCTTAGGATGGAGAAACGGTATACCATGATATTATTTTTGCTAATCTGAAGAAAATGGAAACTTCTAGAAATAATGCTAGCACCTTTTGTTTACGAAATTTCCAAATTACACATGTCTAAGTATGAGCCTCATCTGTTTTCGCAATAAATAACCTATTTGTTGAACGACCATATGTCCTTCACGCTTGGGAAGAGGAAGAAGCCACTAAATGTGCCCCGTCAAACATTACAATTTTACGGCCAACCCCAGAGACGGAGGCGCTAATTAGTGTAACGAATGTTGTTCTAAAAGGCATTTGGAAAATAATGAATGCAGCCTGTAAAACTAACCTCGGACAACGCAAAACGTATTGCATGCCGTTTGGGAAATGGAAATGCAACGTAATAAATACGCCTAACGAGTCGAATCAGCACAAAAATACAGAAAATGTTTATGCAATATGAAATGGACTACGTGCTCTTATGCAAATTGTATTATTGTATAAGATTTTTGTATAATAGACAAATTCATGGTAGTTCGAGGGAGGGGCAGTAGGAGGTATCACTATAGCTGTTTCAAAAACAATCACAGCGATTCGACCCAAGCAAAGCACTTTGTAGTTGCATGACTGGAGGAATAACAGAACGACATTCCTAAATATTTCAAGGATTAGCATTGGTGTCGTATAGCCAACAGCAGAAAGATGAATGCTAAACAAAACAGAAGTTGGCGAGTCAAAAGTTTCCACACTCATGATCACCCTTCACTCATCGGTGATGAGGTGAGGATATCGTAGCACCCATTGTCGGTCAGATTCTGCTGCTGATGCATATGCCTATGCCTGCTGACGCCCATGGAAAGCCACATATAATCTGTTCGATTTTGCTGACTTTTTATTGAGCTAACCACAATCACCTACTCTCAACAGTGTCATAAATTGTTCATAATTCGTTATAATAAATGACTTTTCTATATAAAACTACCTAAGACTGAACAAGCACTTGCCAAATGGAGGCGCGGCAGCTTCCGCGTCGCCGCCTTCGCATGCCATCGTCGACGCCATCATCGTGTCGTCGCCGGCGTCAGTTGATGTCTCTATCGCTGAGGCAGCTAAAAGGAGGCGTGTGCCGGCCGAGCAAAGTGCTACGCAATTGCCGGTTGTACAGTTAGCTAGCCGCATGCCAAATAGTAGCGCACACAAATTGCTCTAGTTGCATAGACGGGGAGCGTAATGAAGGGGAAGCAGCTCAAAATACACAACACAAATATGTAGTTTGGCACGGTCTACTGAGAGCCCCAAAACGTGGGCGAGAGAGAGAAGCAGCCAGATGCCGAGTGTTGCTTTTACTGGCCCTGGGCAAAGGAGAGGGGCAGCGGCACCCAACAAGGTTAATGTTTATTTATAAATAAATACGACTATAATACGAGTGCATGCGAGCAAATGCGGCCGATCTCTCAAACACGCCACCACGCTATTCGCTGTGCTTTTCTGGTTCCAAGGGATTTTGTTTTGTGTTGGTATTCCGATTACGATGGCGATTATTCCAGTATTTGCACGTTTCATTTCCACGGATTTACCAAATAAACTCAAAAACAAAAATATTTTCCACATTTCGTTTCAAGTTGCTTCTGTGTGCACCTATTGTTTTTTTTTTTTTCAATTTGTACTATATGGAGAGAAAGGGCTACGCAGCGTATGCTTAATATGAATTATAAATATGAACAGTTTTGTTATTGATATCGTTGTTATTGTTTGATTAAAAACAAAACCAGCCAGTAAGAGCGTGCAATTGCACTTTATGGTTCCACCAAGGCGCAATTTGGCCTAGGGATCTATGGGGTACGGGAATGAATGGGAGGGAGTTGGGTAATTCCAAGTGTTAAAGTGACAGCGACGTCTATTAACAGCAGTTACTGAATGACATTATTTTGCTCATTAAAAATGTTTATTGCATATTTATATTGGGTGACCGTTTTGCATTCTTTGGATATGCCCTATTATACTGCGTAAGAATCGATATAGTATTGTCAACGAGTTCATCCAATTTCATAAGTAAGCAAGAAAGGAAGGCTAGCTTCGACTTGCCGAAGCTTCCTTCACATTGCAAATATATAACTGATCTCTATGAAATCTGGTTGGCCGGTGTGGATGCAAGGGACACTAGACGAATTGTGTTGATTTGGATGAAAAACAGAAAAACTTATGCTCATTCCGGAACAATCGGTTATATCGTAGCTATATGATATGGTTGTTCTATCTTGATCAAATCAGGCCAGCGGACGAATGGTCTTCTGAAATGGATATAAACCGAGTTTTCTTTGATTTGGATGAAGTTTCAACTAGAATTTCACTATCTTGGGCTATACAAATGACCACCACCAGTCCATTGAATATACATAAATGTCATAGGAAGCCCGATAAATATGGAACAATTGAATTAAAGAGAACTTTAAATGCAATGAGTAATCATTATTCACCTATTTTCGTATTGTATGTATGTATTATATATTGTGTATGTATTGTGAGAATGCATGTAAATGCAATATGCGCATTGACGAATACGTAACGCACATTGGACTTCCCGGTGCTAAACTGGGCAAGGTCATTGTTCAGATAAGCGTCTGATAATTTACTTCAATAGACAGCTCAAAAGTTATTGTTGGGTTCTCAAGAATTCGAGATTTTGTTATACAAAACTATAATTGTAAGATTGCATATGTAAATCTATTGTTTTAAACAAATATATAGTTATTAAATGGAAATGTCAACCAGCACGAAATATTCGAAATACTATTCACAACTTGTCAATCATAAATAAGTAGTTGCATGCCAACTCAGACATCTTTATAAATTGAATTACCTGCTTTAAGCTAGGCAGCCTAATAATAACTCTACTATCCCGATCTATAGAGACCGCAAAGATATATGGATCCAAAAATATTTTAACACGTTGCGAGTTGCCGCCAATTAAGAACACCCAAAATAAAAACAAGGCGAAAAAAATATATGTTCCTTAAATCCACACACACACAGACACACATAAATAAAAAAAAAAATAAATAAGAAATAAAAAAAAGAAAATGAAATAAAAACTTGGCACAGGTTCAATGGCCAAAACGTCAACGTGGCTGGCACGAAGACAAGTCTTGAGGAGGAAAATGTGGCCAGTGGAAGAAGAAGAAGCCTTTGCAATGCAGCCAAAGACGACAAAAATTTAAAATTCCACAAATGTCACTTGAGTTCAGTTCTTTTATTTTTGTAAGGAAACGAAACGCGTAGCGCGAAGGTGTTTGCGAGGGAGACGAAGATATGAGGTGTTCTTCAGAGTTAGCTTGAGCCAAGGAAGAAAATGTCAAACTGTGGCTGGCTTTTGAAAAGTTGCCAGTTGCAACATGTTGCATAAATTAGCCACCGGACCCTTACATATTGATGAGCTGGCTGCATGGGAGGGACCGGACTTGGATCGGGCAGAAAAGAAGTAAAACAAGACCGACAATAAGCTTTTTCATCTGCTCAAATTAGTATCTTAAAAAAAAACGTGGGAGAGCGTTACGAAGCTCTTCAGAGAAGAATTTATTTTTGAAACCGCACTTCAGAGGGATTTCATGTATATGTATGATGATGTCCCTCAACACACCTGATATATCCTTTCGAAACCCCAAAACTATCAAAAATATGCCCTAAGACACTACAAAATTTTAAATTATTCGATGCAAAATATACTTTTATCCAATTTCTCAATAAATTATTTATAAAAGGAAGTGAATTTTAGGACATCCAATTGATCTGAAATATCAACAGAGTGTCGCATTTGTACCAACGGCTAGGCATTGCCCCTCGCAAATATGACTCTTTATCATTTGTCTACAGAGTATGTCGCGGATTCAGTCTCAGTCGATGCTGGCTGGCCGTTTACTATCCCTTTCAACCAAACCGGAAAACTGCAACTCTATAAATAGGCAATGCATTCGTTCATGTGTGCATCAGTGCTAATGTGAATTCTATAGTATCTTATGCAGCTCTTGGTGGATTCTAAGTACTGTCTGAGGTTGTTTGTATAGTTTATTTATACGATCAGCGCGGCGCGTGTTTTATGCCAACTGCGTACTTTCCTGCCGCCCTATCAAGGCGAGCGCACAGCCTAAGCTCACAAATATGCAGCGCTAGCATTTTTCCTGGGAACCCTCAACGAAAAATTTACCATCCATCGTTCGCCCACGTCGCGGTTCCCTTATCATCCTATTTTTTTTAAAGCCTAATCACCAAAACGAGCGACAACAATAATGTCTACTTCCGCGAAACACCCGTTATAAAAATAGGAAATTATATTGGGGCTTCACTGGTAGAGCGTAGTCTGCAAAAAAATTCGAGTATCGTATGACGATTTTGTATTGGTCATACGATTTTATCAATACTGATGTGCAGAACAGACAGCAAGGCGCTGAACAACAACTGCAAAAACAACAATAAGAACGAAAGAAGTAAAGAATAAACAAACATATTTCAAGCAAACATGAACTGGTGAAATCAGTAGATGATTTTCAATCATTGACGGAACTGTGGCGGTACTAAAAGTAACATGAAAGATATCAGAATATACATATATGATATTAGTTGCCAGAGGTCCTCGGCATAACTATTTTGACAAAACGCTCTGCAATTTATCCATCATTTTTTCGTCTCCTTTTGGCCCATTTTTTTTTTTTTTTGAAAATTTGCGTGCGTTAAAATTTGTGGAAGATATAAAGTTTTGCGGTTTGCGGGAAGGGGAGGTGGCGTGGCAAAATTTAAAAACAAACTTGATCTGACGCCCCATAAGAGGAGTCTACATATCAAATTGGGACCCTCTAGCTCTTACATTCTCCAATCTAGGAAGGGCGATCAGACCGACGGATGCACAGACGGACATGGCTAGATCGACTCGGCTGTTGGTGCTGAAAAAGAATATATATACTTTATGAGGACTTAGACGCTTCCTTCTTTCTGTTACATACATTTGCAAGAATACAATATGCTCGTTTACTCTACTAGAGTACGAGTATAAAATGCCAAAAGCATAACATGCGAAATTATCGCCAAATTATACAATATATCTCTCCAAACTAAATAGTCTAAGAACTACCACAGCGTAAAGAAAGCTGTCCTGATCCCAAATAACTAAAACCGAGAATTGATGGTTTTTTCAGCGAAAAATCCAAAAACAATGAATAACAAACCTGTTGTAAATAAATTATAGAAATATTCCAGCATAAATAGTAGTGAAAAACCATATAGGGGCGCCTAGAGGAAGCTAAAGATTATGCATACAGAAGTGAGACCCTTCTTCAAATGATGTGGAAAAAGAAGTCTTTATGCTAAATAGTAGATGACATTAAATCGCTAATTAAATTCTAATGCATTCAGCAAAAATTGATAAAACGGTAAAACATTCATAATCGTGAATGCTGAAATAAATGAATACTAACATCACAAACATTCATAACATAATAATGATTACTTCATGAATATTGTATACAAAGAATGAGTGTGGTTGGTCTGTAAGAAGAATCATAATTACTTCTAGCCAGTCTATATAAACAATAAAAAGAGTAAGAGAAAGCAAGAAAGCATACATCTCCTATATCATACATCTCCTATATTATACTATGGCAAGATATCATTTGTGCGGACTCGTCTCTTGTAACCGATTAATCTTGCTCTGACAATTTGTTTTGCAAATGCCCACCCCAAACAAAGTGCGAATTGCCTTGCAACTGCTTCGGCACAAATGTCTGCAATGCCCTCTTTCTGTACTCGTGCTTACTTGCTCACCGCCCTCCCCCAACCAGCCGAGGGGTTCTGCCGCAACGCGGCCTCGCTCTCTCACACTCAATGAAAGGAAATACGTCGAACAATAAACACTAAACACATCTACTAGCTAGGTGAGTTAGCATAGATGTTTTATTGATATTAAGAGAGTTTATTAATAGAGATAAAGTCAAAGAGATAATCATAATTAGAACATGGAACATGAAAAGGTTCAGGCAAATATTGTCTGATTACTTTTTACTGTAACTAATGTAAGTAATCATTTATTTCGGAAGGATTACAGAATGAATGATTACAGAATGAATCACGGAATGACTCCTTCATGGAGGGCCCTTATATATACAATATATACGACAATATACAATGCTTTACATTCTTTAATGGTCTATAATGCAGGGCTCTAATATAAAATCTTCCTTTAATATTCGAAATATTGTTGAAATATGTAAATTTATTTTGGAAACTAAAAGCCAAACTATGTTCACTCCCTATAGTATATTGTTTATGGGGTGCGGACAAATTTATAGACGGCGCGGAATATTTATTATTGTGCAAAAAATAACCACAATAATTATATACAACAAAAAATTCACAAAACATGTCAATGAACTTTGATAAGTTGTAAAATAAAAATTGTATTTTCACTCACACTCTTGCATGTGTATACTCATATATGTGTTTGCTTGAAATGTTATCAGCGATATGGCAAAATACAATATATATATATGTATATATATAATCAAACACAGACAAAGTGAAAATAAAGCCACCGAGCCAATTGGAATGCGAATTCTTTGAACCTCATTTAAAATTTTCTGAATTCGCCTTTGCAAGGAAGAAGACGTCAGCGTAAATCGAGGTAAGGTAGCAACCATAATGGGGAACCGGTCTCTGAATATGAATGAAAATGAAAATGAGACATAAGTATGAGCAGTTGTTTGTGTGTATGTGTGCTGTTTCTATTTACGTATGAATGGATGTAAACAAAACGTAAAACACATTCGCAATACACCACTTGATGATGACGGACAAAAGATAAAAGCGCATTAATTGCAGCAAAACTTTCTGTGAAACAGAGCAGAGGAAAATGAGAGGAGGGAAAGCACAGGGCAAGAAATACAAACAGCCAGTTGTCGTGGCGATGTAATAATTCGTGCAGTTATTAAATAACATGCACAACAAGTGGCACCAGCAACAGCAACAGCAACAACAACAATGCAAACAACAGCCGACAATGGACGACAAATGCCAGCAGCAAACAACGACAACAACAAGAGCAACCTAGCACGCTGACCAAGTTGTCTGTCTGTTGAATAAAAGAAAATAATCCAAAGAAGACAACAAAAATATAAATAAACACAGACATACACACACATACACATACACATATTCCAACAAAAATGACGTATGAAATGACTCTATCTCGCTTTCACTCTGTTTCTCGCGACTTGGCCATGAACTTGACCATTTTACGAGTATGTCTGTATGCCATTTCCATTTCCATTTGTTTGTGCAAAAAATTTCAAAGCACAAAACAAGAGCCGAATCTCACACAAAGTTGAAGGTCCAATAAAAAAGAAATCGTGCTTCCCCTACCCTCTCATCCGCCAAAAGAAACCAGTTTTGATTATAGAACAAAAATTGCGCATACGTCTTGAGTACAAAAACGCCATATTGCTCACACGCCGTGTGGGCCTTGAGCACTTACCTTCCAGCCGGCGCTGCTATTCGAATCACCTTTGTCCTTAAAGTATGGCACATTCTGGACCATCCACTCATAGATTTGGCTCAAAGTCAGTCGCTTGTCCTGGGCAGAACCAATGGCGTGCGTTATGAGATCCGCATAGGACAGATTGCCCCATGCATTGCGACGTGATGAATTCTTTTTGGCAGCATTTGCACTCTGTATAGTTTGTTGTGAGTCTGCAAATAGAAGGCATTCATTCAATCATGGAATGAACCAAGGATGGCGAACATTCTGCCGTGACTCTGACTTACCTCCTGAGGCCAGTTGTTGATTGCTAGCCTTGGTACTGTCCAGCTCATCGATGGGCTCAACAAAGTTCTCAGGTCTCGGACAGGGCCATGTATTTGATCTGGCACGAGTTTGCGGCTCAAAGCCAATATCCACGGCCAAGTCGCCAACCAATTGATCCATATGCAGACCATTGTCTGTGCCAGCTAGCGTTGGCCAGTCCTGCGCAAAGCCGTCCATTATGGGATACAGTTCGTTGTGGAGTTGCAGCTTTGCAGCCTTCGTCCTTCCCTCGCTGTCCAGAGCTCAAAGTTGGTAGCTGCAAGAAAAATGAATGAAATTGGATAAAGGATTAACACATGTCACATGTGAACAGCAAACGAAAGACCGGGTTCCATAGATTACGTCGACCTTGACAAGTGGTTCAGCAATTCTCAAGTCATCCCACCCATTGCGGCAGTCTGGACCGCCTCAAGCATTCAATTAATGCATCTATATTCTATATGCTCAACTCCCCTGCCGCTTTATAACTTACTTGTTTATTGCGTCTGGAGATCGTTAATGTTAGTTCTATATCTATTGATACGAATCGAAATGGAGACTAATGAGAAGCTTTCAATGTCACACACATGCTTACACAGCTTTTATTTTAAAATTATTTCCATCAGCATTTGCATTTTGCTTATTAAGATGAAGGCGGGGGAAAAGAGGCAGCCTGTGGCGCAAAAAAAAACTCAATCGCATTTTGATTGCGTTCGTGATTTCAAAAGACGTTTAACGTGTTTGAACTAAAACCGATTACGAAATGTGACAGAGCTTTATGTGAATTAACGAGATAATTGTATTATAGTATACAAAATTCGTATGGCATAGAAATTACGTCTAAACAGTTCAATGCTAGTAGAATTTTATCACAAGGAAATTATTATGTGATTTATTTATAGAGAAATTCTGCATGATATATATATATATATATAATAATAATAATAATTGTCGCATATCCCAATAATAATGGAAGAAGAATGCTGGAAGCGTTCAATAGAGTATTAAACGAACTGAATGTTAGTGGAAGGTTTTGCATTTTGCAGAAAAGCCAATGAATTTCAAAATCTCTGCATACGCATGCAGTCGATGAGGGCAAAGAATCGTTAATGTGTTATATAAACGGTTATCTCAGCAATCTCTTATCTGTATTTTTGAGCGATGTTCTTTTATCCCGTCAACACCCCTAGAAGGTATTCAGCGACTTTCTGCTCAAATTAGTTGTTTCCTCATTTGACAAAAATTTCTGTACTCAAAGCATAACTTTATGTTACTTAAGATTAGGTCTGGTTGAGTTAGGAGGATAATTAGTGGAGTTTTGCAATGACAAACGCTGAGGTATGTCGGATGATGCACTCTCAAAACGTGCCTTCCAACGACTGCCAAAAGTTTCTCGTTCAAAATGTAAGAAACGCATCCTTGAACATATTCATAGCGCCTGCTATCTCAAAGCCAAGCAGAAATTGGAGGGACTCAACGATTTCAAGGAATTACCTGGTTGAACATCTTAGAATTCACAACACATTCTAGTTTGATATATGTGCGGTTCCACTTAGCAGCCAGGTACATAAAGGGGGGTGTGTACGAGGAGTATGTAAGGCAGAATTTCATGTCGTCTGCTGACAGTTTTCAGCAAAAGCAAAGCAAATGTCGTAGTACAGCGATAATAGAATATGTATGTATTTGTAAAGGCCTAGTGCATTTTCTTTTCAATTTGTACTTGCCATATATCGTTGCTCTTCAGTTCGAATAAAAATCAATTAATATTAATAAAATGTGTAGCCCCAATGTATTCCATAAAAATACATATTCGTTCGTCGTCGTAGTTGTCTCGTCTGTGGTCTTTCACTGCCTTTGTGACTAAATTTAGCACAGCTTGTGCGCTTCATACGACATGAAAAGGAATTTCTAAAGAGCCAGCACCGCTCTCTCGTTATTTATTATCAATTCCCAAATAAAATATAATTGATAATATATATATGTATATGGATATGTATGTATAAGAAAAATGTACATGGTAAGCCACAAAATGAACACAAAACCGAAATCAAAATCAAAACAGAAGGCAGCTAACTTCTTTATGTGGCCACAGATAGGTACACACAAACACACACATAGTACACATATGGATGTATCAAAGGTCTATTGACACTGGGCCCAGAAGCTGCCTGTCTGCGCAGTCCATCCGAATGCTGATAAGCCATTGCAGATTGGCGAGCGTTGCACGAGCTGGTATGGTATGATTGGGACATTTTCTTTCTTTCGGTCTTCAAAGCTACCAAATTGCAGAGGTTTGTATAGCAAAGTAGTTCAGAAATATTTATTTATTTATTATTTAATATCAGTTCGCATAACAGCCTAAAGAGTTCATGAAATTCTGATTTGACCTAGGTCAGTATTTATAAAATATATGATCTTCTGCGGTGTATTGTTTTGGCGAATAAGTTATAGCCAAATATTTGCTAGCTTATACGCTTCTATTGATCTATTTTAATATAATGCACTAATGTCATACCGATCGGTCCAGTAATATAGGCGCCTATAATTGGAACTAGTGAAAGACTTTAGACAGACAGAAATACAGAGGAAAACATTCAATAAAATATTTACTAACAACCCTGATCTGGTGATTTTAACTTATAGATGTCAAACTTTAAAGTTTAAGGTTTTAAGTTTGGCCTTAAAATTCCTCTAATCTCCATTCAAGCAAATTCATGTTCATAAAAACAGACGGACATGAAATCGGCTTGTCATGCCGATCAAGAATATATATATACTATATGGGGTCGAAGAGTCTTCCATAGAAATGCATAGAAATGCAAGGGTATAAAAATCTTCAGCCGCTGATAAATCAAAAGCTCTCAAAATTTAAGAGAATGAAACTCACAACTAAAGAGTCAAATTAAAGATCAACTCTAGGGCTCTTTGTCTCACAATCTCTCGCACTCATGCCGCATCTTTCTCTCTCTCTCTTTCATTCTCGGTCTCTCGGGAGTATTAAAGGCAATATTAAAATTCATATCATACGCGCGCACATACACATACATGCATATTCATTTACACACACAAAAGTGAGGGGCTAATCGCTCGCTAAGTATATTTCATTCCGTTTTTTATGCTCTCCGCATTTCTTTTGGCGCATTTGCTTTTGCGACTCGTCGCTACGTCAAATCTTCAAATTGGCGCACTAGGTCTCAATGTAGGAGGAGGAGAAGCAGCACCAACAGTGAAAAGAGGCATTACCTTGAGACCAGCCCAGAACACGGAAGTGTAGCAAACATATGTATGTATAGAGTGGGTTACGTCGAGGGGCTTATGAGTTGCTGGCTTGTTACCTGTGCCAGCAAGAAGGAGAATCAGTTCACACATCGCACAATTCTAAGAATTCTAGTTTTTTATACCTTTGCAGAGGGTATTATGATTTTGTCACGATATTTGTAACGCATAGAAGGAAGCATCTCCGACCCCATAAATATATACATTCTTGATTAGCATGACAAGCCGAGACGATAAAGCCATGCCTGTCGGTCTGTTCGTCTGTTTCTAGTCCCTCATCATAAACTTTATACCTTTATCATATACTTCTTCCTGCTATGAGCGCTGCTCATATGTCAAAATCGTCCAGATCGGTACACTATATGTTATAGCTCCTTCGGAATGAACTCTTAGTACAGCAAAATTGGTCGTTTTTTTATACAAATTTAACTAAATTTGGTATAAATGACGGATTTAAAAGCCTCTACGTTTGCTGACCAAAGTTTAACCACACTTTATCACTATATCCTATAGCTCCCATATAACCGACCAATTCGGAATGAACTCTTAGTTCAGCAAATGGTTGTTTTTTATCCAAAACAAAACAAAAATTGGTATATGTCAACTACGTCTGCTGACCTCAGTTAGTCCAAATTGGATCACTATGTCATATAGCTCCCATATAATTGACCGATTCGGAATAAAGTCAGCATACCGGACTTATGTTTTAGTTTTTCAATTGAACCAAATTTGGAACGTGCTAGTCTTAGAAGCCTTCAAGTATGCTAACCGAATTTCAAGGTCAAGGGTATGTAGGCTTCGGTTACCCAAAGTTATCCTTCCTTTTTCGTTTTTATATAAACCATATACATACATATATATAACAAGCATACATATGTGTGTAATTAATCGTAGCAACAAAGTTTATCGCACACTCAAAAAGAGAACAAAAAATATTTCAGCCACAATAAAAATAAAAATGCCAATATTATCAAGATAAGTGTGAACTGCGTGTCATCATTGCATAATATTTTATAAACAAAAAAAAGCACTTTGGCTAGGAAAGAACTACTAACCGCATAGCCCTACCTGACCTAAGCCACTAAGTCACAACAATAATACTGAATTCAAGAAAAACCAGGAGAGCAAATTCTAGCTGATTTAAGCCCAAACTATAAAATACCCTACAAGTCTAAGATGATGGCATTTTGTCTGTCAGACTTGTCTAAATTTGCCTGGCGTATTGGAAAGGAAGCTAAGGTCATGTGAGGAAAGCAAAAAATGTATTCAATATAGTTGACTTTTAATGACATAACGAAAGCATAATTGGGATGGAAATAGTTGACTGAGCACAGTGGCCTTTATTACCCATGAACAACTGAATAAAATGAACAAAATTTAATAAATACTGATTTGGTTAACTGGTGAACGAGGTGTACGAGGTGCATTACCAGAAATTCCCCACAATTAAAATTGTTATAAACAATTTTACCTTAAATAACTGAAGACCATACATTTTCGTTAATTACAGATAGTTTTGGTCATGTATAAACTTAACAAGATGAACCATCTACACGGTAAATAGTTTCATCTACTCAGTAAACCATGTTAACATCGTCAAACAGCTGTGCACAACATGATAATAGAACACATTTTATATTTAGTTTTTCGCAGGCATTATGTAACATTTTGTACTATAACCAAATGTGTCCCTATGAGCCTTATAGTGTCTTATCTGGCAGATATTTTTTTGCGCCTTGTTCCCAGCCATTCTGAGGAGCGTTGCAAAATGTTGAAATTGCCAAGAATATTAGAAAACCAATCGTCTCCTCAAACTTATCCCACTATGTGACTAAGGCCAGCTTTAGTAAAAATATATGAAAACAGTCATCAATTTCTAAACTCTGAAACATTACTCCATTATCGACTTCAATCATTTTTGATGAACCTTTTGATAGAGCATTTGCATTTTAATGAAACTACACGCAGCAAATAATAAGTTTTCTTCAAGAATACATATTTTCAAAAAAGAAGATTTTATAAATAGTGGATTTGTGATGAGGCGAGTAAAAAGAGAAAAGAAAGAATTTTTTAATTGTTGCTGTCGCTGCCTTTAAACAACTATTTTTAGCTGCATATATAAATTAACATCAGCATTAACAATTTGCTTTGCATTTTGTAGACCAAATATTTTCAACTGCGCCGCACAATTGCGATTAGAATATATTTCGCATGCATTAAACATTTTTGGCTACGTCTACGGCTACGACTACGGCAACGACAACGACAACGACTACGGCTACTACACGGCTATGGCTTCTTGTTGTCGTTGATGAGACATTTAAATACATGCTAAATAATATGCATTAAAAATAAATAACATTTACGCACGTCATTAAATGAAATAAGTAAAAAAACAAAAAATTAACCAAAAGCAAAACAAAACCCAGCAATAAAATGTGAACAAGAAAACAAAAACTCAGCAATATGTAAACACATATTTACATATACAAAAACTACACATATATATACTACATATATATATATATATATATATATATATATATATATATATATATATATATATATATATATATATATAAGGAGCATAAGGGGCCTGGCACACTAAATGGCCTGATGGCTTTTGATGAGCTGCGTCAGACATTCTTCTCAACGTTTCCATTACATCTGATTAAAGCGATAGTCTAAATTCATCACAGCTCGTATTTGATGATCATCAGGTGACGCATTACCGAGCAGTTCCGTTTGATCTGCCGATCGGGTGTGTATGGATATTAAATGGCGTTTAGCTTTACCTCAAAATTGATTCGAATTTAGAACGATATGCCAACTATATGACATCATCATCATATCCATTTAAACATAATATGTATGTATGTATGTATGTATTCAATGAATGTATGTATGTATATGATTTGGTTCACGTCGCAATATATGGCAAAGCTTTTTAAAAGCATATTTTAAGCATACTTGCACTATTATTATCCACAGCAAGAAACCAGGCACATCCTAAACCATAAACTCTAGGAGTCTGAAATTTTGGCATATGTTTGCACTAAGTGGGTTAAGTAGGTGAGAATTCAGACGGTGCGGGGCTAAATTATGTATGAATATTCAAAAGAATGGTACATAATATATCAAAGATAATGATATAAGTACTTATTTGCCACAGCTATTGCAACAACTACTGGTAAATTATAATTTTAGATTCAAAATTGTAGCATTTCAAAATATTGGTTATATCTTTGCAAATATTTCGGGTAAAGATCTTGCTGATTTGGCATATATGTATGTTAGTGGGATCAGGAAAAGTAACCAGTGAAAAGGGTATAACACGACCTGTTCATAATTTGGAATTATGGTCGCATAATCACAGAACTACTTTGATTCAGGTTCATATATTCTTTATGGCTACAATCAATCTTTTTATAGAACCGACAGTGTCGATCAGCGGATATAGAAAGAAGATGATTAATTTCGGTAGTCGAACCATGTAAGTATAGTCTGTCATATGATATTTACTGTCGATACTTTTGTTCATTATATATATAGGCAATATTAATAAAATCTATCGTTATCATATAAAAGTTTTACACTTATATTTACATTGATGATCCAAAACCTATCTACAAAATGAGCAGACAACGGACGGACACACCTGTGCTATATATAAAAGCAAATCTTACTACGCCATAGTGATTCAGAATTGTTCCAAAATATGTGGGCGAAAAAAAAAAAACAATAAATTAGCATTGAAAACTATTTTCTCATATATTACACAATACGCATAAAGCAATGCGTATGAAATATACAGAAAAACGGGAAAAGTATGAAAGAAATGTGCGAGTATGTGGCACAATTTTCAACAAATATTAAAAAATTTCATTTTTATTTTCAATGTCACGAACGGCGCTCAGCACTTTTTGTTGACAAGATGACAAGATCTCATTAGCGAAAATTGAAGAGATCGCATATGTTGGCGGTGAGATGTAGCTGAACAAGTTGCGAAAAATGGTAAAAATACACTACAAATAGCAACATCTCCAAATGGCTAATGATATATATAGAGAGAATATCGCACCATCTCGTATATGGCATAATAATTGTGAGAAAACGAAGAAGAGAGAGAGAAAGAGAAGCAAAAACAGACAGCAGAATACGAAAAATGAAAGCGGTAAACAAAATACACAATCGAAATAATAAAATGAAAACAAAATAAAACAAGAATAACAGAAGGAAAGCAACGAAAATATTATATGGCGTGAACAAACAAATATAACCAACACACTTGTTACGTAATTCCTCTCATAGTTGCCGTGGGTATTCTTTCGATTCATTATGGTATGTATGTATGTACATATGTGGTCCATTGGCATTATCAACTGAAGCCGAAGCCGTCAAAGGCATAGTTAGCTACTTGGTTCAGTTTGAAAAGCTGCAGCACCACACGGGCCAAAGTTGTTGGCCGCGGATGGGGATCAAATGATAAGCATAGGAGGCACATTCTGCTTATCAGTAAGGCATTAGAGGTCCACCAAAAATATATACATACATATATAGAACTATATACAAAATATGTTCATAGGAATAAAACGAAAACCTTCGCAACTCTCGGCACCCATGTGACCAGCATAGCACATCAAACACATGGCCAGGTTCAGCTACGTGGAACTAAAAGAGATTTCAATAACCGTACTACATATACCTAAACAGCATATCATATGCATGTACACACCACACATATATAGATGGAGACCCAGCATAACCCGTCAAACAGGATTATTAAGCAAAGTAAGTCAGCGCGCTTGGCACTTGAGAAGCTCTCCAACGTCCACAAAAAATTAAAAAAAATCACAAAAAAAAATAGGAGGGAAAGCCATGAGCAAGTCGAAGAGCATATGCCCTTGCAGATCTAGGGTGGTGATTCATATTCTTCTTAAGTTACTGTAAACCATGTTACATACCAAATCCAAGCTGAACTTGTTCATCGTGTTTAATCCAAAAACCAAAACGATCAAAGATCAAAACGATAAAGCTCTTTCTCAAATACTAATCAGTTCTCATGAGGTTGAACTTCGAACTATGACCATCGTTACAAACGCCTTTAGCAACTGTCTATAGCCAGTGTCAGGGCATGAAAACTGACAGCTGGTCGGCAACAGCAGCCAGGCAGAGGCAGATCAACTGGTCTGGGCAACCACTACTACTCGTGCAATTGCAAGCCGCCCAAAGATCCGACTCCAACGCCGACTCTCACTGGTTGCTGATGCTGAGTGAGTGTCCAGTCAGCCACAGCAACTTGCCGCGACCCCAAGACGTGTTGTGTTGGTGGTGATTGTAATGATGATGATGACGATGATGATGATGACGATGACAAATACCATAACGAAGTCACTTGTTGGTTTGGGCTGATCACAGACACACATGCGTATAGTCATATAGTAACACAATTATAAACTTCACGTATGTGTACGAATACATTCTGATGGCTGCTTTGTCAATGTGGATAATGCCGGATTGGGGACGACCTTTATTATTTTGGACAATGATAATAATGATGATGATATTGACCTGCTAATAAAGATTTTATTTCATTTTGGTTAGGGAGAAATCCAGCTGGAATTGAAGCAAAACAGCTTGCCGTGAGTTATTACATAAAGGCAAAAACGCAAAGAGGATATAAACGAGATCTCAAAGGAAATGTGCAATGAAATATTTCAAATGAAACCAAATGGTAATCAGCAAATAATAAACTAAGCAATCGAAATAGAATTGAGGAAACAAAACAGTTTTCATACCACACCATATACATCTGCATAAATATGTTGATGAAAACAAAACATATGACTTTTTAGGAAACTCTGTGAAACTCTAATATTAGACCAGACACCTAAGCAGTTCCAGTTCCATCATGTAGCAGTTTCATCAAATAACTTATATGAGAACCATTTTGTATATATTTTTGTAGATTAAGAGATTTATTAGTGTGTGTTAAGTGCATCGGATCGAACTGTATTGGAGAATCTGTTATTCTATAAATCAAGTGAAGATGCCGCCGCATTTTTTACCCTTATCTAATATATGCATTATTATATATAAAAATTTCCTTTAACAGTTACCATGTGGCAAATATTGAAAAATTGAACCTGCTATGCGCCATCTTTGCACTCATGTATAAAGTATTGCATTATCGGTTGACTTATTGCCCCTACACATCAGCCTTACCCAACAAATAGTAGTATTTCCTACGCATGACTTTCAAGATGCACTCGTGTGCGTGAGTTTTTGTGGGTTGACTGTGTTTGGTTGCTTTCTTCTTTTGCCCTTTGTAGACGTACAATTTCTGGCAGGGCAAGCCAGGACACGCCCCCTGACTATATGACTCTACAATTTGCCAACTATTTTGCATGATTTTGTCGTTACTTTCCATTTAGCCGACCGGACAGGGCTGAGGCTGGACTGGACTGTGCTATAGGTATATCAACTCGAAACTGCACGCGCTTTGTCTGTGAGGTCCCCCAGATTCCCCTTTTTGATTTCTATATTTGGGGGGAGCGGCGGCAGCGTCGTCATCGCGGCATTCTGGTTTTTCTACGCTGTTAATATTTAATAATTTATTAAGTCAATTATCGCGGAAGCGCATTCAAATGAAAACTTATTGAAATTGCAGCAACACTGCATTCACATACGTACATACATATAGCATATACATATATTTATATAGCCCTCTCTTTCGCACTTAGTTGCCAAAGCCTACACGTGCACGGGCTAAGGCCATTGAGAGCAACACGCGCTAGGCGACAGCACTGTGAGAGATCCAAGATGCCGGAGAACTCCATAGGCCTTATATGCAATTGAGCGAGAATGCAAAATTTTGCAAATAGAAAAAAAAATTGGCAATAAAAGAGAGTGCGTCAACAACTTTGGAAATTAGTGAAAAGTCCATTGTGAGTGATGTGATGCGATCGATTAAAGAAAACTTGTGAGGTTTCTATGATCATGCTCCTACCCTCTCAGGGGCCCGTTCAAATAATGACATCATTGCGTTGGAAAATGTTGGTAATTCAGTAAATAACGGAGTGCGTTTTAAGGCCATAGAACATGTAAAGTTCTTTAGAGTAAAACTTTATACGTAGCAAAAATTGCCTAAGTCAAGGATGACCACACATATACTATCACAACAATTGAAAACTGCTAAGGCGAGCGTAGACTCTAAATATGAGAGGTTGACGCTAGTTTTTACTGATTTTATAGAATTGATTGCCTTGAAAAAAATTTAGCTAGAAAGATACAGATCTTAATTATTTAATATACTTATAATTAGTTTTTCAAGTAAGTTAATATTAACACAAGCAGATAATCTGGTACACCATCTGGAACGTTCAATTGGAGGCAAAATGTTCAAACAGCGCATTGAAATTGATCATTTTTCGAGTCTTGCTTTAAGTCATTTAGATTAAGAAAAGGTATTAACATAGCTGAAAGCTGACAATCCTAGTTTTTCCTATTAAGTTTACTAATAAGACCACTGCACGTGTGTCCAAGGATGTTGCCACACATAGGCTTTGCTTGCAATTGATGGAAAAATCCATCTCTGACCTTTTTTTCATTAATAAATTTGAAACATTCCCAAACTTCATTTATGCATTTTTTAATCAATTTCTCACTTTTATTTTGTTCTATTCTATTTTTTAACTTTTTAACATTTCTCAGTTCATTTCACTCACTTCCTAAGTTTTGTTCAAACAAACTCCCAGAATAATTCTCTTCTACCCCGTAAATAATTATCATTTGGCAAACTTTTGCACTTTTGCCTTATCACACTTATGGCCCAGCAAACACTTAAAGATACACAGTATCAAATAAAAGCCTAAACACACATACACACACACTGCCACAGTTTTATTTGTACACCACACAATGCTCTACCATATGGTTAGAGATAAGTCGAAATCAAGTTAAATTCTTATCATGATGCAAAGTCGACCCATTTTATTAAAAAATAATTATTATAATCACACCTTAATGTCAATATTTTTCTACAAAAGGCATCAGCAAAAATCAAAATCAAATCAAATTAAACAGCAATATTTTAAAAGGGTCCTGTTTTATATTAAGTTTAAAATTCATAGAAAAAAGTCAACGATTGATTCAAATGTTTACAAAATTGATAAAATAAGAAACAAATCATATTTAAGTTAAGAAATTTAAATCAATTGAAATTGCCTAACGCTCTCCTTTATCAAAAGAGAACCTTATCCGTTCTCTTTTCAAAATCAAAAAGCTTCACAGAAGAGTTTCTATAAGATACATTAGTACAAACAAAAATATTTTATTATTTTGAATTTGATATGCTATTCCGACTTCCTATTTCTTTTAAATTTTATGAGTCTGTTCGTTAACAGCCTTCAGTCGAATTTCACAGTTATTTTATAAGACAAAATTTATGCAAATGCAATATCATTCCAATTTTGTTCTATAATTCTTAAACAATTTTGGAATTTGAGTTCTTGTATCTGCACTTCTATGGGAATTGATCTATGATTAAGTACCATAGCTTATATCCAAAGAAGAAATTGAAAACGTTACACAGGGATTTAAATAAATAACAAGTAAGAACGCTATAATCGATATTCCGACTATAAGATACTCGTACTTAGCATTTATTTTATGTTTATGTTTGGGGAGGAGGGTTCTCATACAAAATGTTTTTCTTGCGATTTTGTCTACAATGTGCGCTAGATTATGTGCTTATACATAACCGAGTTTCCACTAAACGCGTTGAAATTTGTGGAAGATATAATGTTCTGTGGCAAAATTTAAGAACAAACCTTATCTGACGCCCTACAAGGGGAGTCTACATTCCAAATTGGGTCTCTCTAGCTCTTACAGTCTCCGAGATCTAGCTGTTCATACGGACGGACAGACGGACATGGCTGATCAAGAATATATATACTTTATAGGTTCCGAGATGCTTCCTTCTGCCTGTTACATACATTTGCACGAATACAATATACTCGTTTAATGTACTAGAGTACGAGTATAAAAACCAAAGAGTCGAACTGAATTTAGCAAAAAAAAAACAAGACAAGTTAGTGGGCGTGGGGGCTGCTCAAATGAACACGAACCGAAATCGGTTTGATATGGATAAAAACATAGAAGCTACTATATGATATAGTTGTCGGATCTTGATCAGATCAGGTCAGCGGGCGTGGGACCTCCTCAAATGGATACGAGCCGAGTTTGCTTTGATTTGGAAGTGTTCATTCCGGAACAATCGGTTATATAGAAGATATATGATATAGTGGTCTGATCTGAATCAAATCTAGTCAGCGGACGTGGTGAAATGGATGCAAACGAAATTGATTTAATTTGGATGAAAACCGAAAAGTTATGCTACTAAGTGTTTATTCTGAAAAATCGGTTATTTGGGAACTATGATATAATTTCAGACGGACATGGTTATATTGACTTTCCTTGTTCTGCTGATCAAGAATATATATACTTTATATAGTCGGAAATGCTTCCTTCTCTGCGTTGCAAACTTCCTGACAAAATTAATATACCATCACATATAATAAAGAGATCACTTATATAGAGAAGCACCGACACGAGTGTGTCAATGTTAGAATGCAACTCAAATCAATTAATACCGTATTATAATTTCCAAAATCGCGTTAGAAGGTAAGGTGCAACTACAACAACTACAGGAATTACGACCTTCATGGGCTTTACTACAATCGAACGAAAAATGGGAAACAGAAAAAAGAGCCCAACTAATCGTCCAACAAACAAAATGAGACACGCGTGCTGGCCTGCTATCAGTTGTTGAGCAGTGGACAGCAACTGCCTCGTTCTATATTTAGGCACATTATCAGCAGTGCTCTAATTAAGATCTCCGGCAGCACTGAACTCTCATATGTGCTCAAATAATGTGCTAAAGCAAAAGCTGAATTCTAATCAGAGAGCTGCTCACCAGGCTGATAAGCCAAGACGCAATCCCCGGAAAACTATACGGCAATACCAAAATGATCTTAACTAAATGTTGTATTTGCATGTTAATTAGACAGATGCTTTTCAACCAATTGTTAGACCCAAGTGCCATGGGAATATAGAAAATTGATTATTTGAATGTTATTGAATATTTACCTGCTTAAGTCCAAATAGAGGAAATTTCTTAAAAAGCTGATGTGCCGTTTTTTGTTGACTATAATAATTATTAAGCCTCTTTTGAGTTGCTGATTTTGTTGGCACTGTTTTCGATAGTTAGAAATATTTTTTGCACTTCTTATGGTTTTGTATGAGCGAGGTGCTGTTGTGTTAAGCAAAACTTGTGCTGTTTCTTTTTTGAACCTTTTATTTAGCTCTTTTTAGGCAGAATGGCATAATTTTTTGCTCACACACACGCGGTATTACAAAATATTTGTTGTTGTTGTTGGGCGGTTGTTTAAGCTATATACATACAGTAGAAATGTTGTAAATACACTCAAATTAGATAGAGAAACGATATAATAATAATACATAATAATGATCCACACACAAAAGAGCGCGCAAACAAAATAAAAAGCACGAAGAAGAGAATACGATCACGAACGCGGGCACGGAATGAAGAGAAAGAGAAGAGCGGTTGAGAAGATAACGCGCGCGATCGCGGAACGTCACGTCACGTCATCAATTCATGCCAATTGGACGACGCACACACATAAATTAATTGAAATTCGTATGAGAAATGAAAATTCAATGAAAGCCAACACACATATACACACACACACACACACACACATGCCAAATAGACAAAATTTGTTTAAAGTTCAAATAGAAAAAATGGAAATAAAAACACGTTTAGTTTAAAGTTGGAATTTTTGAATTTCAGGCAGGCGCTATTTGACACTGGTGTGCGTGTATGACTGTCTGCTTGTGTGTAAGTGCGCCTAAAAATTCCGCATTAAAAAAATACCAGAGCATCAACAATAATATGACAAGAGCTGAAGATCGCATCACAGCGATTGTAGTGAATATGTAAATTATTATTGTTGCTCTTAGTATATGTTATTTATTAATATTATTTATTCTTTAGCTACAAGCGACGCACGTTCTTTTTGCGCTTTACTTTTAGGTTTAGTTATTGGCAATTTCTTTAGCAGTTTTCTTATTTTGTTTTGGGCTCGCTTTGCACTTTCAACACACACATTTCGCACATGCTCTGCCCACGGTACTCGTTCATGTTGTGATTATGGAATTCTTCATGATACACTGGCACTCGATGACGACTCAACGCAATTACTCTCTCTCTTCTTTCACTGTCACCGTCTTTTTATTTTGAATAACCGAAACGATCTCGCAAAACTGGGGCTAAAGTGGCGATGTGGTTTGGGGTTAAAAACTGTTGTAAAATGTACGACCTCGTGGCTGTTAACCGCAAACGCAACAGCACGGACTTTTCGTTAAGCTTTCTAGTTGGATGTTGGATGCGAAATGAACTGGCGTTCGTATTCGCCGATGGATGTATGGCTTTGGCTTGGTGTGGCTGGCGTGGCTGCGTGAGAGCGTAGCAGCAGCTTTGGCATGCATGTGTGTGTGCTGTGTTGCGAAGACACACCAGAGTACGAAGCACAGCGAACGAAACGAAGCAAACGAAACAATACGAACGAGCACGGCCAGCCCCAATTTTGCACGAGGCAAGCGACAAACTTGAGTGAAGCTACAAAAAACCAACCGACTGTGTATGTGTGTTAGTGAGAGGGAGCGTAAGTTAGTGCTCAGTTTTGACGCTCACTTGTTGGCTTATGTGTTGGTAATTTAGCATCCACATGGAATTCAAGTTCCACAATTGGCGCCTTATTTTTAAGAATAAAAGCCATAGTTTTACCTATTTTATATAAATTCTGGAATTTCAAATTTTGTATACAATCACCACTTCACAATCACCTATTTACTACTTATGGATGTATGCTAACTTAAATGAAACGCAGCTTTGGCTACAAAACGTGAGTATTGTGTTGGGCGAGGGTGTATTACGGGCGCCTGGCTGATAATAACAGCAGATATATTGCCCCCACACACACATACACCCACACTCAAATACTCAGTCACTCACATGTTATCGCGTTCAGCGCCTTGGCCGGCCGCTCTCGCGATCGTTCGTTGTCTCGTGATGGAAAATTTCCCGAAATTGCATTCTGATAATGCCAGCATTGCACATTTTTGCACTCGTAAATACAAATGCACACATGTGGATGTATGTATGAATGTGATGAATGCTTTATGCCTTTTTGGTTGAAAATACTCGCATTACTAGCTCGGATTACTTACTGCCAAACAGATTTGTTTCCATCCGTGTGCTGAGTTGATCATGGTCCGGGTCGGGTCTGAGATCGGTTCTGCCACATACTTTTTGAGACTGGTTCGTTGGGTTGGGGGCCATTTGAGTTTGTTAATGCGCCTGCCACATAAATTCCACGAAATTACGCGGCTAATAAAGTCTAGAGTCTAGACGCTATAGAGATTTTTTTTTTTTTTTTTGAACACACGTATGTCCGTAAGTATGTATGCGTAAATGCAAAAAGTGCTCAGAAGACCTATTTTGCAAATATGCAGATTAGTTCATAATCATTGGAAGTGCCAGATGAAAATTGATGTGGAAAGGAATCTTCCTTATATTTCATATTTCATAGCAAACATGCACTTCTCACAGATATAGACATTTCATAAGCATCAAAATATGGAGCTGATTCCTGGGTATCAGCTCCTTAAACTGGTCCTTGAAACAATCCTACCCGGCTAATCTCGAATCAGTATGTATGCCAAGCTCCAATTTGTTTCGATCTTTGATATTTTTGCTTTGGACTTCTAATACATTATGAGCCCAAAAACACTCAACTTTACTTACGACCTTGAGCCTGTTAACGCAAAATAGTTATTTACATGTATGTGAAGGAATAAGGAGCTTGGCAAATTTGAGCTAGAATTACAAAAAATGATATCCAGAAACCAAGTTGGTTTCAAAATGTTGCCCCCTTGCAATCAATAAAATATTAGTATCCTTTACAATTTTAATTAATTTTACTCTTCTATTTAATTCTAATTATCGGGTAAATTACTTTTACTTGCATCTACAACTTTATAGACTGCAATGAAATTTGAATCATTCGTCGAGAGTTATAAGATCTTCTAGGATATTCTTCAACGAAGCCTGTCAATATAAAGAATATACCATTCTAAATTCATACAACCTTGGAATATATTTCACTTATTCCGAAAATCATCATTAAAATCGATAGATGTCCAAACTCACCAAACTGCCGTGCCCATTTGACCAGAGACTGTGTGTTGGCGCGTGGCGTGGTATTGGAACTTGTGTCGCCGTCACAAGCGACGCGTCAGCTCGTAACCACAGCGCCATTCCCAAATTTGACAACCAGACACGCAAGACATATCAACTCAGGTTTCAACTGCGCGCCAAATGGCGAACTTTAGCTGCCCAAACTGGGCGGCTTGTGGGTCTGAGGGGGTCGCTGAACATTCCTATCCGAGCATGAATATGTATGAATAAGTGTGACGAAAGCTTTGGCTGTCGTTCGCTTATGACGTCGCAGACATAACAACCGTGAGCCGGCCAATGGGCATTGCATTTCTTTCACATACATATATGTGTATGTATGATTGCTTCTGTGTGTGTGAGTAATGTCTACGCATGTGCCACAGTCTTAAAGCTTAGTTTCAGCACCAGTACTAAAAGTCAACAATCGGCGAGGCAGTAGAAAAATTAGCGCCGTCGCAATTGAAATTAGATGGAGGCTGAAAGCTGGAGCTGGAGCTGGAGCTGGAGATTGAACAGCTAGTGTCGCCGGGCTGGCCTTCAAAATATTATAATTTCTGCTTAAATGCCTCGCGACTGGCCTCTGGTGGCAGTGGGAGGGATAGTCACAATTTATTGTTTAACCTCAACTCAGCTGTGGCTCATGTTCGTATCGAATCTCCGCCACTCGCCTGATATTTGTTTACCACTCTCTCTATACTGGCACACACACACATTTACACAGACACGTTTGGCTCGCCAATCGAATTTGAATATTGTTAATAACAATTTGTAGTCTGAGTCGGCATTGGACCGCCAACTGGATTGTTGCCTTAAATTGTTAACATTCATACACAGTTGTTGGTATGTACATGTATATGCTTGTAGAATTCCTGCGTAGTTTGGAGATTAACTAAAGATATGAACAATAAAGACGGGAAAGAAAATGTTCTAGTTGACCCTCAGCAGTCCGTGATGTATATGAAAGAACACAATTGGGTAAGATTTAAAGGGAGCTTGATGAAATTTACATGTTGGATTTAAAGAGTAAACGAGTATATTGTATTGGTGCAAATGTATCTGACAAGCAAAAGGAAGCGTTTCGATCGCATAAAGTATATATATATTCTTGATCATTATCAACAGCCGAGTAGATCTAACCGATGTATAGATAACTGTACTTACGCATCCAGAAAGAGCTTAAAAGCTGCTAGTGCTATAAGGAAATTTATACCAATATGAAAAAGATATGAATAAACTGAAAAACAAAATCCCGCTTCGTAATTTTTAGGAAGGATGACTTTCTATTTAGAAAATTAGACCAGCAAATAGTACCAAAACGAGAACCCGGCAATGACGGGTGAAATGGCTATACACAAGGGCGTCGCCAGCGAAGTGCAGGGTGGCGGCCGTTGCAACTTGACTGTTCGGACAAACCTGGCTACGCCCTTGGCTATTCGATGAACTAGTTTGGTGTTATTAGAAGACCTTTATATAAGAATAAATTGATTGGTTTGACCCTGACCCAACAGTCTTAAAAAGATACTCATATAAACCACAGTGCAATGTTCTAAATAATCACAGATAATCAAAAATGGTTTGCCACTTAGACATTGTTCTCTCTCTATCTCTTTTAAAACGCCTTGGTTTAACGCAAAACCTGAAAATTGCTTGATCAACTGTAGCTACAACTAAAACGGTACTAAGCAGCTGACGCTTGAACTCGGGAGGCTATTTCGATGGGTCTCACAGAGACTCATAGCGGTCGAGTGGTATGGTAATATAGTCGCTAAACTGATTGGAAAGCCAAAACGAGCCCCCCAATACGATCATATTTCACACACACACACACACACATACACATAACAAATCGAAGGCCTTCCAGCTGGGCGTAACCAGAACATGTACACATGCCATATACATATGTATATGTACTGGGACATAAGCAAGTACATATTTATGAGCATTCCTGTACCGGTTTAAAAAGCGTGTACTGTTTAAGAATGCAGTCTTATCTCTAATTTATTGAGATTAAGTTGAACTGATTAATTAACGACGTAATTTAAGCGGGCTGTGTATGTGTGCCTGTACGTATGTTTGTGCATAAATATATGTTAAAGAGCGCCAAAACTTTTAAGAACTGACGCAAAACATAAACTCGAAGTACATATTTGCAACAGATAGGAGAACCGCCATGAAAAGCTTTGAGAGATTGCTATTAAGGTTGAGACGCTAATGGAAAGTGCGACTTAGAATGGTGACGGAAGCTATGCTGAAATTCTTGGAGGAACATTCGACCAGGGATTGAGAGCGGAAGGCGTTTGAGCTTAATATGCAAATGGCATACATATATCTATGTAAATTTTTGATGAAGCACTTCCTAAAGCTGCTAAAAGATACCTACATAGGCACAGATACACACACAGGCAAATACAGACGCCCTCATAGATATGGCTAGCAGATCGTGGATATCTGAAAGCTAGCTCTCTACCACTCTCTCACTCTCAAATGGCATCCACATCAACAGACATCCAGAGGCTTTTGGTATCCACATCGCCATACAGCGAACGAGAGCGGGCGGCCAAAGCGTAAAATCAAAAACCACGTGGTCTTTCAAGTTCAGTTCACCAAGAAAAAACTAGACAAGACAAAGAGCACAATAAATAGGCAAAAAAAAGAGCAAAGCAAAGCGTAAAAATAAACACATGCTTGGAGCATCGAGTGTGTGGAGGAAAACCACATGCTACGCGAAAATATTTCAAATGTCTCCGTCGACGTCAACAGCGCAGCGAATGCGGTAAACCAGTTAGGACGGGCGTTCGGGCGGGAGAAGCGCAGTCGACGCCACACATTGAAGCAAAAAATAATAAAAAGAGAGTGTAAAGAAAGCGGAAACAAATCAAAATAAACCGCTCTCAGTTAATGTAAACAAAACAGTCCGCGAGGTGGTGCAGGGCAAGGAGGTTGTTGTAGATACAACGAACGGTATGGTATGGGAAAGGGATCCAGTGGGGAACGATCAATGGATCACGAACGTCAACAGAGCTCGAATTCGCAAAGAAACAAAACGAACTAGAGAGAATGGTTACCTTTGGGTAGCCGAAGCATAGATACTCTTACGGACATACTAGTATATGGAGTATGTATTTGCAATTTTATCCTTTTTCCCCGTGTTCATTTTTGATACTCCTCAGGAGGTGCACAGCAAATTTCCCTTTCCCTACAGACGTTTAAATAACGTTGATGCAACTCTTCCCTATCAACGGGGCATTTCCAGATTCAACTTTGTATTGATCTACTTTAAGCGGACAGTAAGATATGTGTAAATTTCCTTAAAGTCCCAGTCCCATATCAATTTTGGCCCTGATTTCAACCCATTTGCATGTCGAATTTTCCAAAACCATTTCTTTCACCTGAAAGGGTAGGGTATCAGAGAAGTGCTACTAGAGATACGATTCCAAAGCAAAGCCGAAGCAGAACAGGAAGAAAAAGCTAAAATGAAATGAAAACCTAACCTTACCTAATGTGGTATGAAATGCCAAGCACATATACAAGAGCAGCTCACGCTCGCACACATAGATACACACATGCATAGCATACATAGCCAACACAGAAAAGTAGCGCAAAAACGTGGTGGACGGCGACTGCGACAGCGGCGGCTCGACTATTGCTATTGCGTCGTTTCCAAAAGTGTTCTCCGAGCAGAAAAGAACAACAAAAACATAAAACACAGAAAAACAAAGAAAAAGCAAAGCTAATTGAAATAAGAACACCAGAACCAGAAATCACGCAAAAAGTTATGCTAACGCCGACTGTGAGTTAATGGGCGTAAGAGAGAGGGCTGTATATAGGTTGATTTGATCTTAAAGATAAGTTATCTTTTTGAGATCAAGGTTTGGGTTGCATTAGAAATTTAAATTGAATTAAATTTATTACACTGTACGAAACTTAGTATGTGAAAGAATATACATCATTAAATTCATAGATCGAAAGTAGAGATAGGATTCCGTCCAAGGACGTAGGAACGCATTCCGTCCAGCTTTGTCCGAGGGGGGTGGCGGGTCCGAGGTGCCCAACATCAATATATTAGGCAAATTTATAGTGAATTTATACTGATAGTCGAGTTGGCTAAACCCTTGATCTCGTCTCCGTAACGTCCATTCCGAATCAGAAATTCTTCCCGCATCCATTTAAGTATACTTTTTCTGCACTTATGGAGGTTCGCAGTAAGTCTAAAAGGATTACTCAGTTGCAGAAGGATTACAATATAATACACAGTGTACAAATCGCCGTCTACGTGTGGACTTTTGTAGTTGCTTAATTGTGTATTCTGCTTTGTGATATGCGCAGCAGCATATATATTTTTTTCTCTAGCTTTGGGAGCACCTGGTTGGCCCACCTTTTGAAAAAGGATACCTTCCAAATTTGGTTAAAAAACAACAACAAGTTTTTACCCTACTTCACATTCAAAGAAGTTTTACCTTCAAGATTTTGCCTTCAACGCACATCCCCGATTGTGGAACCCAATTGCGGTTAGTTGATCTTAGCCTAAAACGAAGTCCATCTACACAAACGTGACAATAAATTTACTCTCCCATCCTGAACCACTTGTATGATTCAATGATTCCCACATACGCATACGCTCCACTTTGCACTCTCGTGCTCGCTCTCAAACAAACCGTACATGGGGCTCAAACTTTCTCTCACTGCCGTGTCCTCTATTTCTTACAGCAAACTTTTCGTTGCTTCCGAACCCACCCCACTCAGCCGCAACTTCAAACACTCGCCGATTCGCTCGCACTTTGACATCGGCAAGAGTGAGATGGCTTGTGGCAAGGACTTGCCCAAGGCAGGTAAAACGACGACGACGACGCAAAATTCTGGAGCTAGGGCAGGCGCAGGGGGTTTGGGTTGAATTTCTTGACACACTTTCGACTTGCTCGTCGGCCGTTAACCGTTGGTTAATAGCGCTATCGTCTACTTGCCCACCCAACTGGTGGGTGTGGCCGTTGCGTATTGGCCTGGCGTCTGCGCAGCGCATCCTGCGCTCCCATAGGCTGCAGGCTTGGTAAGTTACTGAGCAGTTGGAGCCGCTGCCGTTTAATTGTGGCCTGGTTGGCTCCGCAAAGAGCTCCGGCTCCTTGGTAGGTGGTTCGTCCCTGTCGAACACCGTCGGCTTTTGCTTGCTCAACATTTGCCGACGGCTTTGTTTGGTGGTGGTTGTTATAATAACGTGTTCGTGCCTGCGTCCGTGTCCTTGGGCCTCACACCCAGCACCCAAAAGTACATTTAGGTTACCTTTTCTTAGAGACATACATACGGACACATACAATAAGGACACGTGTATACGTATGAGTATAATGTAGGAGCAGAATATGCTAATAGGCTATTAACGTTTGTCGCACGAACTGTCTATGAGGCGAGCCGAGCCGAGCCTTGCCCACGCAAACCCATGCTAAGTTTAGCAGGCATATCTCAGTCCGTTATTGTTGTATGTACTATTGTGCCTGTCCTTTAATTACACGTGTACTTCGATTACATGGCTGAAGTGGGCGCAAGGAAGCGATGTATACAAATAGAGCAGGGAAGACACTCACTCATTCAACCGGCCGCCGCTATGGCAACTCATTCGCATTAACAGAACATAATCAGTCACATTAGCACTATATCATCGCCATTGCCAAGGCCATATCAACAAGTGACCACTTTTGGGTCATCATCATCCATTAGGAAATTGAGCAACACAATGCTCATTATGCTCGCTTAAGTGGAAATGGAAATGCCAGAAACCACAGACCGGTGCTCACCCTCTCTTAAGAACACCCTCTGCCCGCCACTGACCCAGTTAGGTCTTTATAAAACCTGTTAATTATATATACATACACATATGATACCACTCATGTGTGTGCTTTGTGCTCCTTCTCTGCGGGAAGCACAGACAAATCATATTTCCTTTATGCGGTGGATGCGCTTTTGTTTGCGTGTTCTCATTTCTATTCTGCTGTTTGCATCTCAATCTGAGAATTGACAGATTGACAGCCAAAGACATGCTTGTCGCACAGCAAGCCCGAGCCGAGGGGGTGGGGTTGGGTAGGCGAATGAGACACGTTAAATTGCTGTTACTAGATTCTGATTTTGCTATAGTCAAGTAAATATGAATACCCATACTCATAGAGTCCAAGTGTATAAGAACACGTTTTTATACTCAAGAGTATGCGTATTCTTAATCAGCAATCCTTGGATCTAGGAGAGCTAGATTTGCCGAATTTGGTATCAAGATTTTTCAAGAAAGCATGCGCAATGTATTAGAAGTCCGTCGGACAACATAATTAGAGCAGCAACGCACTGAATGACAACATCAAAATAAGATATATTTAAAAAAGAAGCTTGCCAAACCTGACAGTCCCCCTCGGGATTATATAACATTGCTGTGCCCACCTACCTCCACCAAATTAACTCCGTTGCGACTTTAACGAACTACACCCAAGAGTACACCAAATTCCAAAAATTTTTATATATGCGAGGAATACTTATTTTAAGAACAACTTTTCTAAGGTCCGAGAGAAAAAAACGTTTCGGACTAAAATTCAGTCTGGTTAATTAGGAAGTCAAGAACATAAATTCTTAAAAGAAAAATTGAATATGTTCAAAGCTTAAAAAACAATCTCATTCTTGTTAAAATAAGTACAAATTAGATTAGCTTTGGGCAGCTTACTCATTATTGTGGAACTAAATCCAATTGAGAATTGTAAGTGAGAGTAAGCAAAGATTACAAATTATGCGAAATTCTTAGTTTAAGTATTTCAGAATTGATTCAAGTTGTTTCAGGAAAATTGACGACCAGTTTTATTTCGTAATTGTCTTATGAATATTCAAGTATTTAAATTCTAGAATTTTTATAAGTTTTATAAGACTTTCCTATATGAAGAATTATTCCATAAATAACTTCTCGGAGTATGAAAAACTTATTGTTTTTTTTTCGAATTTTCCAATTTGGAGACAGAGATGATCTAATAACTTCTACCTGATTTTATCGGAACCGCACATCGGAACATTCTACGGCAAAGATGAAGAGTAACTTACACTCTGGTGCTCTCAGAAAATCGTACGATTTTGAACTGTCTTGGAACTTGTGCAACCATTAGCAAATTCATAAAATATCAACAATAGCAAGTAGAGCTAATATTTTTAGAATAGCTATAAAGTTTATAGCTAGCGAGGTCAAAGAGGTATTTATCATTGAAACGCTTTACTACTATACTATGAATATTATTTAAATCTATTTTATTATGATTATCAATAGAGGAAAATCATCGGGTTTTTCTATTCAATATTTTGTCATTGTTTCGAATTGTGTCAACGTCATCTGATAAAGCAAATACAAATTCATATCCTCAATTAAAATAAAAATCATTGGACGCGTTCATTTGTTTGTTTTTCGCTAGTGAAGAACTTGTTAAATATCAAGATAACTTTTATTTCACATCAGGAATTTATAGGAATTCACATGGCAGAATCTTTGCAATGAATTTTGTGCCCTCTTGTTGTTATCGCTTGCTGTTTGATAACAATGAAAAGTATGTTTTGTATGTTGAATGTTGAATGCATCCAATCTTATGAATGCCGGAATAGCAGTCAGCCCCAATTTCAATTCGACAATGTCAATTAGGTTAATGCATTGACAGTGCGATTCCCCGACCCGATTTCTTCGAAGCTTTGAGCATTCGCATTGATAAGTGGAAAAGTCTAACAAGGGGGCACGCCAGGCAGTGCAGGCGGCGTGGCGGCACATCGCTCTCCTGAATGGTGAGCCAGGCGGCAAGTGGCTGTCGTTATAGTAATACATATGTACGAACGTACATTATAAACTCATGTACATTCGCGTTATCATTGCTATCACCTTATCGTAGAGCCAATTAGTCAAACGTAACTGTTGTTAGTTATATTTCTTTACCACAGAACAGTGGTATAATACCTTGAACCTGTCGCATTGTCGGCTGCATACATGTTTCCTCATCACAGCCACCGCAATCGCCAGTTCCAAATGTTATTGGAAAATTTTTTGTTTCGCTCGTCATTTGCATGTCTTATCTGTGTTGATTGCCCTGTCTGCTTTTGATTAGTCAAGAGTAACACATTAGGGTTGAGAGCGTGTCACGGAAATCACACGAACACTGAAGCGAACACTTGAATATAACTTAAATTGAAGTTTAAATTGGAGTTGAGTTAAAGAGAATATTTGAATAGAATTGAAATGTTCATAAGTTTAGACCAGAAGCCATAATCTTCTATTGAGGTCAGCGAACGCTTCCATTGCTTTCACACTCGTTGAAAGACTAATGGTTCCGTTTCATATGTTACATGTCGAATATTTTAAGAGGATCAAAGTGCCCACGCAATAGAAAAGCGCATTCGAATAAGAAGAGTTGAGGGTCTATTAATAGTTTGTCAATGATGTTACGTCCCTCGAAAACAAATCGAAAAAGAAAAAGAGTTGAGGGTCTACTAATAGTTTGTCTGTGTAGTTCAAGCTATGTTTGCATTGGTAGCCCGCTTAAAATGATTTCTAGGTAAGGGAAAACTGTTCTTTGCCAGCTCATCTAATTTACAGTAGCTCCTTATTCAAGATATCTTGCGGGTCTTTTGTGAGTTTATCGTTGGACGATATCTAACCAGTGACATCGCTGTCTCGCTGCCTTAGTAAATACGCATCAACTTCCTCGATCGATCGTAAGGTTTTGCGGTTGACAAGCACTGGTGATCTTCTACTTCTATCCATGTTTGTTATGTTATCGAAATATCGATGCAAATCCATATCTTCGTCTCACACTGAGAATTAAGAATAGAGTGCAGATTTTCAAGGGTTTCATTGTGAATCCTAAAGTGATATTTGGGGGGCGCGCGCATATATACTTCTCGGCCTTGCTGATTACAGCTATCGACTTTTATATATATAGTTAGTTATATGTATATATATTTTTAGCTCTGTGTGGGCTTTATATGGAGCTTCTCAATTGCCTGTTGCTGAGCGCAATGGCAGTGGTAATTGTTGTTGTACTTGTAATTGTTGCTCATAATGCACTTGTAAATATGCGGAAACTTTCATTTGCCATGCCGTTGCCTCTTGCTCTTACTCTGGGCATAAGCTCCTTTGTTGTCCGAGTATTTATAGATACGATTGTGGGTTGACTCTGTAGAATTACATATAAAAATAAGTACGAGCATGTATATATGTATATAAGTACTTGTATTGCGGCATATCGGTGAATAACTCAAACTCAAACTCAGCTGATAGACATAGTGTGTGCCGGTTTGTGTCTGGCGCTCGACTGATAAAGACCTAGGCGAGAGTCGGCCAAGGAATGTGATCTCTGTTGTGTCTGGCTGGGCATTCATTCGATTGGAGCAGCAGCAACTGGACAGATAAGCTGGCTGAGGTGAGCTTTGATAAATCTAAAAAAAAATTGTTTAATAAGTAAAGTTTATTTATAAGTTAAGGTTGATGAGCTGGAAATGAAGAGATGTATATACTCGTTATCTCTTGAAATTGAAGTTATTGTAATACACATTGTATGAGTGGAGAATTTGTCTTCCTTATTTTACTTCATCTGAAAGTGGACGCACTCCACATTGACCATGTCTAGATTCTTACTCCCGCAAACCAATACTGATCAGTTCTAAACGTGTATTTCTCTTGGCAGAGGTTGTAATAGAGCAATTCTTATCAATTGATCTAGTATATAATGTTTGGCTTCACTGAATGAATGCATAACTCTAACCAAATTAATCGTCAATATCGCAAAGTCACCATCAGAGCAATGTTGTTGAGGCGTTCCACCCACTCACTCATGTTTCTCTCTCTCTCTTTTTCTAAAACAATGAAAGATAACAACCACATTTTGGCTCATTTCAAGCATTCATGTTTAAGACCGCTGATCCTCCTTTTAAGAACTATTAAGAACATTTCAAAATCGCTTTGTGCTTATGTTCACAGCAGTTGGGGGTTCCTCCCTACCAACTGAGAAGCGCACGTAACACGAAAACGGAAAATAAAAACTCAGATCCGAAATTTTAAAGCTCGAACTTTACCCTGCATTGTTTTGACATAGCTATGATGTTCGCTAAGTGAATACTAATAAACCATTAAGGAAATCATATCTTATAATAAGTGCGAACTTTGAAATGACTTTTTAATTCATGTTCTTCTATAATAACATACCGAAGATAACTTCGTGCAAAATAGCTCGATAACTTTTATATTAACCAGGGGGTAACCAATAGTAATATTAACTGGTTGATTTATAAATTCATGACAAATACAAATATACCAACTTTCCTAGCAATAATCATAAATATCCAGAGACCTCTTTTCGCATAATAAACCGATTAAAGTGTGAGATATTTGCATATGAAATGATGACAAAAGCGAAGAAAAGGCAAATAGAGTGCTGAAAATGAAACAACACACCCGTACATATTTAAATGCGGTTGCCCTTTTGCCAATATATTTGCCAACACAGCTGTCTTTGACAAAAGTACTCCCGTTGCCCCACATTAACCCCCTGGCTGCCCCCGCATTGGACATCAAGAACAATTGCCAAGGCAACCAATAGCCACTAAAAGGCTTAGATAATCCATTAGTGCCAAAAGTCAGGGCAAAAGGTACAACAAGAACAACAAAATGTCAGGATAAGGCAATATGCGTGCGGGTGCGTTTGTGTGTGCTTTTGTGTGAGTGTCCTATGTCTGTGTGTCGATGTCGACATGGCAATTTGTACAAGTCAAACCCGTTGGCGCCAAATGTCTACGGCACTGCCAATGGCAAAAGAAAAGCAAAGCAAAGCGAAAGATGAAAATCGGCTTAAAAAAGTGCCGAGCATACCCCCAGCCCAGCGTCTGCCAAAGGTATCGCATACTAGCTCCAGCTCCGCTCCCATCTCCAACTTTGTTTACCCCAACTCCCAGTTTCGATAATTTATAACCCGGCAAACTTGGCGTACAAAGTTTTTGGTTCATTTTATACTCTTACTAAGGATACTAAGATTTGCAGTCAGAGTTTGTGATGTCAATAAAGCCAAGATATGCCGATGATTCTGGGAAGAATTATTATTTATGCTATTCCGGAGTGAGATAATTGTGAATGCTGCAATGTGAAGAAGTAAAATGTAATAAGGAATAGTTTGAGAAGTCACATTTCTGTTCATACACGAATTATTTGAACCGAAAGTAACTCTATCTACCCCGTTCTGGATACAATTTTCCAAATACAAATAAGGTGTGTTCCATGTTATTATTATTCTTTCTAAATATCTATATTCAGACAGCGAGCTCCATTAGTTTCAATGATTACCCCCTTTAGAAACAAATAATCTACAATTTGTCCTAATTAAAATTTTCAAATGGGTAAAAATCTAAATCAAAGTTAGTATCGAAATGAATTTATTTGACGACCGTAAGATATGCTACACATTTTGTATATTTTGTATATGTTGGAACCCGGAACCCTTTCAGAAAAGTTCACTTGAAGAAGAATGACTGAATTTAATCAAAGATTCATCAAGGAAACAATTTATTTAGTTCATTTGAACTGAATCGTTCATTTAGTGACTTTACATAAACGAATAAAGTTATGTATTATCTTAAACTTGAAGTTTCAATTATTTTTGAGGATGCAGAGTTGAAGTTATAACCTTAAGCACTTATTGAGAAAGCACCTATTGAGGAACAAATGTTAATGGGTCCTCGAATTATTCAAATACTGGCAACCTGTCTAAACATAATTTTCATTCACAAAAGAATTAATAAATCTAAACACAGAGAACAACATTGATCAAATTCCAAAAAATCTTGATTCAAGTGCAAAATCCTTAATTCAAGAGTTTTTTAAGTCCAATAATTCTTAAATTAAGAATGTTTTTTTAATAAATCGAGTACGTTTTGGACTTAAATCAAGTTTGAGTAATTCGAAAAACAAGGATTCAAATTAAAATTAAATATACTTGAATTAAGTTATTCATTTCTAGAAAGTTTTCTGGTTATTTTGAGTATGAAAAATTCTTATTTTAAGTATATCAGACTTGATTCAAGATTTACTTTCTTATTTAAAGACAATTAAAGAATATTTTTGAATTCTTCGTACTGAATTCAAAACCGAAACGTTCAATACGTTAAGTATTCTAGGACTGACAAGAAAATGATTGAATTCGTAGTTCAAACAAGATTTTTTTCTGAGTGTAATATTCATTGACTTTTATCTGTCTTTGTACAAAACTACCACAGTTATACCTAGGAATAGACTTTTCTTTATTCAAATCAAATTTCATATAATTTTTAACCAACAAGAATATTCATTCGTTAACAGTTGATTTTTTTAATCTGACTTTTTATACCATTCAAATAATGGTATACTAACGATGTTTTCAACGCACAGAAGAAAGTGTTTCCGAGTATAAAAAGTATATATATTCTTGAACAGTATGGCAAAAGGAATCGATTTAACCCCTCCGTCGGTCCGTCTGTTTCAACACAAAGATCACAGAAGTCTTAAAGGCTATAAAGCTGAAATTCTTACCAGATGTTTCCTTTGTCTGCACGCTGGTCAACTTCAAGTTTTATCCAGATCGAACAACTATATCATATAGCTCCCATATAGCCCATTGTTCCAGAATGAACCCTTAGGAGAATAACCTTTCTGCTTTTTTTGCTTTGATCTGATTAAGATTGGAACACTATATCATATAACTCCCATATAACCCATTGTTCCGGAATGAACCCTTAGGAGAATAACTTTTCTGTTTTTCATCCAAATCAAACCAAACTCCTTTTGTATCAATTAGAATAAGCCCCACGTCCTTGCCTGATCTGATCAAAATCCGGTTAATTTTTTCTTTATATATTTTCAAAAGCGTATTTTATGTGGATTGAAACCCCATACTATACGAATTTCGTAATTTTACTTTCTTTATTTTATTTGCTTCTTCAAATTTGAATCATTAACTTCTAAGAATATCCAGATTGAATTACAATATCATAAAGCTGACATAGCAACATTTTAAATGAAGTCTCATCTGGCGAATCTAAACCAAATGCTACAATTGAAAATCTTTTATCCAGATAGAAGTAGTTTTCATTCTCATCTTAACTGTGGCCCTGAACTGACACACTCAGCTCTGACAAACTCATATATGTAAGGGTATTTCATTGTTGGTCAGGTGCAAGTTGATTTTCGAGGTTTTTTTTTGCTTGTTTCACATAGCGCGGCGTTGGCGATTTTTAATTCCTGCGCTAAATTGTTTAAAAATGTTTTAGAAGAATTCTGCAAAGCGTGCACAACTTTGGCAGTTGCCACCCCGGACCCCAGCCGGACGCCGCTGTTGCCTGCCTTTAGTCCTGGCAACAATCGATCCCGCTGCCACTGCTCCCCCACTTTGGCAGCGGCAACTAACAAAGTTTTGCGGCATGTTGACCACTTTGTCGCCGGCTGAGATAGTTTTTTAAAAATTTGCTCAACTTCCGCTTCAGTGTCGATGCAATTTGTATTAGCAAAGTTTGGCGCAAAGAATTTTCGCAGTGCTCGAAAGTATCTCAAGGCAATAAATTTGCAAGTTTCATTCAGCGCTGATTTATGCTCAATTAGCGCAGCGCTTAAACAAGCTGCCCCCGTCCTACCTACCTACGCCTCCGCCCCCGACTTAGTACCCGCCCATCCCCATCAACATACACAAATACATATCTACATATCCATAATCCTGCCGACGAGTCGTCTTAGCAGCACATTCATCAAACTCTTTTGCCACTTTGTGTTTTTTTATGCCTTTGACTTTTATGTGCGAATTTTAGTGCCCAGGCAGACCTGGGGGATCGGAGTATAGAGTTGGGGTGTGTGTGTGTGTGTGGAGTAGTCGTAAAACCATTTAAGTCGTGGAATAGTTGTCGGTGCCCGTTGTCGATGCCGATGCCGTGCAGTTTTTATGCTCAGTTAAGTCCATAGTGTCGTAGAAACGCTGCCGAACTGATCGTAAAACCACACGCGCCCTTCATAAAAGCGTCAAAGTCAATTTGTTTATCCTTCCTGGAGCAGGAGCATGAGAGCGCTCCCGGCCTACCATTTGAAGTTCTTGGCGATATTTTATGACTCGAGAAGGTCGGTTTGCAAAGTATGATGGAACTTTGGCGTCATGTTCATAAAAATTAATTTTAATTGATTTCTGTGGTGCCGCTGATTGAGACAACACAGGATTTGATTTGCATGTGGGAACAGGTTCAGGGAATCCATGTGGTATGGTGGGGAATTTGCAGCTCGAGTTTAGCTATAAAATGATGTGTTCAATTAAGTTAGTCCATAAATTCTTAAAGGGTAGCATGTGTTATTGTTTTGTTAATGAACTTTAGCTGCGCCTGGCTTGGGTGAATACTCTGGGAATATAAAAGTCATGGACAAATAATATTTGAAGCAGCGACAAGAAAGAAAGACTAGCCTGGCTTGCCGAATCTTTTATAACATTTACATTCTAAATAAACAAAACCGATGTAACTTATTTCGATCATAGCTGCATGTTGCAATTGGAAGTCATCACGATATGTATGGGGCATTCGGAGAGAAGGGAGGGGTTTGATCTTCTCTAGCTCGGCTCTAACTAGCCGGCCTAAAACCCAAAAACGGTGAGAGAGAGCGAGGTTCAGCCCGCGGATTGGTCTCTGAGTTGAAAGGTCCACTTCAAAAGGTGAGAGGGGGTCGATCTTTTGTGCCTCATATACCCTTCAACGACAAAAGTGCCTTGATTTCCTTTAAATAGAATTTGTCGTTATGCTTTCGATTGAGCTTGCGCTTTCCTAAGCCCTTCAAAAGGGCTTGAGGTTGAAGAGTTTTCATCGTCTTCCTGGCAGAGCCTACACTCAGTTTCAGGCGATAACTCCATTTTTGGAGGTAGTTCTTAAGCCATTTATGACGAGTTAAAGTCCCCACCAAGAGGCAGAGACATGGTCTGTTTAGGTTACCCAGTTCGCCTGATTTATGCGGTCTTGCCAGAAGTTTGGCTTGACGAAGTCCAGGGAGGTTTTCCCAGTGCCTTACTTCCAGGGCCCGGAAGTGTTCTGTGAGTGAAAGCTTTGCCGATGCCATGCTGATACCACAGAAAGATTCTGGGCACACTAGTGGTGTAGAAGAGCCATTTCTGGCAAGTTCAGTGTGAAAGAGTGTGAGAGAGTGGAAACAACAGTAAGAACGCTACAGTTCTGCTTGAAGGAAGTGTTGAATCAAATTGAATTGGGAATCAAGCGAGAAAATTCTGAAATCAAGAGTAAAAGGATTAGTTTAACTACAGATTTGGAATAAATCAATCTCGAAATCCAGCTTAAATCAAGTTCATTTGGGATCAATTCAATGTTGGACACTTTTATTTCAAAGTCACTTCGAGATCAAATCAAACCTAGCTGTTAAATCAATCCTACTTCAGATTCATTAACTTAATTCGCCAATTCTTATATCAAGTGCATATAGGATCAACTCAACTACATATTTCGAGCTCAAATTAATCTTGGTTATTCTTGAATGAATCTTATTTCCGATTGAATCAATCTTGAAATCAATCCTAACTCTGCTTCAAATCAATTTTGTTTAGGCTTGAAATTTAATCTTAATAAACTTAATTAATAAACTTCCACTGTATAAACGTGTTGATTGCGACAATCAAGCGCGTATCAAGTGTAAAAGGATTGGCAAGCAGGCTCAAGGTCCATTAGTGAGCGGAAAACGGCGGTTGAAAATTTATTAGGAGTCCAGGTCAGGGGTCATTCTTGCTCATCAACTATGATGTATGTTTCACTACCTCATCACAACGAGAATTCTTAGTTGCAGTTCACACATAAAGCATTGCTTTGTTTTGTTGCAGTGTTTTGCTGTTGTCGGCTTTGAGGTTACATAATTTTTTTTCACATTATTGCATAACATGCTTGCTGCTGTGTCAAAACAAATAAATTAAGGAAGAGGATTGATTGGTTTAACATAGAAACATATTAAGGATTGTTTTGGTCCCAGCGGAGATAGTCCAGTGAGTTCGTGAGTTCAACCCCGCATTGAAACTACAAAATTTTTATACTCGTACTCTACAGGGCAGCGCTTTCGATCCCATAAAGTGTATATATTCTTGTCATTCTGATGACAAGCGGAGCCGACCATGTCCGTCTGTCTGTGAGTCCGTCTGACAGTCCGTCAAGATGGATATATGAAAATCTAGATCTCAGCGACTATAACAAACAGCTAGAGTTACCAAATTTGGTATGCAGGTTCCCCCTTGTGTGTGTGGAGACGCAGATCAAGTTTCCATTCAAATTTGGACTCAGATCAAATTTGCTTTCAAATTTGGCCACGCGTGGGCGGGTAGAGGACATCCCCGGAAATTGATAAAAGTGCATATATCTCCCACAATTGCAGTGATATTTAATTGAATCTCGGTTTGCAAATGTATAAATTGCAAATTCTCCCCCACTTTACCAAATTTCATAAGGATAAAAAATAATAAAATTATAAATTAATAAAATATCAAGAAATACAATTATAGAACTGCTATATTTTTTTTTGTCATAATCGACCCTTTCCTCAAATAAATTTCGTTTCGGCTTGAAATTCAGTAATGTTCGGGATTAAAACAGGATAGATTAAATATTTTCTGGATTGGAATATTCGTTGCTGAATCAATTCGTAGGACGTCAGCTCTATAAGTTCCAGGATCGACTGACTTGCGTTACCATTTCGGATGGATTTTCATAGATTCGACACTGAAATACAAACAATTCCTTTCAATTATATACTGTTATATACATTTGCACGAATACTATATAGAGTACGATTATAAAATTGTATTTCTTCAAATAATTTTGTAATTTTCGTTTAGTGCTTTCGCTTTTTAACGCTCATAATAGCTTCAAATCTCCGACCTCCGATCGCTTCGAGCCTATGTCTCTGTCTCCGTAGATCCAGAGGAGGTGCTTACAGGTCGATGAGCACATTGTTGAACGTCCGCATCCATTGGAAGTCATCCATTCTCTTTGAACAGTTCGTATGTTGCAGATATATTTACATATATGACACTTAAAGATATATTTCTTAAAAGAGACTCAAATATATTCAGCATTTTCTTCCTTCAAATATTTCTTTAAAGAACATCTTTACCTGTAGCTGCCAATTGGTAACATCTTTCTGTCTTCCAACCGTTTTTTGTTCTTTGGCCAACGTGCAAAGTCATAATTCAATATTTGGCTGCTATATTTATGAGACCTCTTTTTGGGTGGCCCACCCCCTCGGTTACCCTCCAATTTAACCCAATTGGCCATAAAGCCAAGCAGGAAAGCCGATTCCGCCTTTTGGCTGGCTGTGCTGCCTCACTTTGTCTTGATGAAAGTGGTGCGGGGCAAATAGTTAGAGTTACATATATGAGTAGTTGCCTCCTGCTGCTCCCCCATTCCTCCACTTGAAGACAATTCCACTTGTGGCCAAATCTTTGCGTTTCGTTGAAAATTTTTGCAAATTTCATGCTGGAAAAAGAGGAAGAAGGAAGCGAGTGAAATGAATTGGATTGAATTGAAATTGTAGGCGATAAAAATAAATCTTTGCCAGTGCGCAGAACGGCACTGCCAACAGCTGACGTTGCCGTTGCCAGTGGTCGTGTGGCAAGGGGTGGCTTTATGGTGGGGGAGTGGGGTGACGTGGCAAACTGATGAAATTGAAATGCTGCAAGGACTGATGGCAGGCGCTGCAATGACTTGGCTTGCTCGGCTGTGCCTGTGGCTTAGCTGCGCCATAAGTCATACAATGTGCGTTATCCTTGGCGTCTATAGGGATATTGTGTCTTGTGATAGCTCCCACACTCAACTCAACTGAACCGAACTGAACGCGAGTCAAGTCAAGTCACTTCAATATGCAAATGCTGCTCAATAGCGCTTGTCTTGTCTGCGTTGTTGTCGCAAATTCAAATCCTTTAAAGCCTTGGACGCGTTGTCGTCCATTTCCTTGGCTGCTGCACTCAGGACATCAAGCATTTCAGCGTAATATTCCACATACTCTGACACTCCTACAAACTGAAGCTGGCTTTCGCCTCTAAAGACTTTGACTATGACTTCTCCTTCTCCTAGAGCCATCAATTTTTATGCCTTTTCTATGGCTGGCCATTCTGACCGACTTCATAAAAAAGCAAGAAAAAGAACAAACTTTACGATATGAACAAAAATTTTGTTTGGTCTCCTTTTTCGGACTAAAAACTATAAGATATAGCATGTGTGCTTGTTGGATTTTTGTAGAGCTGTAAACTTTGCCCAAAGTGTCGCCTTGATGATAATATGATTTGATATGGAAGTGAATTGGAATTGATGATGATATATTCAGTGGACTTTTTATCGCTTATAATCATTTAATATGTGGATATATGGCATTATTACAATAAATGTGACAGATCATAAAATAATATTCAACAAGGAAACTAATTCTATATCAAAAAGCAATTCAGTTTTATTTTAATATTTCAGAATTTATCTAACATTTGCGTAGCTTCACTTCCCTTAATTTATGAAGGGGCCACAAAATTCCTGAAAAAAATGTATGTGCTTTCATCGAGACGGGCGATGTGGGATCTGCTGAGCCTGGCGATCTCCTTATGCACCCATGGGACGCCAAGCTCTTGATGGATTTCGGCTTTTGATGTTAGTAAATTAGCGTTCGACAAGACCCTTAGAGCTTTATTTTGGAACCTCTGTATCACGCTGATCGGCTGGCAGTACCCCATATGGGGATCCCATAGGTCCACATGGGTTTCATTAGTGCCTTGTAAATGAGCAGTTTCACCCTTAGCCTGAGTTTTGACCTTTTGCCAATGAGCCAAAGATGCTTCTTCAGCCTGATGTTCATCTGTGCCCTTTTATTGACGAGGTGTTGCTTCCAGGTAAGTCTCCTGTCAATAATTATGCCCTAATACTTGACAGTGTTGCTGTCGGCGATTGTTGAGCCGTCCAGGTGACGGGGGGGTAGTCTCCTCTTCTCAGAGCGGTGGGTGGATCTGTCCGGATTTACCATGATGTTCCACCTCTTTAGCCAGGTCGAGCGGGGACTGCAGTGCGAGAGAGGCGGTCTGTGGGCAGGTGTCGCTGCCAATGAAGGCTGTGTCGTCAGCGTATGTGGCAGCCAGTAGACTCGGGTCCATGATTAGGGGCATGTCGGTGGTGTACAGTGAAGTGAACACTAGATTAATTCCAGTTATTACGACTTTAACTTTTCCTCTTTAGAGCCTAATAGCGAAAGCAGAATAATTTATTATTGATAAATTGAGCTTCATATTTGTACAATAATAATCACTAGATTCGCTTGATTATTCGATATTATTATCATATAACCTTAAATAGGAAGTGCTACATTGTATAAAACAAAGTCACTTCCTGCTTGTCTCTCTGTCTGCACTTTTTGCGATTTTTAAGACTATGCAATGGATTTTTATGCTGTTTTTGTTCAGATTGTTTCTGTAATTTACAGCAAATATAAAAAATCACCATTGTGTAAAAATTAGAAGAAGGGAAAATTCATTGCTAATGCTCTAAGTTTTACGAAACATCTCTACGAGTGAGCCAAACATTGAGAAGTCTATCCATATATATTCTAATAATTTGCATTGTATAATCGACGATTGATCTCAACTTAACATTCTATCCAAACAAGTTCGTTGATTTGTATTCTGACTGAACCAGAATTGCAGAGGCCGAAAAAATGGTAGTCAGAGTCTGCCGTGATGGAAAACAGCATATTTTCTATTGGCCAATTCTGGTCGCTCTTTCTTGACTGCCTCATTCAAACGGTGAAGTTGTGCAGAGTAAAGGATCACAACATTCCACCAGCTCATAATAAACAATTCCCTGTCAATCCAGGCCTTGAAGTCGTTTGTGAAAGGTCACCAGCCTTTGGCAATGGTTCCATTTCATTTCCATCATTAAAACCTTAAGTCTTCCACAATTTTAGACAAATTCAATCAAAACTCACTTTGCCTAGTGATCTGTCTAAATTCATTAGCATCGGATAATAACTGTAGGAAAAAATGTTAAAAAAAACAACTTTCTTCTTAAAATTTGTTTATAAATGAATTGAATATATAATCAAACATACATATATAAGCAGATATCATGCATACATTTCATATCATTTATATCATATCATATCAGAGAGAGAGAGAGAGAGAGAGCCAGAACATGCCATCAACATTGTTGCTGCAAGCCGAATTGCCTTGCAAACATGTTGCAGGATGTTAACAAGAAATTCCAAGCAATATTGTTGCGAAAAGCAATTCTCGGCAGAAACTGCGCTAAGGCAGAGCTTTCAGTTTAACCTTTGTATCTTTGTAGTTACTTTCTGTAGATGATGTTAAGTTAATTGAACTATATTAACTAATGAACAGTTAGACTTTTAAAAAAATCGGTTTCGTCTACAAAAAGTGGTCTGAGTACGAGTATCTTATAGTTAGAATTTTGACTATAGCGTTCTTCCTTTTTAGATGATTCCAAACTGTCATATGGTTGATGCTTAGTGCCTTGCTATCTCTTGTTAGCTTCAGTGGCCAGTCTTGCTCAGAGAGCAGTTCTCAACTATGAGACTCACATGCTGTATTTACGTATGTATAGTGTCTTTGGTGTGGCTCTATTAAAAGATACTTTAGCAGCATAATGGCATATGAGAAAGATATAAAAAATAACCCGGTGAATTAACAACGTGCGAGGCCGGTTGCTAGTTTTTCACAGTTGCCAGAGTCTAACCATATGTTCGATTTACCGCCAAGGTCAATTCATAGCCAAAAATTCAAATTTCAACAGCATTCGATATACAGATTCATACCGTTATAAAAAAGAAGAAGAAAATACAATTCTAAGCCCCTGGAGTTAAAACTAAAAAAGTAAGCCAAACGGCTGGAGTCTCTCCCCCACATGCTAGACATGACTTTCATGACTGCCCACATATGGCAGCGCCCTCCTCCCACCAATCACAGCTACAGCTTCGGCCCTTGGGCTTGTGCTTGGGTCTTTGGACGTCGGTCTTTGCCAGTGCTGGCCACCAACTGTGCGTCCAACGTCCAGCGCTGCTGATTGAATAATCGCATGCCTTGATGTTGGCAGCGGCGGCGGCGGCAGTGGAACAAATCGTGTCTAATGGACTGATTAATATACAAGATATCCAGTTGGTTCAAGTCGAGCAAGCTGACCTCCAGCTTCGCTCCCTCCACCGCAGCATGTATCACGATTCGTGTGGGATTAAATGTGCTTAAATTGATTGATTGTTGAAAATGATGCATAGTCATTAGATTCGGATGCGGATGGTTTTTGTGTGCTGCTTCGGCTCTCCGTTGCACCTGTACAAGGCGTCTGGGTCGCACTTTGGATTAGTAACACTGAGGCGCACAATTAATAATTGAAGATATTTTTTCTTTTTGTTTTCTTGGCAACTTGATTTGCGAACTTTTTTTGGCATATCAAATTGATTGAAACGAGTTTCGCAAAAGAAGAAGGGGCGCAACCCTTGCCCTCGGCAGCCTCGCAAAGCATTAAAATTTATAAATAAAATGATATATTAAAGGATATCCGTATGTGTTCATTGATTTACTCGATTGTGCCACTGCTGCTGACGCCATACTTTCGCACAGAACACCACAAAGTGGAGTTGGGTGACGCACAAAAGTATGCACTACTCTTGATATTTTATTATCATAAGCGTCACACCACCAAACACAACATCAGCTATTCCTTTTGGGGTTCCACATACACCTTAAGTGCCCAGAGCCGTAGCTTTAGCCAGGCGGATGTGTAGTTGGGTTATAAAAAAGAAATATTACACATTACGCCAAATTGTGGAGACTGTCAGGCGACAATAATAACGTTTAGAATTGAATGCATGGCGAAATGACAATGCCAATGCCTCAAAGCCCGACCGAGGCATACCATTTTATATTATTGTGTGTTCTCTGTGGATCTTGTGGGTTGTAAAATGTTTAAAAATATGCCAAACAGCTTTCTGGCAAGGGTTGCGGATAGGGATTGGGTTGGCCAAACAACTGCGTTGACTTCATTGATAAGATCCCCGGGCGAAATGTTTATGTACTTTGGGCGCTCTCAGTTCTCCAAAGTTGTTGAAGATTATCTATGCACTTAAACTCATTTGGTCAACATTTCATTGGCAAAGTTTGAAACTATGTACACTGTGACTATGTTATGTATGGTATGGTATCAGTTCGTCATTAGATACATTGTGACATAGTGACATTCACAAAGGTTCACTGAACACTGTCCGACAATGATATGTAAAACAAATGTTGCTGGCAGTCGCATGGAACACAACATGATATCTTCAATATTGTCAGACATTACGATTCATTCGCATTTACCTAGTTGCCTCATTATTCTCTTCAATTAAACAATATTAATATTTTAAATATTTATATATTTCACTTCGATTTTATACCCTTGCTTAAAATACGCCCTAAGTTTGTCTCCGACTCCATAATCAGCATGATAAGCCGAATTGATATAGCCATTTCCGTCTGCTTCTATGCGAACTAAACTCTCAGTTTTGAAGCTATCGACTTAATATTTTCACCATATTCTTTCTGCAAGCTGCTCATATATAAAAATGGTACAGATCGGTACACTATATCATATAGCTGCTATATAAAAACAGAATTAGAATGAATACTTTGTACGATAGATGCCGCTAACAAAATGTTATTTGCAGGCCAAAAGCGTTACAGAATGCTATGTCTCTCTCACGCACATACATATTTCTTCGAATGCGAATGTGCTTTATGTAAATGTACATGCAAGCTTGTGTGTTTGTATTTCAGAATGTATTTATGCAAGTAGAAAGTTTTTGAAGGTAATTAGAAACACGATTGCTTCGCTGGCCATTGCTATTGCTGAAAGAAATACGTTGCAGAAGCTAACACGTTCGTTGACAAAATGCTTTAAGGATATATTTACTTAGTTTTCCGTCCTTGTTATAGCCCTGCAAGGATATAGAAGGTTTGGGTACCTAATGTTAGCCTTCCTCTTTTGTTTAACTTCATGAAATGAACGAACTGCACTTTTGTTTCTGCATTTCGTGTCGCGTTTATGAGCCAGTGGCCCCTACTTGGTTGGGCAGTGTGCTTTGTGGCTGCGTTTCGCGCATAACAAGCCCTTTGCTTGGTGTAGTTGCTGGGTCACTTTAACTTGGTCAAGCTGTTTGTGCTAATCTGTGGAGCTGTCTTGAATTGATGTCGCTGTGCTTTCTGTTCGAACGGTATATCTTTAAGCACCAGCAATCATTCTAACCTTTCATAAAGCCAAAGAAAAGATTAGATTCTATTTTGTTCTGATTTTGACTTTGCCTCGCATAAGCAAGCAAATGTCAGTAGAGAAGCACCTTAACCCATTAATGTCAGCATATAGACATGAATTTTTCAGAATTTGCTATTTTTACTCGTCCAGCAATTATATATTTTTCGGCAAAAGGCAAAAGGAAGCCTTTACGACCCCATGAAGTATATATATTCTTGATCAGGATCAACAGCCGAGTTGAACACCTAGAAATCCGACACTATAAGAGCTAGAGTTACAAAATTACGTATGTAGATTCAAGCAGATAAAGTTTGTTTTAACATTTTCCCCTCCAGTAAATCACAAAAAACTATATCTCCTTCAATTTTCAAGATATCAGTGCCATTTATTTCTATGAAGTCCAAATTTTGTTAAAATCGGTTAAGAAACCACGTGGGAATTAGCAATAACATTTTACTACAGTTTCATAATTTACTTCAGCCAGCTTGAATAAGAACACTAACACATGTGCTTGCTGCTCCTGCTGCTGCTTCAATGGATGAACTGAACTTGCTTGTAGCTTAAGAGGTGAAAGGGGGATATAAGCAGCCGTTGCTATTGCCTTTTTGTATTGTTAGGATATGAGCGTAACACTCGAATTGGTGCTGTCCCTTTCTTGTCCAGTTTTTGCTTTTGAATCAGTCAACAGTCAAAATCTAAGAAAAATCCCAAAATTTTAGAGGCAATCATTTGTTTATTGATATATCTGATGGCGGTTGCGAGACGTTTGCTGCGACTGTGGCAAAATGGGTTTTTTCGACCTGCTCAAGCAATGGTCATACGTAGCGGATTAGCCTATCACAAAGTGAAAGTTTCTTACAGTCGGAATAGCGACTATAGCTATCTTACTTAGTTTTTTTTCGAACAAGGACTTGGAAGTTATGGACCGTTTGATATATATCAGGACGATAACGGTGTCTTGGACGAAAATCAATTTTTAAATTGTGACTTCCTTTATGAATTATATACGCCATTGCTTGTCATGTGCTTCGGATCTCTGCAAATGTAAACTTTATTTTGCTTTGGTTTAAAAATAACTGATTTGCATTTGTAATAATTTCAAAGCATTGGGACTGTAAAATTATTGTATTTTCTTGAAAGATTGTTCAAAAAATCTTTACTGGATGTAGTCCAATGTTGCATTTCATGCTCAAGTACTTTCTGCATTAGCCTTACACTCTGCATTGGCGCTATTACGTAATATCCACATGCTTGCCATATTTTATGCAATGTCAAACAATCATTTGGAGTAGCGCTTATGAAATATTTATATATCTGCCATATAATATCTAAATTCTTGAAAGAAACCATATTGTTTATACATATTATATTAGCCAATGAATGCAATTTTAGATAGAATGCGATAACTGTGTGTTCTTATAATAAGCTACTGATCAAGGAGACCAACATCTCGATTACTCATTTGCTTGCATTTGGTTGTTATACTCGTATAGCCTTCAGTAGAAGGTGAAGCCATGCGGACACCCGAGATGGTGTATTAATAAGCATGATAATTGATAATTAAAACTAACTCTTATTTGAGTATCATACATATATTTTGGATATATCATACAAGGACGTTAATGGGTTAAGGCCTTTCATCTATGCCTTCACCTAAAAAATCCGCTCCGCTCATGCAGTGATTCTTAAGTACTGATGATCCCAATGTGAACATAGTTTACTTAAAATAGCTAAGCACTTGTGAGTTAACCATTTCATAAGCATAACTTATGGACTCCTTCCACCCTGCTGGCAAAAAGTCCACTCAATTGTCTACCTTGAGCAAATAAGTCCTCGTAAATGCTCAGCCATTATTCATTCTCATTCTCGATGTTTAGGTTAGCCCCGTAAGCATTTTATGTTAATGCTGCCGCCACTAATGCCATAATGCCCCTAAGAATAGCTGGCCATTGAATTGGGTCGACTAAATGGCTGCTCATCCCTCCCTCCCTCTTGCCGGTGCCCCACGAAAACTAACCTACAGGCAAATAAAAATTTATTGCGCTCTCAAGTAAGAAATCAAAGTCAAAGGCAAGCAGAAAACTTAACTCAACGAATGAACCCATTTCTTCTGTCCCACAGCTCCACTTGTCCCATTCCCAAGGCGATTCCCCGTCCCGTTCACAAAAGGTACACACGGATACACGGATGTGGCGCCCTCGTGAAAGTCGTCGCAGCTAACGACACTAATAAAATATTGAACGGGGGCCATCGATAAGCGAAGGAGTTGGTCCAGAATACCCAAAGCCAACCCAAGATCCATCCAAAAAAAAAAAAGATGAAAAAACGTCAACGAACCTTGCGGGCAACTTTTTCGGGCAGAAGGAACCCTTACGTAGATGGCAAAGATGACGATTAAAACAAATTTCCACGACAACCTGGCGCCGTTTAGCCAGCGGAAGGAAGCGAAATTGTTAAACGCAAAAGTTGCAAAAATATCAGGAGCAGGGTGCAGGACACGGAGTACCACGAGTGGGGGAGAAACTTCGGAGTGAGATAGGTTGGCCAAAACGGAAGCGAAGAGTTTACGGCACATACACGCACTCACACATGCTCGAGTGTTTGCACCTTGTGGATGGCGGGGGAGGGTATGGGATTTGCGATTGGAGGAGGTGGTGGAGGAGTGGGGTCTTGAAACTTGGCAACTTGCAGACAAGTTTTAAATGAATGAGCATCGCATCCGTTCTATGCGTTACAGTTACACTGGCCGGCCAGCCCAATCCTCAGCAGAACCAGAACTGGCAATGTCCTGTGCTAGTCCTGCCAAGCATGACAATGGCCACGAGGAGCATTCAAGTGGCGGCCACTTGCCAATTGCGATTATGGTTTATGTACAATGCGATAAAGGTCGTCAATGGGTCGCCAATGCAAGGAGTTGGGCGTGAGATTTGCTTGAATTTGAAAGTTATGTTGAAATTATTCGATATTTAAAAATATCGATAGATGGTAGTACTACGTACTACTGAATATATCCATCATGACAATTTGCAATTTGAAGATTGGCCTTTTACCACGATAAATGCTCTCTAGATGAACTAAAGTGCGTCTGTATAGATTGCTAATATGTAAATTACTACTAGATTAGATGCTCAACTAAGGAAATAATCTGCGAGAATGCTGAGTTATTGGTTATAAACAACGATATTTCCGAGAAAAAGCATTCAATAGTTCGTATATTCTGATTCGATTTCTCGTCAAAAGTAGGCGCTGCTGATCTCCCCTGCCTTTAGCTAATTCTTTAAAGGTTTCTTTTATATTCGTGAAGATCAATCTAAAATTCCATAAACGCAACGATTGCTAAGTTTCATCAGTTAAATTTAAAAATCTTTGTTTAATTATAACCCCTTGACGCTATGTCGGCTTCTTCCAGAATATACGATAGGTCGGTTATATAGCAATATGTTTACACTGTGGATCTAAAGTCTTCGGCCAAGTAAATCAATTGCCATCATCAACGAAGTTCTTCCCATCACATTTGACCAATTCTCATCGTACATCGCCACACGCGTTCATCTCTTGTCGTCTCACTAAGATACACACATCCTTTGGCATCCTCGCCAAAGGACCAAGTTTCTTATATCAGTTACAGTTATACTTGTATGTAATTCCAGTTCGAACTTCGCTGACCACTCGACCGCCTTCAATGGCTCAATTATTTTTGGACAATTTGCGAATAAACTAAAGTTCGGCAACAAGGACACACGGCCAGTAGCCATAGCTAAGCCCCACCGCTCTTGTGGCGGCGCTGAAGCGCACACACTGTTCCATATTAAAGTGGTAAGAGAGAGTAGAGAGTAGAGAGTAGAGAGTAGCCAGGCCTTGGGATGTGTTATTAACGTAATTGAGTTGGTAACCAATTATGCATGGAAGGAAAATGAGCCAAAGCTAAAAATCAACGAGTGGGGCACTTTTAAAGACAACACAATTGTCCTTGAATCAAATATTTTATACAAATTTAATGCGAACTGCAGCAAAGGGCATGGGGCATGAGGTGTTCTATGGTGGTCTATGGTGATCTGTGGCCAGCTAGCAAATGTGCAACAGTTCTTGAAAATTGCATTTTCTTAATTTATTTGCGATGCAAATTTATTTATTGGCTGCAATCCGAATATGACTGGGCTGGACATGCAGGACATTCACATCGATTCGAGGACAATGTCCTCCTATAGGTAGATAGATGGACATTCCTCAATAAGCAACAGACACGTGTCAATTCTGGCTTTGGCTTTAGCTACGACTACGGCTTTTGGGCATGAGCATGGGGTCTGGTCTGGTCTGCCTGACAAATCAATGCAATTGAGTGCCGTTGCTTGGATTACCATATTCAAATGCACACTGAAGTCGAAGCAGCACGCTGGACAACCCTTTTCCACGCATGACTCTATGGATATACTATATGGAGCTATAATCTTAAAGTTCACATTGTCTGTGGCAGCAGAAAGGACCAGAGAATGTTTTATGACATAACTATAGACCAGCCTCAGCTTCACATGGGTCTCATTCTCAGACCATTTGCTGTCATACTCAGATTGATTTGATAACGTTTGATAACGCTTTACCAGAAGTAGATCTTATGAAAATGGAACTACTAAGAGAACTTCCACTGATACACTGAAGTTTAAAACAGGACGTCCATGAGATTTGTGCATGACTTATCCATGAAATTTATGAAATGAACGAACCCCTTACTGTGACTGACAGCTGTGGGAGAACTCGTATATCTATCTGGAGATCGGAACTACATAGTTTCAAACGAACTGCTCGAAAGCGGGGCTCAATCAGTGACTTGTAGTGGATGCATTGTTCAACAAAAACTTTTGGATGTGACAATTTTGATTGATCAACGAGGTCAATAAGTTAGAAGTAAGCCTCATGAGTTTGGGTAACCTTTGTAATTGATCGTTTGGATAGATCGGAGTGGCGGATTCACCTCAGCCATGATATGAATCGTCGATCGGATGTCTGCATAGAAACAAACCATTAATCTGATCAATCGCAGGTCTCTCAAGCACTGCTTATATACTATATACTATAAGAGTCCCGGTTTCATATAGTCAATCTTATATTGAACCACTTTGATAAAATCGCTGCTATATAGCTTTCAGCGATTTTATCAGAGTGCGATAGCCGTATCTACGGACATATGAAGCTTATATTCTGCATTGCAGTGTCCAATTCAGCTTCTACATTCTGCAATTTAACCAAGTTAATCTAATTATAAAGTTCGGTCTGCGTCTGCAATACAAATTATTATTACTTTTCAGGCTTGTTATTAAACGTATCATGGAAACATTTCTCACTCCCTCTATTTATGTCCTCAAACCGCAAACGAAACCAATGCAAAATACATTTACAATTAAACAGAAGCAGGAATTTTTGGACCCTTCTCGCAAAATAAAAACAATGCAAGTCAATTACGTCATGCGACACCACGCGTGGCCACGTTTAAATTCTGCCACTGTCTGCCTGCCCTCCCTCTCCCTAACGCTCGGGCTACCCACCATTATTCTGTGCCGAATGAAAAATTTATTGTGTGAAATTTTGGGCATTCACCAACAGTTGCAAGGAGCTGCCACTCACACACACACACACCCACAGTCAACCAGCGCCTGGATGTATGCAATGGTAGAGCAAAGGCGCAGGCGAGGCGTGAGTCGAACGCCAACCACAATGAGCCCCAATATTGCCAACTTAATTTATGAACATGCATATGTGGGAGAATCCACGATCTGGGAGCTGGAACTGCGCTAATTAGCGGCATAATTTAATTTCCAATTGGCAATTGGCAAAAGATAAACCGAAGCCAAATTGGAATAACAATGCAGGCCTTCAATGGAAGGCCACTTCGGGGCTGCGGCCTGTTGCTCTCAACTACGCACACGCACACACAACAAATGGCGCTGGGCGAAAAACAAAATTTGTATACTCTTCACTTTGAGTCCATGTGGAAATCTGACATACTAACAACTGCCCTCGGGTTTCCCTCGCTCTATTTAAAAGAATATCAGGTGTGACATAAAATATTAAAAAATATCATTTAATCATTTAAAAAAAAATATAAAAAAAATAAGATTAAATAAAGAATGTAATACTCTCTGTTAACGAATGAATAATTTTGTAGGTTAAAAACAAACGAAATTCGATCTGAGAGAACAAAAGTCAAGGCCTACTATGAATATGAGATATAATATGAGGCAATTACGAAGACAGATAAAAGTCAATGAATACTAGATTATGTTTCATCTCACATAAAATTAATATAAACAAAATATTTAAACATATAAAAGATATAAAACAAAAGCAGATTAAATAAAGAAGATGATGCTCACTGCTCAGTCACCAGTTAACGAATGAATATATTTGTAGGTCTAACAAGAAAGGAGGGCTAGCTTCGGCTTGCCGATCTAGATCAAATCTGGTGGGTGGGCGATGGGAACAATTTGTTATATGGGATCTATATGATGCAGTGATATGATCTTGATCAGATATGCGCAATGAAAGTGGGGCCTCCTCAAATGGATACCGAACTTTGTTAGATTTGGATGAAAAACAGAAAACTTATGCTCCTAAGTGTTCATTCTGGAACAATCGGTTATATGGCAGCTATATGATATAGTGTTCCGATCTTGATCAGATGTGTCCAATGTAAGTGGGGCCTCCTCAAATAGATACAAACCGAATTTGGTTTGATTTGGATGAAAAACAATAGAGTTATTCTCCTAAGTGTTCATTCCACAACAATCGGTTATATGGGAGCTATATGATATAGTGTTCAGATCTTGATCAGATCAGAGCAGTGGACGTGTGGCTTCCTCAAATGGATACAAACCGAATTTGGTATGAAAAACAGAAAAGTTATGCTCGTAAGTGTTCATTCCACAACAATCGGTTATATGGGAGCTATGTGATATAGTGCATGCAGGCGAAGGAAGCATCTGGTAAATATTTCAGCTCTGTAGGTCTTAAGACTTCAAAGAAGTTTGTGTTGAAACAGAGGGACGGGCGGACGGACAGATGGTCATGGTTATATCGATTCCCCTTGTCATGCTGATCAAGAATATATATTCTTTATACAGTCGGAAACGCTTGCATCTATGCGTAATAAAAACCCAACGAAATTTTATTTGATTTTACTTGATTTGACAGACCCAGACGTTTTGTTCCTATATTGAGTTTGCCAATCGGGACTTCATTTTGAATTATTTCAGAACAGACTCTAATTTAATATTATATACGACGTTTATAGCTAAATATCTAAAGCAATGGGATAAGAGTCGGTCATATATAATTGCTCTTTTGGCCAAAACCAGAATTTAAGTTACTTCTCAATGTTGTCTTGTTCCCCTTTGATATCATAGATCCCCAGTTTCTTCACGCTTTCAAATCTCAGAATCACTTCTTATCGAGTGTATCTGTCAGTCGTGTATTCTCTCCTGCAATAGTATTTCTTGTTTTTTGGCTGTCGATGTGGTTTGCATACGAAATCGAAATCCTTTTCAAGCCTGGCTGTAAAATGCTCGCGTAGTTCGAGCGAAAAAAGAATTATGTTCACTTGACGTCCAAATAAAAACGAATTAAATGCAGCAGACATATGGGTACAGATATAGACATATACACATATGTATATATACTGCTGCTGTTGTTTGGGCGCCCTGGGGGCATCATTGAATCACTCGCCACCACTCACTACTAACAAATGATGTTGACCGCCCATGGTCAGGATGCTAATTAATCTTGATTTTCAACAGAGCTCCCAACTCATTTTTATAGTATAGATCCCCAGCCTGAACCTGGCAGTGGGTCCTGGTCCTTACGTCAAAGTGACAATTAAATTAATCATGATGGCAAACGATTATGTCAACAGGACATTGCCATTGCCATTGCCTTGCCCAACTCAGCAGCACCCGCAAGTCACCACCACCCACCCTCTCCACACCTTGATGAACTGCAAAACATGTGCAAGTCCAAGGCAAATTAGGTGTACAGCAAAAAGGCAACTTGCTTTAGGTCTTGGGTGGGCTTGGCAATTGCTGCTCCAAATCTCATTATGTCTGGCATAAAACTTATAATTAAAATTGAGACCGCAACAAACATTTGCCTAGAAAAAATTCCAACTACAGTGTAGAAAAACAGCAACTGCAAATGCCAGAGACAATTTTTAAAGTCAGCCACAAAGCAGACACAGCTTGCATAAATTTATGGGCGACGCATTTGTAATTAGTTTTGCGGTTAAATTTGTGAAAAGGATTTAAATTTTAAATATTTAGAAAATGAGCAACAAGTTGGGAAGAATGGAAGCTCTAGGAGTGTTGCCACGATTCTCTTTTTGGTACTTTTCAAGAAATAATCATTAATCAGAATGGATGGAAAGATAAGTTTGTAGCCTTTGCTGACCACTTTTTATCGTCAACTAAAAACTAAAATTATTAATTTACATATATATTTATGTCTCATTGACTTTGATTCGCCATGGTGTTTGTTTAGATTTTGACAAGGGTTTCAGAAGTTTCAAATTATCATATCATATCATATCAGATATCACATAATATGATACCATTTCAGTGATCATTGATCAGGGATGGAAATTACTGTTGCCATGGGAATCAAAATAGCTTAATATAATAGTAAGACTGCACCAATTGCTTTGGTTAATCGACGTTAATCTACCCCTTTGTCTCTTTGTCTCTTTTAGGCGCCCAAACTATTGGACCGATCGATATAGATTTTCACTTAAATTTTATTTAAATTTACATCTAAGTGCGTTCCTTTACGATGTGACTTTTAAGGTACAGGGCCACTGCTACCATTGCCGAATGCAGAATACAAATTTCTCCAAATCTACTTAATAAGAGACAATGATGATCGTTAATCAACGTTGTTGATCGTCAAATTGGCGCCCCATTGGAAAGATTTTTTCATCAACAACATCTGCTAGTACGTTTCTTCAAAACTCGTGGACAAATGTTATTAAGGCAGATAAAAGACCCATGAAAGCATATTTAATACACCAACAATAAACAGGAGAAGGCATAGGGACGAATGCCGGATCAGCTAGTAGTTTACAAAAGCATTGCTTTTACATTCATCTAAATTCTTATAGCTTAAAATCAATTTAAAATATAACTTTCGACACGAATATGACATTATTTCTGTTGGTTTTGTTAATTCTACTATTTATTTGGTTGTAAGTGATTAAATGGAAATTATGAATGAGCGTGCACTTGAAGATGCGTTGCCTATAAGTAAATGAGCCAGAGACTAGCTTACTATGTGCATCAGGACCCTTGAACGGACAGGAACAGAAGACTGCCAACGAACGTTGTAATAAGGTCAGGTGCGAGTACGAGTACGCTGTAGTAAAAAAGATGGACCAGCTTTTCAGAATATGAAATGAAATATGTAGTTTAAGTCATCACAATTTTCAGATATGGCAATTTTCAAATCAAACCAAATGTAACTGTCTGGCAACGCTACTACACGATATTTTGCCTCACTCCAACGATATATTTTATTTTACAAGCAAATCGAACCAGTTCGATAGAAAAAAACATTCTTCATACTGCACGAGGCTACCACAAAAGCAGAAAACCATAACTATATTTAATTTATAATTAAAACAAAATTAAAACAGCGGGATTAGGATGACGGAGCACGAGGTGGAAGTCAATGGCAACGAGGCTGAGGATGATGTGCAGGAGGAGGACAAAAAGCAAAAGAAGCAGACGCGTCACGATGGAGGCGCAGCTGACCTGGAACGTGTTACCGACTATGCGGAGGAGAAGGAAATCTCTGCTGCAAATATATCAAGTGTAAGGCTTACTGTGAATAAGACAGCTGTTGTATAGACATACATGTTTGGTAATTATGAATTTCACAGGCAGTGGAACAGTTTGGCAATCAGCGTAGCAAAGAGAACGAACTTAGGGTGGCCAAGGAGAAGGAACTGCAAAAAGTGCACGTCAAAAAAGAAGACATCGAATTGATTGTGAGTAATCAACTCTTATCTATGTAAGCACAATTATCATGTTCATCCCCTCCCAGATGAACGAGCTGCTGGTTAGCAAATCGCATGCCGAGAAAAAATGTAGTGGCAGCCCTGCAGGCCATCATTAGCAATTGAAGGCGCATCCAAAACCTCACACTGGAGACTGGCAGGAACCGCACTTCACCTTAGCAAGTGCCGCCGCCGTGTGTTTGTTTAACTTGGCACAATGCTGCTTTATTTGTACATTTTTTAAAAAACTAGTAAAGAAAACCAAAAAAGGAAGAAAAGTCCATGGTTGCTGCAGCAGCATTGTCAAAGCTCGAATACCCAACACATTATTACATGGGCATGACTGAATATGAGTTAGAAATGTGTGTTTAATACATATTATATTAAAGTACTCCATTCCGCAAAAAATTGATAAAACAAGCATGCTCATAAAACATGTACTCAAGTATGTAGACTCCCCTAGTGGGGCCTCAGATCCCCGCAAATCGAGTCTTATGGCTCATACAATTTTTAACGCATTTAGTTCAAATTCAGTTTATATATGTATTAGCGTATCATCTACCGATTTGTCAAATTTCATAATAATTGTAGATAAAAATCATATGAGAGCACTCACCCCTAAAAACGAGAATAAGATACTCCTACTCAGCATTTATTATACCATTCACAAAATGATATATTCATTTTGTTAAGAAGTTTGCAACGCATAGAATGAAGCGTTTCCGACTATATAAAGTATATATATTTTTGATCAGCACGACAAGGGGAGTCGATATAGCCATGTCCGTCCGTCAATATGTTTCAAACCCAAGATCAAGTTTCATTCAGATCGGTCAACTATATTATACAGCTCCCATATAACCGATTTTTCTGATATGAACATTTAGTATCATAACTTTTCATCAAATCAAACCAAATTCGGGCTGTATTCATTTGAAGAGGCACCACGTACGCTTACCAGATTTTACTCAGATCAGAGCACTATATCATATGGCTCAATTATAACCAGAGTGTTGCAAAATGAAAACTTAGGAGCATAACTTTTCTGGTTTATTTCCAAAAAAAAAAACAATCGGTTTGTTTCCATTTGAGGAGACTCCACGTCCGCCGGCCTGATCTCTGGAATGAACACTTTGAGGCCTAACTTTTCTGTTTTTACCCAAATCAAAACAAATCTTGTATCTTGTATCCCTTGCATCCACGCCCGCCGACAATATTTCATCAAGATCGGTTATATATTTACAATGTGAATGGTATATAAGCTTCGGCAAGTCGAAGCTAGACTTCCATTCTTGTTTAATATTCAATACAACACTTTTTTTTGTATGCAACACTTTTTTTGGGGGGGACGGGGTGCTCTCATACAAAATCTAATTTACGATTTTGTCTACAGTTCTCATCCGATATTAATGAAATTCGGAAGATCGGAAGGGAATGTGTTTATACAAACTGAGTTTAACCTAAATCTGTCAAAAACTGTAGGATATATAAGGTTTTTATTGATTTGCGGGGCGTGAAAAAATGTAAAAACAAACTTAGTCTGACAAAACTCTAGAGGAGTCAACATACAAAATTTGGTGACTCTAGCCCTTATAGTATCCGAGATCTAGGTGTTCATACAGACGGACAAGGCTAGATCGAATCTTCTGTTGATCCTGATCAAGAGTATATATACTTTGCCTGTTACATACATTTTCACAAATTCAATATACTCTTTTGCTCTACTAGAGTACGAGTATAAAAATGTTTACATGTGGTGCAAACTCTGGACGCGCCAGCACATCATCGTCGAAGCTGTGAAGAAAATTGTTTTTGATAATCGTTGAACTACCATAAAAGTAGAAGCTTCTGAGGGTATTGGCATATCAGTCGACTCGTTTCATATTTTTGGCATAAGACGTGTGTCGTCGAAGTTTGTTCTGAAACTTCTGACTTTTGAAAACACGACAATCATGTATTAGCCACCATATTCACCGGATTTGGCCACCTGCGATTTTTTTCTGTTCCTAAAATTTAAAGACCTATGAAAGGACAGGACAAGGATTGATGAAATAAGAAGTAAGAAATTCTAACCTCGGGTAACCGAAGCTTACATACCCTTGCAAATTCGGTTGAATTTCGTTAAGCATACGAGGAGGCTTCTAAGACACGTTCGAAATTTGGTTTAATTTGGATAAAAAACAAAAATCCGGTTTAATGAGAGTTTATTCCGAATCGTTCAGTTATATGGATCAGCTTTGGTCAGCTGATTTAAAGGCTTCTAAATCTGACATTTGGATAAAAAACAACCAATTTTGCTGTACTAAGAGTTCACACCGAATCGGTCGGTTATATGGTACGATCTGGACGATTTTGAACATATGAGCAGCTTACAGCAGAAAGAAGTCTATGTTACAAATTTCAACTCGATGGCTCTAACACTGAGAGACTAGTTTGCGTAGAAGCAGACGGAAAGACAGACGGGCTATATCGACTCTGCAAGGGTATAAAAACTGCATCGCTAGAGGACCAAAATGTGCTTATGGGAAGTGCTTTGAAAATTGAAGAAAGCGTTGGCACGAGTAATATTTTTCAAACAAAAAATACACCTCGTATGTATGTCCCTTATAGGTTCTTCTTCATGCAAATTATAATAACGTTTATCTGAAGCAAAAGTCCTTACATTGTCCAGTTCCCCATTTCGATAATAACTTGACTGTGTTAATATTTAATTTTACTTTAAATTTATTCAGAATTTATGATTAGCACTGACAAAGTTGATTGGGAAATGCAAACCGTTTTCAACTTGTTTAATGTTTAACTATAGATTTTTAGACATATGTATTTTGTATGATTTCTCTCTATATGTTAGATATATGTGTGTCTTCCTCAATTTGATTTATTTCAATGAAATAGTCCTTGTTTCAGCCACAGCCTCCCACATTTTGACTGGTATTTCTTTTGTTTTGTTTTTGGCAGTTGCGTTTTTTCTTGCTATTGCTTATTGCCCTTCGATTCTGATGATTCTGTTTCTAATCTTGCTTGGGTAGGGATCATATTTACCTACGTGTATCGGCCTGAGCTTTAGCAAAAAGTCTAGGCGAAAGACAATTGGGGGAATTTGTGGAGTGTGGGGTATATAGGAGGAGGAGAAAGGTTATAGAAATTATAATAGACAAAGTGTAAAACAATTGAAATTCATTGATAACAACTAATAAGCGGAGTAAGGATAACTAAAATTTCAACAACAAAAACGGACAAAAACACAAACGACTCTAGGCGAGCTGCAATACAATTAGCATTAACTAAATTATGTGTTTAAATACTTTTGCAGATTCTCGCACGAGGGCGTGTTGATGTTCTGCGCCTTGCGATACAGATCTCGATCGCCAAAAGTGCGCGCCTTGGCCAGCATGGAGTCACCTGGGTAAGAGTAGCATATATAGTCAAAACGTTTGCAATTCCAACTAATGTATGGCATGGTCTTACGATAATTTCTTTCACGACTGCACGAGTGCTTCAAATGATTGACAAAGTCCTCCTCCACCGACTCCTCTAGTCTGGCCACCGAGCCTTGATATTCCGAGTAGAAGTTGTCCTTCACATAATAGGGTATCTTCAGACCATTAGTCTCGCGCTTCACCGAATATTTACTGCGAAAACAGAGGGGGAGAACATCTACTTAGTAGCTGCCTGGAGCTTTAGCTCAGTTGCATAACCCACTGCGATGGCGTCAGGCTGTACATAGGATCCGAAATGAAGAACGAGGACATCATCGACAGTCCGATAAGTAACAGTATGGGTAGTAAATTGATCAAAGCCGACGAATTGTTGCCCTGCAATTAGTATTATTTAGTAAATAGTGGCTGATATCTGAGACATCCGACATTTGATTCGCACCTCACGATCCTCGCGCGCCTGGTGCCGCCGACGCTGCTGGCGCATGTAGACATTCTGCTGCGGAAAGCCTCCATTGAAGAACATGTTGAATAGTTCCTCGGCACTGATATCCGCCTGGAAACCACGCGAATAGCCATAATCGTTGTGATACTGATGGCCATGGTGGCCGCCGCCGTTGCCGTGACTAGAGGATGACTCATTGATTCCATACAGATCATAGTTCTTGCGCTTCTCCGCATCGGTGAGCACACCAGCCGCATTCCCCAGGGCCTTGAAGGCTTCCACAGCACCCGGCGCCTTATTCTTGTCCGGATGTAACTGCAATGCCAGTTTCTTGTACGCCTTCTTGATCTCCGAGTCCGTGGAACTCTTGCTGACACCTAGTACCTCATAGTAGTCCTTGCATCTGCAGCAAACAAAAGTCAAAGGTTAGCCAAAGTTGCCAAGTCAGGGTCATACATATGATGGTACTTTTTAATCTTGCGCACAGCCTCCAGCTGGTCATTGGTGTAGTCGGGTGCGCTGTTCCTGGAGTCCGAGTTGACACGCTTACGAGGGCCGCTGTCCTTGTCGTCGGCTGCTGCTGCAGCGGCTGGACGCGTCTTGCCATTGCTGCCATTGGTAGACGCCGAGCTCTTTACCTGAGCCAATAGCTCTGGAATAACAATTTTAGCGATTTAGCAAACTATTTTTGATGGGAGATGCGGGAGGAGGTATCTTACTTTTGGCATTCTCCGTGGGAAATAGCCGTTCCGCTTTCAACAAAAACTTTTCCGCCTTTTCCAGTTTGCCCTCCGACAGCGCATTCACTGCGAGATCTATGCAACGATGTGCCTCATCCTTGTTGCCATCCATGGTCGTATGGCTGGGTTAACTACTACGTGGTGTTCAGCTACAATTAACCCTTACCCTGCTGTTCGCGCTGGTGCGAGGCGGCCTGTGTCCGAAGTAAATAAAGCTATGTATGTGTATGTCTATGCGTGTGTTGTGAAAATTTATGCATTACACACGAATACACATTCACGTACGTTTGTTTGTTTGCCTTTGTTCGAAATATTTGCGTATTGCACTTATTGCTAGCGTTGATGCTTACTTTTGCTTATCCTGCTGTTGACTTTACTTATCACACTATAATTTTAATTGATTTTACTTTTCCTTACTTTTCATCAGCCTAAAATAAAAAATTAGAGTTGCCACCTGGTGGCAATAAGCAGGGCCTCTGGAATAAGTATCGATAGTTATTCAAATACGAAACCTGAATTTATCCAACATTTACACTTACTAAATATGAATAATAAAATTTGCTATCCTAATATATTGAACATTATTTCCCTATTAATTTGTGTACTTTTTTCTATGCACTATCTATATATATATTTTACTAAATTTAATGCCTAAAAGTTTCCTAACATTTATCGATAATGACATTTTTAAAATTACACGTCACGCAGCCCTACTGCCGGGCTGAGGGCTGCCAGACGTCACCATTGTCGGCCAGTGCTGCCAGACAATCGCGCTGCGCCCACGTCCATATCGCTGGGGCTAAAATTCGTCTTATTTACCTGTAATTGCTTAAAAAAAAAATAGGAAAAAGTGCATGCTAATTGCAACGCGAGCGCCAATCGCGTGTAATACCAAAATTAGTCAATTGAAGTGCAATAATCGACCAAGCCCCTCGAGTGGCAGTGAGTGTGTGTGCGTGCGTCCCGTGTTGATTTCTGGCCTGGAAAAAGTGAAAGAGAGCAACAAAAGCAAATAAGATTCGTACCAAGATTCGGCCATATTGTGTTGTCATTTTACCTGGTGCATCTACCACTCCCATCCCTAACACATAAGCAATACTACGTATCAATTTGGATTAGAATTAAGTGTGAATTATGTAAAATTGCAGCCGAAGTACGCAAAACAAATTATACATATTGACATACAAAACTACATACGTACATACATATACAATTACAAAGGTGCGTATACTAGGCTGCTTATCCATATGTTCATGTGCATACCCTGCATATACGAATGTTCGCGCTTGGCTGTATATGTGTGTGCATGCCAAATGCATGTGTATGCTGAAAATCCGACGTGTGTGTGTTTGTATTTGGTTCAGAGAGTAACAGCAGCCGCCGCGCTGTTAACGTTTGTCTGCCTTTAAATTGTTGCCTTTTGAAAGCTGATCTTTGGATTGTTGGCACAAATAGCAGATGTATTAAGCAACTGGAATTATTTTATCTTGTTCAATGTATTGGTAAATGGGTCCATGCATATACAAATGCATGGGACATTGGGCATAGTTGTGAAACAGTTGGGAGACTGTGCCGCAGACTGTGACAATATCGACATCTAACGCATTGTTCAGAAACTAAAAACAAATAGAACGCAACAAGATAACCATTCATAACTAATCCCTTTTCGTTTGATTGGCAACTTATGCTAAAGTAATAGCGAAATTCAACTTAATTTATTGCGTTTGCCTGCGCAGGTCCACCGGGTGGGTCCCCGTCCCTTCCTCTTTCTCATTTTCTCCTCTTAGCCTTCTGACTAGGTTGTTTGGGTGATGAGCCAACATATCCAAATACCTCGCCGCTTGGATACTGATGGCGTAGCCGACCAGTGGCACACCGAGATCTCTTTTTACATTCTGATTGTGAATATATAGTCGGCACCGTTAATCCGCCTCAGGAGCTTGGACGACTTTGGTCCTGTAAGGGTGCGTAGAGACAGCGATATCGACAATCTGGATTGCGTACTTCCAGATCGGAGTCAGGATGACATTATACATGGCCACTTTGGTATGCAGAGATAAATTATTACGTCTGTGAAGCGGGCAGCCCATTCGCCTTGCCCTGGCCTTTACGCTGTTTTCAATATCTGAAACGTCAGCCGACGATCAATAGTCTGTCCCAAGTATTTATTAGCCATTGAGTAGCTCAATACGTTTACGAGGAGGATACACGCCCGAAGTGGAAAGTTGACTGTATTCGAACTACTAAATAATTTAGCTGATATACAACCAGAATGTTTCTGAATAGACTCCTAGCATGGAAATATATTGTTTTTGTCGAAAAGCCTCTAATTTTATGATGAATTTTATTATCCAAAGTTAGCCTCTCTGCAGTTAATTGATATTAATCTACTCAATTTTCATGAAGACGCTGAAAATTTGAAGAGAATCCAATTATTTGCGCGACTACTTTTTCCTCAAGAGACGCACTGAAACGCCGCCCTCTGGTATTAGTGGAACCCCATGTATGGAAAACTAAATCTCACGTAGAAACGTGGAGAACCTGCCATGGCTCAATGTAGAAGTTGGATAAGATTTTGGCTAAAGCAATCTTAACGATCAGCTTGCCCATTCTGGACGCTTTTTGTTTTAGGCAGAACAGATATAAAGTGCAATCCTTTTTGAACATTTATATATGTATAAACCTTACCAATGCAATACCGTGATCACTCACCAAATGGCATGTAGGCTACAGGATTGTAGTTTTTAGTCTCCTGATCGTAACGTTCCGGTTGATATCGGAAGGGATCCGCAAAGTGCTGCGCAATGTATGCCAAGTAGAGAGAGGATTATAGGTGTGCCTTTTTCAATTACCAACTTGCTTCCTGGCATGAGATTATCTTTGGTGCATTGGCGATTGACAATGGGCATTGCTGGATATTTTCAAGCAGTCTCCGAAATAATGATAGTGTTATTAAGTCAATTTTGGTTTGCTAAAGGTAAACTTCAATGTCTTGCATTAACTAGTTCCAAATACTTCATATCCTGAATGGCATCGTAGCTCAACTTGTCATTGTGTTGCTCCAAGACTTATTCCACTTCACCAGAACCTCGGAACTCTGCATCAGTTCGTAGAGGGTGGGCTATAGATTCAAAGCCAGTTATAAGGAATAAGAAACATCTGGGCAGTTATTAGCTCCATAGACATGGTTTGGTTGTTTGGTTTGGTGGCTTTGCCAACTAGATGCCATCGTCTGATCTTGCCCGTATTGCGCAGCTGCAGCAAATGTTGCAGTATATCGCGTCTGACCACATTATATGATTCCCAGAAGGCGATCGTACTATGAATTAATTGGTGCATTATAGCCAGCAGAGACGGACAAGGCTATAGAAATCATCGTATATAAATTAGTCAACCAATGTACTTCAGATTTTTTTGAAATTTCATCGTATATAAATTAGTCAACCAATGTACTTCAGATTTTTTTGAAATTTGTGACATTTTCTTAGCGATATCCATTCCTAATAGATTTGCACCTAAGTACAGGGTGTTAACCGCCGAGCAAGATCAACTGTTGCGTTCTCACTTGTCATAATCTTTTCATTGTAATTCTATTTAATTCTTTTAATTCCTATAATTACATGAAACGCCGAAATTTGTTGATAAACTCTTCTTTTCGTTTCCATAAGGTTGTTCACTTGAGAACTTTAAGCTGTCGAAGTAGCTGTTTCTCATTTAAATGTTCTTATTGTTGTCGTTTTAAAATTGTTTTTATAATTTTTGGGTTTTTTTTTGGTTCGAATGGCAACGACTTTGCCTGCACACACACAGACACATTTATATACCAGTATATATACCATACAACACAGCCATTGAACTGATTCTTTGCACAGTCTTTATATACTCTCGAGATATATATTCGGTTATTTTGTTTGCAGATATAAAATAAACACGCATATATCATGCCTGCTTAGCGCTGGATCATTATGATAATGATGCTGATGATGACAAATGTAGAAATGAAGTAACATGTGCAAAAAATATTTATTTAAAAATGTTTATTATTGTGTTTATTATATAAAATTAATTTAATTATTCAACTATAAAACATGCTAATTGATTGACTTTTCATTCTGTTGCAGAATTGGAACTGGTTTTTGTGTTGTTGTGGTTGCAATTTGTGATATTGATATTGCTTCCCAGTTTGATTGTTCGATTTGCAGCGCAAAAAAAAAACAGAGCAGAGAAGAACTGTAAATAATTATAATTATTTAAGGTAAGTTTTGCAATTATCGTGTCTATTGGAATGTATGGAAATTGTTATCGGATTACAAATGTATAAAGTGGGCTGTTGTTTTCAGCGTGATTTACTTTATAAAGAAAAATAATAATAATAATATAACTAAATATGCCCATACTTACTTCTAAACAATGGAACATGAACTTTGTTTGTTGGTGTTCCGATATATTATATTGTTGTGTCGTGCTGGTGTTGTGTTTGCTTGTTTTGCTGCGCAAATAAATGTGCAAGCAAGCAATACGAAGCATAACAAATTTGTAGTGAAAGCTTCGAAGACAAACTTTTAAACCAGATTATAATTGTTGTCATGAAGATTTATGAAAAGAGTTCTAAAATATTTCTGTTAGTTGGAAACACAAATGTTCCTAATAATAAAAATATAATCAATATTTGCATCGAATCTTCCCTCTTATATTCTCAAAATTTCTGTTGAATCACCAAATGAATGCTTACTCTGGCATTATCACTTCTTTGATATTTCCATGAAAGCGATTGCTCAGCTTCTGATAACCTCTGTAGGCTTTAGCTACCTGGCCTCCAACATCAGCCCCACCGACACTCCTTGTCACCACCTTGCAGCCTTTGATAAGGAGCAGCCATGAATTTGCAAAATTACCCCCCACCCTATGGATAAAATGGCACCTACCGTAACCACCCATCTAACGCAACCTCAAATGGGTTTCGCCAGCTGCAGCTGAGAGGCGCAAACACAGAAAGCTCTGTTTTTACACAAATGAAAAAAAAAAAAACAAAATCAAGCAAAAGCTCTTACTGTCAGTCGTCAGCTGCTGCGCGTACCGAATAGTAGTTTGTGCTTTTCTGAACACCATCGTCGCAGAACAACGCGCTGTCATCGTCTCGTCGTCCGCCGTCCATTGTGTCGTCGTCGTCGTCTAACCAAGACCCTGAGAGACTCAAGACCAAAATCCAATACCCAATGGGCTGTCTATAACTAAACAATTTTGTATGCTTTCCGTAATATCGTGTTCGATGAAGATGGTAATGACAAAACGGCACTAGTTCTTAGTCTGATACTAAAGGTCGTGCCTCAAATTTTGAGACTGTGTAACGTGTGTGCCGCTTGTGTTTGCACGTGTCTGTGTTTCTGTGACCTTAATATATATACAAAAGATACAACTTTGAAATAATATACCACGCGCAATTAAACATTAAAAGTGAATGAGACAGAGAGCTTTACTCTCAGCAACACACTTCCTCAATTCAACGCCCTCGAACCGTGTTTTCCTTAGACAATTGTTAGTATGTTTATAGTATTTTATATATGTATATGCATATGTACATAGCACTTATGTATTTTGACGAATTAAATTTGGTTGGCTCATTAGCGCCAGGCGGCTTTTCAGTCACACATTTAGTGCGCAATGCAACCCACCCACCCTCTTAACCACCACCCGGCATCGTTTATTCTACTCTCTCAATAAAAGCTGACTCTCTTAGGCTTCGCTCTTTTTTTTTGTCATGAGGGTGACGCAAATTCACGTTATTACATTTTTTTGTATTCCTGTTTATTTTATTTAAACTATTCTACTTTTAAATTGTTTACTTAATATACAAAGTTCAAAGCAAAGCTTTTTTTTGGTGCTTTTGTGGCGTTGCCAGATGTTCTAGGCCAAAGAAACAAACTAAAAACTGCAAAAATCATCAGCATTGAGATTCTATATCTCTGACTAAACAGCTATTTTACTTCTCTTTCTCGCATACAACACATGTTTTTGCTTTAAAAGCTCTACTTGGAATCCAAGTCAATTAAAAACACATGTGCGCCATGCTGACCCCACCACCCCGTCCCCATCCTCTCCTTGGGCAATTACAATAGTTTTGTTTATTGTTTATAAATGAGAGTACTTCCTCCTACAAGCACAGCTGCTTCTGCCTCGCACGCTCTCAGGCTCTATCCATCTTGCTCTCGCTGGTGCATATTTATATTGCCATCTTGCTTGTCTCTTAGCCGGAGGTCAAACCAAACGTTGCGCGCTGCTCAAACGACCCTCGGTTTTATATAGCAAAAGCCGGTGTGCGCAGCTTTTAACAGAGAGAAGGAAGAGAGAGAGCTTTGTTGCTGCAAATTTAAAAGGCAAAAGCAAACTTTTCTAGTGACTGCGCAGGTTTATGGCTTTACGTTAAAGCTTTTGTCTATACACCTATACACACATATGTGTACATACTATCATATATGATGTGCACACACATGTGCATGCCTGCGATAGCCGTATAAAAGTTGAATCGACTGATATAGGAAGAACCTTGTGTGCTCTCATGACTATGGAATGGAATTTAGTAGGTAGTTTTTTTGTATTTATTTATTTTTTTACTTTTCATTTTCCTCTTCTACTTTTATGCTCGTTTGTCGTTGCTCACTTCTCAATGCTGATGTTGCTGTTGTTGTTATTACTACACATTTAGGTTTGCTTTTGTCAGGGGCACTTGAGAGGTGATGAGATGAGAGCAAGCTGAGATAGAGTGAGGGGGTGTTTGTATGTATGTACATACATATGACGTCGTCTGACTTTTGAAATTCTACATGCAGATTCCTCAATGACCTCGCGTGCCATGAACAGCAGCCCAATCACCATCATCATCATCGTCATCGCCTTCATCATCTGGGCCTGGGCGTCAATGTTGACCTCCAAAGTTTTTTGCGCTGATTTATTTTGCCGGCCAGCAGCTGCGGAAGCGCCAAAAGATTTTTCATTCCTTCGATTTCGATTTTGCTTTTGTTTTCATACTCGTTCGTTTCATACCCCCGGCTCTTTTTATTGATTTTCTGTTAATTATTTATGAACAATAAGAAGGAGTATGGGATTTTGTTAGTAATCAAGTTAATAGGGAATGTGTGTCTTAAGCTTTTCAAAGGGAAGCAATCTGTTGTTTTAACACCAAACCAAAACCGAAAATTAAAGTATCATGGCATGTACATATTTGACAAAAATGAACACATGAAACTCGAAGTATGTACTTGCTTCAAGGCAATCTTTGGTTTTGTATTGGGCTTTGAAATTACTATATAATCTTCTACATCGAAGGCTGATTTGTATACTCGTACTCTAGTAGAGTAAATGAGTATATTGTATTCGTGCAAATGTATGTAACAGGCAAAAGGAAGCGTTTCCGACGAAGTATAAATACTCTTGATCGGGAATATATCGTTCTTAAAAACAAAATCCTACATTAGTTTTGAAAGATGTCAATGATCATGCACTGGCAAATACGATATACAACAGCCATTTGATCAGAATTTGAGAATTGCATTTGCAGAAATGGATTCGTTGTATTGTATTCCTGAACTGTTAACGTTAATTAAGATACATATATTAAAAGTCTGAGCAGTTTTTGAAATTGTTTGAAAATAAATCCAAAGCTAGTCCAAACTTACAAACTAAATAAAATTGGATAGATTTACGTTGCAATTTGAACTGGTGATTAATGGTTCCCAATTGTTTACTGCATTGTGCGACTGAAAGTATAAAAGATAATACCTGATGAACATTTGTAAACCCATCACCCATCACATTCTAACATTACTCGGGAGCCGGTTATTTCCAAGAAGGGTATAGAAAAAGCTTTTAGAAGCTGGATTTCTGTTTATCAATTCATTGACTTTGTGGGTGTGGGTTGGGCCATGTGCAACAAAACGTACTCAAAGAGACAGTCAATTTTTGTTGCTGATGTATGTATATAAGTGTGTATATACATTCTGCGTCTTTGTTCAATTTTTCTTATCACAAAATGTGCTGATAAGTTTGCCCGTTTCGAATTAGTGTATTTTTTGTTGTTATTGGAGTTTTATTTCAGATTTTTTTTCCGTGCTGATGGCATTGAACAGCATTGTGGTTTTTTCACCCTTGCCTCAAAGTATGTTTGTGTGTTTGCGCTCTTTGTTATTTATTTCGTTGTGCTTTGACTTCTGATAATTTCGCGCACAAATATCACGTATAGACATACATATTTCGTACCCGTCGCAGTATTAACTTGGCCCATTATATGGTCACACACGTACGCTCAGAACTGAATGTGATAAAATTTGATAGGTTTGTTCTTTTTTTTATGCCATGAAAAGCTGGCATGAAAGCGTTGCATAGTTCATGGCGTTAAGCATTCTCAAAACTCGTCTTGTTGTTGCTGAGTGTAAATAAATGTTCTGAATAAATAGTTAAACTGTTATAGAAAAAAGTGACAAAGTGAATGAAAATTGTACAAAAATTGTGAAAATATTAAATAAAATATAAAATTTAATATAAAAACTGAATACCCAAACATCACAATTTTGCTTTTCTTTGGATTGAAAGAAGATAAATCTATCAAAGTGGATACCCTTGCGTTGCCTCTTGGAGGGCTATCTCATGTTAGAATGGCGTTAGCGAGGTAAGCGATACTGTTTTTTTCTAATGGGGAACATATTTTGGGTTCAGTTAAAAAAAAGGCGAAATCTAATTTAATAATTTTATATACGTGTGCCCCTTAAATGGGGCTTACTTCTTTTGAAAGTCCTGAAGTTATGACTCGGTCTTTGATTTTATGGAATTATGATAGCTATGATTTAGTAGAATGATTTAGTTTCTTATTGAAGATACATGATTGTAATGCATTCATGTGTGGAACATTCAAAAGTAAACATCTCCGACCACATTTAGTATATAAATTTCTTGATCAGGATCAACAGATGCGTTAATATAGCAATGTCTGTTTGTCCCATTCATCTTTATGAACACCTCGGAGACACTGTCAGCTATGATTTCCGCATGTATCTATAAGGATCTTCCGATCTGTCAAAGTATAGATATCAGAAATGTTGTTTGATAGCATCTTAACCCTTCCTAAGTAAGAAGCCTATCAATTTCCTTAATATAGAAATCTTTGTATTAAAACTGTACTCACTTAGTGGATCAGAGCTTAAGAAACATATGCAGAATCTGCTTCATACGCTCTTATAATATAGTATGTACTCTATTATGCATTGTTTATTAATCAAAGTAAATTTTAATAGGCAGGAATTTCTTAGTGCTTTGAATACATCAAACACAATTTGCAAATAAGTCAGCTATAGCTGGGTTTCTTCATCTACTGTAAGATGATTTCATTTAAACATAATTAAACCCCATCAAGTTTCAATGACAGAGTCATCATTTCAACCGTTTACCGTTAATAAAGTCAACCAACAACAGCAACAACAACAACAACAAATATGTGGTGTAAAAACAAATGCGAATATTAAGGGAAAATTGGCGAGCATGCAACATTATTTCATTGTGTAATTGTACATATGACTATTAAGTCTAATTGATGCACGCACTTTTCGCTGTGAAAATTTCCTGTCTATTATGCTTTGATGTCTAAACGGACCGAGGCTATATAGATTCATATAAATTCAGGGGCAATGTCGTGCTCAGATGTAATTACCGTTATAAGTTGGAAAATGCATATATGGGAGATAAATATCGGCCTCTATCCATACCACCTCCCCCTGATCTTATCGTTCACATAAAGTGAACAAAAAAATTTCCTTGCCATGAAAAAAGCTCATTGCAACTGTCGTAATTGTAATTGCAACCTTAGCTATGTGTAATGATGGTGGGAATAGGGGAGAGAGAGAGAGAAGCGAAGTAGTTAGTGTGGGCTGAGTGCAAAGTTATTACAATTTACCTAGGGACAAGCTGGACGACTCTCACTTGACTGTGAGATGTGAGAGGTTTTGACCCGGGTCGGTCGCCCGGCGTCACTTTCACGGATTTCGAAATGTCTTTGCATTGAATTTGTAGCTGTAGCTGTAACTCGATTTCAACTATTTATAGAGAGAAAGTCGTCAAACGGAGACGAACGGAGCGTACCGCGCAAGAGCGCAATGATCGACAGTTGTCTCACGCTGCTCTCCTAAAGCCGGCAACCTTTGAGCGAGTGTGCCTCGTGCTAATTCGTTTTTAAATCGCTTGACCGAAGGTGAGGTTAGCTGGCAAATGTGGTAGGCGGGCAGGGGAAGCGCGACAAGGTTTGTAATGACTAAGAGGAAGAGGGAGGGAGGCTGTCAAGTACTTGCATGTGGCGCCTACATTGATTTAGGCACAGAGCTTCACATGCGGCATGCTCGCGACAATCGTTTGATTGTTGTTGGGGTTGTTTGTTGATGTTGGTTGGCATTGTTGATGCTTTTTTGTAACGGTTTATTTATGTTAGTATTGTATTCGTGTGTGTGCGTGTGTTTGTCTATAAGGAAGTGTGCGCAGGCATTTAATTTTGTGCGAAGGTGTTTCCACTATGCAGTTGTCGTTATTGTTGTTGTTGTTGTGGCTAAACCAATTGCAACAATTATAATTACAAAACTCAGACATGTGTACCTCTGCCTATGCCATAATCATCGGTTGCAAAGTCGTTTTGTTATTGTACACAAAGTTAATTGAGTCGACGATAAGGTCGTTTTGCTCCATGGTCTTACGTAATTGCATTTGATAATTTTTCAATGTGAATATTATTTCTCAGTTCTGTGAAATGCGGTTAGGTTAGTTCAGGGCAACCACCGCACATAAATATTTCATATTCGCAAAATTGGCAGAGGTTAATGCTTTAACCATACTGCGCTCCCACAGAGAGAAAGCAGAGTCTAGTTGCATCTATATATTTGTAGAAGTCACAGATTGAAAATGGTTTGTTATGCCCAATAATTATGAACTTAGTAAAGGATAATGCTGATAATAAACTCCTTTACAACGATCTGCACTTGTTAATTGATAAGTTCTAATATCCAAAACTTGTCAGAATGATACCAAGGTTGAAGCTCGTCTGATCAATCAAAAAGCAAGCTAAATGACGCAGCTTCCTCAATATTTGACAACACTCAATGAACAGATGGTAGCAAACAGAAGTAGTAGCCCTCGTATAAAAAGCAGTCATATTTGAACATACCAGCTACTGATGATTGCCCTGACTATGTATCTAAGTTTATAAAACCATTCTCAAAACCAAAAAAGAAAAAAAAAACATTTTAATTTGAAATTCTTGTTAATTATTTGGCCTTATCGTAACCAATCCATCCATAAAAGGTCATCCTGTACATTTTGGTTGATATCATCAAGCTGCTTGTCAATTTTGACAAACAAGGTTATATTTTTTGTCCCTATCTTTTGGCACTGAGCGAACTGAAAGCTTTTCAGGTGATACAGTTATCAATATCCCCAATAGTCAAGTCGAAGACCAAAATAATGGGGGTCAGTGCGATGGAACGCACTTTGCTGTCCCAAAAGCTGACCTCCTTTATAATGTGTGTGTGTATATTTGTCATACATGAAGGCGTCAAAATTGGTCTCCCTGAAAATGAGACACGGACACACTCAATAAACCTACGATCTATATTTATATCGATGACATGATTTCATTTTCAGTGTTCATGTCACCAATTCACGATAAGAATGACACCATTCAAGTGGTGTGAGTCCGTATTTGTATGTGTGTGTTGGTTGGGTTGGCGTTGTCAGCCACCCGCAACGAAATAACTTCGATTGACCCTCATGCCTTAGTCTGGCTTGTGGGCTAACTAATCAAACCTCTAAACATAGAAGGTTAGACAGAGGAGAGAGAGAGAGAGATATATACCCAGAGATATGAAACTGTCAGGCGACTATCGATTTAAATTTATTATGTGCTGTGCCCTTCGTTGTTTTGAATCACAATAATCGGCGAACAATATGCATTAAGTGGTTTATTAGGCTATATATATATATGCAATCATATAGGTAGAAGGACCATTTAATATGGTATCCTTGACTGAAGGAAATGTTATAGTTTGGGTTCTCAATTTCTTTAATAGCATTGAAGAGCAACTATATTTTTTGCCCTCCAGGACGGGTAATATGTATGAGCCATAAAAAGTGATGTGTGATGGGTGTGATCCATAGTCATAGCTGCAACATGCTGAAGTTGTCGTCTTTCGATACTTATAGTTATAGAGATGGGAAAGGGATGGAGAGCAAGAACACTGCAATTCCCCAACAACATTTTAAAGAGATGGAAAACCACGATGTCTGCACGATCATATCTAAATTTATTTGAAAATTTTGGGAGAAGATATAATTGCTCATGATAGAAGACGAAATACTTGGGATGGGAGGATTTTCAGTAGAAGTACGGAATTATAAATCGTGTACTTTGCCTAGATGCCACACGTCTTGAATACTTTATATACTATTAGGTGACCTGGCGTGCGTCGCTAGGCCTCCTCCTGTTGATGGTTGATATATATATATATATATCTCAATATGTCACTATATCGATATTCCAAACCTACGTTAGTCTACTGTAAAAAGTTCATGGAAATCGGTCCAATGGGTGCAAAGATATGATAAATTTGCAATATCGCTTATATCCCATTTTTCCAAAGCAATTTATAGTCCTTTATATTCTCCTGGTTAATTTTCCTGTACTGTAAAAGTCGGTTCTTCGGGTGCCAAGATGTCATGTCACGCCCATTTGTCCACAGTCGATATTAGTGTACCGTAAACATTTCACTGCGATCAGTTCAATAATAGGTGCAAAGATATTACGAATATATATTTTAGCCTATATGAGAGAGCAATATATAGCCTATACATTCCCATGGTCGATATTACTATACTGGACAAATTTCATTGCGATCGGTCCAATAGGTGCAAAGATAAGCCGAAGTTTTACTATCGCAAGCCCCGCCCATTATTTCAAATGATACATGGCTCTTGACCTTCCCCTGGTCCGTATTAGTACACAGTAAAGTATACTAAGCTGTGATGTGTATCAGCTGTTCTAGAATAAAGTTATCTTTTAAGCGGGTTGCTTTTGCCCGGTTTCCCCCCTTTCCCCAAGCAATAAATTTCAAAACTTAAATGCAATGCAACAAATGGCAACAAAACAACAAACAAAATGTTTACAATACACACACATACAAATAAACCATAAAACAATGCACAAGCTAAAAAGGAGGTGGAGGCTAAAAGCAGGCAGCCGAGCAGCTGACAGCGACAAAAATGCAACGCCAGCTGAGACGCAACAGCGACGTTGACGAGGCGTTGGCGTGCTCAATACAACACGCACACACACTTACACGCTCGTTTTAGCCTCGTTACAAGCGGTCGCGCCCTCGGCAACGCCAACGCACAAGCAAAAGCAGCGCAGTCGCCCTCCATGCGGCCACAAAAATCTTGACGACAAATTCGTCACCAGGTGGTGGGCAGGGCAGAGAAGACTTACAGCGATGTCGGCGTCAGCGTCGTCGCCAGCGTTGGCAGCGTGTACTACTTTTGTTTTCATTGAAAACGTTTGTTATTATACCATTCATAAAACAATATATTAACTTTGTCATTAAGTTTGCAACGCACAGAAGAAAGCGTGTTCGATTATATATCAAGTATATATATTCTCGATCAGCATGGCGAGGAGAGCCGTCCGTCGAGATCGCAGAAGTCTTAAAAGCTACAGAGCTGCAAGTTCGAGATTCATCTGGATGAGACAACTTTATCATAAGCTGTATGATATGATGTATGCTGTCATAAAGCCCATTGATTCAGAATGACCACTAACTTTTTTGGTTTTTATCGGAATTGAATGTAATTTGGTGTGTATAATATTTTGAAAGCCTCCACGTCCATTGGCAACATTTGATCTCAATCGGGCTATCATAAAGCTGCCTTAGAACGGATTGTTTCAGAATAAGCAGTTAGTATGTAAAAACATTTTTGTTTCTTGAATTAAATGAAATCGAATTCGATGAGAATGAACAAATTTATTCGGATCGGACTAAATTCTTGAATATTCTTAAAACTAGTAAGAATAGTTCTAAAATTAAATAATTGGCGGTAATTTTCTTCAAATAGGAATACAAAATTTGGTATATACTAAGAATATACTAAGATATACTAAGAATATCCCATACTTTGTAATTTCAGCTTGCCCTCACTTACAATTCCTAATTGGGCTTATCTCCCACAATAATGAGGTTGCAAAAGGACAATGACTCTTGGCTTCAGATTTAATCAGACTTAAGTTTGGTAGGAAACTTACTTGGGTTAGTCAAAAACATTCTTAGTATAAGTATTCTCGGGATTAAAAAAGTTCTTAAAATTTGCATTTCTCGCTTGAGTTTACATTTTTCGAACTTGGCTGAGCTTTGAGCACTCTTGAGAACGCTCTTGATTCAAGTATCAAATACTAAATTTTTTTCTGAATGCACATCTGCCATAGAACTGGGTGTATATTTAACATGTGAATGGTATATAAGCTTCGACAAGCCGACTCTAGGTGTTCTTTCTTGCTGTTGTTTGTAATATGTTTATGTTTGTGCTGCTGCTGCTGCTCACATGGTCACTGAGCTTTGGCGAGCGGGCAATAGCAGCAGTGACAGCACAACGTGACGGCTAAAACTCAACTCATTTGCACTGTGAGGCTAGCTGCCACTGCCACCTTATGGCACGCACACACTCTCAAGCTTACGCTCTCTTGTGCTACCGCTGCTGCTGTTGCCAGCGTTTACAGCGCGGCGTTGCGTTGCCTCGCTCATTTGTTTTGGGTCGTATTGACCTTCTTAAAAAGTAGGTAACCTCATTTCTTATTTATCGTGTGGAACTTACATGCCGCTGCCGCTGCCGCTGCTGCTGCTGCTGCCACTGCTACTTCTGCTTACAGCGGCGCGGCCTCTTGCCAACAGTTTGACAGAATGACGACTGACTTGTTTGGCAGGGAAGACGGAGATGACTGCGGGGGCTAAAGCATGGCCACTGCTGCATCAGCCAACTTGCACGCGCAGAGAAATTTCAATGTTTGGGCTACAAATATGTCACTAAACTTTGAAGATGCTTTCGGGCCTTTTCTAAATTCTGATAGCCATTAAAATTGACAGATTTGGTATATATTTCTAATCCAAGTTGCTAAACATGGCTAGCATTAGCATGATTTGGCTAGATCAATGCAGATTGACAAAAAGTGGTTTGTTTGCTCGCACAATGAAAATCCTAGTCAAAATAATCCTAAGGCGCTAAACCGCCGACTTCGATGACCAATGCATTGATCCTTTACGAGCGCGGTCATCAAATGCTTCATTAGAGGACCATGTCTCTAGTTAGTATTTGATTAAACTAGGTCACAAAATAGTTGACAATCATGTCGCCATAAGTGTTCGCAGTCGATGGTAATCTATGTTTCCCTTCTCTGGAAATAAACCTCATCACTGAATACTAGAAAATAGTGATAAATCATTGGATTCACATTCTCGAAGTGAACCGTATATTGAATGCAATTTTGACAACTTTCACAAGTCTGATATAATGTCAAATTTAACCAAGTATTAATCGTTATTGGAAAGGCGTAGCTTTATAAAGAAACTATATTTCTCAAGATTCCATTGTAGAAGAGTTATTGATATAAAATAATTTCTATACTTTCTGATCTTAATTCTTACAATCCCTTAATAATAATCTCATATATCATGCATTCTTACTTATACATATTTGCAAGGTTTTCGGCAATTATAATTCGAGTTTCAAAGGTGAACACGCACATTCGCAACATAAATCCTCGATTGTTTGAACATTTTTACATTAATTGCACTTGGAAATCATGATGATGATGATGCTCCATAATACTACGAGCTTGTGTGTGTGTGTGTGTGTGTCTTTGTTTGAATAAACATTCAACATTAATTTTTTTCTCGCTTGTCAGTTGCGCATGCCATCGCCATCGTCATCGACAGCAGCGGCAGACTCAGTCGCAGCGGTCTCAGCGGCCTGAGTCTCAGTCTCGTTTACTATTGACACCATTAATGCTGCCTCAATGTAGGTCAATTGCGCGCTAATTGCCCCGCACTCGCTGACGGGGGTCTCTCAATGCTGACTGACTGACTGACTAACTGAACGATTGGCGTCGATGTCTCAGCTTGACCTTTGAGGCAACAGCAGCAGCCGGAGCAACCAAGGACTTGCAATAAATTACGCATACGACCCGTGGTTAGGACTTGATTTCAAATATTTTTAGATCGACGAGGGCGGAAGAAACCCCAGAGTCCGGTCTCAACTCTCGACTACAACAACACTAGACTTGGTTGGCATTATACTTCTTCCGCACCACTCCATGAGCCACCCCACCCCGTCCCCGGTGCTCGACCATTGTATTTTCGTCAGGCAGCAACAACACTGACCTAGTTTCCGCCTTTTAAGCACCCGAAACAACGAAATACTCAAAAACTTTTGGTGCGTTGTGGTTCGTGTTTGTCGTGTCTCTGTATCTTAATCCCCTTGACCCCCCACCCTCTCCTATTGCTCCTCTTATGCCCATAACACACCAAAAACAAACATATTTTTGCATATTTTATGATTTAATCAAAGAAATTATACGCACACATGGGAGAGCACAGGGTTGCGTTGAAGAGGGGAGCAGGGAATGCTGCCCCAGAGGGGGTTTCGAGGCTGCGGCTGCCACTGACGAGGGTACCGTAGCCTCGCACACACTCAAACACACATACACAACGGCAATAAAACTGAAACTTGACCCAATTCTGTTTGTGGCACTCGGCGCACTTCATGAAATGGGCATGAAAAGCGTCTCTGGTGCTGACTGACTGACTGACTGACTTGACTCTCTTTCGACTGTTGCTGTGCTGCTAAATTTGTATTTATTATGGACCATTCCCTACCTCCCTCCCTTGATGATGCTTTGCATGTACACTACTCTGTGGATGGGCAAATGAGAATAAGAACATTTCAAATGTTGGCATGCTCAATAAACAATTGGCTATTTGGGGCGATTGAATTGCAGAGCTTGGGCCAAACAAAACATGGAACTAAAATAGATTATGGCCTAATGAGAACTGATGAGTATTGTCATTCAAGGCAAATATTTAATACAACATGGAAAAGCTGTATAGCTGGAAATTACCTTGGACGTTGTGTTGCCAGACCATTTGAGTGGTACAAATGAGGGTGACTAAAGTTGTCCTTAGTAGTTAGTCGTCTTTATCGGTACAATAGAAATAACAAAATGATTATTATAACAAAATCCGACAGAGATAGTTGTGTTCGTATACAGAAGAAGAATTTCTTATGGCATTACCCCGGCTATTTTCTGAGTACTTCTCCTGATACGTCAACGAATTTCCTATTTTTCTATAAATTGAGTGAGGCAGCACTCACTTTCAAATGATTCTCGGTTCTAATACATTGTAAATACCAACTTAGATTGCTCTAAGTTGTGAAATTATGACAAATTTTGTGTATGTGGGGGCACAGTTTATCACCGCTTCAATTTACTCTCATATAATATTTCATTGCATATTCTCTCTTATGAATAAATATCTCGTTATGCATTCACCGCCCCAATGATGTTAATTTTTGTTCAACCATTTATTAATCACATCATTCGCTCGCCATGCCTGACTCCAATGTATATAATTTCATACATAATCTGTAATTATTTTATGCACTTTATATATATATACGTACATGTTTGACGCTGAAAGTAGTTGTCCGTTCATTGCCAGCTATTGTAGCGGCTTTACTCTATGCTGCTCCTGCTGCTGTTAACATCTACGACCACACAGAGAAATATTCATGGGCTTTGTCATCACCACTGTCCTCTCTCTATGGCAAGTCTGCTTGTGGCCATAAAGTTGTGCTTCTATTTTATTATTACTATTATTATTTTTCGTTGGGAGCATTGCGAGGCTTGTCCACCATTTACCCTTGATTCTCTACCTCGTCTACGCGTATCTCTTTGTCTGCCTAGGCTTGACTTAGCTTGCTCGGCCTCTGGTCTGGTCGGGTGCGGGTAATTTACGCGCTTCGAAAATTGTATCTCCCTTCTGTTGCTGGTCAACTGTAGAGCGAAGCTACGTTCTAACCTTGTAGTTCTCGTTTTGTTGCTGTTGTTTTTGTTGTTGTTGTTATTATTGGTACTTTTAACCTTTGCTGTGGTTAATGCAAACAGCGGACGTCGACGTTGACTTTGTATCCTTGAAAATGTCTATGTGAGGGTCATCAACAACAATTTCTCGCTGTTGTCGCTCAAGCTCGTTTTATTCAGGGTCACGAGAAGCAGGAATGGGTGCTCTGGGAATTCAGTACACTTGGTAGGAGGCGTGGCCTGGCCTTAGTGGACGTTTGATATGTGCATTTGCAGGACATTCATGATAACTCTATACCCTATATAAGTATGTATATACGTTAGTTTGTGCTCTATAAAGTGTGATTGATCCATTATCAATAATGGCTTTTAGTACACATCGATATTTGGAGACTTAAAACGCTTTGCATGTTAATCCCACTTATTGATATCGATACATATATGAGTGAACATATGGCCCAGACTAGTTGGCTAAGCAAACAAGCAAGCAACCAACAAAACGGTATTTCAGGTCAGGGTTTCGAAATGTATGTACACTAACACACACTCAGGGGTACACACGCTCACTCTCACACACACATATTGGTAATTATCTGACAATGAGCTTGCGGTCCCGCGTGTCCGCATTCATTGGCATAAGCAGATAAAGCAAATCTCTGCACCGCAACCATGGAGATAGAGGGAAGTTTAGGTAGACCACGGGGCGAGAGGGAAAAAAGTAAACTGCATATAAACTGGGTTATAATTGAAATCAATGGAATGGTATAAGCGAGCGGCGGCAGACATCCGAAAAACGCCGACAAGCGTTGACTTGAATTTCAACATAAACAATGTTTACATATATGTAACACCCATACAAAATATATGTACTTACCAACTTACATACATAACTATGAGATGTTTCCAACCGAAAGGCGCAGATACAGATGCTTACGCTGCCCCAAGAGGCCTACAAAAGTCAGATTTATGAGTGAAGTGGCGCAGGGAAAAGAAACACTGGGCCGCTACGCTGCGTCTGCGTGTTACTGTCTCTCTCTCTATATATATATATCTCTTTCTATTTATCTCCGGCTCCGGCTATCTGTAGCTTGTTTCATTCCACTTCGTTTCGACGCGCTTAAGCGCTTAACAAATTGAATTCAAGCGTGGGCCACCCCACCACCACAAGCTCGTGCGTGACAAAAATGATGACAGTAGTCGTCTGTCGGTTTGTGGCTTTCATTCTTTCTCATTTGATGCATTTGCATAGATCTGCTGCTGCGGCACGTTTCACTATCATTACGTTCCGCCAACAAAGAGTTGCCTCGTTGACCATGAAAGCGTCGGAGTTCCAACTCCACGACTCCAAGACATTGCCGCCGCATCGGTCTTGTAGGTCTTTTAATCATTTTCATGCTGCCTCTGTTTTAGTATACCCTCTTCATTGAAAAACTCTGAAATGCCGTATATTAGGCTAGTACAAATGTTGGTCACTTTATTTGTTGGAAACGAAATTGATATGACAATAGAATAGAATAGAATGTCGTCAAGCTGAACAAGAAAATATTCAAAGAATTCGCCTAAATAAAATAAAAGCAAGTTTTCATATTTCTGATACCGTAATAAAAGACCCAAAACAAAACTCTTTCGACTTCTATGGTTAGTTTTAAAAAATTCACTTCCTTGTGTCGATTATATTTAGTCGAAAGTATTTCAACCATTTGCTCTGAAAATTGTGCACAAAATTGTGTCACCAGTTTGCTTGATTTAGAAAACGAATTCGATCACGATGAACGAACGCCTCAATGCGTCTCCAGACTTGAAATCGCCTCATATAGGATAAATTTACAAATTTTAAGAATTTGAAGAAGAGACTAAATTTTTAAAAGCTGCAATGTTAATTTTAAAAAAGAACAAGTGTTTTATGAAATTGAATTCATATTTGAAATTACAAAACCATTCATTCCCCCTATAACTGATCGGAGAATGATTTATTCTATTTGATGGAGTTGATCATCATGCGCTTTCTAAAGTAAGCTTTTCTACGTTCTTCGTTCTTCAAATGCCCATTGATAAAGAAAGATCTAATAACTTTTACAGAGTATCGTTGAAATCTTTATACTCCTTTGACGCGTTTTGAAGTGTGTTTTTATTTTCAATTTCATTATTATTGTAGCTGTTAGTGTTGTTGTTGTTGCTGCTGCTGCTGCTGTTTATTTATTGCTCTCCTCGTTTGCTTGGGTCACAAAATCTCAATGTCTACCGCTTGTAATTTGTATCTTTAAGATACGCGCGCATCATGACTGCCCTCTGTGCTGCGTTCTGTAGTACATAAATATGTATCTGTATCTGTATCTGTGCAGTGGCTTTGTGGTTGTTGTTGCTGTTGCTGTTGCTGTTGCTGTTGCTGTTGCTGTTGCCGTAGCTGTCTTCGTCTACACATCTTCACATTTAAAATTTATAATGGAGCCAAAGAGTTAACTCGCTCAAAGGTCTGTCCGTTGGTCTCTTGGTTCCCTTGTCGTCCGTCTCCATGCTTGGGTCGGTTCTTTTGCGGTTTGCGTTTCCGCTTCGTGTCCAAAAGTATCTCAAGAGCAATACTATACATATACATGTATGTGGCTTCGCTGGGGCTGCGATTTAGTTAGTTGTGCTGTGTATCTTGCAGCTACTTAATGTCGACTCTGGTTGACTTGGACTTGCTTCTGCTGTCTGCTGTCTTCCGTCTCTCCCGCCACTGTCTGTCTTCCTCTCCCCTGTTTGATTGTTAAATATGTATAATCGGAGACTTGGGCCGGCATTTTCACTTCAATGTGCCCATCGTCATTGTCGTCATCTGTTTTTATTGTTGTTAATCGCTTCTATTATATCGCATTTGCTTGCCTCTCGGTCTCTTCTCGTTTTTTTATTTGTTGCAGTTGTTTCTGCTTCTATATCTATACATTTTGATCTTCTGCCTTCGCTCATCATTTTCTATTTCACTGACCCGCCCTGGCCCCTGCTCTTCATTTGCATGCAACGTGACACGGCGCAAACTTCCCACTAATTACAGTTAATCATTTCATAAAGGTTTTTCCTACGCTGCTTAAGTCGCTTGCCTTTTTGCGCCCTCGTCTTAACTCAACAGTTTTTAATTTGTATAATAAATCAGTTCTTGCTTAGTTGAGAGTTGCGATATGACAGCATCGGGTTCATTATATACGACCACCTAACTCTTCACCGGAAAAGCGTGAAAATTATGCCAACTAATAGCAGCTTTCACCAAATTCTTGTAAAGCATATCGCTACATTTACATCGTTTGCCGAGAATTGAAAATGGTGTGCTCTGAAATTTGATAGCCGCTAGAAAGTGTTTGGAAAATTTCAACAAGGCTGTTGTAAAGATGTTGTATATTACACAACAAGGCACAAAAGAAACATATTTTGACCACAAAGCACGAAAACAAGAAAGTTGAACAGTGGAATTTGCAGAAAGGAAATCATGGAAACCTTCGTAATTCGACAAAGGTAAAATATTTTACATAGAATCTGAAAATAAGCGCTTACATTTACAGCTACATTTTTCATTTGACATTTTTCATTTGAACAGCTCTTTAAAGTCTGTTCTATAGTTTAGAATTATCGATCGATTGATATACAAATTAACTTTTGTATGCATGTCTTTGGCATAATTTTCATAGTTAAAGTTTGTTCCCGGACGCGTCTGCAGTGAAATTTAGCTGATTAGAAGATTTTCTGTCTTTTTCCCTTTTTTATTAAAGAGCTTTTCGGTATAGAAAGTTTTTCGTTTTTCCTTCCGGCATGAACACGAATTCCGATCCGATTTCCAACCTTAGAGGAGGCAACCTATAGTTGTCCATATGAATAACACACATTTTCCAAGTGATTTCCCCTGTGCCTTGTTTATCGTCATAGCAAATGCAAGTCGCATCTAAAACTGAGTTCGTTTAAATTCAATTTCGGTTGATCTCACGTGAAAGCAGCTCATATTGCCCCTTTACAATCGCCTTCTATGTCCTAGATGCAGAGAGGCATTTAGTATATCCTCATTTGTTTCTAAATCTCTCCTAGCTCTTCTGTGCTTACTTTAATTTTTCTTTTTGTTGACACGCGTCTTGTAAAAACCGAATAGCCATTTATTTTCCGCAGGCTGATATTAGTAAACTGTACAAATTTCAAAGCATAGGGAAGAATTGAGAGTGTATAGAAAGAAGAGACATCGTCTTAGTACACACCCACACCACAAAATGTGAAAAAGACAAAAGAAAAAGAAAACCAAATACAAAGTTTAGCAATGCTCATTACGAACCAAAAACCCAAGTTGCTGTTGTACAACATTTATTTATGCTGCACTTTCCAAACTATGTATGTATTTACTTACCAACGCAAAGGAAAGAAAATTGCCAAATTCATTGGGAAAATGTGAGCCCCCCTCCCATTAACCAATCAGTGTGAACATATTATTAAACTGAATGCCAAGTAAAAGTTTATTTAGCAAACAGGCGCCATTTAAAACAAACTCACTTCCTGTTTAGCCATAAGATACTTACTTTTATAAATGAGCTGCAGCTGCCAGATACAGATACAGATACAAATACAAATAGATAAAAATACAGATGCGCTTGCACATGCACATATAATTAAGTACATTTTGTGAATATTTGAAAGCGATGCGATGTGAAATTGAAATTGGTCCTTTTCACTAAAAAAATGAAATGAAATGAAAACAGAGCCAAAGCGAAGAGTAGTAAAAATTCAAAACGTTGCAGCGGGGGATGTGTGTGTGTGCTGCCTGGTCAGCTAGCAGTCAGTGTATCTTTCACTCAAATGAAAGTAAAGAAAGTACAGACGCGCGGCAGCAAGCGGAGCACCGCGAAGGCCAACGAAATGAAATCAAATGAAGAAATGAAATTTGCTTTCAAACACACACACACGCTGAATGGGATCTCTTTATCCCTCTCTCGTGCTGCTGACTTTTGCTAAATGAAAGCTTGGCTCTGGCCAGCTTTAACAGCTGCCACAGCACAAGCATCAGCAGCCGCCTCAATAACAACCGCATCAGCAGTAGCAGCAGCACGAGTAACATCAGCAGCACCATCGACAGCCGTTTTCAAGGTGGCAACTGTCATTCAGTTGGCGGCCAGCGATTACTGAAGCCGCTGAAACTGCTGCGTCCTCAGCAGTTGGCATTGACTTGACACCTTGTGCCCGTCGCTGCAAATTTATGAAGTGAGAGCGAGAGCGTGCATTACTATGAGTATTACTTTCTCTTCCTGTTTGTTGGCCTTAAATGATGGAAATCAACCAACGACGGCAACACCTACAGCTATACCAAAAGGCTACTGCCTGCTGCTGCCTCTGTGCCGCCTGCCCCCCTTTGAAAAAATGACAAGCCAGTCCAGGCCAGGCCGATTCCAAAAACTGATGTAGGTGCTACGCTTACTATTGTAGCATGGATGGGTGCAGCTGCTGAACTGACCGCAACATCTGTGTGTATTTGCTCGTAATAACAACTGACAGTGACAGTTGTCGCTTGTGTCTTGTCTGTTTGTTTGCTTGTCAACCAATTGTATCTCAATTGCTGAAGTTTTTCTTTAGCTTTTCCTCGCCCAATTTCTATTGTTCACTCCCTTCCAATGCATTTGCATTTGACACCCAGATACATTCACACCCAACAACTATCTAAAAGATCGGTGACATGCACATATAAGTGCACTTAGAGAAAAAGGGGTTTAAATAATAATAATCTTAAATCAAAATCTAGAATTCCGGAGAAACCTGTATAAAAGATAACTCTACGTCTAGCTTTGATATGGACTTAACGAATGATATTCAAAACTGAGTTATAATGCGAGACAGCAATGACAGAATAGAATCATTGTCCATCAGTCACGAATGCAGGCATTCCTTTAAATATTCATGCACAGGAGTACTTTAGCAATCGGCATAGTTCTCATACAACAATCGTTTGTAAATGATAATGAGTTTTTCCTTGGTATAAAAGAGAAGCAATAGGAGCCGAAAAACCTAGATCGAATAAGACCACCTTACCATTTATACTCATTCAGTACAACATTCACGTAGTATTCATTATTATGAATTTGAGTAATGTTAGTATTCGTTTCTTTTAGAGTGCGTGACTACCATTTATTTTGTGATGAATGATTCATTTAGTACTTTATATGAATTGGTCTGTCCTAAACCATAGCCAACAGTGAGAAGTTATTTGCATAATTAATACAAAACTTATCCTTTAGGTTTAAAATGTTCCCCCTCTTTTTCTGAGTGCAGAATTAAAAAGTAGGCAATAACTGAACAAATCATTGTTCAAGGCTTGGGCAATTCATGAATCATTTAAATATTCTTTTACTAGAGCACATCACACATTCAAACATATTTACATATCTCGTTGAGATCTTCTTGGGGCTTGATTAAGAAATGGGGAGAAAAATCTCTCGGCTTAGTTTACTGAACTTTTCATTTCTGACTCACTTTGATTTGATTTTGTCGAGCAATTTTTTTTTTTGCATTCTTCAATTTGCATTTGTACATTATTTGTCGCTGCTAGTTTATTGCACAATTGGACAACAAATCAAATAAATTTAACCAAGCCAGTACAGTGAGGCAAATACTTGCAAGCCGAACTCGAAATTTAACAAGATGTTCCTTAAAATATCGGGTGGTGTAAATTTGTTTGAGAAATCAAATCCCTGTAGATATGTTGGCTAAGTTAAACACTTAGCTACCAGCCAAGTCAATGATGTGGAAATCAATATCTTTAACGGCCACTGTGCACAAGTCTCAACTGTCGGTGAATGCCAGTACACCGCTCCCCGGCCTGGCCCAGGTCTGGTCTCTGGCATTCTCGATAAGTTAAGCTTTATGGCTGCGCTAGTTCATTAAATTTATTTTACAGACAGCGACAACAATGTCTGCGCAGGCCGCCAATGATTCCAGTAAACCAGCCACCAGCAACCCGCAACAAGAGCTCCTCCAAGTTTCGAGCTCAAGTCGCCGTCGCCGTCACCGTCACCGTCCCCGTTTCAATTTCAGTTTTAGTTGCAGACGGCGGAACGGTTTCGAGTTCGAGTGAGTAGCTGGTGTGGCTTGTGTAGTTGTAGTTGTGCAGCCAATGCAACGTAGAAGTCTGGCAGACAGACGGACAGAGGGGCGAAACTGTTACCAGCCAGAGGCCAGACCACCATCCCGTTCTGGCCAGTGCTGCCAATATCGCTATTTGCTCTCCTTAGATTTAGCCTTTTTACTACAAATTCTGATTGTAACTTAAATGGGTGAACCATATTTCGGCTGCAATGTGAGGTTTTCTTTTTAGGGTGGGCAACTGCCAGCCAGGTTGGTAGTGAGGCCCAAAGTGCAGTAATATTGAGGCACCTTCTTAGGTCCAACTCCTGGCGAAATTTACTAAAATGGAGTTTTAGGATTGGTTAACAGTAAATATGACTCTGAAACTGGGAATGCATAAGTTCCCATAATTGAAGGAAAGATTTCCATCTAAGATATAACTGAGTATTAGAACAATATCTTACAAACTTCAGAAGTTTTGGTAAAATCATAATATTTATAGGTTCCTATACATATTAAAGATTAGTAAGCTGTCGAAATGGAAAACTGTGGAAACAAGGCGTTTGTTTTTCTTATAAAAAGTTAAGCTTACAATGGATGTTAGGTCTTATGGTTCCTTTGGAATTCACAATAATCTCGCCCCCAAAGGTATATGTTGGGATGAATTGCGAATAAGTGCGATTGTCTTACAATATCCACTTCCGCTGACCTTATTTTTTTGAACGATTTTTTTGGTTTTTTTTACAGAACTAAAAATTTTGAAAACAATTTAGATCATGGCTTGTTCAAAGATTTATATGAATGAAAAATAAAATAAAATATATGTATATACTATATTTTTATGCTATCACTACTAGCTGCTCTCTTTGTTCATGTTCTGTCCACAATCGACGCTGCCGCGCTTTATCTCTCTTATTCTCTGCCTGTCCTGACAGCCTGATTCTGGTGGCAAAGTAGTAAATTTAATGTCAGTTGCATTTAAATTGAAACTTGAGTGCGACTGCTGCTTCTGATGTTGCTGTTGCTGCACCCCGATGTGCCCGAATAGCAACGACAACAACAAGGAGCTGGCTGGCCTCCGCTTCAAGTTTGTCCTCAGACTCATTCTCATCATCAGCGTTGCCAGCTTCATCCCGGACTGTCGACAGTTTGAGTTAATTTTGGTGCGTTCGCCTTTTCCTCGTCATGCCACGCCAAAACACACGACACACATCCATATCCGCATGCACATCCACATTTAGTTAGTATATCTTTATATCTTTTGCATCTGGCTTGGCTGGGTTCGGCTCGACTTGGCATTGCAACGCAATCCAACAGCACAGGCAGAAACAAAGCAAAATGCTTCGTTCAGCTGGTCTGGTCTGTGGCTGCTTCTGCTTCCCTCGGTATCCCGAACGCAATCCCTATCCCTAGCCCAATCGCAATCCCTTTTTATGGCCTCCGTTTCGTCTGACTGTCTGTCTGTTTGTCTTGTTCCTCACACAAATTTAAAGTTGAGCAACGGGTAAAAGTTTGTCCCTTCCACTTACCGCTACCCCATGGCTGGCACATCCATTGCCGTTGCTGTTGGATGGCTTTAACGCGCTCCACTGAAAGATACAAATTGTTATGCAAAATGGTGAAAAGTTTCATTCGGCATCGTCAACCGACCGACTTTTTACCACCGACACCGCCGCTTCGCTTTTTATGCAAAAAAAAAAAGAAAGAAAAATGTTTAACGGTTTTGATTTATTTTCATTTTATGTTGATCTGCTTTTTGCTGTCTGCGCTTTTATTTAATTTTTTCATTCACTTTTTCTGCGTTGTTGTATTTTCTTCTTCCTTTTTATGTGATTTTCATCTGCATATTGTGAGCAACTTCAATTGACTTTATTTGACTTGATGTGGTTGGTTTATGATGCTGGTAGCTGCTCAGCGCCTCCCCTCCTCTTCCACCTCTGCCACCACGCTGCTGCTCTTCTTGTTGTCATTGTCAGCATGGTTGTTGTCTCTCTGTCAGGCAGGAGGCATCTGTATAATTTCCCATCCTCATCTCCCCTTTGCCATCGTTTAAAACAATGCACAATGCGATCTTTATCGTGTCGCGACTGCAAAATTGTTGTTGAGACTTATTGTACATAATGTTATTTATGATGTTTAATATTCGCTTACATGTTGTCTGCCTGCCCGCTTTTGAACCTTTAAATAATCGGATTTACCCTTTTGGCTCTTGTCATTTCAGGTACGTTTATAATCTTGAGACATTTATGTTGACAATTGTTTGAGATACGTAAGTATGTACCAGATGCAAATATGTATGCAGACCTGGACTGGAGCAGTTTCCGAAATGTGAAATCAATGATGAGTAAATTTAAGAACTATAAATATAGCTGATGACCTCGAGCGAGCGAGCTACAAATATAGTCTATATAGTTTTGAATCAGACTGAATAGATTGCATACAAAAATTCTTGTCTTTGGATAGGTTATAAGCTGAGCGGAATTTCAGGCTTAGGGGCCGTTGAGTAGCTGTGATAACTGCTATAATGGGGAGTGTTTCTGGTTAGACTAATTAGTATCGAGATTGCAGTAACCAAGGGTCTGAAAGACTTGTCCTATCACAAATATTAATGTTTTTTCCGGAAAGCATCAGGAAAACCCTTGGAACAACTTGTTCCATGCGTCCTAGAGTTCATCTTCTCATTGTTTAGCATAACAGCGAATAACTGAGCACATTTCATATTGATTACTCATTGAAGATCAAAGACCTTATAAACTTCACGTAGCCAGAGAGTTACTTCCTTCTTTGTATTCAATCCAAGATTACCCTCTGCTCTTTTCCAAAAGTCATTTAAAGCACATTAACTTAATTTAAATGGCCGCCTCTTTACAAAGAGATGCCAAGGTCTTCTCGCCTTGTCTTGTTTCAAATGAAACCACAAAACTGTGTGTAGCAAATATGCAAATTTGCCACTCAAAATATCCATCAAAACTTCAATGTTGCCCCTTTTCTACCTGTCCAAATTACCATTTCGAGCATACAAGATATTAACCGCAGCAGATTCTTAATAGGCAGACACTTTGTTTCGAGGCCTGCAGAAAAAGACCTTGCTCTAATGTAGGAAAGAGCCCGAGGGTATCGAATGAAATGCTGCTAAACCCCGCACATAAATACATAAGAAAGAAAAACAGAAAAATCAACGCCCTAAACCTTGAAAGTTTCATCGTCGCATGCTTAATGCCTCGACGAGCCCGACCTGGCAGTCCGTCAGTCAAACACCTTTTATAAGACTTCTAACGTCTATAATTACTACGCACACGCAGATATAGATACAAACACACACACATGCACAGGGAGGGACAGAGGCAGACAGACACGCACACGGGGCCAGCTCGTTAATTATGCCGTCTAACCCACGAAATTATGACAAATTTCAAAAACGACAAGCAAAAAATATGACAAAAAAAAAAACAGAAAGAGTCAAATAAGTTCAAATGGTCCGCCCATTTGAATAAACAAAAAGCGAAGGCGAGAACCGCGAATACCTAAGACGAAGAGTGCGAGAAACACGTGAAGAAGCGAGCCGCATTCTAAGGCAAACATTGCCCGAAACCGAAAACCCCCAAACAAAAAGCGTGAGCCATTTCGGACTTATGATGGGTTCATGGTCAAAATAACCAGAGTTTTTTTTTGTTTTTTTGTTTTTTTTTTGGTAAACAATAAAATATATATTTTAACAGCACACAAAATTTGTGGATGAGTGCCGAGTTGAAAAAAAAATGGTAAAGGCGATACATTGAAATTCTAAAGTCAGACCGAATGACAGCTGTGGGTCGTGTTTCCAGACTCCTGATATAGCCTTTTTTTGCAATAAGCAGCAAAATTCAGTGAAGGAAATGTATGAGGAAAACTTTAGAGTGATTATTAAATAGAGTAGATGGAAATGTGGATTGAATTTTTCAAACTTTTCAAGGTGTAAGTGATATGCTAGATACTTTTTTTAATGGTATCGATCATCATCATCCAACTTTATATAACCACCTCCATCCGCTGACAGTCAAATTGAACACTGAATAGTCAACCATTTTCAGTGTATGCTCAAAAAGTATCGCAAAGTATTGCATTGCACATGTACTATGTATGTATACATATGTGTGTGTGTATCTAAGGCGACATACGGACGCATATTTGCCCATAAATAATGTTGTGTAGATTCTTTTTTCTTTCATGGTTGTTGCTGCCTCCGTTGCCTCCATCAGTCCACATTGTCCGCTTGCACGCGTGCACCTTGAATATAACATCCAAGGTTGACTTGGAGTATGGAAATGATTCGTGGTGTTGTTGTTCGGATACCACCTATATACATATATACATATATACTATATAGATATGTATACTATATTGTTGCTATTCGCTGCCTCTCTCTCTCTCTCTCTGGATTGCTCACGTTTTTTAGCAATGCGCCCGTGCCACAGTGCTTCCTCAGTTTGTTCCAACCTTGTGTCCACGCCGCACCAGTTTGGCTCAATGTGGAAGCTTGTGAACGACCGTTGTTCTTGTTGTTGGTGTTGCTGTCTTGTTCAACTTGTTTTTCTCTCTGAAGCCCGTTCAATGCAAAGTTTGCAAAAGTTTTTGAATTCTCTGGACTTTTGCCAGTGAACTGCGTTTGGGGATGGATTAGCCCAGGCCTGGCCTGTTGTCTAGCCCAGCAGCACAGCAGAGCTCAGCGTCGAAGCCGGTTGGGCTGTCTGTTTGGCGTCAAGTTGCCGGTTCCGGCTTGGGAGCTTAGCTGCCGACTATCATGACAGCTGATAGAACTTGAGAGAGTAAGTTTTCTAAACAACTCCATTCACAAAGTTTGCTTGCAAATCTCTATAATTTATTGTACAAAATGTTTATCAGCAATCAGTGTTCCCTTCACATTCATACAGGCACAAACCTGTAAAGATGGCGCATGCCTTCCCATTATGCCACATAATGAACGTCAAATTGTGGCTGCGTGTAATTTTCTGCCACTCTGTGGATTGGAACTGTATTTAGCTGGAGCTGCGAGGCTGTGTATCTTTGACCCACTTTTGGAAGTTGTAAAAATTCAATAACAGAAACGGAAAATTAACTGAAAACGGCACTCAAAGAGCTAAATTGATAAGAGACTAAAAAAAGCAAGACGGGCCCGCCAAGGCTAAAGCTCGACACGATTTCTACTTGTAATGCCCTTGCCAGCAAAAGCAGCAACCAAAAATCCAAGGAGGAGCCCTCAAGAAACATACACTAAGGCACACACACCATTTCCATTTACGTGGTCGCATTCGAAACGTGAGCAGCGGCCTGCTTCCCCTTCTGGTCACTCTTCCCGTTTTCCGAAGCCATCACAATTGAACTGCACACACGCAGTGAAAACATAAGTTGAATCGACGACCGTCGATGACAGCGCAGAGCTATAGATCCAGCTACAGTTCCAACTCCAGTCCCCGATAAAGACACGACCCATGCGTGCGTACGTGATACAATCAAAATGTTATTAATAACGCAATAAAGTAACCATAATTTAGATCATTAAAATGCACACATTCTGCGCTACGTGCGCACATAAAAAAAAGGTAACTCCAAATCCAAAAAGGCCGAAACTAAAACCGAAAACTGTAAGACAAACGTTTTAAACAGCCACCGCTTACATGCCCTTCAATTTTGATCCATTACGAGTACTTCAAGGAAGAAAGTTTTGTACTATTACCTGATGGATGCGAACGGGGAAACGATTATGTAGAGAAGAGAGTTTGGTATTGGTGTGAATTACACTGAGATTTACATTGCATCCGGCAGCTTCATTAATTGCTAAGCAGTGTAGAATTTACGACGATCCTGGCGATAAACAGATACAGGATGCCGTTGTGCACCGTTGCGGACACATCCTCTAAAGACACCTGAAATAGGCTTTATGGAAAGCCTCTACACTCCCATGCTTAAAGAAATCTTATCTCTTATCTTATTCTCTTAGTATGAGAACCCACTTTACAATGTGCAGAAGAAAGTGATGCGAGCCTTTGCTAGGGTATTTTGAAATGTCATATGCCTTATGCCAGTGTACTAAGTCTTTTGCATTGTGGTGTGTACTATGTCTATGTGCTAGATGCCACGCGTTCACCCACCAAACGCAGCCACGCCCCTCGATTCACCAAACTCGAAGTAGACGCAAGTTTTGTAAGCGCCGAAGTGGAACGCATTTATTATGAGAGAAGCACAGAGGGTATTGAGGAGGCCGTTTTATGAGACTCTTACTTAAGGTCAGCCCAAACTTTAAAAAATATTATTTTAATATAAATATTTATGTAACGATTATAAATGTGGGGGAAAAAAATAAGTAAGGAAATTTAAGTAGAAAAGCAAAAAGAAACTGCAAAAATGCACTTCTTGAGAGTTTCGAATTCACAAAGTATTCTAGCTATTGAAGTTTATAAGCGATTGTGAGAATGGGTAAAACTGTTAGTATTGGTTGCTAACGAGACATTCGTGGCGATAGATCTGTCCTTTGTTTACGGCAAGCTTAACTCATATTTCAATAAAATTCAAACCAATACAATTTTCATAGACTAAACATTGAAATTTCACCCATATGCCGTGTCACATGCCAAATGTCTGGCAATAGCAAAAACTCACAAAAGCAAACAAAAAGCGTAACAACTTCAATGGAAGGCGACACATGGCCACACAATAAACGTATCGAATTGAACTAGCTGAGGAAAATGTGGATAGATAGAGACTAAAACCCATGACACTTGGACAGGGACTGTGAAATTGTTGCCTCAGCGTTACACACAGACACACACACACACACACACACACACAGAGACACATTCGTACCGAAGGTCCAACAGAAAGACACAAAATCAATATTGACTTTAGCCCAAAGTGTTTGCCAGTTTCAGCACTTTAATAAGCCGAAAGTGTACTGCTCAAATTTTGCCACGCAAAAGAGACAGAATTGCAACTCTTTGGGACCAAAGTGCCACAGATACAATTTGCCAACAGAAGTAAAAGCCTGAGCTCAGATACTCAATTGCTGAATTGTTCAACCAAAAATGCATTAGAACCCAAAGCCGAAGCATTTAACCTAGCGTACCTGTGCAAATGTTGGGCTCTCTCAGGTAACAATGACACGTTCACGAATTGCAACACTTCGAAGTCCCCACACAAAGAAGATAGAAAGTGGCAGAGTCGAGTGTGCCCCGACAGTGAGATACTGTAGGACAAATTATCCCTATACTATCTTTCAGGGCAAAGTTCTGTCTGATAAGAGGCTGAAAGATTTCCACAAGTTATATATGAAGACTCGTAGGAGACCTTTTTTCGAAAATTTCAACTGAAAGTTTGACACGCAAGCAGATCAAAGTCGGGGTCTACCTATGTAGGGGTATAAAAGGAGATTTGTCATACATTTGCGTATGTTTAAGGCGCAAGTCTCTTGTTAATGCGAACGGTAAAAATATTATCCACTGGAAATCAGGGTGGTATTGTCGAATCCCGTTTCTCAAAAGTTTTATATGTCTCAAAACTGACTCTGCATGTGCTATCTTTTACAAACCCTTTGTTTATGTAAATGTGTTCGATGGATATCATGATTCGTTAAGGAAGACAGTCTGAGCTATACAAATAATTGGCTGGAACATCCAGCATTTGGAGATGGCCTTTTCAAAGACTGTTTTTGCCGAACAAACGATATCGCTCATTTCTCAAATGATTCTATTATACAGTTCTATTATACTCTGCTTTCGTTTAAGGATCATGGTAGACACCCTACACAAGCCAAGAAAACGACTCCCCAAGTGATGGCTTATTGTTGTCTATCTGCGCTGCATCTATGCATTACTTTTTGGGCACAAAGAAAGCGTCGGGCGGATAACGCAGCCAGCGGCGAATTGTTTCAGCTCATAAAGTATTACATAAAAAGCAAAATTGAAAGCAACAGCAGCAGCTATAGCTACAGCAAAAGAGAAGGAGCCAAATATGAACAACAACAACAGCCAATACAAGGCAGTAACAAAATTTGTTTAAAGGAGAAATCATTGCTAAACGACAGACAGGTAGACAGACAGTCAACCAAAAATCTTATGCAGCGGAAAAGTCGCTGGCTATATGCTATGATTGTGGTGTATGTGTTTGTGTGTGAATTATATGGTTATATGCCTGGGCGATATCACCATATTCAACAAGAAAGCTCAATTGAGCTCGATTTATGTTTATGACAGTTGCCAGTTGTTGTTGTCGTTTGTTGTTGCTGCTGCTGCTGTTGTTATGTTTAGTTTCGCCGCTGCTGTTGCTTTCCATATTTTTTTTTTGCTTGTTGAAAATGTGACGGTTTTCTGTTGGCAAATGCAAATTTGTGCAACGATGCGTTTTGCCAGCGTTTATAGTCGCGTGAAAGTCGCTGCCGTAACTCTGGCAAAGCCAAACAACGGTAGCAACAGCTGCCGCTGGCTATAATGAAGTTGTAGATGATGATGATGTTGATGATCGCTTGGAAAGTAGGATAAGCAGAACTAAATTTAATGAACTAGTTCACTCTAATATACATAATACAGTGCAGTTTTTCAGAGAGCTTCACCACAAAGAGCGAAACTTCAATGTCCTTTTAAGGTCTAGCTAAAAGGTGGCGGCGGTTTCAGAAAGCACTCATTAGCTTTTGTAAATCGGCATTCATATAGATTTTCCCAGCGAATTATTTTAGTTTGGGTTTTGTTAATTCGACACCTCAATTGCGATGCCTCTGATAGCAACTTCAACCAATTTTGGCAGTGTTGAAAAGCAGCACAATGGTTTTTATCATTCAAACCTTGATAATTTCTTCGATTTTCTGATAATTTCACTATACACTGAGACTGGGGACTTTTCAAATTGGGATATAAAGACATATATGATTGCTGGACCACCCACAATTATCATGAAATACCTGATTCCATTCTTACGTTCCTCTATTCTGCACTCCCCACCCGCCCTTAATATAGCCCCAAAACAATAAAATATTAAGGTTCAAAAATGATGAAAAGATGAAGAACCATCAAAAACAAATGAATTCTTACAATGTTATACAAAATCTGATTTATATTGACTTTTGGTAGTCATAAATCTCTGCTACGATTCTAATGATCAACTGACAGCGGTTGAAACATGTTCGAATAACAATAAATATGAAATCATTTTTGTGACGCTCATCACGACTTGGCGTCGTAAAGTGAAATTGGCTCAAAGTTGAAATCCATTTAGAAATCGTTGTAAGAAAAGGTAAGCGCACAAAAAGCAAGAAACATAACATATCGACCTGCGATATTAATCCCATCATAAATCAATGGCCATAGCCAAGCCGTCATGTCAAAGTTGACACGGGAACTGTGGCTTGAGCCAGTATGGGGGGGCGGGGACTGTTTTGTCATTGGGCCTAAGCGTACGCATTGGCTCATAGTCCATCCAACGCATATCTTCGTCGTCTTCGCAACCATCTTCATCTACTTTTAGGGCGTCACAACGTGGCCTGACCAGAGCCAGCCAAGGCTTTCGGGTGATCTCTCTCATGATGTTTATACTCATACTCTAGTAGAGTAGACGAGTATATTGTATTCGTGCAAGTGTATGTAACAGGCAGAACAAAGGGTCTAAGACCCCATAAAGTATATATATTCTTGATCAACATCAACAGCCGAGTCGATCTAGCCATGTCCGTCTGTCCCTCCGTATGAACACCTAGATCTCGGAGACTATAAGAGCTAGAGAGACCCATTTTGGTATGTAGACTCCTCTTGTGGGGCATCAGATCAAGTTTGTTTTTAAATTTTGCCACGCCAAAATCGGTTTGTATATGTGTAAGCACATAAACTACCGCTTTGCTGAGTGTTGTTAAGATCGGATAATAATTGCGTGTGTCGAATATTGAATAAATGCTGAGTACGAGTATCTTATAGTCGGAATAACGACTATAGCTTTCTTACTTGTTTTATTATAACGACAACGATGCGTCAATGAAAAGTGTAGCTCACTTCCAATCGCAGCAAACTGGAGATTATCTCAACAGTAGTTGAGGAGGGCGGACACCACAACCACAACCGTGATCCAAATCCGAGGCTGCTATTGCTGCTGCTTCTTGCTCTGGCAATAAGTTAGCTGTTGATTTTGCGGCTAATTTCAAATACAAATAACAAATGGCAAACAGTTCGAGCCGAAACAATAAATACGCACGCATAATGTTCAAATGGAGGACGGCCAGACCGGGCCAGGCCAACATTAACGTGTTGAATGCCAGGCAATGCCCAATGTGTGTTTGGTATACTCTGCCGTCCATCGCTGAGATACTGAGATTTTTATAATTTGCCCTTAAATACAATTTTCCTTTAAAAGAATAATTTATTTATATATTTAAGAATTTTTGTCTATTTTGAACAGTGGATAAAATTCCATTTCCATTTCCATTCCATACAATTCAAAAAGAGCTTTATAATTGAGAAATCGTTTCACTCGGAAAGCGAAAGAGATACATATCATAAAAAATAAATATCTGTCCTGAAAAATCCGAAAAATAAAAGAAAGAATAAAAATAATTGTTCTTTGCAAGTTAAAGATTTGAACTATATACGGTATATACATATTATACTCTTAATGACTGACTGATTGCCAACCTAAACTATAGGAGCTATGCGGCAGAAATTTTTTACAAACTAGATTTTCTTATGTAGATGAGCACTAAGTAACTGTTTTTGGAAATTCAACCCACAAATAGGTCACAGTCATGGGTAAAGCTAGTATGAGCGTACACTCTTACCTCAGTAAACAAATGACTCTAATTTCGTATACATTGTAATCGTCCATTCAAAAAGAGAGCAGTCCCACGACCTACTGCTCTCTGTAATTAAAACAATGATCCAAGATCCAAGGAAATATACCAAAAAGGGAAGCCGATATGACTGACCTAATCATAATATATAAGAAATTTGTCTGATATACTAAAAGACCCCCCAAGCTCAAAGACATGAGACGGAGCCTTCTTTCAAATTATAACCAAATTTAAAGAAACAAATTTTTACATTTGCACGAACTTTTCTCTGAGTGTACGAGTTGTCGCTGTTACGGTGCTTCATGGACACAGCCTCAGCAACAGCCTCAGCCCCAAAGACCCCAAACTTGAGCAATCAGTAGGCATAGTTTACAGTTTGTAGTGAAAAGCTTTGTGATTTTAGTCAGGTTGCTGCTGTAGTTGTTGTTGCTGATGGCTTTGCTCTTGAGTAATTCACACTAATTTCACGCTAAAAACAACAATATGAACAGCATTTACAACAATAATAACTACATCATTTTGCAACTTGTTTGAACTTAGGCAATGTGTATTGAAGCCGCTTGGCAACAGTCGCAAGCGAAATCAACTGAAATTGTATTAAGAAATTAAGGAAAATGACAAAGGAAGGCTAGCTTCGGCTTGCCGACTCACATTGTAAATAACTGATATAGATCAAATCTGGTCGGTGGGCGTGGGGCTACAGTGGATATGAGGGATACAAGGCGAATTTCTTTTGTTTTGGATGAAAAACAGAAAAGTTACGCTCCTAAGTATTCTTGCCGGAACAATCGGTTATATGGTAGCTATATAGTTGTCAGATCTTGATCAGATCAGGCCAGCGGACGTAGCCATATAGCTACCATATAACCTTATGAACACTTAGTAGCATAACTTTTCTGTTTTTCTTTCATGTGACACCAAACTCGGTTTGTATCAATTTGAGTAAACCCCATGTCCACTGGCTTGTTCTGATCAAGATCGGAGAAATATACCATATAGCTACCATAGCTACCATATAACCCAAATGAAAACAAATTCGTCTTGTATCCCTCCAGATTTTATGTAGATCGGTTATAAATTCACAATGTAAATGGTAAGCCGAAGCTAGCTTTCCTTTCTTGTTTTAAGTTGCTGCTGCTATTGGTTGATAATAACATTTTTATAAAATCTATAACTATTTATTTATTTTGAACAAAGTCTTTTATGGATTCTTAACAAGTGTTCCTTATTACTATCTAAAGAGTATCTAACTATAGAGCCGCTCTTAAGCTAATTTGATTCTGGTTGATTCGTGTGCTTTTGTGAAAACAGGAAACTTTTAGTACATACTACTTCAAGGCCCGATATGTTATCAGTTCTATATATAAGTCCGCTAAACAAAAGCAGACAATCTGTTTCATGTTTCTATCTATGTAATAATCATAAAGTGCATTTATTAAAACACGCTCGTGGAGATAGCGTTCCTCGAATGTTTAGTAAAATAATCTTACCTATACTTATGGTTGGCTAATTCAGTTTCAATAAGTAAACATTGATAAGGATTTGTAATCAAACGCATGTTTGCTCGTGTAAAGAGCTTGCAATCAATTCACTATAAGAAAATTAGTTTCAACTTCATATATGCACGCAATTTAGTCCACTTAATGCTTTTGTTAGCTGTTTTAACTCAGGTTCCATAGAGATCTAGCCATTAATGCTTTCGAGATAACTTGATGGGTACGCCACCTTTGGGCATTATTGTAACACCATGCACGGTGAATTCTATTTCGCGCTTCTCTTCGCGCGGCTCAATGTTAAAGTTGGACAGAATTTTGGCCACTGCAATCTTCACATTCATCTTGCCCATTCTGGCCCCTGTAAATACAGTAAATAAAGGGAATAAGCCTCACAAGGATAAGGCATATCAGACAGTGTGTGCTGATCTTACCAATGCAGTGGCGAGCTCCTTCTCCAAAGGCTAGATAAGCCGCTGGATTGTAGTTCTTATGTTCCTCCGTGAATCGTTCTGGTTGATATTGCATAGGTTCCGGAAAATGTTGCTCATCGCGATGTATGCCGAGTAGGGAGATGATTATGGGTGTGCCCTTTTCAATTACGAGATTGCTTCCGGGTATAGCATAATCCTCATTGCATTGACGATTTAGGATGGGCAAGGCGGGATATTTACGGGCAGTCTCTGTTGGAAGCAGAAGCATTTAAGTTACATATCCAACTAGGTCAACGTCGAGTCTTACCTAAAACGCACAGCTCCAGATACTTCATGTCCTGAATGGCATCATAGCTTAACTTTCCATCGTGCTGCTCCAGGGCGCGCTGCACATCCTCCTGTGCCTTGGCCAGCAATTCGGGGTTCTGCATCAGCTCGTAGAGGGTAAATGCAGTAGTTGAAGCAGTGGTTTCATAACCAGCTATAAAGAACAGGAGTAACTGGCCAGCTATGAGGTCCTTAGACATGGACTTCAACTGTTGGGCTGCCGTCTCCGCCCCCCAGATGCTGTCATCCTGGCTGATCTTGCCCGTGTTGCGTAGCTGCAACAACAGCTGTAGCATATCCCTCCTGGTTGTATTGGTTGACTCCCTAAAGTCCACCATACGATGAACCAGCTTGCGCATTGTCTCTTGCCATGCCGGCTTCCAGCCAAGTCTCATGAACAGCTTCTCCAGGCTAAAAAGGCAACGGATCATTATGGTTATGGTGTTAAGTTGTGATGACTGCTTCTTTCTACCTGGGATACAAGAAAGCTGTTGTGCCTCGAAAGATATTCTCTACTGTAGGATCGTTGATTTCATGGCTGACTTTCTGAAACTCGTTCTTGGGATCTGTGAAGCTATTCACTTCTAAGCCAAACATCGTTGAGGCAATTATATCTATGGCATAACTATAGGAAAAGCAAATCATTAATTGTCCTCTTCAAAGGTTAGTACAAGTTCCTACTTACGTTGCGATCACTTTCTTTATTTCGATCTCCACACTGCCCGCTTCGGGTATTAATTTGTTCAAATGCACCAACATCCTGTCGCCAATTTCCTCCGATGTGCTGAACATGGCCTTAAGTTTCCCCGTAGTAAACGAGGGCGACAACTTGTTACGCATTGTCCTCCAGTTGCTGCCCTCCATTGCAAAGATGCCAGCCGACAACGGATCATGCTTCTCATCTACATAAACGCCACGATCGTGGAAACTGCCAAAGTCCTTGACCAACATGTCCTGCGCCAGCTGAGGATCCCGTACCAATAGCGCTGGCCGCAGCGTCAGATACATGCCCAGTACTGGCTCCTTGCTAGCCTGGTAAACATCATAGATGGCCAAGCCAAAAGAGCGTTTGCCCCGTCGCACAGAGTCAAGAGCGCCGAACGGTATGCTGCCATTTACATAGGGAAATCCTTTTCGCTCCCAAAAGCTGAAGGTCCACTTCAAGTAAACGTAAAGCAGACTAGCCGCGGTTACCAGCAAGAACACCCAAATCATTCTGATGGCTGTTCGCTTTAGAAATTCTAATTTGAGACTAACCTACCAATCGCCGAGGCCCTATATAGTCGTATGGACAACGCAATTGCATTTTATCGCACTCGGCCGACGTCGTCGTGTCGGGTCACAGCCCCCGACGGTAAGAAATCTAGCCATCTCCCTCACCTAGCAAATATTGGGGTAGATCACCATCATCCTTTTTTCCGTCAGTCAGAATGACTTGGCTATTCTCTTAGCCACCGCTCGAAACATTGATAAGAATGCGAATTTGTGGCAATGGTGACTATGGAAAAACAATGTTGTTCTTCGCGTGTGCTACTTGTATGTAACGACTGATAAGGAGGCGAGATAGGAGAGAGAAGCCGAAGCCGAGACACCATTCACTCAAAAAAATTCTGAATCTAAATTCAATTTGTCATGAAGCTTGTAACGCACAGACGGAAGCGCTTCAAACCATATAAATTCTTGATCAGCATGACCAGGGGACTTAATATAGCTAAGTCCGGAAATAAGATGCAGTAGCCCACTCACAGGCTAGACCTTCCCTTTATTATATATTTTAACTGTAAATGGTATATAGGTTTCGGTAATGCCGAAGCCAAATTTTCCTTACTTGTATTCATTATCGCTTGTGGTTCGGTTTTACGCAGCTTACCAAACTTGCTCGAAATTTGTGAAATTCAAAGGAGGCCTATTTTTAATCCTTAGGCTTTGTAGCAATTATTTGGTTGAAATTTCATTGGGATTCAATTATTTTACAGCAACGCTTCCTGCTTCTTTACTATCAATCTATCTGCATTATAAACAAAAGAGCATAACAAAATAGGTCTAACCGTTTCATATGTCAAAAACAAAAAAAAATTTGCTGTGTACTTAAAACTGTGAACACATGTGTAGCAACAACAGCAGCAACAGAAAAATATCGATAATCGAATCGTACGTTGCCCGCGAAACTTGAAAAGTAGCCTTACTCTCTGTACACAACTCGTATGTGACATTAACATAACATTTTAAGAGCGGACTTAACATGATATTGCTGTCACGTATTATACGATATCCCGATGCAAAACCAAGCTCTAGGCTGGTCATGTTGAATGCATTGTTTATATAACGAGACAAGAAACCTGTCTATATTCCAGTCCGTATTCCCATTAGTTTCCATTTCCCTTAAACGACCTCGAAATCTACCCGTAGTTGTCCGCTTTCCATTCTAAAAACTCTCTTATACGCCGCACAATACTGTAGACTACTCAAGTCCTTCGTCCCTTCAAACTGAAACCAAAAGTAAAATAAAATTTTTCAACAACAGTCGCCTCATTAAAGTCACAGCCGCTCACAATTTATATACTTATATGGACTTATGTGTAAGCCGAATTAAGTTTAATTAATTTACGAAACGTTATCCTTCTGTTTCTTTGCAGGTACGTAACCCATCGAAGGGGCTTTCATTTCAAAAAACCAAAATTAAAATGATGACCAAGACGCAGCTGCATTTTGTTTTTGGTAATCAGGCAGCGAAACAACAAAAACCAACGAAATCCTTACGCGTTTCGGACGCGTGAGTAATTATAATTTATTTAAATTGATTACGCGTCAAAGCGGAGGGAACGCGATCGATCGATTCGATGCGAATCGATGCGATCTCGACCCAATTTTGTAGTTTTTTGAAAGCGCTCGCAATTATTCATTTATAACGACACTAAAAAGCCCAAAAGGCGTTAAGCGTAGCGACAAAAAGAAACAACCGGAGAGAAATGCATTCTGCGAGAGCCGAACCTTATATACACTTAATATTGGTGAATGTCAGGCGATGTGGAACCTATAAGGAGAACTATGATATGCGATCGAAATCAGAGCTGCTTCTCTTGTCGTGCCTCATATTTCACTCAGCTCTTTTGCTATTTGGTTAACGTTCTCGTGACTACAATGCAGCCTCCTTCCATGCTGGATGTGCGCTGCAGGTCACTCAACAAAGACTGTCCAAACGATAGACATGAGCAGCGCATTGTGCTAATCTTTAGATAGATATTAGAAGATCATTCTTGAGCAATTCTTGCCTTTACTAACCTAGTCTGCTCTCTTATATTTCCTACTTACACACATTAGAGAGCAGAATGTACCCTCTTTAAGGGTATTCAAAACAAAACTAAAACCAATCCAGTTGGTGATAATATTGGTGATATTTAAGCCAACATTTTTTTGTGTTTTTGATGGCCCAGATGCCAGCAGCAGCAGCAGATGTATAGCAAAACGTGAAACTGCCGGGGCTGGAAAAATTAATACTTATAACTCTGGTCTGTTCAGCGCTGCCTCATCTATTGCCCAATGGCGTGGCCCAGTTGTACAGATATATAATTTCATTATAACTAAAATCGGGTCACATTTTCACTACGAAAATTTGACTCTAATTTTGATGCGTTTTGCTGGCGCTTTAAGTTGAGCGTTCACAAATTTTAATTGCGGATGCGCACAATGTCGTTTTTGTTTCATTGTTGTTTTTGCTGTTGATTGTCTTCACGCAACAGGCCTATGGGCAGGCAGAGGCGTCAGCAGCAGCAACAGCAGGCCGGCCACCGATTCAATTTACTTTTGCCGGCTTTTTTTTGCGGCTTTCCAAAAACCGCAGCGCAGCGTTTCACTTGAGGGAAATCGCACCGCAGCACAGCCGACTTTAAAGCTTTGTCTCCCCCGTTGCCGCTTCAGTTTAACGGCTATGACATAACTCCAATGTCGCTGTCGACTTTGACGTCGCTGCTACTGTGGAAAGTTAAACAAATTTTGTTTGTCGTTTTGTTTTTTTTTTTTCTTTTCTTTTCTTCATGTTTCATAAACACAAATTTTGCAACCGTTTTCATTTCACTTGGAAAGTTTTAGTTTTTAGGTCTTTGAATTTATTTTTTGGGCGGCAAAATTGAATTTCACATTAGTTGCAGTTGCATTTGCAAAGACCAAAAAGTTGACTTGGAATTCGAATTGTGCAACTGTCGCGGTCTCTGGCCATTTAGAAAGTATCAGTATTATAAGCAAACTAAGGCGAAAGACTATCTATACAATGCTATGGGTTGTGATGCGAAACTAAGGTTTCTGATTGCAAATTGTAAAATTTTTTGTCTTTAAAAGACTCATCATACCGATAATGTGGTCAAATCAATCAACATTTGTAGTAAGTTTACGTTACGAAAGAATGTACTATTAAGGGGGTCAATTCAACCCATGAAAGGATAACCACATAGCCTGAAAAGCTTTTCAAGACTTTGTTGATACAGGCACTCTTTGATGTCATGTTTGATGTCGTGTACTTCTCACTATAAACCTTCGATTCCAAGAAAGTTAAAATACAACAATCAACTACAAATCTCGCTATCCAAAGAACTGACTGAAGGCGGGCTTTACAAAGTGCCACTGAGTGCCCATCGCTTCAAACGTTGTAAATGTACCCAACGTATATCTACAAGCGCATCCAAGAGACGAAAACCTCCAGAAACTTTCATTTAAATGAGACGCTAACGACAGGCACATTTCAAATAATGCCCGCGAGATTGAGATACATAACACATACATTTATACGAGTTGTAGCTTTAACTCCATCTCTGCCTCTCCCTCTACCTGCCCTACTAATAACAGCTAATAATAATCACTTAATTTGAACGCTAATTTGTGGGCTCCGAGACTTTGAATGTTTTGGGGCATTCACTCGCTCTCTCACTTAATGACTTTCTCAGTGGTGCGGACTGAAAGGCGATCCACATTTTGGGTATTTCTTTTTTGTGTTTCGTATCATGAAAATTATGCAAAACAATGAGAGCTTGCTTTGATATTATGGTATGATCTTTACATATATTTTTTTTTTTTTCATTGTTAGAGCGCTTTTGACTTCATTTGGCCAGGCTTTGATGTCAAAAGTTGAATGCAAATTGTTGGTACAATTTCATTTCAGTTGAAAGTTGGGGGAAATTTATGTGTCGATGCTGCCGGCCAGGGCAAGCGAAACGCAAACGCTGACCCGAACTCGAGCTGAGTTACTTACCCGAGGGCCCTCACTAACAATAGTTTCAGGAGGGACAGGCTTCGTATGCAAAGTGCAGAAGAGAGGGCTAAAACCCATTTTAGTTTGAGTTCCATGGGATGCATGACTTTGTGACACGAACATTCGTGTTGTTCAACTATTGTTTCGCCTTGATTTGTGGTAAATACTATTTTTAAATGCATATTTCACAAATTTCTGAAAGAGTTTTCACCCTGAAGTGGAGGTTAACGATTATAAATGGTTAGGTTTGGTCGCATTTTAACAGTTACAAACAAAGCCAAAGCCACAATAAACATATTAAAGGTCCCATTAAATTTGAAAATATATCAAAAATCTAGTATTTAAAATAAGTCTGTATAAATTATAAAAGTTCGTTCTTTCTATAATCGAGAACATCGTTCACGATTTTGGAAAAGACTGGATTAGCGTTCTATTGAGAACGAAAATATTGATTTCTTAGTGTACGTGGAATTGGAACACTTGCACTTTAACGCTATTTCAATGTAATTTCTCCGAGTTAGTTTTGTAAATGGAATAGAATTCGACTGGGAAAGTAGCTTATGATACCTACTATCAATAGTTTTGCAGTTTAAGCCGGATCTATGTCTCCAAAGACAAGGAATCTGTTAATGCAACTACAATTTCAACTCAATATAACAATGCTGCCTCAGAGTGCTCTACATAATTGCAAGATTGCAATCTGAACTTCAGGTAATATCCACCTGGGCCACATCATCCCTATAACAGTCTCTAGCTCTGTTGTTGCATAGCAAATTGAATTACCATATACATTCGTTTTGCCAATCAATTCTTCCTACACCCAAAGCCGGAACTATACATGGCCAAAAATAAAAAAAAAAGGGAGAAATAAATGCATGCACTTTTTTGCTCTGGTGGCGATTTCACTTGAATTCGTAACACCAAAAAGCGAGTTTGGAGTAGAAATAAGAAAAAATACCAAAAAGAGAAAAAGACTTTAAATTTGTATTAAAACAAAACCCAAAAACGAAAAACGAAACCACCCGCAATTTGAAATCTCACCCGCTATCACATACGGGCAAACTCTCTTTTCGAGTTGTTGTTGTTGCTGCTCTGCGATTATCTACACCTTTCACCTTTCGCGCCAACAACAACAACAATGTTGACGATGCTCTCGCCTTTGTTTTATTTTATTTATTTTTTTTTTTTTTTTTACTGTTCGCCCGCAAATTTGCAGCCTTTCTAATTTCAATTGTTTTCTGTCCTATGATCTTAACATCTCGAAAGATCGCTTGTGTAATCGAGTTAATTGTTGCAGCTCCTGCCTGACTCTGGCTTGGGGTTTCTTCAGAGGGGCTCACCATCACCAATATCACAACTCTCGCCCTACCTATCGTTCGCCCTCCGCTCAAAGTGACATTTATAGTTGGCGCCCACAAATATTTATTACATAAACACTCATGGAGGGATTTCCACACCAGCCGCAGCAGCAGCAACAGCATCAAAAACGCAGACACACACTCTCAAACAAATACCGAAAAAAATTAGTTTCACCTCTTTTTCATGCCATGCGCTTAAAAAGCGCAGCAAATTATAAATAAGCAACAACACAGAGAAAACACAAAAAAAAAAAAAAAGAAACAGAAAAAACCTCACAAAAATGAGTCTCACAAAGATATCCAATGTGAATTGCAGCGCCCACATTTAACTCTTGCCAGCTGCAATTGCAGTTGCGTTGTTTCTTGGCATACTTTAAATGTGAAGGGGTATATTAGGGAACTCTGCATGCCATTGAAGGAGGGGGGTCACTACTACTAGAAGCGATGGAAACCATTTCTGAACTACTTCGAGGCTGAATCAAACCCAGAATCGGAACAAAAACTCAAATTTGAAATTTCTATGATAGGAAGCGCTTACGAGAAAGATAAGAAAAGTTGAGAAGCTCTACAACAACATCTACAACAAACACCAAGAATCCGTCAGCGCTACATACCGTATTCTGTTTTAAGAGCTCGTTCACCAGCTGCAGTCTTGTATGAATAAGATAAATGGGGGCCGAAAGAGCCACTAGATGCCCACCACTGATGTAGACCAAAAATAATAATATAGATCAAGTTTATATATAGAACACTAAGTAGAATAAAGATCAGCAATTGTTGGTCGAATTTGGGATGCAATCATCATTAAAACCTATTGCATATATCAATAGAGATGATGCGGGGCACTTGGTAGCCACTGCACAGTTTCAATAAGGATTAACTTGTACAATCGTGCTTGAAAGTATATGTGCAACTTAAACACGTTTTTGAGTTACAAAAATCTTTTAGTATATGAGCAATTGTGCCAACATTACTTAGGTCAAGGTAAGCCCCGACTTAGTTCTAAGAATCGCCAATAGCTGATTTGAATCTCCTATTTATATATATGTATCTCTGATCCATCCTAGAGTATGTAAACTTCGATTAGTCGATTTATGGTACATACATACTAGTTCTGTCTTGTTTTTTGGCAACACCGAAAATTGAAAACAAGAAAAGAAAACGGCCAAAGCAGCAGCAGCAGCAAATGACAAAATGTAGCCAACAGCAGCCAGCAGGCAGCGTCGCCTCGTTTCGAGTTTCGGCTATTACATAACGGCGAGGCAAGCGCGACGACGACGAATGACGCGACGTGTTTTGTGCAAGCCACGAACAAAGCTTCGCTTCGTCACAGCCAGAAAAAGAGATAGCGACGTCATATGGTGGCCCGAAAAAGGGGGCACGACTGCTGCTGCCGCCGCCGCTGCTGCGAGCGACGACCAAGTTAGCAAAAGTGCTTCGAACGGGGCAACGTAATAGGCAAAACGAACAACAACAACAACAACAACAACTACCACTTGGCTTAGTTGTTGCTATTTTGCCTCATATTGACGATTGTCACAGCCGAAGACACTGGCGATATGAACACAAAAAGAGAGCAGCATTGTTGTTTCTCTTGTGCAACTACTGCTCATATTATATTAGTTGAGCTATACTATCCTAAACTGGAGTACCTATGACTGACAATCCCTGCCCTCCACAGTAAAACAGTCCCGATTTCGCCATGTTTCGATCCGCATTAGTGCCAACAGCTGATTGCTTTCGGCCGTCCGGTGCTATGACTGGCAGTCCCTGCTCTAGACTTTCTTGACTCTTGAGTTTCTTTAAGGCACTTCTTTTTTGCCATCGCTCCTCTTTCTCGCCTTCTCTCACATGCTCTCCGCATCTCAATGTTTGCTTCTCAAAAAAGTGTGACTCCAAAAAAGCTGCGGCTTTTGGGCACGTCCTAATTTCGCTTAATTACAAACTGACTACGGCATTTTATGCGTAACGTACGGCGCCGTCTGACTGCAACCTACTACCTCTCCCCCTCTATTCCCCTACCACACACTCGCACTCTTTTATTTTAATGTTCATCTGCCGTCTGGGGCGCACAAGAAATAATGTTTATTTTATTTTCTTTATGTAATTTGCCTTTGAGTTTGTGGCTTTTTGGTGTTGCTTGTTGCTCTGCTATATGTTTGCCCGCAACAGTTTTCACTCTTCCATCTTCCATTTTCGAAAATTAACGTTTATTTACAATTTGTCTCCATTTAGGGCGCCGTCTCGAGCACTTTTCGGGGCCACCAACACCAAAAAAGCAACAGAAATAAAAAAAAAGCTCTCCCAAAAGCCAAACTCAAGCTCCATTGTCACGCAACTCTCTCAACTGGGCCTTGGCGACGGTTTTGGTTTGGTTTTTTTTTTTGGTTACGTGTGTATGTATATATGTACATATTTGTGTGAATATATATTGTTCAGTTTTCCTTGGCTCTTTGATGTCTTTTTTTCTGATTAGCAGCTCATTTGATAGTTTGCTTATAATTTTAGGAAAATATACATATTTTCGGTTAACCCAGAATTGAATAAGTTTATGACTTCGATTTGTTGACATGACTCTGCTAAGTGCTTGAAATATCATATATGCAGAGGTCGAAAACTTGATTATATGATGTGGAAATTGAGTATACTCAATTCGAAGTAGCCCCTTTAAAAGAAAATTTTTGTTGTTGAATTCTGTGGGATTCAGCGACCTTTATAGCCAAGTCTTTATGGATGTCTGTGGGATCTTTCATCGACTAACACAAGAAAAGAGAGAGCAGATCGCCACCTAACCATTGATCAACCCTTCTAACCAGTCAATATCACGTTATCAAGTTCTTGTGAACTCTCAGCATCACCCATAGACACAGAAATCGAAGTTGAATCCTCAACGTATCAATATTTGATGGTGTGTTGATATTCAATAATCAAGTTCCACGAGTGTGGTACTTTATCGAGCTTTCTACTACTCCTTTCTAGCCGGCTCGAGGTCAGTTTTCAGCTTCAATTATTTGCAAGGGGAACGCGTACCAATGTGCAAGGCAAGTATATTGGCTTAATTTAAAAATCAAGTTTCTTTTCTCAGCCTCAAGCTGGCTATAGATATATGGACTTCGATCCGGTTTAAGTTTTGCTAACCAGATGTAAGTTTGCCACTTTAGTTCGCACTATATTCGTTTTATGCTGTCTTGGTTGTTCGTTTGTCTCTTGGCCGTTCATGTTCACTTTAATAGAGACCACATGAAGGTATACCATAGAGTATGCAGATATTTTAAGCAGGATTAACAATTTTGAGCAATTTTGAGAGGTTTTCTCTTACAATTGTATCCGAACACATCTTCTGTTTTCTATCACCTTTTAACACGTCCTTATATGTCATACCATTCTGTCTCACACAGCACTATTATCCATGAATAGATCACGACATAGGAGTACAAATAAATTTGCTTAAGTTACTCAGCTGTAAAAGTCTTTCCAGCTAAAAACAACCTTATCAAATTTACAAGAAACACTTTTACCAGACATCTTCAAACCTCGTTCTTCGGGTTGTCTTTGCATTTCCACATAAAAGTCAACCTCACCCCAAATCTAAAATAAACACTGCTGGGTGTGTCTCTCCACTCAGATTAACAACAACCTGTGGCTAATTTAACGACTAATTACAAGCCCCATAATAATAAAGCGGTTGACGCCCAAGCTATGCCCCTAGACGAGCCTACCCTGGCTAGCTGCAGTGTCAAAGGTCAAAATAAAGGCAAAAACAAAAGGCATAAGAAACTAAGAGGAAGTCTCGTATCTTTGTATCTTCAGAATGAAAACAGCTGCTTGGGCCAACTGGACATTGGGTGGGATCCTGTTTTGATTGTCCTACTCTAATGACAAGAACAACAACAGCAGCAACAGTTAAAAAAGATGGCTTAGAACACAAACAGCCAAAAACAATTAAAACCGAATTCACCGAACAGTAAATAAAAACTACTCAAAAACAAAAGCAACAAAACGATGATATGGAATGGTATTGGCACTGGAGAACTGGGACTGTCTTCTCCTTTTGCTGCTGTTGGCTAATGTTGTTCTGGTGCTTATTGTTGTTGTTGTTGTTGTTGTTGTTTCGACAAACAAAACGTTCTTTCTTGCTTTCTACTTGTTGGTTTTGGTTTTTGAGTTTGGGATTGGGCTCGGATTCGGATTGAGGTTGCTGTAGCTGCGACGTCAACCTCGGCGTGCGATGGCCACCAACGCAGTTGGAGATTCGTGTGTGGCTTTGCTCGTCGTCGTCGTCGTCGCCGTCAACGTTGTCGAACGTTGTCTCAGCTGAGGCCGAGGCCACCATCATATGTGTGTGTGCTTAGGCTCCGCGTCTGCGCCTTACACACAGGCACACACACAAAGATACACACTCAACTTTGGTGGCATTTTTTATTTAAATTATTAAAGAAACAAAAAAAAACGAACTTAACTAAAAGCAAAGAAGGGTTTCCTTTGGGGGCTGCGGCAAGACCTTGGCTGTCGGCATTTGAATTCACACACAGGTACAAAGAGGCACTTGGAACTCCCGACGACGACGACGACCACGACCACACACATGCGAGTATATAGCCCAGAACACACAACACGCACTTCAAATTAGCCTAGCCACAGACAAAGATACACACATATATATCCTCGCTATGTCGCTACGTATGTGTTCTTTGCATGTATCGGCTCAATTTTCAGCCAACCGATCAACGAGACCGCCGGAGCTCTGTGCAGCACCACCACACTATTCAGGGGCTTCCTTCCTTCAATCCATCAGGCATCCATCAGTCATCACAACGCACAATGGTCTCAAAAGAGCAGAGAGCAGAGCAAGCCAAGCGTAGATTGAATTATATGCCATGCGAGTCGTAATTGTTAGAGAATGGAAGTGAAGCCACAGTAGATCGGAGTCAAAGCAAAGTCTGGAGACCAGACCAGACCAGACCACACACATAGCCATAGCTATATACGAGTGGTGCACAGCTATCTAAACTCGTATGTATATGCGGCACTCCAGGGTCCAATATCTTTACAGGTGCTAGCGAACACAGCTGCCAGGCGGTTTCCTATTCTGGCTAGAGATGGCATCGGCTTCAGCTTCAGCTTCGGTTACTTGGCTGCTGGTGGCACCTTTTTGCGTTTAATGAGCGTAAACAAACACTGTGGGTTGCATTACAGAGGCAAGGCAATCGGTTAACAGATTTTTTACACTGAGAATGAAAAGGAAAGACTTCTTCTTAAACTATCAAAAGAAACTAGGCATGCTTTGTAGTACTGATGATGGTGGTGGTAATATAGTAAGCTGTTCCACCTATAATGTTTATTACATGTTCAAATCTGTTCTAATTTTCGAAGTTTTTTCTATGCATTCAAGAAATTTTGCTCAGTTTATTATTTTTTCACCCCGCTTTTGACGCATTTGTGGGTCGAGTTTTCCAAATTGCCTTCTTAGTACTCAACCTCGTGTCAGCTTCCTACCTTGAATCTCGAGAAATTTCTGTATTTCCCTCTGTGTATAGCAACTCTTCGCTTCCGTAGTCCTTGTGGTTTTTGCCTGCCAGCGGGGTGCTATAATAGAAGGAGGACCGCCGAGGAGCAAAATGCCATTTGCAGAGCGCAAACTCGCACATTTCCAAAGACAATTTCATAATTTACCTTAAACAATTAGACAATACGACCTTTGTGCCACTTGCCCACCCAGAACCGAAACGAACAAGTATGAAAAAGGTCTAAAGCACAGAGAAACGGGGAAGCGGGGAACAGAAGAAAGAGGCAACCAAATGATTTGCTTGATGTTTTGACGTTTTGGTTGCCGCAAGCAGATAAGATCTTACAAATCCTGTGCCTGGGTGTTCTTTTGAATGATCGAGTGTTGGGATTTATTTTAGTGATGAAAAGAGATAGAGGGAGAGAGAAGGCCCAGCAAGAGGTCTGAGAAGATAAGCAAAGACAAGTTTTAAGAAGCGATTTGTCAAATTGCCTTTGGCTCGAGAAGTTCTTAAATTTTTTTGCAGATGTTTTTGTGCTGTGACACTTTTTATAATGGAATAATGTGATAGGAAATTTATTGTTGGTTGCGAATAAGCAGAGATTTGTTTAAGGAAATAATAGACAGGAAACGTCTAGCTGAAATGAACCAGATGAATACATTAACCCAATTTCTACATGAACAATTTTGGGGCTATGTCAAACCGCATTAGATAAGATATTACAACTATTGTATAATCCCAAACCATGGGCATGTAAGCCCAACCCAACACCCAAGGGCAAGTGAAATCTCGTCTCCGACACTTTTGTCCACCATTAACCACTTCAAAAGCTATTTACAACAAACAACAACAACTAGGGTTACAAAAGAAAATGGAAAGAGCGGAATACAAAAATCAAATGAAAATTATAAATAATTTTATGATTTATCACTGAACTAGTTTTCAATGGGCGCAAGACAGCGAGACATATCAAAGCGAAGCGTGGCCTGGTGACTGAACTGTTTCTGATTACTCTATAGGAATTGCAAAACACCTCAAACGGTTAATTGAGCGTCCACCGAAAATAGAAATCGACGAGACATCTATAAATAAATGTATTATATATTGTATTGAATAAACCAGGGAAACTTCATTTCTTGTCTTTTCCTCAAGTAATAAAAATGGCCAAAAGTGTCTTATTAGTAGATTTTAGGAAGATTTTGACCCCATATTCATCATTCTGTGGACATTTTGATGACTATTTGGATATCTTGTTGTCACCACGTGCCTTATACTTACCCTGCCTGTCTGTTAATTTGGCCACTTAAAACTGGATTGTTTTACCCCAAATCAATTGAAAATCGCCTTATGGTTTGGCTCATTCCTGCATGAACCGGTGTGGTTCTAAGCTGATTAAGTGCTAATAGCCTTAGGGCCGTTTTCGCACATCTTCTTAGTAAAGTGGTTTTTAGTTAGCAGGAGATTATATCTAGCTGGCCATTTAACATTATTTTAACACTACTGAAAATGGCATGGCCAGATGTGTGAAGTCCTAACGAGGCACATCAAATGTAAAAAGATTTCATGGCTGGCTGGTCAACAGTAACCAATCCTGCCGTGTTCTACAGTATACAGTTGCCGCAGTATAAACTGATTTATCTGCAGCCTTCGATAAGGTTTGTCATAGTGCATTACTAAAGAAGCTATCCAAATTTGGGTTTCCACTCATGTTTATTGAACTGGTTCAGCTCCTATCTGAAGATAGATTGTATTGTGTTGTCATTAATAATATATTCTCCAAACTATTTTTTGCTACCTCCGGGCTTCCTCAAGGTACAATTTGCTAATGGCCGCAAGATATTTAAAGCCATAATCCCTTGATGATAGTCTTGCATTACAACAGAATCTTTCAAGGCTGGCAACAAACTGCCACTTAATTTAGCGAAATATTTTTCTAACACTAGTTTCTAGTTTTCTTATATAGTATCCCGAATTAAGAGCTTGTTCGTAAACAGAAATGAAAGATCTCGGGGTTGTCTTTGACACAAAGCCCTACCTTGCGGAATTCGGTTCCATTTCACACTGGGATATGTCGGACTGCATATTCTTTGAATGAGCCAATTGTGAGGGCTCCTAATTGGTATGCGATATGATTTTTCATCTGATGGAATCTAAATCAAGTCAATTAAAATTATTTCCTTTAGATATTTAAGTAGTATATTAGTTAAATATAATAAGTACAGACCTGAAAGCCATTAGCGTAGGTCAATAAATAAATAAATACATAAAAGGGTACAGAAGCCTTCATTTAAGGCAAGGTCTTAACTAGTAAAGTGGCTGTTAGCTCTAACAGGAAGATGTGAAAAGGGGCCTTAGTATGTCTGCAAATACACATCTGAAATATATATAAATTTATACTAAAAGTAGGGCCCTATCAATGTGTGTGAGACATGCTTTACTTTAACCATTTACAATTTACTTGCTTAAACTTCAATTTATAGATATGTACGAGTATATAGAAAGGCTACGACAAAAAGAAAGCTAACCAACTCAGATCGCAGATTTCTATATGACTGTGTGTCTGCGTGAGTAAAACGCGGAAAGCGACGCCAACTGTTGTTGTTGTTGTTGCTGCTGCTTGATTGTAGCTTGGTAAGCTAGCTGCTGCTCCAATCACTCATTTTGTTACATGAGCAACAAAAGCAAATCCAAACAAACAACAACTGAACTGAAAGATTGTGAAAATGTGAAATGTAAATTTCTTGTTGGCGCTTGGCGAACGCTAAAACCGAAAACCAAAGACCGAAACCAAAACCAAAACGCCAATTGCTGCAAAGTGATTACGAAAAGACACCAAAGTTTCACTCGGCACGAGTGCGGAAGTTATCCCACGGCATTTAGGCAACCCAGCCACACATACATACACATATATACATTCACATACAATATCTCATATCTCGGTCGCTTACAACTCCATTTGTAAGTAAAGTATCTAACGGATGCGGCCAGGCTAAGTTAGGCGCAGCTTTACTCCTCTAACTCGTTGTCTATCTGATGGCTCTCTGTATGTGTATGTGTGTGCATGTGTATTTTTAGCTTGGCCAACTTGTTTCGCATTCGTATTTGGAATTGCATTAAAAAAAAAATCTTTTTAGTCGCTGATTGTCAGCTAAAATAGCTTGAAGGCAATCGAATCAAATCAATTAACACTTTCGTCAACCCACGCAGAGATAGCGACACTTACATGCCATGGATAGAGTGTGTGTGAGTCTGAGAAGAAGGCAGATAAGTAACGAAGATCATCAAGCATTAAGAGGTAGTCAGTGTTTGTTTAACCCAGAAAACCAAGTTCCTTTTTCTTTTTTGTTTGAAGTAAAATCTTACTAAACCTTTTAACAATTAATTGCACTTTTTTTATTATCAATATAATTTTTTGAGCAATTTTGAATTCTAGTTGTATTATTTTGTGAGAAGGCATCGCTCGGGCCTTCAAACAAATCTGAGCCGAAGATCCACATCACCCTCCATCACCTTCCTGAAACAACTAAAACAAGAAGCAGAAAATTTAAACCAAAAAAAGAAAATGATTGATAAAATAGGATATATCATTCCTTTTTTTTTCTTAGTTAGGATTATTATAGATATTGATGTAGCTGCCTTCTGCTAGACACTGGCTGTCATGACCATTTACTGCATTCTATCACAACATCGTTGAAGATTATTACACTAGAAATTTTGTATTTTCAGATTGTCTGATTCTCCTGAATGATATGGTGGGTGTGCAAGAGTTATGAAGGGTCATCCGATCGTTGTTTGCTTGCTTGTTTGTGTACTTTGTACTATCGTTGTGTGAGTCCCCACCAAGTTGTGTTTCTTAAGTGAGAATATCAGTTCAACTGAATTTCCATTTGAATGAATCAGCCCTACAAAATCTGTAGAAAGCAATTTGGCCTGTTGATGTGCATGAAAAATGATCTAGTTTTCCTATATAAATCATACTCGTAGAAATTCAGTTGCTTTAATGGGTTAATACTGTAATTTCAATTCGATGTCGCTCTTGGCGTCGCCGTCAACTGCGCCGCCTTAATTTTCTATCAATGCTTTTGTTGCTTTTTGAAAATTGGGTTATTGTCAGAGCCATTCAAGCGGCAGCAGCCATGGAATTGGAATAGCGATAGCTATGGAGAGAGGGCGTGGTGTAGTGGTGGGGAGGTAGAGATAGAGGTGAGCCATGGCAAGGCATTTTTATATGTATTAAACTTTTGTTTTATTTATGGAAATTAGTGTCAAGTAAATCATGTGCATGCACTTTTGCGATATATCAGCCGATCCGAAACGATACGACGACGATACAATACAATATATACTCGTATAAGGCCATATGGGAAACTGTTGCAAGCGTAAATGAAATTTCTATGGGGCCAAAACTCATTGAAAATCGATTGTTGATGAATTTACGCGAAGGTGGATCGACGGCGGTCATCGCTCAATGTTTTGACTGTTTTGTGAAAGTTGCAAAACATTTGATGATAGCCATAGCCAGCCGCCATAGTCAATTCAGCCAAGTCATAAGTTCATAAGCATCAACACATCAGCAACATCAGCGATCAGCGACTCTGATCGAATCATGATTTCAAGATTCAAACCTTATAAGAGAGGTGAACCAGTTGCGGCAGCATTATGCATGTTTCCGCAATGGCAGGAAGTTGACCCCAGCAACCATATTGAATAACACATGCGTAAAGGTCGCTGAACGGCCAAATGGCCTTTGGTTTTAAAGATGAGCTGAGCAACCCAACATATTGTTGATTGCCCAAAAATATAGGCACACAATAAAAATTATGTGGGCGTAGTAGACTGATCTGTGACAGTGTGTGGGTGCTAATGCCAAAAGATATGTTTCGTGGACTTAAAAAAAATAAACCTCGAAAGTCTATAGATCCAATAGTTATATTTCGACCACGGCCAGCAAAGGCGGCCTAAATTTGTTTAAATTCTCCCCATAGTGTTGCTCTTTATCATACAATTTGGTCTCACTATATATATATGTGTTGTCTTGGCAAATCTCTGATCTCAGGGTTTCTTCACTGCAATCTCTCAGACAGACATAACTCAACTAGCTTGACTTTTCAACACCTCTAAACAACGCAACCTCAAAGAAACGTACGTCAAATCACCGTCAAATTTTCACACATTCAATGGCAAACAGATGGACGCCCTGGCTTTCCTCCGACTAAATGCAAAACAACCACACCAACACGAGGTGCCAAGTCAAGTATACTAGTATGTACTCTTATGCCGTTGCACAGTAGCACTGCAATTGATGGCTAAATGGGTGGCGGAGGCCAAAAAGGACACCAACCACACACGTAGTAGTTGTAGTTGTATTTGCAGTCCTTTTTGGCCCAGGCTAATTTGCACGCCATAAATGAGATGAATGTGCGGAGCGTCGCTGATGGGATACGGATAGAGGATGGGCTAGAAGATGCCGAGTGTCGGATGAAGTGAGTGAATTGGATGTGAAGTGTCGAGTGCTGTGCCGGCAGCTGCCTACTATTTGGGTGGCCATCTACCATCAACGACAACTGCACTCGGCATATGTTTGCTGCGGGCAACGCCCCGCGCACACAAACAGAGTCACAGGCAGATACAGATACGCACACACAGACACTCACAATGTTCTCACACCCTCATCAAAGGAAGCCGCTAAGGAACTCTCTCACTGATATGGACAGCGAATTGCAACCGCACTTTGATGTTGAAGCGTAAACGCACAGTTTAAGATAAGCTGTAAAGTTTGAAATTAACAAGGAGAGCAAACTATGAGTGGCTTAACTACGGATAGATGTTTCTTAGCGGTTGGACGACCCTATATTGATATGGTCTTATTTATGTTTTTAATTGAAGTTGTTGATGGGACTTCGGATGACCGGAGTGGGAGGGAATCGGCATCATCGAAACATAGTATACAAAAGGCTTCGAAGCCTTGGCGTCTAACGATTTCATAAGGAGTTCCACAGAAAATAGTCCATTCCGCATCTGATTACATTATTTTGGGGGTCAGGCATTGGACATATTTATGGCGCTTATGTTCATGTTCCAAGGAGAGCATTTTTACGGTCCTGGTAAATCACACTAACAGTGTTTTTGAGATGATATTTCAGTTTTTACTGACTTTTGTCTTCAAATAAATTAAATGAGATAGTTTATCAGACATTTTATTTAAATACAATAATAATATACAATAATTACTTTAAATTCATACAAATCTCATCATCAAATTAATTCCCTTTGTAAAACAAGTTGCCAAAGAGTATTGAAGGGCATCAGCAGCATTGTTACCAAAGCGTATTGAAGGGCATTAGCAACATTGCTCACATAAGCGAGCAACATGTCATGAGCATGAACAGCAACATGTATCTTGGCAACAGTTACTCTCTAAATGAGTGAGCCAACTATGTGAGCAAGCGACTGCGCGACTCTGCAATCTGCTCCAGTCTGTTCTCTTTGAGATTGCTTTAACGCACCGCTTCGAGAGCGGCACTCTGAGCCACTAACGCAATTTGAGCAAATAGATTCGGGCCTCTTCCAGCTGTTCATTTCTTTTTCATATGAACTGGCCATTAAATTCAACTTGCTCTCTTCTCTCCCGCTCTCAGATTCACGAATCCGCCCGAAGCCAATTGCTGCTCAAATTGCGTTAACTGGCTCATTTCAATACAAATTCAGAGCAAAAGTGTAAACATTGGCCCATACAGTTTAATTCAATGCAAAAGTTTCTAAACATGTATGGCTTCAAAAGTTTCTCAACATGTATGGAGTAGATTACTAAGAACACAACAGTTTAGAATTAATTTTAAAAATATGATTAAAAAGTAAATAAAATAAAATAAGTAAATATAATAAAGTCAAATAATATAAAATGTAAGCAAATAAAATGATATAGACAAAATAAAGAAGAGTAAAACAACACAAAATAAATAAATAAAATAATATAAAAAGAAATAAATTAAAATAAAATTCATAAAGATTAAATAAACACAACATGCAACAAACGAAGACCTTCTTGTTGTTCTCTGTGAATCTCGAGAGCAACATGTTTAACTTTCAACTAGCGCACTCTGCTATAAAAACCAACGGAGTGCGCGCGCGAATCGTCACAACACGAACACCTACGAAATAGATCATACTCCGTGTGTGTCTCCACTGTTGCAACATCAACAAGCGGTGAGCGAGTTAGCAACAAGAACGGCATGCAACATTTGACTATCGTACAACAACATTCGCAACAAGCACGGAAATAAAAACCGGAATACGGAGCGGAGCGCGCGTTACTTTTACATTCACAAGACTTTAAAGCGAAGCGGTTGTGTTTTCTCGGTTTTCGTTCGCTGCGCTCGTTTCGTTTCAATTTCGTTTTGTGTGCCGTTTAGCAACAGCAGCCAGAAGCAATATTTAGTTATTTTTCGTATAATCAAAAGTGTGGCAACAGCAGCAGCACGCAGATTTGTTGATTTTTTAAGTAGTTCAAATGAAAAATTTATAACCACAAATTGAGCAATTTTTATTGCGACCAACGCGCTGAACGGCTTATCGAAACAAACATAAATAAATAAAAGAGAAATAAACAAACAACAAATATATCAAATAAAGCTGTGCATCAGTGCGTGTGTGTGTGTGTGTTTGAATTCAGTGATCCATGTTGGTAATTAAGTGCAAAATTTAAATATTTGAAATTTAAAAATAATTTAACAAAATTATAACAACAATACAATTAAATACAAATACAAGAAAACAACAGTTGCAGTTTTTGTAAAATGTTTGATCCTTATGTGAAAATCAAGAAAAAGCGTACTGTGCATGAAATCTATCAAAATGAACAACACGTTGTCGATGTGAATGTGGAGCAGCAATTGCAACAGCCACAACAACAGCAGCAGCAGCCAAATAATGATAATTGTTGCTGCCAAAGTGGTTCAGAAAATGTGGCCAATAGCGCTCTAAGCAGCGCCTTGTTGGCCACACCACCGCCCGAGACAGCGCCAACTGCAACAGCAACAGTGGCCAGCAGTAGCAGCAGCAACGGCAACTGCAGCCGGCTGCAACAATTGATATCAACGCCTCCAGTATTACTGCGCAGATCATCGCTGTCGACGTCGCCTTCACACCCACATACACACGCTCTAAGCACACCACCGCCAACGCCACCACAGCAACAGCAACAAGCGACTGCTCCATCGGTATTGCAACAACATTTGGGTCACCTGAATTACGAAAGTGGAGCAACTGCAGCAGCAACAGCGGCTGGTAGTAGTAATAGTAGTAGCAGCAGAAGTAGCACAGCAACACTGGCACAACATTTGGCAACACCCAGCAACATATTGCAGTCAACTTTCGGCAGCAACAACAATTTACAAAATATTTTGACGCGTTCACAAAGTTCCTCAAATATTATATCCACCGCCAGCACCTCCTCCGCCTCAGCCTCAAGCTCAACCTCGAGCTCGAGCTCCAGCTCCAGCTCGTCGAACAACTGCACCAGCGCCTGTGCTGGAAATACGCACTACAACGGCGGCAACAGCAACCACAGCAACAGCATTATTGCCAGTCGTCTATTTGGTGCCTCCTCCTCTTCCAACGCAGCCTCTGCGGCAGCCACTTCATCGTCGTCATCGTCGCATCACTCGTCCCACCATCTACACAGCCATCATTCTGCCTTAACCAATTCAATTACAAATCGCATCAATCAGTCCATACGTCGGCATCTCAACCAGCAGCAACATCATCATCAAACCAGCAGCGCCTCAACATCATCCTCAAGTAGCTCCTCCACCTCGTCGCCAACGCCACGATTGACGCACTATCAACAGCAGCAGCAACAATTGCCGTTGCAACAGCAACAACATTTTAATTGCTCTCATCCTGTACTGCAGCATCAGCAGCAACATCACCACAACAGCAACAACAGTAGCGGCAGCAGCAGCAATAACCATCATCAACAACAACAACATCATCATCACAACCACCATCACCACAACAACAATACCAACAACAACAACAATCAACAGCAACCACAACAATCTCCTTTGTGCCTAGTATTATTAGTTAAATGCCCCAATTCTAAGGAATTTTGTAACGCCGCAAATTTCTGTGATAAAAGGTAAATACATACTCATAAACGATAAACAATATAGACAAAGTATCCATTGGGAATGTTTCGTTAAGATAAGCTAAAAGTCTGCAATGTCTGCAGAAAAATTTGAGTAAAGTTGGAGTAAATTGTAAAATTTTTGGAACTGCAATTTGTGCTCTAATGTAAGGTCATGCACAAATATTTGCCCGAATTCTAAAGCATATCATGTCGGCTAATCCAGCATTCTCTTTATGGTACTTTTCTAAAGACACGCAACCGATTTCCTCTTTCCTATGATAGGGCTATATGAAATACCCATCACAGTTTTTCCGTTGCCATTACCAAGTTTATCAAATTTAGCTAAATTTTATCTAAAATATATACAAAATGTCTTCTGAGTGATCACATAACACATAAGACTTCAAATAGCTTGGGCTTGCGTCGTTCCCCAATCAGTCAGTAAGTCTATAACTAAGGACAAAGACTTTTATATAAACAGATTTTCCTTATTTACGTTCGCTTATCATTACTTAACATCTGACCAAAAAGTATCTATAAACTCGCAATTTGAATGCAACTTTGATTTGGCACAACTAAGTCGGATAAAAGCACTTCAGTCACATGTCTTCTCTTTAACTCCACCTTTGGAAAAGATGTAGCTCTTATTGTCATCCCAGTAGACAGTATCTTACTATAGAGATACACTCTGCCGTGCAAGCAAATGTTGATAATATTTCGGAAGGAACAACATTTTCTATCAAGCCACACGGACGCTGCCTTTGAGAAGTGTAGTGTATATATATACCCTAAGGACAATCATTAGCACCAATTCACACATACATACATGTACAATTTGCATACCCATGCATACATATTAAGAGCCTTGTCCTGTGCACTTGAGATGCTACTCAAAGTTGACCCACTTTGCCAATTTATCGCTATATACGAATATGTATGGCTGTGTGTGTACATATATGTAATAAATAATATAATTGTATACCCTTTTTGGGCTGCCCTGAACCAGTTGGCACTTTCCAATCCAGTTCGAAGCGCAATCGCATATCCATATTCCATATACTATATCCTTGAATTACGAGAGTATGCGGCCACAACTGGCGCCACAACAGCAGAAAGTTTGTTTTACCAACATTTGTTGGATTAATTTTGATGACTTGTTGTTTTAATATGCGCTCGCCCCCTCGTCGCCGGCGGCGGCGGTGGTGCGGCAGCGCTTTGTGCTAGTTTAGTTTTCAACCTCGACGTAACCTAGATGGGTTTTTATAGATGACCTTACTTGCGTAAGTAATTGGTTTCTGTTTTTTTTTTTTTTACTTTTGCCTTGATATTAGCGTGAGCACTCTGTCAGTGGAAACTTGATGATTTGTTGACCGATTCTAACCTGCCATTCCGCCATATTCAAGCCCCACACACTTGTCAGCCACTGAGCCATAAATTGTGGGCTGTGGGAGAATGTGCAATCCAACGTAACTTTTGATCAGAAAGGGCAAATATACAGAACTTAGTTAATTAACGTAACGTTTATATGCTACAGTCTGCTGTACTTAACCACCTAACCATCCGCCCTACAAGTGACCCACCCCAATTGGCCAGTTCAACCCGCCCTACAAGTGACCCCAATGGCCAGACCTAGTCAGGCCACACACATTTTGTTAAGCAAACATGGTTTATGGTTTCTATGATACTCTGTTTGCTTTTGCTGTTTGTTGCTGACCAACCGGCCTTATTATGCATTATTATTATTATTTTCTGAAAATTAATTAATGGGCGTGGGTGTGGCTTGCATACTCGTTATAAATTTTGGATTCGTCAGCAAACAACAGCTGGTTGCAGCAGAAAGAGAGAGAGAGAATCATAATGATACTCGTACGATATTGAGCCCATGAGCTGACCATGTGCCAATAATTTGGAAGTTGCTTTTGCACTTGTTGCTGCTTGTTTCTTGTTTGTACTGCTTATTATTATTATTCTCATTATTTCTGCTTTTTATTTTCTTTGGCCTTGCCTTGAGTAGTCCAGTGATAGCCATATAAGGTATATATTATGTACTAGATTGTGCAAGTACAATATGTATATGATGATTGCATTTCAAAACCTTCTTTGTCTCTCTCTTTGACCGTCGATGAATGAGTCATATGAAAGAAGCAATCTTTATATATAAGAGATATATAGACTTTCATTTGATTATTGAATTAAATGCTGTTTATGCACTGTGAAATGGCATTGATATTTGTGGCTTGTTTTAATACTTTGCCCTTAAAAAGAGCCTCAAGAGCCTCGCTCTTACCTGTTATTCTCTTCAATTGACAATCTGAAAAGTCTTTGTTACCAGCCATTCTGACGGGCATTGTCATTACTCACAAAGTGTTCAAATTGACAAAGAAGATGTGAGACAACTAAGTAATTTCTCTACCCAACAACCTTAGCCTCTTGCCACCCTAAGACCTTTATAGAGAAAATGTGAAAAGGGTCTAAAAACTAATCCAATCAAATGATTTTGGCACAATTGAATCTAGTTTACAATAATTAAAATCGAACTTGAAAGGCAAAAGTTTACCTCTTAAAAGAATAAGGATTTGGAAACAATGACGCCATTCATATATTCCCAAGGTTCGATTAATGTAATTAAATAACGCTCCGCCCCGCCTCACCACTTTAATCAGCGAGCCAGAAGGTGATGATGGAGCATTGTAAAGTGGCAACTGCTTTCGCATGGTTAAAGCAAAGGCCAGGGCTTCCACAGTACATAGAGTATGCCGCTGCTGTCGGAAACTCTGGACTATTTCCACGCCGTCTGCCCAAACGGGACGGGAAGTGTGCTTCACTGCCTTTCAAAAGGGTCGACCAAAAGCAACAGCAGCTACACAGCAAGAGCAACATGCTGCTTATATGTATTTATATGTATATATGTATGACTGAAGACTTATGCAATTTGAAATGTGGCTGCCTCTGCCATAGACTTTTACTTAGGCATTGTTTAGCCATGTGGCTGTTGCGTTGACACCTTTCAACTTTCCCAAAATGCAACAGCAGCATCAAGCAACCACAAAAGTACAACAATTTTCACCACAAAATTCCTCAAACGATGCCATAGTTAAGTGAAATGTTGCAGCAGCAAAAGCAACAGCGGCAGCAACTTTGGCTGCAAGACTTTTACTGTAGCTGTTGTTGTGGTTGTTGCTGTTGTTGTTGGCGATTGGATATTATTAATACATAAAACAAAAAGCGACAACGGAGATCGTGTTTGCTGCTGATGTGGTTGTTGCTGCTTTTGTTGTTGCAAACGCATTCATCTCTTTGATTGCATTTGAAGTTTTTTGCCCGCCTGCCCGTCAGCAACTTTCCATTTTGATTTCAATACACACATCTATATATATATTTCTTTTCATTTTTTATATATAAATTATTTAAAATTTATATCCATCCACACTTTGCAAAAAAGGAAAAAAAACTTTCAAAAATTATATGCGGCGCTGGTGATATTAAATTAATTAACATAGGTTGTTGTGGTTGTTTGTCGTCGTTGGTTTCATTACTGTCAGCATTGTTGCTACAACATGTTGTGAAAAGTTACTTGAACTTTATCAAACAACAAGAGTAGAGGCAACAACAACAACAAGAAATTGAACTGAACTGAAATGAACTATGCAACATTTACTTTGAGTTCAGTCAGTTTTCACTTTGTTTAACACAATTCACCCAAAAATCGTAAAACAGCAACAAAAACAACAGCGGCACCTCTTTCACTCAACCCACATTTTATTTAGAACAAAAATCTCTACGAAATCTCAATAGCAAAAGCAAATACACAAAAATTTCTAAGCCAATAAAAAGTAGAAAAGATCTTTTAAAGCCAGAAAGAGCAGCAGCAGCAACAACAACAACAACAACAACAAAGACATAAGCATTAGCAAGCGCGCCTAAAGAAAAAGTAGTAGAAATCCACCGAGTTCGCAGAGAATGAGAGAGCGAGAGAGAAAAAAAAAGAAAGCACGACAAAAACAAAATGTGAAAACGCATGAAAGCCAATTTTTTGTAATAAGTATGTATGTATATTGCCGCACAATTTGTTTAGAAAGTGCAGAGAAATGGTAAAAGCGGCAAAATGCAAACAACAACAGCATGAGCAACAACTACGTTTGGGGAAGTATTTGGTACGAAAATGATTGCAGTGTGTGTGAAAATTGTGCACAAACAACATTTTGCTGTTGCTCTTGAGCTTATTAATTTATTGATTTCGCATTGATGTTGCTAATGATAATAATGTTTGTATTGCCTGAAACTGTTTGTATATGTACGTGGTTATACAACAACAACAACAGTACGCCACGCGCTAAAAAAAAAAGCCAACGTGCTGTGAACTTGCTGGAGTTTGTGTGTGCGAAAGAGAGAGAGAGAGAAAAGATAGAGAGAGCCCGCAGCTTAACTGTTGCTGAACAAGCGACGGCGACGTCATCAAACAAGTTTTGAGCTGAGCAGAGCTCTGCTGCGGCCAAAGCACGTTTATTGCGATTACATAAAAGCTAAGCCAAGCCACAAAAGCCTCGTTTCGCGCCGCTGTTGTGCTCTCGTTTATTTCGACTTGCAAGCTTCGGGTGAAACTCGCTTGACTGTTGTACGCCTACGCGCTTGCGCAGTGCGCGACATATAAATAGGCAGCACACAGCGGCAGCAAGCAGCGTTTGGACTGTGCTCATTTTTATGCTGCTGCCGCTGCTGCATGTAATTTTTACGTAATCAAAATATGTTTTCCCTTCATTATTGTGTGGTCACCAAAACTAAAAAAAATTAAGCCCAACTTTCCTTTAGTTACATGTAGCAAGCCAAAAGCGGTGTCGAAAATGACCTCCTTTTTGGTGTCGCCCCCTCCTTCTGCGCTCACAATCTCGCTTGGTTATTTATTGTAGGCACAATTTTATCTAGTGTTTAGCTGTATTAGCGTTTTAAAATCAAAACTCTAACCAACATCGGTTATGTAAAAATTAGGAGCATATTTATTATAATTCGCTATTGTTCATGGAAAATAGGACACAAAATGTTTTCGCTGACAGAGACTACTACTTACTTATTGTGACATGGTTTGTCGCCACCGCGCTGCTATGTATCTCTCTGCTCTATGGGTGTTTAGTGTATGTTGTTGGTGGGCATGTAAGTGTGTTACATTGATTTGGTGTGTGAAGAAAGACAAAAGAGTTTTGAAATTTTGTTGAGGGTGAAAATGTTGCCATGAGGCAATTCAAAATGTTAAACATGCAAATGAAAGCAATTTGCGACAATTTTTTTCTGAAAAGTTTATAATACATAGTCGGTTAATTGTTTAAATTTTAATTGAAAAACTTGATGAAACGGATGGTAATACATAAGATATAAATATATACAGTTTTATGTTGCCCAGATTCTGTTTTTAGTTATGTTTCTAGAGGCATGCAATGAATTTCCCCTTTTTTCCTGCCGAACGTACTAAATACCCACTTTCATTGTTCTACTTTAAAAAATCAGTAATAATATATGATTTCCTTACATTCCTATATAATCTTTGACACCGTTTTGAAACACACAGAATAGCATACATTTCAATTTGTGTGAAAGTGTTGGACATATATTCCTAGTCTTGTAAAACTTATTTGAAAAACGTTTAATTACAAAAAGTTCAATATATGTATTACTTTTCAGCTATAAGATTTCACTCTACTTAAGTGATTTTTAATAGGTTTTATATAACTAACTAGCAGCAAACAGTCGAAACAGCAACAACAACAACAAAATGAGAGGGCTACCACAACATATCGACGACTTTCACGAAAACTGCAAGCAAAATGCACAGCTAGCTAGCTCCATGGCTAGGGAAGCTTTCTCCTACTTCACCTCTCTGCCTCTCTCTCTCTCTCGCTTTGCCAAACGCAAAAGCGATAATGGCAAAAGGCAAATGGACCGGCGACGCAACGAATTTGACGACTGAGACAACTACAAACACAATAACAAACGAAACTTGAGCGTGGGAGTTTTAAAAATTAATATGCGTCAAAGTGTTGACGGCACGGACTACGGCGTTGCATGCACATGACCAGCAGCACTGTGTTGGTAGGAGGGAGTAGGATCTCTGGGATGGGGCTAAAAGAAATTGCAAGCTCAGGCTTTTGGGTGGGTGTCATCGTTATTATTGTTGTTGTTGTTGTTGTTGTTATTGCTGCATTTTGCAGCGGAAGTAAAGCGACAAGCGAATGTGGAGAGGAGAGTTTCTCTTTTGAATTCATTTTCATTGGCATGAAAGTTCACATTATTTAAATTAAATTGCCAGACGGGCTGCCTGCTGCTGCTGCTTCTTCTTATTCATGTCTCCATTTGGTCGCCGTTGTTGTTGCTGCTGCTGTTAAATTTATCTTTGCATCTTTTGGCCACATTTACAATGTTGAAAGAAAGAAAAGCGTTTCCTTTTGGCACTCCAATCCATTTGTTGTTGTTGCTTAGGCGAGTGAAAGGAGCATTTTGTTGTAGCGGTCGTTGTTGTTGTTGTTGTTGGTGTTGTTAGTGAAAACGCCAGTGAAAACTCATGCGATAATTTGTTGTAAAAATGAACATTTTCACCATTTTTATTATTGCTTATGTCTTTTGTTGTCGGCATTCGGTCGTTGGTTGAATTTGTTGCTGTTGTTGTTATTTTCTTTTTATCAAATTCAATTTAAAATGCTAATGAAAAGTTTTGCCGGAAATAAGCGGCGTAAGCGCCAACCGCAGACCGCCTCAAATTATATAACTTTTTCTTTTCGCCTGTGCGAATTTTTGTATGTGTGTGTGTGTGTGTGTGTGTTGGCGGAAAATTGGTGAAATGTTGCTCTTTCTGTTGTATGCAACGGATTGCAGCTTGATAGCAAGTTTCACTTAAACAAGCCTAGGATTGACGAATTATTTCGTTGTAGTTTTTAAGATGAGGTCTATATATTTCTCAATGATAGATGGGGCTTTGCTATAGTGTTTAGGTGTTGATACAGAACAGATAAGACCAAAGAAAGCAGTGTCAACATTCACCAGGCATTCGTGATTGCTGATCACTAAAATAAGATCACTACTAGAGCTTGGAGTGATCCCTTTTTCTGGTTTTTCTGGTAGAAAAACGATACCGATCCCGACGACCAGTCTCTGTGGTCGTTGATCGGGATGGTTTCTCTATGTATCAGCTATATAATAATCTAAACCTATCCAATTGTTTGAAGTATCAGTTTTCTAGGAATATGTACTGTTAGCGAAAATCGCTGTATCATGTCCTTCTCCTGCACCCTGATTTGGAATACAAGGAGAGAAGTTGTGTCATCAAAAACTGGCGCGCTTTTCGGCTTGAGCAGCTGTTTATTCCCTATCTCTTACCGCCCCGCATACTTTTCTAAGCCGATTTATATGATTTCTTAACGCGTGCTGCCTTGCTGCTCTGCTCATTTCACATATATCCTAGGGATACCTTTTTAAGTTGGATCCGAACAATGGCTCATAAATGCTTCTTCTTTTAATGCGGCAGGCTCCTGCTGCTGCTGCTGCTGTTGTTGTTGCAGCAAGATCGCCCAGGGCGCGGGCGAACGCATTCGAAACTGTGTGGGTCCTTGGCAGCCCAGAACTGAGCACGTCCGTGTCCAAATGCATTCGTCTCAGCTGTCTTTTGTTGGCACAGGCGCAGTGTAAATGCATTAGGCTGGTGCTTAAAACTGCACCCAGTGAAGGTAGCCACACTGTGTTAAGTTAAAGGTCAACAGCATGCGGCATAACTAATACATTTTACTAAGCAAAACAAGCGTTTATAATGCCGCACTGTACCTAAAAAGCAGTAGCAAATTGTTTAATTAAAATATTGTTCACATTAGGGAGTTGCAATAGCAAGAGCGTCCATGTTTTTATATTGCCTAAATTGGTTTTATATTGCTGTTGCCTTTTAAGCTCCACTCTAATTGCTCGCAATGAGTCATTGCCCTCACACTCTCTTAGGCAAGTTATATGTACCAACCAGCTCATTAATCTTCATAAATATACTTTTTGCTCTCCGCTTAGCAGCAGTTGAGCAGCTAAGCTTTAGTCGCGTTTAACCTTACCGTATAAGAATTTCATTCCGCCCCCGCTAGCCTTTATTAGTGGCTTCACAAACATGCTCTCAATGTCATTGGCAAACAATTTTTTGGCTTTCGGGCCGACGAAGCCCTTGGCAGACGGCGTCAGGGTAAACGAATCCGAAAAGCAGCTAAGCTGGGAGCACACAGGTATATACGTGCGCACGTGTGACTGTGCGTGTAGTGAGCAGCCCAATGCCAAATCAATGTCATTAACATTAAAACACACTCACTAAAAATTGAATAACGCTGCTTGACGTTGCTGCTGCTGGCGCATGATTGACGTTGTTGTAGCCGCTGCTCTTGGCTTACAATGTGTGTGTGTGTTCGTTCACCTTGACAAAATGCGCGTCAACCTTTATACAGACGCAAAACGCTGTCAAACACAGGCATACAATCATACACACACACACATGCACGCGGAGACTGCACGGAGCTTATCACGTTTGGCTGTGTTACGAAGGACCTGATGGCCATCAAATCTCCCTAGTGGCAATGTCAACCATGCCAGCGAAGAGGGAGGAGGCGGCATCAGCAACAGAACTAGCTTGCAGCAGCGTAGCACCTTGAAAATCTCAACCTTGCTGCTGATGTGTGAGCTGAGCTATGTTTGGGCTATTATGGTATTGTTGTCATTGTTGCTGTTAGTGTTGCAGCCTTGTAAAGATTTTCCGATTCTTTTTCCTTTTTTCGGTTGGTTTCCTAAGGTTTTCCTTTTGGATATGGCTGTAGCTTCTTCGTCCTTTGTGCATCTGCGCCTGCATACAACAGCTCTGCTGCTGTTGTTGTTGTTGTAACAAAAAGATGCTCTCTGCTTCAGCTCTCCCCCTCGTATCACCTATCGCCGTGTTTCGTTTTTGGCATTCACATTGTTTGTCAATTTTCCAGTCGTAGATACATTTTGGTCACCCATTGTTTGCTGTCACATGCAGCCGCCAGTTCCCTATTACTCTCATCCTCCTCATCCTGTGATGATGCTCAGCAGCAGCAGCCAGCTAGAGCTCATGGTGATGTGTTGCTTGCCTGTTTGCCGCCTGTCAGCGCTTCAGCCTGCCTGCTTGATTGCTTGCTTGCTGTTTTCTTGGTCCTTTTGAGTTTCTTACCAAAACAGTTTTCATTTGCCGCTCCTGCAAGACGGTTCTGCTTCTGCAACTGCTTCAGCTCTTGTTGCTTGTGACATACCGTTCTATAACAGCTTCTTAAAACCGAAAGAACACCCTGTAACTGAACGAACGCCCACTCACTGTTACTGTTACTGCTAATGCAAAGCTGCACTCTTCACGCTCCCACCAATGGCAAAAGTTCCATTCTCACTCAAAAACTGATCGCGGTTATTTTGCAATTGGCACTCTCTTCATCTCTCACGCGATTATTTGCGGAATAACGGTTAACCTGCCTGCCTGCCTGCTTGTTGATTGTGTTGCCCTTCCCGTTGCACTTTTTTTTGGCGCATTCTTTGTGTTGTCCCCGTGTGTGTGTCTCGTATTCCGTGTCCAGTGTTTCCCGTGTCATTTACTTAAAAATATTTTAATGATATAATTTTTAAGCACTTTTATTCGCACCTCTCGATCATAATTTAATTTCCGTGTGTATATTTTTGTTTGCTGCGTGGGTTAAACTGAAACGACCGACAAGCTGGAGAACTCTTTGCTGTTGAAGCTGCTCAATTTATTGGCCAGACATTCAAATTCCCATAGCAATTTCGTCAAAGTCGAGTTCGAGCGCAGCATCATGGATCTCATAGAGGAGCCAAGGTGCCTTTTGAAACATGCTATATCTTCTTCTTTCTCATGTGTTTTTGTTCGCACAGTTTTAAGCAATGGCGCCGATATCCAATGACCGTTCGAAAACCTATTTACTAATCACTTCAATTTTAACTTGAATCTTTACATTTACAGATTGCCGGTGAACGAATGTCAGGCAAGCCAAACAGCTAGAGTCTCCTCGAACCTGCACGCATCCAGTAGCACGATGGCGGTCAGCCGTGTACCCTCGCCGCCATTGCCGGAAGTTAATACACCAGTTGCCGAGAATTGGTGTTACACTCAGGTAAGTTTCAAGTCCCAAGTCCAAATTATTATAATCCAAAGGATTAAATTTCAACAAAACCTGCCGCCCGGCTAGTAAATACACATGCTCCTTCCTCCTTGTGTCTGTGTGTACATTTTGCATTCCTATGGATTTGCCAATGCAGCTGCTCTCGAATTTCAATGCTTTTTTTTCCTATGTTGTAAACCGAATCCGTTTTTGTGGTGCTGTTGTGGCACAGGAAAATGCATTTCCGTTGTCAATATCGGCCGTCTGCGCACCTCTGCACTTGCTGGCCCAAGACGAGTGTGTTGACAGAGTGTTGGTTTACACTCAATGCCACTGGGAATCCACTGGGACAGTTCAATATATCCTAGTTGGTAGAGTTTAGGTATTATCTTGCATCGTGGGTGCTTCTTGAAATGGTTACGTCTTTAAGGAGGAACTTTAGAGAAACACAACAAAAGTTCAAGATGCACAGAATATACCTAATTATACCAACTGGCTAAAGATCACATTCTCTTTTTTGAGTCCTACAGAAATGTTACGAAAGGTGTCTTATCACAGAGATCAGATGACTAGATCAATTGAAGATGGAGAATGTGTGATATATGCAAAAGTGGTAAATTCTCTGCCTCTTAGTCCAAATTCCATCGTGTTATAGGCCTAACTTTTGAACGTTACCTTTAGTCACCGATCTTATCAACTAGTTAGGATTAGGATGGGTTCCTAAGGAAGTCTTCATCTTCAACTTCTCTGGTTTTCTTTCCTGCAACCCTTATAACACTCCTTTTCTAAATATTCTTCTTCTCCGTTCACTTTCAGGTCAAAGTGGTTAAATTTAGCTATATGTGGACCATAAATAACTTTAGTTTTTGTCGGGAGGAAATGGGTGAAGTACTCAAATCGTCCACATTCTCAGCCGGTGCTAATGATAAATTGAAATGGTAAGATCAATACAAATAGAAACGAACGTTCATATAAACTAACTATATCTGTAAACATTTTAGGTGTTTACGGGTGAATCCCAAGGGTCTTGATGAGGAAAGCAAGGATTACCTATCATTATATTTACTGTTAGTTTCGTGTAATAAATCTGAAGTCAGAGCCAAGTTCAAATTTTCAATATTGAATGCAAAACGTGAGGAAACCAAAGCAATGGAATCCCAGCGGTAAGACTACATTGATAATACCAATATGCGCATATATATAACTAATATATTGATTTGATTTGGCTTTGCAGAGCTTACCGTTTCGTGCAGGGCAAAGATTGGGGCTTCAAGAAGTTCATACGCCGCGATTTTCTATTGGACGAGGCCAACGGCCTGTTGCCCGAGGATAAGCTGACCATATTCTGTGAGGTCAGCGTTGTGGCGGATAGCGTGAACATCTCGGGACAATCCAATATCGTGCAGTTCAAAGTGCCCGAATGCAAGCTGTCTGAAGATCTCGGTAATCTCTTTGACAATGAGAAATTCAGCGATGTAACCCTCTCGGTGGGCGGTCGAGAGTTTCAGGCGCACAAGGCCATACTGGCAGGTAAGCAGGCCCACCTGGAAGATGATTAGATGAGCAGTTTCTCTAACATTGTGTGCTACCTTTCCCTGTATATTGCAGCGCGCAGCGATGTCTTTGCGGCCATGTTTGAACATGAGATGGAGGAGCGTAAGCTGAATCGTGTAGCCATAACCGATGTGGATCATGAGGTTCTTAAAGAAATGCTGCGATTCATATATACGGGCAAGGCGCCCAATTTAGAAAAAATGGCTGATGATCTCCTAGCGGCTGCTGATAAGGTAAGCAAACGCACGATTTATGGATGATCGATGAAACATATATATATATATATATATTTATATTTCCTACCATTTCCTCCAGTATGCACTTGAAAAGCTGAAAGTGATGTGTGAGGAGGCGCTGTGCGTCAATCTCTCTGTAGAAACAGCAGCCGAAACTCTTATATTAGCTGATCTCCACAGTGCGGATCAATTGAAAGCACAAACGATAGATTTTATTAATACGTAAGTTACTTTTTAAATGATTGAATACTCGAAAGATTGTTAAAACTAATTGAGGATCTTCTTCTATGCTTCTATGTAGTCACGCCACCGATGTGATGGAAACCTCTGGATGGCAAAATATGATCACAACACATTCACATTTGATAGCGGAGGCATTTCGTGCTCTCGCAACACAACAAATCCCACCAATTGGACCACCAAGGAAACGAGTGAAAATGAGCTGAAACCACTATGCTGCAGCAACAATAACCATTGCAACAACAGCAATAGCAACGCTTACAACGGCAGCAACAGTTACAACAAAAACATCAACAATAAGACAACAGCAACAACAACAACAACAAACAGCAACAAATACAAATACAAATACAAATATCTTTAAAAATCATAGCAACAATTTGAATTCATTAGCAAATTTCAACAATGGCAAGCATGTGGAACATTTGTTGCATCGAATTCATTTCCGATCTAATCACAAACATATACAAGTACTATATCTAACCAACAACAACAACAACAATAACAGCAACAGCAAAAGCAACAGCGAACAGGATCGTTTATTGTTTCGATTTCGAGTAATTTAATTTCATTTTATATAAATTGTAAAATTAATTATAAAGAATTGTATTTTAATTTTGTTGATTTATGATTACGATTACGATGTGTTTATCCATAATAATTATTAATTAATTAAAGCTTAAGTTAATTTTGAAACAAAACAAAAAACCAACAATGAAACAACACAAAAAAAAAACAAATAAACAAACAAAACAAGCAAAAAATCATAATAATATTATTAATTATAAAATACAAATAATATCAGAAAAAGCATGAAAAAATAAAAATTAAAATGAATACAAAAACAAAAGCAAAAGGAAAAACAAAACCAAGCGCAGGCCTGAAGAATTCAACAAGAAAATAAACATAGAGAAGCATAACTATTATTTTTATTATTATATGAAATATTATTAAAAATAGCTATTATTATGTATGTATGATTACGGCGTTTAATTACAAAGCGTACACTTTGATTGTGATGTATATTTCGATGAGTATGACTAAATGATGAAAGACGATTATATCATAATGATACGGATATGATAATGAAGTTGATTTATATATACATATATACCATATGCATGCACCCATATACACATATATACATATTTTGTGTATATATTTCAATTCAAGTGCATTGAAATTCAAAGTATCTAAACCTTCCCTTCCACAAGCACCCACACACCCCCACGCACACAGAGAGAGAAATCAGCTAAGGCGTGTGCCTGCCGCAACTTGAATTTTGTATACGTATATTTGATGAGCTCTACTTGATATATATATATAAATATCCTTGATAAATGTTTCTTGTCGAGGTCACAATAGCGCCCTCATCGCTGCCACCGCTACCACAATTAAATTGCAACAAATGCACACGCACACTCCTTGCACCCGATTGCAGTTATAACTGCAATCCTCTTCTGGTGTTATTCTCCACACTTTTGGTTACCCTTGCAGTGGGTATTTTGTCACGGTATTTGTATCACATTTGTAACGAAACATCTCCCACTCCATAAGGTATATTATATATATTCAGCATGACAAGCCAAGTCGATATAGCCATGTCCGTCTGTCTATCCATCAGTCTGCCTGTTTCTATGCGAATTGAAATTTTTAACATAGATTTCTTACTGTTGTAAGTTGCTCACTATATCGGACCACTATATCATATAGCTTCCATATAACCGACCGATTCGGAATGAACTTTTAGTACCACAAAATTGGTGTTTTTGTTTATCCAAATTGAAACAAATTTGGTAAATGTCAGTTTTAGAAGCCTCTACGTCTGTTAATCCAGATCGGATCAGTATGTCATATGGCTCTTATATAACCGACAGATTCGGAATGAACTCATAGTATGCAAAAATAGTTGTTTTATATTCTAATTGAACCAAATTTGGTAAATATCAGTTTTAGTAGCCTCTACGTCTGCTGACATTAGTTGATCCAGATCGGTTCAGTATATCATATAAGTCCCATATAACCGACAGATCCGGAATGAACTCATAGTATGCAAAATTGGTTGTTTTATATTCAAATTGAAACAAATTTGGTAAATGTCAGTTTTAGAAGCCTCTACGTCTGCTGACATTAGTTGATCCAGATCGGTTCAGTATATCATATGGCTCTTATATAACCGATCGATTCGGATTGAACTCTTGATACAGAAAACTTGGTTGTTTTTAATCCAAATTGAACCAAATTTGGAACGTGTCAGTGTTAGAAGCCTCCACGTATGCTGACCGAATTTCAACCGAATGTGTAAGGGTATGTAGGCTTCGGTTACCCGAAGTTAGCCTTTCTTTCTTTGTTCTTTTTGCATTTGTCTACAACTCGAAACTCTCAAGTGTCTGCTATATGTTTTTTTTATTCTTGTTTTTAAATAAATTTATATCACATCTTTTGTTTAAGCCCAAATGTAATTAACTTGTTGTACAAGACTTTAAACAATACAAAAACAAAGGAAAACAATAATAATAATAACGTGGAAAACAAAATATTGACGAAATAAAAACAAAACGTAGCAATCTGTATAGTAAGACAAACAATTATCAGCAACGTCTCTCTCTCTCTCTCGCCCTCTTTTTCTGTCGTCTTTTTTGACATTCATACCAGGTACAGCAATATACGAATGCTGGCAAGTATTCACTTTTTTGTTCTTCTGCAGACGCGCTTAAATAATAGCTCCGATCATTTTCAAATATGTAGTTGCAGTTGCAATTATTTTTGTTTCTTTTAATCAAGACAAATCAAAAAATCCTTCCTCACTGCCACACCCTAGGAACACTGAAATCGCTCTAAAATCTTAAAAGCAAAGACAGCCTCCAGAGTGTGATTAAAGACATTTAATGTTTAAATAAATATGGCGTTAGTAATCCGCTTGACTCTATACAACTTTTGACTTTGGTTTTGAGCCACTTGCAGTTGGAGTTTTGTAAAGATAGATCCTTAGTGTGCGCCTACGTCACAAAGCCTAACATGTGCGAAAGCTTCAACGCCAAGCTATTGCTTTAACTATTACTTTAACTATTGTTTTAACTGTGCATTGATCATCAGCCGGGACAAAGATGTGTAATATGAACACGTCATATTAAAAGCCATGTTCATACAGAGGTCAAGCTTGGCTAAAAAAAATGATTTTATTTAGCAGACTCAAAGTCAAAAGTTAATGGAGAACGCCGTTAGATGATCGGTTAAGATCATTTCTACATTGAAGTCCGGTGGACAGCCGAATTTGAGCCAATTCTCACCATGTAACAGCAATTGGCATATAACCGAATTTTTTTTTTGATATTCAGACAGAGCGTTAGCTTCCACAGCCACAAACTTGCTTTCATCAATGACCTTTTTAGAACATACAACAACTGTTGGTATTGCCAAATGCTCATATATATCCATTGAACGACGGAATTAGGAATTGTTAAACGCTAAAAATGCCGATAACAGGAAATATTTCTATGCTGCAATCGTTTTCTACAACAAGAAGCCCATAATGCATATGCATGGTGCACTTAGAAATGCATGTGTTACCCCTTTTTAGCTTGTTTTACGTAGCTATGACCTCAAAGTAAGAGTATATCTTCAAGTTGGACTAGAATTATAGTGGAAATAAGTTTGCTTGCCTTTCTTAGGTTTATAACTGAAGCCATCATAGATTTCTATCTATTAGCAATTTATCTATATAGAGAACCTTTTTTTATATAATAATTGACAACGTACATTTTTTTATCATGGGCACAGCGATGACTCCATATCAGAAACCTTCAAAATCACTTTTTGCTCTTGAGTTAGCATTCGCTTTCGACACTTCGCATGTTCACAGAACGAGTACTATGATGTGAGAAAGTGAAATATCGTTTTTTTAAAGCTCATAGCATATTATTCGACATTATTGTCTATCTGCGAAGGGGACCGTTTTCGGGCAGCGACTGCCTGTGTGCTAATAACTATGTGTGTGGCTGTGTATGTGCGCCCCTTTGGTTCTTGCTATGGGTTCTCTTTTCTTTCCCTTCAATTTATCAATTTCGTACGTCGGATAATCGCATTCTCACGCCACCGATTTTTGCTTTCGCCTCAACATTTTGACGATAGACCTTTCACGAAAGCGCTAGCAGCACGTGACCAGCTTCGTTGCAACGACGAGACATACACTTCGGATACGCAGACACTGGCACATAACATTACTTGCATGCGGGAAGTACAATTTTCATTGAGTGAAGTTGCAGCTCTCTGATCTCGATTATGCTTAGCGGCTGGAACCTAGTAATTGTCCTGATTTTGAGCCACTTTTCTCAAAGATCCCTAGAACTTGAGCTTAAAATCCCTATAAGTAAGGACATGCTTAGAAAATCGATTGATTTGATAGTAAAGTGGCAACTTCAAGGAAAAGTTGGACCAATGTTAGTACTACTTAGGATCACATTTCTTTGTAAACTTCGATAGATTTGGTATGCTAGCTTACCAAATTGGCTACAGTTTTTGAGACCCAGCCACATGATCGATAGTATTATATGTATGTCAAAGCGAAGGTCTAGCATAAAATTGGCAAAATGAAATCCGATCAGTGTGATGTTGTTAGCACTGATCAATCATACTATCAATTTTAAACTCGAAATATCAAACAGTTATTGGTAAATGGAGACATGAAAATATCGGCGAAAATGAGAGATCTTTGTGTTTCATTTCAGGGTCGTATAATCATAGAATTTGGAACTTTCTTATAAATATACGATATTTAAAAATTACCAATAAAATTAAAGAAAATTGAGCTTCTTAGTTTTAAAATTAAAAGCAATATTTGTTGATTTATGAGACAAATAATTCTATATTATATAATGAACGAATGTTCAAAGTTCTAAGCTTTTAAATAATACTTCCAGCCTGAGTCCAATATTCTTCATGCATACAAACACGCATACATTAACATTAACATTCATATACATATACACACATCAAATCAATCAACCAGAACAAACGAATTAAGTAAAGGTGATAAACAATTAAAATGCAAACTAACTATAAATACATATTGAAATTTTTATAAGTGCAAATCGTAAGAAAAGTGTAAACGTAATTATACTACTTATATTAACTGGATGTGTGTATGCAATTTTCAGATATTCGACAACAACAACAAATCAACCAAAATGAATGTGAAATTTTGCAAAGATAACAAAGTAAATATTCACAGATTTAGGCCAACACAAAGGATTGAAATTGTGTTTAAACATTTTTGCTTCAAATGTAAATAATTATCATTAGTCAATGCCGATGGCAGGTTCAAAGTGTTTAAAAAATGCACAATAATAATACATAGCTACAACTTAAAGGGTGTTCCAAAAAGTCATGCCAAACAGAATGATTTTAAGTGGTAAATTTACAATTTGTATCCTCCATATACGAGTATGAACAACCCCCTAAAATACGCCTGGATGTATTCGATATTCCTTTAAGGCTTGACAGGGTAGTGGACTTTCAAAGAACACCTCCAATGGTATAATGGACGCTATTGTTTCTCGAGCTGAGCTGGATTGTTATGTATGTTATGAATGTTAACTGTTGTTGACTCCTCCTTCAGCAGTTTTGAAGGAGAATGATTTCATTATCACTTACGTTAGGCTATAAGCACCGGTGCACATATTTTCTACAACACATCCCTTGTTGTTCACTCTCTCGTGAAGTCATATTTTGCGCTGCGCTTGGCAAAGTACGAAGCAAATTTGAGCAGTATAAAGTATAAAGAATGACAGTATAAAGAATGTGCTGCCAAGTGCTCCCACAAATTTTGTGGCTTAACAACGGTAACTGACCTGGGAAGGGTCTAGCCTGTGCATGTTTTCCGCCCGTTTTAATCCAACGCGCTTATATCGAATGGTCGATTATAGTTTATATTTATATCATAGGTATCATATCAGGTACTTAGACGATGACGATTGAAACCGAAAAAAATGAGAGCACTCGCTGAAATGATCGCACCTGATAAGTATCAGTAGACCATGGACCAATTGGCGAAAAGTTGGATGGACAAGCAATGGATCCACAGGTCAACAAGCGCACCAAACAGTGACACCTAGGCTAAGCTTTAGAGTTTTACGCACAAAAGACGAAAACGCGTGCTTCTATTCTATCGCATTTTCAAATATTTTGAATTTGTGGCATATGTTTTGGAGCACCCTTTATATGACTGCTGGCATTCTAAGTTTTCTTAGTTGAACGCTTTAAATATGATCACTATTTATCTGTATGTGTATAGTAGGGTATTAATTATATTATATAACATGATCTTAGTTGAATCAGTTTCCATTTCCAAGGAGAAAAGGGATACATTTTCAACAAAGTAACTATATTTATTTTTTGTATGTTATAAAAATATTTCGCAATGGAAACGAAACGGAAATGCAACACAAATGCAGTTGGATAAACGCATAAACGATTATTTAATAAAAAAAAAAACGATCCACAAAACATGCAAGGGCTTAGCCAGCGGAGGACAACTCGGTTTTCAGCCCCCTCCACCTTCTTGGAACGGCTATGCCCTTGCAAATATGTGTGTATATCGGGCCATTAAGACATTTTTATGCATGCCAATCTAAAATCTAATTGTGTAGAAAACCTGAAATTAAAAAAAAAAACAAAACCACGAAAAGATATAACTGGACTGGAACCGGAGCCGTAGCCGAGGGCCAGGACTGGTGCTGAGGCAATACGAGAAGCATTTTTAAAAAGCAAAGAAATTGTAATTGTATTTAACAAATATAGATAATAAATTAATATGTTCTAAATAACTGTGACCACTGGTGGGATTGATTGGAATATGCATCATTTCTTCTCCTGCTCGTCGAGGAACTGCTGCAGCAGGCCCGCCTCAATGGGTATGGTTAGCTGCTCGGAGCCATCGACACTGCGCTTCGATTTGACCAGCTTGTGATCGAGAAATTCGGTTAGTTGGGCGCGCAGCGCCAAATCCGAGCTGACCAGGAATGCCTCGCGACAGCTCCAATAGAGATCCTTGAAGGGCATGCCCTGGTAGTTGGCATTGCCCTTGTGCTTCAGCTGGAACTTGACAATCAGCATGTAAATGCCACGCGAGTTCGTCGTCAGCGAAGAGAACACGCTGCGCATCGACGAGAGCGCCAATTCGCCGGAGTTCTGCACCAGCAGCGAGTTCTCAAAGGCCGTCTCACCCGTGTAGGGCAGCATGGTGGTGCAGTCCCACCAGGAGAAGTTGTAGTTGCTCAGCTTGTTCTGGTCCCAGACTGCGAGAAACCAAAAGAAAAATCTTGGTGAAACCACAACGCATAGCTTACGCTACTCACGCAGGGGCGTATTGATGTGATCGATGGAGGCCAGCAGATGTATATTGGGCACGCGCGCCAGCCGGGAAAAGATGGCCTGTGCCTTCACATTGCGCAACATTGCCCCATCCAGATTGTGCACTATCAGGTAGAGATGCGTCTCGGGTATTAGGGAGAACTCTTCCTCGATCATGTCCACTGCTTCATGCGGATTGGAGGGACTCACGCCGGCGTCCAGTATTTCGCTGGTGATGCTGTCCAGCACATCCTTGAGCGTGAGACTGGGAAAAAAGCCGTTGACCACCAGCACAGTTTGCTTCTCCAAGACCTCGCGGTGAAAGGACTGGAGAAGCTGCCGCTTAGAGCCTAGGCCGTACAGCAGAATGTTAAAGCCTTCGTTCAGAATGTACATCCACTTGGGAAAGTACGAGCGATATTCCTCCGTGATGGCATTAATGGCCGTCTCGTGTTCCGTGGATAGCTCCATTTCCGACAGCAGGCTGAATAGACGCTCAGCGGCCATTCGGGGGTTCTTCAGGCGATCCAGTGTGTGATCCGAGGTGAGTATCTTGCTGCTGGCGTGCGAGTGGAAATAGCCATCGCTCTCCGGCACATATTCGTTGGACTTCTTCGACCTGGCCGACTGCCGCTGGCGCGCCGCTGATGGAGTTTTGGGCAGCACGGGCACCACAATGGCTCGGCGTGCCTTGCAAGGCGTTTTCGGCTCGTCGTCGGCGGCATCGTTGTCAGAACTAGCGTCACTGCAGCTGCTGCTACTCGAGGAATCTGCATCGCTGGGCCGGAAGTCGCTTTCATCGGCGGAAAATTCCTCATCCGAATCAGCCACAATATTTGCTATCTCTGGGTGGAATAATGGAAAAGGTTATAGGACTACCTAATGTAACATCAGCGGTGTACTTACGCTGTTTGACCCGTGAGCGCACATGCGATGGAGTCTTAGGCTGATCGGCGGCCTTCCTGCGCTTGGTGTCGGGTGTCTTGACCCCAAGATGCGGTGTCTTTGGTGTTTTGGGCGTCTTGGGAGTACATGGCGTTGCATTGAGAGCGGCCAGAGCCATGGCGTCACGCTTCTTGGGCGTATTGAATCCAAACATGCTCGTGCCCGCCACATTGTAGTCCGCCTGAATGAGCTGCAAGTCGAGCGAGCTAGGCCTGGCAGCTCCTAGTTGTGCGTTTTCTACATCCGTTTCTTCTTTCGAATCGTCTTCATCTTCATCCTCCGTCTCCTCCGCGTAATTGATTACAATTTGCCGCTTGCGACCGCTCTGACTCCCATTCACTTTGTCCCTTAGATATACCTGGTACTTTTTGGTGGGACTCGGTATTCGCGTTGAACGTCGCCTTCGTGTGGGCATCTCTGGCTCCAGCTCCTCAGAGGCGTCAGAAACCTCGACCACAGCTGTCTCAAGGTCACCAGCGTTCGAGTCTTCCGAATTTGTTAGATTTTCAATTGACTTCAGATTGGCCGCGGATCTCGCAAATCGCTTTGTCGCTTTCGGTTGTTTTTTTGGGGTCTTGTACTCGCCGACATTGGCGGCTCCACCTGCATACGCTTTCGATGGAGTAGCGCTCATCTTACAATCAATACGATGAACTCAAATATTTTATTAATAATGGCTTTATTTATAAACAATACGGCACGCGTAGCAAAGCGCGCTTAAATTACATATCGGTATATCGATAGTACTGAAAGTATGCGATGTTTGTTAACAAATACATTGTGAAAATACCAAATAAATATTTATTCAACTAAAACATATAAGTAAAAATAAAACTACAAATCTAACATTAAAACCAATATATAATTAATTGCTTTATTTTAAAGCAGTCTGGTATGTATATTTTATTTAGATGAATACTCTCTTGGGCTCAGTTCAAGAAGTTGTGCCAGTTAATAGGGTAAGTATGTACGTTTGTATATATCTTCTTGAAAATTAAATATCCACTATAGTATAAGTTATTATTAATAGTAACAGTAAGCTATAAAAACTTTGTAAAGTAATAAACACATTTTCAGTAAAAACAAAAAAAAATGAAGTTGTGACACGCAGCTAAACGAATATCTTCGACTCTTCAGCATGGCCATCACTTCACAATTCGTATTAGTTAAAAAGAAAAAACAATTGAGAGGATTTATACATTTCATTGGGCGTATTCACAATACATATTTGATCAGTGATCTGCTGTAAAACGAGCCTCTGACACCCATATTTCACACAGATTTTGTCAGCCCTTGTTAAAATATTTATAAATGATTTATATATGTATCAATTAGTCATTTTGACTTTTAGTGCCATTCCACAACCATTTCTTAAACAAATTATTTGAATATTACTGTATTCAACTTTCGATTTCATATACCAAAATATCACGTGTATTGTTGTTTTCAAAGTATGTTGCGGTATTTTTAGTTTTCAAATTGCGGGCATTAAATTCCAATTAATATTAAAAATGGTATATTCTTGTTTCCAACTTGCGGTCACATTCGCATTGTGACTGGCGCGTTCCTCTTCAATTTTCTGGAGCTTCTGTGGCTACGTCAGAAGAGTAATAAAATTCATTTATTCAAGTAATTAACTTCAGTACGGAATTAACTGTTATAAAATCATTATATCATCATTATAAAATCAATATCAAGTGAATGCACGTTGAACCAACCTTTGATTTGATATCAACTGCGGATGCAACCGTTACCGTTGTTTCTTCTCTGAACATAAATACAACAACCGTTAGTCGCCCATTTTGTTTCGGCGTTTCTTTTCCTTTATTGTTTGCTTTCGCATACATCGTACTTTTCGTTCCGTGTAACCTTTCGAGAACTTTCGTCAAGCAGCGCTTCCTTTATACAATCGTAAAAATTCTGAAAATTTTGCCCATTAAATTCGTTAAATTGCAATGGCTAATATAAAAAAGTTTTGCACATTTTGCGGTAAACCGTCGACATTAATGTGCCAGCGCTGCGAAGACCCCTTTTGCAGTGTTGACTGCCAACGCGAGGCTTGGCCGACTCACCGACCTACTTGCATAGCTATGCCGTAAGTACATTTTACAGCCATACAATAAACAGTTTTTAATACTAAAGAAATACACATAGTTCATTGGTGAACCTCAATCAAAATGTGCCCCGTCGCCCGATTGACGTGCGGGCAACCGCCGCCTCAACTTCCGTCAAGGCAGCCACTTTGCCGACTTCGAAACCGGCCGCTGTCCAGGAATCTGCTCCGACTGTTTGCAACATCGTACAGAAAGTAACCCAAGGTATTAGTAACAGCATTGATGTTGACGATAGTACAGCCAACTCTGTAGATGGCAAGCCCGAACAGGCTTCTGCATGGCGCGAGCATGTTCTGCCACCTGTGGGTACCGATTTTTTTGAATGCTTCGTGATATACGAGGATAAAGAAGGCATCATTTGGGTGGTGTTAAGTGAAAACTTAAACCGTTTGAATCGTCTATGTGTGAAGGCATCGCACCACATACTAAAACAGAATCCAGTCAATTTTAAGGATCTTGTTGTGGGCAACCTGGTTTGTGTCGCCAGGGGTGGAAATGTCTATCGAGCGATGGTGTTGGAGTTGTTTGCCGAGAGCCAGATGGTCAAAGTACGTCTGGTCGACGTTGGGAAAGTACTGTGCATTACTGTAGGGAAAATATTCCCAGCTGTGCCACGCATGTTTGAAGTGAAAGCGTTTGCTATCCCTGTTAAGCTCCCTAACCATTCGGGCGTGCAGATCAGGACGCTGCTATCATTACGTACGCTGGGCACGAAGACGCAGGACGGCGCCTACCATGTGTACCGGAAGAGCAACATGACGATTCCTAACTTACCGGTGCAAACGCTGGTCAACAATCCGCAGTTCAGCGTGGTCAAGATCCTCGAATCGAATGCGGAGCTAATGGAGCCGCAGGTGGCTCTGTTGCAGATTAAAGGGCTGAGCCATATAAAAGCGGACCTAAATACCAAGCTGGCGGAAATGGAGTTCGAGGCCAGCATTGGGCCTTACTCAGAGGAGACGTTCACCAATCTTGTGGCTGTGCGCAACAAGCAGGGTTTCAGCCGCGCCTTCATGCTAGACTTTGTAGAGAAGCCGTCGCCGATATTCCTGGTCTACGAAGTGGACGAAGGTCGCATCTCGATCACCAACGAGGTGCGCCGCATTCCCAGTGAGATACTCGCTCATCCTATGCGAGTGATTGCCGTTACCTTGGCTGATGAGCAGACATTCTCTCTGCGCCAAATACTGGAAAAAGCCGGTCAAGATCTGACCATTACAATCCAGTTGGATATCATGAGTGATGATGAGCCACCCACCGCTCTCGCATATTTGGGGGTCCGTGAACAGCAATTGTGTTTGGTGAAAGTCAGTAGCTTCCTAGGCCAGATGGCCAAACTGGGGTGCAAGTATTGGCGCGAGCCGGTAGAGAATGGAAGCACGGTCTACATCTCGCGTGTGGTCAGCTACAAGGAAATTTGCATCAGCTCGGTTCAGACAAGGCAGTATGCGGGCATCTTTAAGCAACTGGACTCCAAGTGCAATCTTTTTGACGATCCCAGCAGTATACCTATTGGGACCATCGTCCTGGTTGCTTGCCCCACGCTGGGTTACTTCCGTGGAGAGGTATGTCAACACATCAGATCCATTGCACGTAGTTTCCATTTGCCTCTTGATTTACAGATAACTGCCGCTGAGAACGGAATCTACAAGGTCCTCAACGTAGATACCGAAGCCGTACATCAGGTGGATGGCAAGTTCCTTCGGATGCCTTGCCCTTTCATCGAGAATATGCCCATTAGCCTGTTTCGTGCGAAGCTAAAAGATATTTGTGTAATTCCCCCGGATGTGGTGCCCAAAAACAGCTCGGCCCTGCACATGTTACAGTTGCTTTCTGCCCAGGAGGCAGATATGCGCGTCGATATTGTTGATGCAGAGAAGGCGATTGTGGATTTGGTTGCCCTTTCGGGAGGTCTGCGTTCCGTGGCGGCAAGCATGTTGCCGCTTATGTTCGCCGCCAGTGCAGCAACCAATAAGGCGTCGGCTGAAGAAAAGCCTGCGGCTCCTGTCAATGCGACTGTAGTCGAGCCTTCCGCACCGAAGTCTCCCGCCGTGAAGTCTCCAATATCAATCAGTTATCCTCCGCTGCCACTATCGCCACCCTCCACACCGGTGCCGGTAGAAAAGGCACCGCCGACACCTAATTGCGAAACCAAATGTGATCCTCAGGAATGCAAGACCATTGATCGCATATACTATAAGGATATGAAACATCATATAATACCATTGGGCGAAAGATCCGTTTTGGTACTAAATTGTGAAGGCTTAAAGGATACTGGTTACTTCACGGGTGGCTTCTTTGAAGACGAAACAGTGGCCGAGGCAGTCCAGGATATGCTGAATGAAGTGGGCCGCAGAGGTCTCTGCAATGCTGGGCCCGCTTATACTCCAAGGTGAGTCCCAAAATTGAGTTACCTAAAATGACCAAAAATTACCTGACAAAATTGTAAAAGTAACGACACTGGGAAATCTACAAGCTTTACTTTAGCTCATATAATTTCCGAAATCTATTTGTTCATACGTACAGACGGACAGGGATAGATCGTTTCGGCTGCTGATGCTGATATACATACTTTATGGAGTCGGTCACTAACTGAGCTGAATTGCTGCATATTTAATAGTGCGAACTTCGGTACACTAGCAGTGGCGAAATTAGGCACTCTTGCAGAACTCCGATTGTTACCTGAGATCTTAGATCTTTTTGACCTAAATTTTTAGCAACTTCAAGTCTGAAAAGTACAAAAATTTTTGGCTAAAATGTTCAATTCTAAAAAGTAGTCCAACAATTTCACAATATTTAACCACAATCAATGCTTACAATTAAGCCCATCCACAACCGTTCCCAACTAGTTGGGGAATTCTAAGTTCTCCATAAAGTGTGATAATGGTAGGCAAAACAAGAAAGGAAGGTTAGCTTCGACTTGCCGAAGCTTATATACCATTCACATTGTAAATATATAACCGATCTAGATGAAATCTGGTCTGGTACAATTCGAATTTGTTCTGATTTGGATGAAAAACAGTTAAGTTACGCTCCTAAGTGTTCATTCCTGAACAATCGCTTATATGGTAATTATATGATACAGTTCTCCGATCTTGATCAGATCAGGCCAGCGGACGTGGGGCCTCCTCAAATGTATAAAAATCGTGTTTTTTTTTTTTTGACTTGGAAGAAAAACAGAAAATTTATGCTCCAAAGGGAACAATCGGTTATATAGGAGTTATATGATACTGTGGTCCGATCGGAATCAAATCTGCTCAGCGGACGTGGTGCCTCCTGAAATGGGCACAAACCAATATTGGTTTGATTTGGATGATTTAACAGAAAATGTATGCTCCAAAGTGTTCATTCTGGAAAATCGGGCTATAAGATATAGTTGTCTGATCTTGATCAGATCTACTCAGCGGACGTATTCAAATGAACGCAATCTGATGTGGATGAAAAACAAAAAAGTTATTCTTCTTAATATTCATTCCGGAATAATCGCTTTTATGGGAGATAGAACTCTTAAGACTTCCGAGATCTTGGGGTTGAAATAGACTTACGGCGCTGGCTATATCGTGCTGATAAAGAATATATATACTATATATACTATACTACTATACTATATGCTACCTACTACTATACTATATGTACCATTTTGCGAATGGTATAAAAATATAGCAAATGTTTAAATGCATATTTTCTTATATTTTAGGTAATCCATTTTTCAGAATTCTGAACTCATATTTAATAATAATATTAATACTATCCTATAATTTTTAAGTAGTTTGAAATATATCCCAAAATTAGTGCATTATTACCTAAAAAGTTAAAAATAGTCGTCTAGTCGATTATTCCCAAATTTAAGGAATATTTTGTTCAGAGTGTGTGCTATAAAATACGAAGCTAATTCCTTTCCTTTCTCTTCTGCCAGCGTTGGCGAAATGTGTTTGGGCAAGTTCACCGAGGACGATAACTGGTATCGCGGTGTCTGCAAAGAGATATGCGATGAAAAGGCTTTCATATGGTACTGCGATTTTGGTAACTCGGAGTGGATTTCCGTGGACCAAATTCAGGCAATTCCGGCCCACCTCGCCAAGTTCATCTATGCCACCAAATGCTATATAAAAGGTACACATGAGGTCTGTCATATCTACAAACCCCTAACTAAAGTCACGTGTTGTTTCAGGCTACGATAAGTCCAAGAACTTCCAAAATGTTGAGCAATTCGTCGCTCACACTGCAAAGTTTTTGTGCACAGTGCTGGAGGGCCCGGAGCCAGGTACTCGCACATTGGTTATTCCAAATATGGAAAAGATATTGGCGCAGGAATCGTCCAACTAAAAAAAATCCAAATCTATTACATATACATATAATTTTCCTTACTACATATAATTTCGAAATTTGACTTCCTTTCGACGAAGAGGATCGTATCCATTATAATTTAAGTGCATGTACACGGGATTCGTGTATGTTCGTCATTTGTTTCATGGACCTCGGACTAGACCTCTTAATTTGAGAAATATATGTCATTGAGATCGTAATCATTATATAAGGTATATTAATTGTGTCGGAAAGTCTGCAACGGACAGAAGGAGCCGTTTTCAAAATTATATACGAGGGTCGCTTGATAGGTCCATGACTTCGTATGTCCCGAGTAGTAACTTTAATTATTATATGTACATGCAACACTGCTTGTGTCAATTACCATCTGTTAATCGATTACTGTCGAAGTTTGAACATACTGCGTCATTTAGATTGTGGTTAACAGCCATTTCTAGCAGATAATCTACCGAATTTTAGAACGAAAACGCGATAGATAGATTTTTTTTTGCATGCCATTCAGCGTTATTTGTGCTAGCCCTGTGCTCTATCTCCCACTCAAACAGATTTCTTCGAATGCGAGTATATTTGTATGTACATTAGAATGTATTTATGCATGTACAAAATATTTGAAAGAATTCCTACTGGTAAAGGGAATACGTTTCAGAAGCCTACACGAAATGTTGTAAGGATTGGGCTACTTATCTTTGATAGTTCTTGAAGGGTATACAAGGTTCGGGCTCCGGTAGCCGAAATTTGGTTCAAATGCAAGCCGAATTTTGTTTGTATCCATTTTAGGCGAGCATTGTATTTAAATACTGTCTAGTTTATTTCCATTTATTACGATTTATTGTTAATATTTGGTAACTGGATATTTATAAGCTTATATTCACACAATTCATTTCTCCACAAATTTACTGAGGAGCTTATCCAAGATGTCCGAACTTCGCACGGCTATCAAACCACTTGCATTGCTCTTCCAATCGGAATCCGAGTCAGATGCCAGATATTTCAGCGGCACGGCTTGCTGATCCGCCACGCTCGCACCAAAGTCGAAGATATTACCGCCGAGGGCTCGTAGGATCGCCTGTGGGGCGCAAGTATCCCATTTGAAAGTGGAGCCCTTGCTGAGTAAGTAGATGTCTGCGTCTTGTGTTATCACCTTGAGCGCTTTGTGGCCAGCGCCTGCGGAGTAGGCAATCTCGTAGTTCAAGTCTAGAAAATGTTTAAGTATGTCCGCCCTTTCGGAGCTGGAGAAGATGCCAATTGGTCGCTGCCTTTCGCATGTCTTGATATTGCAGTTATGGGCTTGCAATGTAGGCAAACAGATTCCCCAGTATAGTGAGGTGGCGTACTTTTGTTCTTGAAGCTTCTGACCAAAAGGCTGGGCAACTACGCCTATGACAGGCGTGCCCGAGTCGCGTTCATAGACACCAATGAGAACGGTGACGCAGTCCAATCCTGTGGATGTTATGCCGGGAAAGTTAGTAAAGATGCTGTCGCCCGCAATATATTCGGCAGTTGCATCTAAAATGTTGTCAAGCGAACTTTAATCATAGAGCTTTTGGAATTGGCACTGGTTGTCTACTCACCAATTGGATCTATCCAAATGCCCAGCTTAGTATAATCTAGTTGACCAGGCAGCTCTGGAATCTGGCCCAGCATTTCCGATTTAAAATTGACCTGGCGATGAACTTCGCCAGCCAGAGCTTCAGCTGCGCCCTTATGTCCACTCAGTACTGCTCGTAGGCAAGCTGCAGTTTCAGCTTCAGTCTCACCCACGGCTATAGTGACGGACTCGCCCAGTTTGTTAGTGAAGCTTGGCGTTTCCTCGCCAAGTACAGCTCCACACATGGGCGGAAACAGTGCCTCCACCTCATGCTTAATGGTTTCCTGGATCAGACAATCGGCTAAGGTTTTGAAATCGTGGTCAAACCGTTTTTTGTTGGCTTCCTGTCCAGTTTTTTCCTGCACTAACAGCGAAAGCAACTCTTCGTTGGACCGACAGGTCCGTGCGATATTGGCTGCCTTCTCTGCACAGTTGATGAGTACACGCAGCAGATTGGGAGAGGCACTGTCAATCGCAATGCTATCCTCCTCCGCGCTCATCTTGGCTGTAGATGTATAATGCCTATAACTATTCCGTTTTATGTTTTCTATGCCGCTACTAAGGTTTCAATTAGCGTTTATGTGTTTCAACGATATTCCGGTGTTCTAAATGCGATTAATTTATACGATATTTATGTTTAATATGCAGATATATCGCGCCAGACTTCACTAAATTTTTATATCGGACAGGGTGCGGTTGAAAACGAAGCATATGCTTATGGGGGTAAATTGATGTGGTTGTTGGAATGGCTCTTTTTTAATTGCACATGCAAGTGCACCTCAAGATATGGAAGTATTGATATAACATTAGTATTACAAACCTGAAATTGTACATCACTAAAATGGTATTATACAACACTAAAATTAAATGAAAACGATGTATGTTATCGATATATCAATTTTCAATGAAAGCGCGCGAAATTTAATTTCTAACTTTTCATTGATTTTGCTGATCTGCAAATTCGTATATGTATATGTTGGTTAACGAATTGAGTAGTTAAATAAGCGATTCCTTTTCTCGATTAATAACAAATCTGTACTCAATGCGCACAGCAGCGTTCACATTTTCATTTCAAAAATTTTAATTGCCAATTAAAAATTACGCACTCGCCGCCTCTTTTGCACATGTACATGAATGACTGTGTGTGTACAGAGGCCGTCAAGCTGATGCCCAAGCCATTTTTGTTGCAGTCTCTCTGGCTGCTGCTGCTGCATAATTTGCACCCGATCTTATCAACAAGCGCTGCTAATGATTCCCATTAATGATGCTGCAGACATAGCTGGGTCTCTCTTCCTCTTCCGTACTCACGCACTACAAAGCCATCTTATGAAATGAGATCATCAATCAGCTTGGACTGCGACTGCGCCTGCCTGCCTGCCTTGCCTGACGCATTTGCATATAAATTGCTGCTAATGTCGCGCTATCAAAGTGAATGCATCGAAGCATTCCAGCTATGCCTGGCCCTGGCCATTGCCTTACCTTTACCATGTCCTGGCCCTAAGGCTCAGTAAGGCCCGTTGTTGTTGTTGTATGCCTCTTTGGCTTATGCTAATTTTCCCAGGCGGAGAGCTAGAGCGAGTCAAAGGGCCAGGCCTTACTGATGTTTGGATAACGTTGTGATGACTTTGCATAATTTTCGCCTGGCTAAGTAAAACATTTTGGCTTCTTTGGGTTAATTTTTCACTCAGTCGCCGCTCAAGTCTTCCTATTTAATGTGTTAATATTTATGCAACAACAACACAAACAACGAGAACATTAGCTTGTTTTGCTTTCAACTTCATTTGGTGTTTTAACGTTTCAATTTCATTGTGCGATGCTTTTGGCCAAACGATTTTTCAACTATACTTCAATTAACCTTTGGGCGTTTTTCAACAGCTTCAACCTTTTCTGATTTTTTCATCTGCTATATGTAAATTTTTCTTATTTTTTTTTTGTTGCACGTTAAAATTTAAAACTAACCAACCATTTGTAACCAAATTTAAGCCACCTTTTTTACACTTGGCTTAGACACGTTGTTGCAGTGAGGTGTTGTTGTAGTTCTGCCGTTTGCCCTTTTGCTTTTGATATCTAACAGCCTTTTAATTAATCGCTTGAGTTGAACAAATTCTTAATGAGTCTTTAATTAATCGCCATAAAACAAAATGTGCGGTTAACTAAATAAGCAAGGAGGGAAGACAATATTCGGCTAGGCGAAGGAGAAATACTCTTGCAGATCAAATTTCTTAGACATACATCACTTTGAAAGTTGCTTGGTTCCGAGACTGTATTTAGCCGATTATTAATCACATCTGAACTACAACTGAATCTGCCAAGCCATCATATATTCTGTTTAAATGTAAAATTTTAATGATGTTTGCTTCTGTGCTTTCTGAGTTATGGCTTTTATACACAGTTTGAACAATATTTTAAAAGAGAGCCGGCTCCTTGCATGCGTTTCAAACATCCTGATAAACCTAAAATACTCTTTGCCAGTGTATCAAAATGTTCTCTTCTAATTTAAATACAAACCTACATATATACATACATGTATGCAAATTTAATGGTGACTTGATTTCTGTGACATTATTGTTATTGTTGCCGCTGCTGTTGATGGTTGCTGTGGATGCGACTTTAGCTAGCTCCACCCCTGGTGGAGTCCCAAACTAGTTTCAATCGTTCTAAAGTCTAACCCGCTGTTAACTTGATTACAAATTGTTTGGTTAAAATGTTTGTTGTTATTAATGTAAGCAGCGACAACTGTAATAAAACGAACATGAAATGAATTTCCAAGTGATTTCTAGGCGCTACCAATTCATTGAAATTAGTTAACTAAACCAAATATTCAAGAAAAATACACATAACAGCTGAATACAAAGTCATAAGGGGCGTATTCGCCATATACATTGCCTTGTCTAAATTCAAGTTGAGCTAGTTCCGCAGTCGTTCTTACCCCCCCGATCCCGATTGGTTCAATTGCCGGCGCCCACTCAAATTCTCAGCTCAAGCTCTGGCTGGTATGGCATCTATGGCTTGTGGTTCTCACCTACCATTTGAAGCTGACTTGCGAGTTTTCGCCTTGAGCGCTGCCACGTTATCTATGGAAGTGTCATGATGAGCAGTCTTTCACGTTTCTTCAATTTATGCGCTTGAAGGTGTTTGGCTTTTTACACTTATTGGCAGGGAATTGAAAACTTTGCCCATATTTGCATATAAAGTTACAATTTGTTCGACTTAATTGATGGTGGAGCAAAATAATGTAGAACCAGATTGCATTCACTGACTATATAGGAGGCGCTTACAATGCAAACAAAGAACAAGTATGGGAATCTGCAGATCTCGAAAAGTAATCGGTCGATCGTGAAGAATTTTTTCCAAAATTTCCATCGAATAGGAGTGTTTAAATAGTGATCAAGTGGAGAAGGTTGAAACAGGAAAGTTTGTATTTGTTTTTAGTGGATGCTACGGTGGACGCAACGACATAGCTGTCAGAATATCCAATATCCAATATCGGTCATACTATGGGCAAGAACAGGGTGAAGAAGTCAAAAATCAAGCCTTTGTTGAACATCCTGAACTACCATATGTTGCTCATGTGAAAACAGTTTGGAGAAACTCTCGTTTTAGGCTCATCGTCTCGAGATATACCTCTTGCCCTCTTTTTCCTTGCACTAACCATTTTGGTCTTATAACCTATCACCTCTGATAAAATCTCATGCATCTGACTCCTCCAACGCTGCCTTTAACTCGACTTGGCGCTACAAGTGTACTTTTTAATTTAGGTTCAACTAGCATCTTTGTCTTAAGTAGAAAAGCTGTTGTGTCTGTTACTCTAGCATCTTACACCACTTATAAAATACATACTGGTACCCGCTCATGGGTGGGTAACGCTCGCGATTCATGCACATCAATGGAAGCCAAAAAACGCCGGCAGCGCAGTCGCATACATACACTCAGGCGAATGGATGCGTGCCTTCGGCTCTTACTTAACAGCGGAGTCGAACTAGCCGCGTTCGTCCGTATGAACAGCTAGGTCTCGGACCCTATAAGAACTAGAGTAACCAAATGTTTGTTTAAACATTTTTCGCAGCCTTCTCTTACTCCCGGAAATCAATGAAACTGTATATCTCCCATTTGTTTGACACATTTAGTTGATATATGTATGTATAAGCACATAATCTATCGATGCCAAAATTCATTAGGATCGGATATTATTTGTAGATGGAATCGTAAAAAATCATTTTGTATGAGAGCACCCCACCTCCACATATCGCACATTTACCGTTTGAAGTTGGACGGCAACATTGACGTATGTCCACACCCACACATACGCATTTACGTCTTCTATTGTAAGCACATTGTTAGCTACACATATGCATACATACATATGTGCATATGAGTATGTATATGTATTGAATGCACGCAAATCAAAACAAATGCACAGTTAACCTTAATATGGAATTTATAAGTTTAGAAACATTTATTAAAACCTTGCAATTAGGGCGGACACAGTTGAGGATTCACATTTCAATTGTTTGGCATGGGCTGTTGTTGTGTTGATTAACTAAATCTCCGACTGCGGTGCTTCCAAGGTGCTTCTCGTCATCTTCGTCCGCTGTAATGTGACGATATTGGACGCCATTTATTATTGTGGACGTTGATTCATTATCGTCATCGGCATCCGACCTGTGGTCCATGCTTTCGTTTTCTTTATTGGCCACAAGCACAGAGTTGGGGGTCGCTTTCAACTTGGCCAGCACTTGGAAAAAGCCCTTATCTTTACTGGGATTAATTACTGACTTCTCGATCTGCAACATGGCATCCTTAAACAAGCCAGTGCGGCGTCTATCTCCAAAGCGCCGTTTACACTTTTCATACTCAAAGAGTTGACGACGCACCACCTTGGAGGTGCTGCAAGTACCATAATAGTACACTTTGTAGAAGCGTTCTGTTTTCTCCAGTACGCGTGCGGGCCAATGGCGATAGCCTCGCCCCTTGGCAAATACATAATCGCCCGCATGAAGACCCGGCCGTGACTGCACTCTGTTGCGTCTGCGAGGGGGGAACATGATGATGTTTATGTCGATATTAACATTTACTTTTATTTAATTTTAAGAATTGCCGACTGTGGGCCTTGGCAGGGCTGCATAACTGAAACTGAGCAAAACAGTGTTGGCTAACGTGCGCAAGATTTGAAATTTGCGTTGCAAACGAAATTGGTAGGGTGTGGTGCCAGGTGTGGATTGTTGTTGAGTTTAAATGCTTTCTTAATAAGCTGTTGAAGCCGAGAAGCCGTCATTTGCATTAATGGCCATTTGTGTAGAAATTTGCTTGCGCAAAGGTGATCGATCGCCCATGCGTACACGCACACACTCGCACATACACTGTGTGCGTGCAACTGGGTTTTAAGTTTTTGCTCACGTTTGGCATATTATGCGCAAATTGGCATTTTAAATCGTTGACTTGTTTAAGCTAAGCGCAGCTACACTTTATGACCATGTTCGTGCTGCATTTTAAAATCATGTGAAATTCTGCAAAAATCCAAAAGAAATTGCCAAACCCAATGCAGGAGTCAGACCCAGGCTGGCAATCAACCCTTTTGATAGGGCTCCCCGACCAGGAGAATTTAATTAGGTTCATTATAATAATTGTACAAATGCATTATTTAAGAAATGCTGTATTACAAGTACTAGATCTGAGCTGGTAGTCTTTATAGACATATTTTAAGAAATAGGCTAACACCCCTATCTTAATCCCAGGGACTGTAAGAGTCTATAAAACAAACCTTGCTTCGGAAGAAACTTTCGTGAACTCGAAAACGTTGTAAAGCATTTCAGATTCACTTCTAGTTGGGATTCTTGAATTGCCACTCGCAGCTATCACATATATATATATATATATTAATCATAACGTAAACTTTAATGATTCTGTTTCTGATGATATCGGCCATTCCCTTTCTAATCCATAAACTGCAATAAAATGCCACATGACTAGGAGGAAACCAAACATCCTTCCACAATGTGTTGTCAGCTTCTTGACATAGTTTTCATACACTTTGCTTTGGATACAGAAGATCATGGCACAAGACCATAACATAAATACTTGTTAGTCGCCACACAACAACATTACATTCAAATCCTTCCAGGCCGTCGTCATCATCGTCGTCATTGTCGTCGACAACAGTCTGTTAATCACTCCCAGTCGACCTCCCCTTCTTCCCTCATCATCACCGGCTAGTGCTGGCCATGCATCATCAGGCTTAAGTCTAGTCGAAGCTGGGAGCCGATAGCTGGAAGCTACAGTCATGGCATTTGCATGGCCACGTTAGAATGTGATGGTAGTCAGGCCTTCCTCTTGCTGGTGGCTTTTACGTTTTGGTGTCATAAGGAAGCGTCTAAATGATTCATAATTTATGCCTGGCTCTGACTCTGACTCCGACTCTTTGGCTGTCGCTGGCCATTCCCATAGCCATTGCCATTCTCATATCCATTCAATGCTTTCGTTACTTAATTTTTTCAACTTAACGTGCTGCCCCTCCTGTCCACACTGCGTACCCATACACACAGCCCCACCAGCTCAACTCCTTCGTCTACCTCTGTAATGCGTTTTGGACTGCTTGTTGTTGATGTTGTTGTTGTCGTTTGTCTGGTCGTTGATTGTTGAAAAAATTACTTACAAATTACATGCGTAGCTTATGCCCCCGTGCCGCCTTCGGCTTGTTTACTTAATGTGCTTTGTGTGGCGGATTGCTATGTGTTGGACATGTCCAGAACCATACCTATATGCCATATGCCATGATGTAGATGTGCTTGTGATTCCGACTCAGACTTTGAAATTAGTCTTATGTCTCGTGGCTGGGTCGTAAATTGTATTTTCTAATTGACTTCTGATAAGTAAGCGGACGATTGACACTAAAAGCGAGTGAGCAGAATTATAGTATCAACTTTGCGTCTCAAAATGTTCGAAATGGAATACATTTATAATATTTTATACACTTATGTACTACATGTTCAACTCAGTTCGTGCATTTATATAAACGAGCTTCTCTTTAGCATCACATGCGCACTCACAAATACACTCAGCCAAACAAGAGACTTAAGACACGAACTTGGCCTGTAAGTCACATTTCCTGGCCAGCCACGCATACACACCTTTTGCATAATTTTGCAATAAGGCAATTAAAAAGGAAACCTCTCTAATTAAGTGATTAAAAACGCACACAGGCTGGCGGCAGGGGCATAGACGGGGAAGAATGTGAAAATATGCCAGCTAATGAAAATTAAATAAAAGGCACGCAGGCAAAAGCCGCCACATCGGGCAACAGTAACAGCACCATCTGCGATTGGGCCATCCCACACCCGCACATTTGAGTTGCTAAGTAGCACGGGACAGGTCTCTGGCTCTAAAGTTTTTCCAGGAACAAACACGCTTTTGCATTTTAATGCCGCACAAATGAGGCGATGAGGTGATGAGGCGGCCAAAAGCGGGCCAAGCCAAAGAGCCGCTGTCAAATGGCCAACCATAGGTGAGTGTGTGTAGGTTGGCCCACAGACACAGACAGGCTTGTTTCTAGCTAATAAATGCATTTTTAATGAATAAATCACTCGGCGATAAACATCTCTTAATAATGTTCATTTAAAGAAGCGAAAACAAAACACACAGCCCCAATGTGAAGCTGACTTCCAGCGCCGAGTTTGATTTCAAGCACATAACGATTGGAGAAACCAAGCTTTGAGAAGAGGTTGGCGCTTGAAAAGCAATGTTCAGCCACAGCTTTTACTTTCAGCATATGTGAGTGCGTGTATGCTGAGGTATCTATGTTCAGAAACTATATATGAATCTATGCTAAGTAAATGTCTGTTGTTGAAAATGCACATGCACATTTATTGCTTCTTTTTTTTGAAAGGTGGGTTGTCTGCTTGCTGTCTGCAAGTGCCACAAATTTATTTGTATGTCTTCTTCATGTCGGCTTGATGCAGACGTACAGACAAAGCCAACATCTGACATACACTGACAAACATGTAAGCAGACATATCGACTCTCCTGCAAGTCCACAGATGTACATTTTAAGTTCCAATCTTGGTTAACTTCCACTCCATTCTCAGTTCTGATTTTCGAACTAGAAAATATCACATATATTTTTGTAGAGTGTACCCCAAGCCAGCTCTCAAGTGGTCCGATATGAAAATTAATAATTTCTTGGCATGCCAAGCACGACGCACGTCTGGAGGTAGCTCATTCAGAGCTTCTCAGACTTGTCCAGAGCAACGATCATCAATGTCAATTAAATGTTAAAACGTTGGAGGCCATCCAGGGAAATACGCTGTATGTGTGTGGGAGTTGGAATGAGCAGGATATGTGCATGGCCTGGGAATTGGCATGTGCAAGGTGTCTGCATGTTCGAGTACAGTTACATCTTTCTCAATATCTCTATGAGAGAGCGAGTTTGGGTCAAGAGCTGCCAAGCCAGCCCCGATTCCTTATAGCTGCCTTGCAACTCGTTTTCTGAATTCGCCATAAATCCTATCCAAACGCCTCCAAAGCAAAAAGAAAATCTACATATTAACGCCACAGCAACAGCAACTCAATGCCAACAGACAGCGCCACAATTGGTCAAGACAGGCGGACATTCGGACAGTTCCAGAGGCAGAGCCAGAGTCATTCCAACTTCAACGATCACTTACTTTATGATCACTTGAAAACCAATCAAGCGCCATAAATAATCTTTGCGAGGAACAAACAGAGGGACAGGAACAAGGCAGGACAACAAGCGATATTGAAAATTGCGCGCACATTAAATTATATTCACACTTTGGCCCCCAGAAAATGAAATGGTTTTAAATACAGAGGAACGCCAAACAAGACAAGATCAGCAAACAGCACCAGCAGACATGTTGTGGATAAGGAGCTGGAGAAGCAGCACAAGGAGGTAGGATGCGTTTTGCTTGGAACAAACGAATGGACAATGAACACAACGACTAAGGTTCAGATTCAGACACAGACATTACCACAGTCCGACCACGACAATGCCAATCCCGGTCCAGAGTGAGCCAGAGGCGAGGCTGCAGCTCGAGTCTCTTGCTCTGCAGGTAGCCTCGGCAGGTACATGGCTCCAACGCTCGAATGATCGCTCGCTTATCATCATAACAATAATGTTAAGGTGGCAAAATGGCAAACTATTCGAAAAATGAATTAAATTTATATTCACCAGCAGCAGCAGCCGTGGAATGGCAACTTATTTGTACTGGTTGCCCGATAACTGAATTATGATCATCCGTACGTCGTACGTAGGAATGTAAATCTGTATGAATATATAGATCTGTTAGATCTTTTCCACTGATTATATGTAATTGGACAATGAGAGGATACAGTTTTAGCCAAATTTGAAAGTAATATGAAAGAAAATCTCAAACAACTGCATATTTATCACTTTTAATCGCTTGCACTGTGCAACACTGTTTGTGCTGCAGCCCTGCGGCTTTTTTGGCTTCCACCACTACACACTAACATTGCAATTTTTTTCGGCAATTTCGCTCCCGATAAAAATTTAATTAATTCAACAATATAAAGATGAATCAAAAGATGATTAAAAAGCTAAAGGAAGACTTTGATGTGGGTGATTTTGTTTTTGCCAAGATGCGCGGCTACCGCCACTGGCCCGCACGTGTATTGGAGGCAACACCACGCTCCTACAGGGTGCTGTTTTACGGGAACTACTCTTTCGGAAACGTGTCACGCCGTCAAGTCTTTGAATTTGAAGAATTTAAAACTCGCTTTGGAAATAGACGCCGTGTCGGCAAGTTTCTCAATGCCGTTATGCAAATTGAATATTTCGTGGCCCATCCCGACGAAGATTATATTTATAAGCAAGCCATTGGCTTGGATGGCCAGGACCAGCCAAATGGTGTTGACGATGACATGGATGACCAGAACCAGCCAAATGGTGTTGACGATGGCATGGATGACCAGAATCAGCCAAATGGTGTTGACGATGGGGTTGATGCATTGGTCTCTACAACAACTGGGGAGATGGAGACCATGTTTTGCGGCCACATAACTGGAGATGACGTTGAGAATGAGCTCATTACAACTGGGGAGAACGTCGCCGAATCTTTCGCAGCAGATGACAGTTAAGAGGAGGAGGAATAATCACAAATATACACACATACATGTAACACATACCTGCTTAGAAAGCTATTAGAATTTTAGGTCAAACAATCCTCATGCTGAAGCCTTTCATTAATACACCAATAAATTTATAAAATGTACATTGATTTGTTTATATGTATATATTGCATTTACAAGGGAAAGATCCACCTGCCGTCATGGTTGTGCTATTGGAAGCCCTACAAGGACAAGGAGCTGCAATGGCATTTCAAGCGGTAAGTGTATCCACAACTGATGGTACCTCACACATGTATGCATGAATCCTGTCGATGGCCTGAGTCCTGGCCAGATATTTGCTTAGCTCTCGAAATGGAAGCAGTTGCGAGGTTGCTACTCTATCAAAGCTGTTGTGTTACTGATACACACCTCCCCCATACGCATACTGACTGATTTTGATGCGTTTTTGGCGGAGCTGCTGTTTCGGTTTAGTGGCAAGGGCGTGCCTGTGGGCGTAATGGCCACTGCGTGATGTGGATCTGCTGAGCTGTACTAATCGAAGTAACTACGTCCAGCACGTTTTGCCTGACCAGCGCCAAATGGCAGCGCATTAAATGCTGCGGTATCAGCAACATCAGCATGGGGTGGTCACCCCGCCACACTGGGGGCGTGTGAAATACATACATACATATACGCGCTGGCATAGTTTAGCTAAATGCCATCGTAAACAGTGCCTGGGTCATAAAGCAAAGAACGAGCTTCAGCCCATAAAGATTTCCCACCCTACTTTCAATGTACTTGCTGGCAGATTTAATTGGACAACAGCAGGGACAGCAAAGATGATGCTGCTTCGATTAACAAATTATCGGCCACCGCAGTAAATTAATCGGCACAGCAGTTGCAACTTGCAATTGCAAAACCTCATAAAATATTTGGGTTAACAAGGCAGACAGAGATCAGGCAGGAGATGCTGCCATCTCACACCGGTGCTGACGCTGACCGCAAATCAGATTCGCTAAGCCGCCAAAGCGATTTGTACCAAACCGCATCAATTTGTTCAAAGGAAGAAGATCGGACATGTAGGGCCAGCCGAAGCCTGTATACTCTTGCAGACATACATATGTGCGCATATGGAAGTTAGAAGGTGAGCTATCGTGAGATATATTCATATGTAGATACCATTGCAACGCTCCATGGCCAAATCCGCGCGGCCATTTAGTTTCATGCAGCAGAAGCGTTGCTTTCTTCTATGTGTTACGTAAACCTTGACCGAATGATAGGACCTTTTTGCCAGAGTACATAAGGAAGTTCTTGCCATACTTTCGACACTCCAACAGCTTGCGCCAGCTGCAAGAACTGCAACTGAGAGCTGAAAACTGCAGCATCCACATTTATATTCAAGACAGCTGTCTGTATTGGTTGCGGTTCACACATCCTGATCCTTGACTTGCCGCTGGTCCTCGGCCAGATTGTTAAGGAGCTTTTGTCATATGCAAACATACATTAATGCCTCAACATACATATGGACATACATATGTACGTGTTGAAAGGGAGCCAGTGCCAATGCAGTAAAATGTGAAATTAATGTTACATGTCCAACAGCTTTGATGACATTTGACAAAGTTGACTGGAAATTCCTGCAGGTGACGCAATTTCCCTGTAATTTGTTTGTCCGCACGTACGTGTGGCATAGACATTGTGCCTGCCCCCTGCCCAGCGTGTGCCTGCCCAGCCTGTGCCTGCCCAGCATAAATAAAAGCAAAACTAATAATAAACAAGAAAGGAAGGCTAGCTTCGGCTTGCCGAAGCTTATATACCATTCACATTGTAAATACATAACCGATCTATATCAAATCTGGTCTGGTACAATTCGAATTTGTTTTGATTTGGATGAAAAACAGAAAAGTTACGCTACTAAGTGTTCATTCCGGAACAATCGGTTATATGGTAGCTATATGACATAGTTGTCCGATGTGGATAAAACTGGACCAGCATGAAAGCAAAAGCATCTGGTAAAATTTCAGCTCTTTACCTCTTAAGACTTCTGAGATGCTTATGTTGAAACAGACGGACGGACGGACAGACGGACATGGTTATATCGATTCCCCTTCTCATGCTGATCAAGAATATATATACTTTATACAGTCGGAAAGGCTTCCTTATGCGTGTTACAAACTTCCTGATAAAATTAATATACCATTTTGTGAATGGTATAATAAAGTGCGCCTAGGGAGCTGAAGCTGGTCATGGTGCTTAAGCCGTATGCACACAGTAGTGTCTTGTGCCTTGGGGCTGGCAAGGTGTCAATGTGTGGGCAAGTCAAAGTCATACACATGTGTTTGTTGCTGTGCTTGCGCCCTGCTCCGATATAGTGTAGTGCTGCCCAGGGCCATAAATTAATCCATGTAGTACGTATGTAGCTTATTTGCTGCTCAAGCAGCCCAAGTTCAGCACCAAGAGGTTCAGCGAAAGACAAAAGACCACATTCGCTTAATTCGGCGGAAATTTGTTGGGAAATCAAATTAAAATTTGCTTATTTATCAACATCGTGCCGTACGCCCAGCTTTACCGCTAGGGGGCGCTAATTGGCAACCGTTTGCGGAATGGCAAAACGATATATATATATATTTTTTGTATACCCTTGCAGTGGGTATTAGAACTTGTCACGATATTTGTAACGCAGGGAAGAAGCAAATTTGTATTTGCAAGCCAAGCAGCGTTATTTGTGCTAGCCCTGTGCTCTGTCTCCCTCACTCACCAACAGATTTCTTGGGATACGAATGTGTTGTATGTATGTATGTATAGGTCTGTATGTTTGTATATCAGAATGCACGCACAAAATAATTAGAAAGAAGATTGGCTTAGCTGCCCATTGCTACAGCTGAAGCGAATACTTTTTAGACTACCAAGTTTTCATTTCTGTTTATAGAACCCGAAGTTAGCCTTCCTCTCTGGTTAGGTTTATTATAGTACTAATCTGCAAGGGTATATATGCTTCGCTTACGTAAAGTTAGATTTCCTCTCTTGTTTTGTTGTTGCAATTTTTGTATTTTATCAAACGACTTCATCAGCCGCATCCGCATCCGACAAATGGCAGCGGCAGCGCCAGCTGAAACAAAAGCATTCTAATTAAAATACCCAAGTGTCTAAAGTATATTTATTTCTGTTTTCGGTTTGGCCCGAAAATACTTGGAGCTGCATCAATCAAATTTTTGCAACAACCAGCAATTAATTTTCGCCAATGGAATGGGCCAGGCCCGGGAGGAAAGGAAATAACTGAAACGAAACCAAATTGCCGCATCGTTAACACCCCGCGAAAAGTCGATTGGATTTGAGGACTTGAGATTTTGGGACTGCTGTGGCAATAATCGATGACGGATTGTCTAAATGAAAGCAATTTACACTGCGCTACAAATGAGTGAGGTTTATTAATTTAAGGCTGTGGTACGGTTTTAGATAATGCTTTTACATATGCAAACCGAGTTAAAATGATTAGAAGATATAACGTTATGCGGCGACGGGAGGGGGCGTGTCAAAATTTAAAAACAAACTTGATCTGACGCCCCAAAGGGGAGTCTACATACCAAATTGGGTGTCTCTCGGACGGACAGACGGACATGGCTAGATCCACTCGGCTGTTGATGCTGATCAAGAATATATATATGTACTTGTTCGGGTCTTAGACGCTTTCTTCTGCCTGTTACATACATTTGAACGGCTACATTATACTCGTTTACTCTACTAGCACACTTACATTCACACGAATAGATGCGTACCTTCGTGCTGTGCTCGTGAATAAAGTTCGGCAATTGCTTTCATGCAGGTTCGGCAAAACAATCATTCAGCGCTCAGCCGCCGCCTCTATCTACTCATACCATATGCAGCTTTGGATTTTTGCGATAGTGTGTGCATATTACTGATGTAAATACACATCTTGTGGCGACAGCGATATTCCAAATTCACACGAAGTCCGAATTCGGTCTGCTGGGCTGACATCAGCCAGCGTTCGTGCATGTGTGTGTTCGCCACAAAACCAAGAGAGGGAGCCTAACTTTGAGCTCCCGAAGCTTATACACCATTGCAGAACTAGAACTAGTAGAGAAAGTAGTCCGATCCTTATAGAATTTTATCAACGGATATGTGGGTTAGGCAGCAAAGGGTTACGTACATTCATAAATGCAAACGTTCGTTTATTTATACATACATAAATACATACTGATATACAAACACACAAACACTCATTATAGATATTTTTTTATTTTGTCTTTATTTGCAATCTACTCAAAGAAGTAAGAAGAAATTTCTTTACATTATAATGTAAACTTTGTGATTTCTGTCATTTCTTCTTACCCCTCTCTCTCTCTCTTATATGGAAATATATGCCTTTTTAATGTTTATTAAGCTACGCAAACTCACGCTCATACTCAGACACCCAAACTTTGGGCTATCTTCCCCTCTCCGATATTAGTATACTGTTATAATGGATAGCGATCGGTGTAATAGTCTAGGCACCAAGAAAAGAACAATGCGCCACTTGCTTAAATACAACCTTTGACCTCCATTTTGACCCTCTTGCATTTGGACAATTGCAAAACGGCTTCTTAGAACGCGCGCCTGGGCCATGAACTATAAAATGTGTACACATTTCAGCATCCTCATCAGTCATTCAAAGATATATAGATATATATAATCAGATGCTAATAAAACCCTTGCAGAGAAGGCAGTTGTCTTTTAATAAGACAAACATTAATACCGACGACAGTCATTGAAGTGTTCCTCTGTTTTCTTACCAAGGTAAGCAAATTAACCTTTAAATTGAAATGTTAATACTTTGACTTGTACAAAACTCTACATTTCCGAGACGCCGCCATAAACAAAACTAGTATGTATAAGGCAAATATGATTGGAATCAAAATGGTCTTCTTCTCTCTCAAGTGAATACGTTTTTGCACTCTCTACACTTTTAGTATATCTTTTGCCATTTAAATCGGTATAGCTCTATCATTTAACCGACAAAGTCATCAATTGTCTCAAAGATTCGACATATATATCATCAGTATCCCTTACCGCAGTTGAACATTCTGGTAATTTTGTAGTTCAGTGTAAATCATTCAGCGATGGCAATATCCAATATACATTGTATAATGATTATTATGGGCCAATCAACCCCTCAACCGATTATGTTTTGAAGTACATTGTTGATCATTCAGTGTGCACGTGTTATTATTAGGTTTTGATAAAGTCGTTTGCCATTTTGGTGGCAAACATTCATCCCTAACTCTGTCTGACCTTATATGTGATTTACCCTAAGGAAGTGAAATTCATGATGGAAGGCAATTGTTATAATTTCCAACTGTCACATAATGCGGCACACTCACACTAGAAGTCAACTGCTTTATAGGTTTTCCATTTCCAATTGGTTGCTAGTAGACATTTGGTAATATGAGTACGAGTACACGGCTTCTACCAATTGTTAGCCAAATGTGTCAGTAGTCAGACAACATCATCATCATTATAGCATTAAATAAATATGCAAGGCATCTACGCATTTTTATTTGCACTCGTGCGCATGCGCACAGTGTGTGGCATTTTCAATGGGAACACGCGTAGTTTTGTTTGGCTTTGAGCTTTAATCGATTTGTGCCAAGAGTTGGGATAGCTATTTAAGCCACAACCACTTTGAACAAATAGGTTTTTTTGTGACTATCTTCGCAAGAGGAGAGGGCAAGACGAAGCCCAGCCAGCCCCCGCACATTCATGGGCTAATTATGGATTGTTCGATATGGCGAATTAGCATAAAACTTTGCCACATTAAAAATTATACTTTATTATGTTCATAAACTGGGACTGTGCTCTTTTTTATTGTTACTTTGTGACTAAATTGATTAATGAGATAATTTATTAGTTTCAATTCGCTTATGGAGTATTTTAATAACACGTTCAAATTATGACTAAATATTTTGTACATTCGCATACTCTAGGAGAGGTCTTGCATGGTCTATTTCTGCAGTATATGTTGTGGAATATTTAGCTTAGGTCAGTACAGATTTTATATACATATAAGTATACGGCAACTCATTTTCTTCTCCATTTCCCGGGTGAAAAGTCTCCTCTGCGTATCCATAAGTACTGAAGCTTATTGTTTAAGAACTGCAGATATATAGCAGGTGTTGGTAGGTGTCGTATTGTGTTGATAGACACACTCAATTTGCGGGTTAGGTCCTGCTGTGTCGATTAATCCCAATCTGATCCAACAGCAGGCATGCAAAGGGTATATCAACTTCGACGCTTTGTTTCCCTTCTGCTATTTGGCTGTTTCAAATATTTTTGGGCACATGTTGCACAATTTGTTGGTGGTGTTGGCTTTGGCAGTGAAAGTGGTTTGCCAGAGTCATTAAATTTTTGGTCATAAACATATTTTATTTTGGGACTGACGATTATACGAGTTACGGCATTGTTATTGCTGCCTTTAAGGTGTCGGCGGCACAGTTCTGTTGGGATTTTTTGGCAGCTTTTTTTTATGAGGCCATTAAAAGCCGCATATGATTTATCCACCGGTTGGTCAATGATCGGACATTGAGATTGATCATTGTTAGTGAGAATCCGAGTCATTGGAAAGTTAATCAAGGAGCTGTTGATTTTACTATCACACTGCATGAACAGTATTGACAGCAGCAGTTTTGTTCATTTTCGAGAAGCTTTTCTTTTACTGACCGCGTTTACAAGTAATAGAATTATGTCAACTAATCCAAAGCTTAACAAAAAGCACGATGATGCTGACTACTTCCATGCCTATAGCCGCTTAGAGCTGCATGAGATTATGCTAAAGGATTCAGTCCGAACTTTGGCTTTTCGTGACGCCATTCTCAGCAATAGGCAACTGTTCCAGGGGAAGGTGAGCGTAAGAAGTGGTTGCCTTTACCCGTGATCCATAAACCGTGTTCTATTGTAGACCGTTCTGGATGTGGGCTGTGGCACGGGCATTTTGTCGTTGTTTGCTGCTCAGGCTGGCGCCGCCAAAGTCATAGCCGTGGACTGTGCGGACATAGCCGAAACTGCTAGGCAAATTGTCAAGGCCAATCACATGGAGCATGTTATCCTTGTGCTAAAGGGTCTAATTGAAGAGGTGAAATTGCCAGAGGGCATTCAACATGTAGACATCATACTGTCCGAGTGGATGGGGTAAGTAGAAGCTGGATAAGTCAAAGGATCATAATACAATATTCCTGAGTTTGTAGTCACTGTCTGTATATGGAGTCCATGATTCACTCTGTTCTGTTTGCTCGCGACAAATGGCTTGCACCTGGTGGTGCTGGCCTCATCCTACCTAACGTGGCCAACCTCTACATGGTTGGTGTGTTTGAACCTCATCATGCGGAGCATCTCAATTTCTGGCACAACGTACAGGGATTTGACATGAGTAGCATCCGGCGCACAGTCGCCCAGGAGGCAGTCGTGGACTGTGTAACTATTCAGCAGTTACTCACCGAAGAGTTCCTGCTGCACTCGCTCCATATGAACCACGTCAAGAACAATCCAGTTGACGTTAAGGCCACCTTCAAGCTAAATGTCCTACGCCCAGGAATTATAAATGCCATGGCCGTCTACTTTGACGTATCCTTTTCGGTCGGTGGAGAGCAGCCAGCGGTGGGGTTTTCCACCTCTCCAAAAGAACCCTGGACGCATTGGGAGCAGACACTCTTTTATCTAGATGAGCCGCTCCAAGTGAAGGAGAATGAGTTGGTCAAGGGCAGCTTTGCCATGCGGCCCCATCAGGACGACAATGATCGTTCCATGACCTTTCAGCTGAGTATCCAGTTCAAAGGAGCCCTCTGCCAGTCGGACACTTTTAAGACATTTAGTACCAATCAGCAGCCGCCCAAGCAATAAATATAAATCTGCTTTCTTCTCTTCTGTGTCTATAAAAGCATATGCGATAAAATGGATTGTAAAACTCTAGTCGAAAATGGGCCCCCCTAGGGCCATTAAAAAGTTGGACTTAGAAAGCGAGTCAATCAAATTGTTAGCGACTTTCTTAAAAAATTAATTTCGAAGACGCAGAATGAGACGGAGACCTTAACGGCACGCGTTTAGCATGACCAATTTCAGACTGAATCACACTGACACAGAACCTCAATATCATGATGTGATAAATGTAAGGTGGTGCAGTCCGCGCAGTCTTTCGTGTCAAATGGGAGATGACGTCAAAGATCTGAAAATATCGCCACAAGATTATCATATTGTAGTGAAAAGCAGACTTGGAGTAGTTTTGATTTAGTTTTATTTGATTGATGATCGTTGCAGCCGACTGGTGGATGTTAGATGGTGTCCTGTGGCACTTGGATGCTATAGCCCGCGTGCTGGAAAAATGCGAAGGCGTGGGCTAGTACAGGTGCACGTCTGTTGCGTGGGAACGATAGGTCGCAAGGGTTGTCAGCTGTTAAGTATGCAAATATCGATATGGAGCTACTATCGTAGCAGTTACGATTAGGCGCAAGCATCGTGTCAGTTCGTAGCTAATACATCTTAGTTGCTATAGCTTATTTATTGCAGTTGAGACTTTCCTCTACAATATATTAATAACAAAGTATCGTCAATATCGATTTCATATCAACAATCCTACGCTCCGGTTTGCAACTAGTTCCAGTTCCGTCAAAATTGCCGCGATTGCTCTCCTTTGCACCGCTGTGACGTCAAAAATGATTGTATTGCCTGCTCTACGAATGCGCGTACATGTGGTACAAAATCTATTCCAGTTAGATATGTAAAATTTTTAAACATATCTAATTAATTGATAGACCCATAAAAATTTGTGAAAGCTAACGCCGCGGAGCCACACAACGAACGCCTTTTATGCGTTTATAACTCTATTTACTATTTTACTACACATGTGTGTAAGTATATATATATATATATATACATCTGTATTTGTTATGAAGACAAGATGCAAGATTTCTAAAGTTCGAAGGCGATGGCGATGTGCTTTGTCAGTGGTGTTTTGTAGTTGTGCATGGGAAGCCTTTTGTTAATGGCCGTTTTTAAAATGCCGTAAAACTGCTTTATAAGTTCATGAAATTATTATCCACACCATTATTGGATGTGATTATAAAATATTGGAATTGGATATCACTCCTCTGGCCAACACAAAAGCGTCACAAATGAGTTCACAGACCAGAGAGAAGAGATGAATGTACAGACTTTATATTTTGGTTAATTCTTGGGGGCTCGAGCAGTGTGGAGCACCCTGTGGCGCACATTAACAAAATTCTAAACAATGCCAGGCGAGCACATAACAAACATTTCAATTTGTTGTATTTCGAAAAAAAAAAACAGAACAGAATCGTTGGAGTCGCATTGGTATCTGTGCAGGAATGAATGCTTTGGGTATTGGGTATCAAATTGCTGGCATTTGTCAACATAGGGTGCGCTGCGCAAGACACCTATAAATTAAAGTCTCGTTAGACAGCTAAGCGTAGGCCAAAGGCCTGGGCAACAGGTCCTGCGCAGGACCTGGCTCTTGCTGATAAAACCTTGCGTCTGCTTCGGCTCAACTGGTTCATAACTAATTGTTGACACTTGTGATAGAGATAGCAACGGTTGAGCTGTGGGAATGCGATGGAACTAACGATGTGTATGATGTATGTATGTATATTCTTGTTTGTAAGGAGTGTGAACTCTTGCTGCAGTTATCACTTTGGCATTTATCAAATCGAATTAGTTAGATAATTAGCTTGCCATGTTTTCTATAATCTATGGCTTAGAGTTGGGCCCGGGAACCAAAATGCGAGGCACCGGCACCTTAATCTGAATCAAACGTGCCCCATGGGACCGTTCGTAACTCCTCCGAAGTTTTATGTAGTCAATTTAACGAATAGTTCTCGAATATTGACTTCATGGATTGCCTAATAGTCGAGTTTCATGAATATCAACTTTTAGTGAAGCCATAGCACAGCATAGAGGTTTGGCGGCCAAAAAGTCTTCTAATAGAGCTATTAACGTGAAATTTTTGTCATAGCCTTCTATCCAAAAAAGGATAATAATATGTCGACATCGTCAAGATAGGATCACAACTATATCATACTTTGAAGCATAAGTTCTTTATTTTTCATACAAATCAAACCAAATTCACTCATTAGCAGGACCTTAAGGTGTTGCAAAAGTTGGATGTACTGGAAGAGTTTATTGTGAAATTGAAGCAGCACCTCAGCAGATAAATGCATGAGCATCAGAAACTGAAAGCGTGGCGGAATACGGCATGATTTACGAAATAAAGTTTAAAGCTGATGCGGCTGCTGATGTATTCATGACAATATTTTGGACTTCTTTGGAGAGTTCGTCTGAAAAGTCAACACCGAGAGCCCTGGAGTCTGGCTGCGCGATCGTTGGACGATCAAAATTTATGGCTGTGCTGCATCAATTAGGGCGGGGGCCCTTAATATCGACTACCGACTGCTGCTACTCAAACACAATGGTCAGTCAATGTGCGTTTTTAATACACTAAGTATTAGAGGATCCAGTGACTTTGTCGGAGGGCCCATTATGAAATTGCTGCGCGTTATTTTATTCAGACGCTACAATTCATAGCAGCAGGATAAAACTGGATGAAAAATATGAATATGATGGGAAGGTCTCCATTTCAATTAAGCCGGTCAAGAGCTTGTTCCGAGTAGTCTGAATGGAAAGATGTACCTCCGTGAAGAGTGGTTTTCGACTTTGTAACACGGCTCGATTAATTGTTGTCACATTCATGGCCCGGAGCAATACTCTGGTGATCCCTCAACCCATTTACAGTCCCGACTTAACTCAGTGCGAACTTTTTTGGTTTGTTTCCGCGACTGAAGCGAAAGCATTCGGATTCGGAGTCCATGTTAGAAAGTATCTCCGATCCCATAATAAGGATATCTTGATTTGTATTAACTTGACTTCAAACTTGCAGACAGACAAGAAGGGTATGTAAGTTTCGGTTAACTGAAGAGCTCTTTCTTCTTGCTCGCTGTAGCCGCGTCTTGATCGATGTTTAGCTTTGACGTTGCTACAACGATTTAAAATGATGTCGCGCATAATTCACAGATTGAGCTGAGGTCGTGGCCTGGCACCGATCGAGGTTTGGCGATCTACCAATCTGCGGCGTTCACGTTTTGCCAGACTGTGCGTCGTGGCTTGAATTCCTGCTCCCGGTGTCTGTGATTCTGCTCTCGCTTACAGTTAGGTTGGTCTTTTGTTCTGATCTCATAACTGATCGCTGATCGCGCACTGGGTTTACGCTCCATACAAGGCCTAGGTACTCGTACAATGCCCCCAAAGCATCATCCCCTGCTTTGCTCTTTAAATAATGCCACTCGCTTGAGGATCGCCTTGCGCTTCGTCGCCGCTCCTTGCCAGCTCTTTCTAAGTGACATTTCGTCCGCTGGCTGTCGACGTGGGTCCGTGATGGATTAGCATCATTTTGCCGTGAGGATAATGTGTCGTCTGCAATGATTTCTGTTGACATGTTTTCTTCGTGTTCTTGTTGTTGCTGCTGCCGCTTTTGAGGGCCGCTTTTGACTGTTGTTCTCCTCTTTTTTTTGGCAGAGCCTTTCTCGGAAATAATTATGCTACTTTTGCGCAAAAATAACAGCATTTTTGTATAAATTGCATAAAAATTTAAATTGCCCAGTGCGGATTTTCAGTATTATTTTTGTTTTTTTTTTTTTCGCAAGCCCAGAAAATTGCTTAATAATGAAATGCCATCGGATTAAGCGCAATTTGCGAGGAATGCGATGGGCTCTTAGTGAATTTTCTCTTAATCTGGTCATTGGAACAGTAACAGCAGCCGAAAACAATCATCCAACCTTGAGCTCCCAGCTCCAGCTCCATTCGATATGTGAAAAAAATCTATTTTACACCTACCTTTGCCGGTGTCTGGGTGTCTGTGATGTAAAACACCCAACACTTAGGGCAGCGATTACAAGTATGACGGACTCTTTCTCACGCGCGGCTCTATTGCCGTCCCTTTCGTGATCGCGAGGCCTGGCAGCGTTTTCATTAAATTCGCTTAATAGCGCAATATAATTTAAACAAGTAGTATCATAAAATAAAACTCACAGCCACGCATTGAAAGGCATAAAGAGAAGCAAATGACTCCAGACCCAGGTCTGGTCTGGTCTGGGCTGGCCAGGCAAGGCATGGACTGTTATGCTGCACTGTGGACGTGGACGTGGTCCAGTGCCAGGCAGTCGCAATGGTAGTGGAGTGGCAGTGGTCCGGTTTGGTTCCCAGTTATGGCGCATGGGCGAGACCGTTGGGCTCGCTAGTGCAATAAGTTCACTTAACGAGGGTTTAATTTATGATTTGTTATGTTTCCGGTTCATGTTCTTGTTGCCGATGCTGAAAATTATTGGCCATAAAGCTGAGGTGTGGATTATAGTTGGCTGGTAGCCTCAGTCAGCCACAATGAAAAGGCGAAGAAGGCGAAGAAGGTGCCGAGCGATTAGCCAGATGTCTAACTGTGTTCCAGGGTGGATTCCATAAGTAACTGTAGCCATTTTTATTTGTATGATTATTATTATTATTTTGCAAACAAAACACTGAGAGAAAAGTGGCACAGCAAAACGAATTGATACTGAATTGTCATAATAAAAGTGTGAAAATGCTGATAGCCGTGCGCCGATTTGTTTAAAAGGCTTTAAATTAGGAATTCTATATTCATAGACGAATATGATCTATTTTAAATAAGATTATCTTGTGTCTTATCCATGTGTCGACTGCAGAGTAGTAAAACATCATATCTGTTCAAATTCTCAATCTTTAATTGCTTATTCTTGGACGGTTTTGCCTGTGTCACTAATAGGCCCTAATCCCTTCACGCTCACTGTGCATTTGCGCCGAGAGCAACCGCATTCAACAAGATGCTGTCTAAGTATCGAGACGTGAATCCGGCACTCGGGAACTGCAAGCTGGAAGCTGGGAACTGGGCACAAGAAACGGGTAACGACGTACGTAGCATTGCGTTGAAAATCGATTTGTTTGGGTTGCGCCTGCGCAAACATCGCGACCTCTGGATAAGAACGGATAAGAAAATAAGCGAAGACACCAAAGGGACAGGCACACAGAGGGCAGGGTAGGGCTAACCAAACGTAAGTCCAAGTCCAGAAGAAGGCGAATTGATGCAAGCAGGCAGGCAGGCGGGGCAGGCGAATGGCAACGCCAACTAGTATCTGGTGGAACATAAATTACGCGACTAACAAGCAGCGCCCCGTGCAGCCAACTTGGCCGAGAGCTAAAAGAGATACACAACTTGGCACTGGCAGTGGTCACTGAAGGTACGAGAAGTACTTACTTGGGAACAGGCCAACAATCTGGGCCCCGACTAAGGCTGAGCCAAAGTGAGTTGCACAACATTATAAGCGAAGCTCTGGGTGTGTTGGTGTTTGTGAAGGAGAAGCCACTGCCATGGTCTCAGTCGGAGTCCCAGCGTTCACCTTCACGATTAGGTACAGCAATTTGACCGGTGGGCAGAAGGGGACCCTGCCCATGCCTGAGCCTGAGCCTGTGATTGAGACCGAGGCAGTGCTCGAAACGAAGTTAAAAATCAAATTAGCGAATGTGTTGAAAATTAAAAACAAATTCACGGATAAATTGCATCTGCCAGATACGCAATTATTATGAGGGCAGACAGCGCTCTCGGGACAGGGGGATAAACAGAGTCCGGCTCAAAGACAGAGACAAGGGCTTGACTTATGGACTGGACAGCAGTTGCTGTTCTTGTTGATATTGCTCTGGCTCTTGCTTTGGAGACTCACTCTGACTCGGGCTCTGGTTCTGACTTTGACTGCTGTTTTGGGGATCGTTCTGGTTGGCGATTCTCTGTGTGAGTGTGTGTGCATTTGGGTGCCCTCGAGGTGTTGCAATTTGACGTTTTTTACGCGCGTTTTTATTCCTTGAAATCCACATGAATTTCAACTGAGGATGCAGCAGCAGGAGCAGCAGGGCATCAGCATCAGGAACAGCAGCAGCCTCACGCAGTACAAATACTTGATCCTAAATGGTTTTTGGCGAAAAACATGTCGAATTAACACGCTCAATTGCAAAGAGGGGGCTAGCGGAGCGAGAGGAAGGGGAGAGGGAGCCCTGAAGAAGGGCAGGCAGCTGCTGGACTTAATGTTGGAGCTATGAGCCGCAGCCTTAGCTCTTCTGTGTATATTTAAATGTTGGCAAATTAGTTGAAATTTCTTCGTTTTCTGTTGCCTTGGCGCAATTGCATTTTACGAGTTTGTGTGTTTGGTTTGTGTTTGTCGAGAGTGTGAGACATATAATTATGGTTGATGTTATGCCTGTTCCCGTTCCCATCCACTTTCCGTCGCTACCAAGGTGTAGCCTTTCTTTCTTTTTCAGCTGGCGCCGTCTGCGGCAGGCAAATAAATCGCGCTGCTGTTGAACTCTTTGTGCCTCGGGTGAACGTAGGGCTTTGCCAAGGGAGCTGAAGCTGCCACAGTTGGATTTGCAGTCCGAGTCCAGCTCTGAGCCAGTCACGCCCCATTGTTGTCCTGCGCTTTGTTGGCAACGATCTTAACGCAAGAGCAGAGACACGGCTGGCTGTGCAAATTTCGCATCGTTTAACAAATGAATTTACAACGTGCAACGCCCAAGTTCAAAATCAAATTCCTGGCAAGAAGTTGCAAACGCAGATATGGTCCACGGACGAAACTTGGCACACAGCCTGACTTACGTGGCACACGGAGGCGTATGCGTTATACATATGTATGTGTTTGTACATACATATATCACAGTCCATCCAAGGCAGTCATAAACCATGCCTGGCATTTGGCCAAAAATTATTTCAAGCAAGCAAAGGAAAGCTACTTGCGGTCATGCCAAATACTTACCTTTTTACCCTTTACGCATTTGATTATGCATGGTTCTGGAGCTGCAGCAGGCTTATGTAGGGCATATCAGCCACAAATTCAAACAAACATGTTTCAAGAATACTTTATATGCACACCAAACACTTGCACGTTGTGTGAGTAAGCCCTTTGTCTTCAGCCAAGCAACCCCAAAAGCATCCAGTATAAGTCTCAATATCTTCCCTATCATCATCATAATCATCCACATCGTTGGCCATATTACATTAACGCTTTCATTAGCCCAGTTTGCGCTTCGCTGGACCTGAAACGCCCATTTATCGTTCTCCATTTTGGGTGCTCATAAATCGAAACTCAATTGCCCATTGCCAGCGCCCCACTGCACTCGTTAAGTGCGGTTTAATGAGCTTCGCTGCGACTTTAGATTGTGCGTGCTTGCCAAAGGCGATTCTTGGGCATGGACTTGGATGAAAACCCGAATCTGTTCAATTTGAATACTCTGTTCCCAAATAAACAAAGGAGCGTATTAAGTTTGTGCACCTTTTTGGATATAACTAAAGCTAGAATTTTTAGTTTTTGCAATTGCCGAGTAGACCCACATTTCCAAAGCAACCATCTCATACATGTGTCAAAATACCGCTAAAACATTGTAATCAAAACAGAGTTTATATTTTATTCTAATAATTCTAATTCTCGAAGTTATTTAACTAACTTCGCAAAAATTAACGCTGCAGTGAAATAAGCAAAAAGCCTGCAAAGAACAATCGAAACAACTGACCAGTCGAGAGTTTCACTTTTGAAATTTTTGTTATGTCCTTTGACAACACATATGAGAAGCATCTTTACATATGTTGCCCGTTGGAATTCCAGTAGATATGAGCTTAGCCAAAAAACAATCAACGTTTTTCACTCACTACTTACTGACCTCAAGCCGGTTAAATAAACAGGCGCCTCCATCAATGTTATAGTTATGTGGAGGTGTCAAATTCTTCAACCGTCAGTATCTCATTGTCGAGCAATCTCAACTGAGCAATCTTACCAGTTCTTTTTTTTTTTTTGGTCGACGCACGAGGCTTGTAATTTGTGAATTTCATAGCAATACGAAAATATGACCCTGCTTTCAGTGAGAACTCTAATAGATTCAACTGAGGTTGATCTTTAGACTGGCGGTTCTTCATATCAAACAAATTTCACACCTCCGCATTAGAAATATGTAAAGACGATGGAATTCAATGCGATCCTCATCATATTCTATTTTTCTGTCAGACTCAGGTTTGCCCTGAGCCTGATCGACTGTTGCTCAGCTGCCGCCACAAACAACAAAAACAACAAGTAAGAACGCTATAGTCGATATTCCGACTATAAGATACTCGTACTCAGCATTTATTCAATATTCGACACACTCAAAAGTATGAACAAAAACTGTCTACATACTCAATTGGGTCTCTCTAGCCTAGGTGTTCATTCGGACGGACAGACGGATATAGCTAGATCGTCTCCGCTGTTAATGCTGATCACGAATATATATATACTTTATGGGGTACATACATTTGCACGAATACAATATACTTGTTTACTCTACTAGAGTAGGAGTATAAAAACTTGTTAAGAGGTCCTTTGCTTCGACTGCGCCTGACACTTCAGGCTCGCATTGTTTGCTTAATAAATGAGTGGCCATTGTCGATCGGTGGATGGAAATGTCAAAAGGTTGCCTTTGACACTCTGGCATTGAGAGCAGACGTGGTCAAGCGGCGACAAACCAACAAAAAGAAGTAGGACAATGAAACTATGCCCGAAATTGTCAGTTTGCAAATGCAGGGCAACCCCGCTCGGACGCAACGATCATTTAAGTGTCATTAAGGCGCAGGATGAGCGAGTAGGTAGAAGGAAGCAGGAGGAGGCAAGTAGGAATTGCTGTCGGACGAGAGAGCAGCAGCTGGTAATGGCAACAGCAACAGCTTGGCTCTGGCTCAGCTAGAGGCCGCCACTTGGCCAACTAATGGACCTGGCCGAGTTGCCGCCCATATCGCCAGATACGACATACATACTCCCATTTGGTATGACAATAGAGCGCTGAGCGAGTATCAGAGCTCGGAATGATGAAGTTGTTGGCGATCAAGTGAGCCAATTTGTTGCCAACTCGTTTGACGCGTTTGTCAATTAAAATCAAATTCGTTTCATGTTAGAGCAAATGTTGGCCTTATGGAGATGGTAGACTGGCGGCGACTGGGGAGCCGTGCTGTAGATTCAAATGGGTACGGCTTTGTCTATGACTATGGCTATCATTAACCACTTAGACGCGAGTGCAATAACTTTTAATCAACCAATAAATTTGGAACAATTTATCAAAAAAGCCAAATGCGATGCAGACGAAAAATCTTGTTGGCCAAATTGGCTCTAATAACCGCTATCGCTCGTTATTTTTTGTGGTTATTAATATGAAGACTGCGACTTGGCGGCAATGCGTGTCCCAGTCTGTGCCATGCCTCTGCCTGGGTCTGGGCCTGGTCCTGTATCGGCGATGGCAGCCTCTCGAAACGGCTTCTCAGGTAGTTCACAAGTAACTGCAAATTGCTGCCGACGATAAAACTCAAATTGGCCGCAATGCAGCATCAGCATCCGCGATCGGGAGGACTTCGGCTGTAGCTGAAGCTCAGTCTCAGGGCTCCGACTAAGCAATCGATCGCTGAATTTGCCTAATGGCGACGGCCACTCAACACGAACACCGAGCGGCTGAGGGCCTGGGCCTGGGCATGGACCTGCCATCTGAAACTGGGCGCATCTCGCTGCTCAATCTTCTTTGGCTTTGGTCTTGGTCTGATTGACAGAATCCGATCAGCGGCTGCGGCTGGCACTGCTGCTGAGTCCCGTTCCAAGGCTGCTCCGCTTCCTCGGCGATCGCGCTGTTTACGCGCGCATTTAGCATGTTGTAAAAGTCTGATGGCGTCCATTATAATCAATTGGCCGAGCCTCGTAAAATTAAATGATCCCGCAGGAGAATTAAGCGCCAATTACGCGAGGCTACAAAAGCTAAGGAAAAAATACAAAATATATAAAAAAAATATGTTGCCGTTGCCATTGGCGCTGTGGAGCCTCAAATTTGGGACGCGATCGGAAGAGGGAGGGAGAGGGAACGAGAGACAAAAACGCTGGCCTTACTTAATTGCAGCATTTAAGTTGTCTTATTGATCATAATAACTCCATAATGGCGGAACATGTGCGTACAATATAATAATCAGTCGATGGACCGAGTGAAAATTGCGAACGGAAAATGCTCACAACGGATCGTTCGAATCGATTGAACGCCCCGAAAAGAGATCGGTAGGGAGGGCCTGTGTTTGAAAGTGGAGCAGGCACTGAAGCTGTTGGCTGCATTCAGCATAGCATTTTTACACCGTTCGCAAAAAGGGGAAAAGTACTTACTGCCTAAATGAAAGTGATACAAAATATAATTCTATGACATCATATATGCTATGTTATTATCAGAACTTTTATCAGATGTCACAAATGACAATCATTATATAGATTATCTATCCATAGTGCCAGCTTTAAGAAATGATTTCTGGGACTGGACAGTTGTAGTATCATTACATCCATTGAACATCCATGCTTCCATTATATGTAGTTTTCGTTAAATTCATAAACAGTGTGCACGATGTCACTTCTGCTTGATCAAGCCAACTTTGCTGCTGAACGCATCCAATGCCTGAGCATCGTTTTACTACCTGTTCCTGATGCTGTTGTTGTAATGAGAGTGTGAAAGCAAATAAGCAGTAAAATTAAAGCGAACGACGCTTCCTCTTTGTTGCCCCAACCCCGCATCAGATCAACCGTTTTGCAAAACTTGCAGAAAACTGATCAACTTGTAATGGGAAATGAGCTCAGAAACTCAACTCAATCAGCTTAATGGCCTGCCAACTTGTAAGCTGCGTGCACCGTGGCTGCGTGGTGGAGTTGGAGGCCTAAGCCATTTGGCGGGGATTTGGGGCCATTTGCTGAAAACGGCGGTTGCCTTTCGGATTTTATAAGCAGGTGGTTTTTGTTGGCCATTTAATGAAAAGATCCATTAAAGTTCGAGCGGATTGGAGAGTTTTAAATAATTGGAATATGAAAGGGAAATTACCGAATTGAGCAAAAAAAGTTAATGATCTTTTAATATAAATGTCCTTTAATATCTACTTCGATCTAGATGACAAAGTTATCTGTAGCAGTTCTAGTTCCCATATGAATGATAGGTAGCCATTTTATGTTGTCCTGCCACTTTTGGGTATAAGAAAAGAGAAGGCATTTCTTTGGACTTTACATTTTATATATTACTTAGATCAATTTCTTTATCATTGCATCCACTGCTCATTTGCATTCAAAAGAGTAACTCCAACTGTAATTTTGCTTCTCACATATGTTCCTATTCTCATTCAATTGTTTTCACAGCATTCTCCTTCATATGTTTGTAATCAACTGTATACCCTGCTAATACATAGGCTATTTAAGCACTTGCACTGTAATAAACGAAATAACTGGAAATTGGACTCTCTCTGCAAGGGCAGGGTATGTAAAGTAGTTATGTTGCTAGAGTTTTAAAACCGAAGGGATTCCTAAAATTGTCTCCCTAGTAACTTTCCGTTGTGCCATCCATAATCCCCACTCACACAAGTATCTTCATGCTGATCATTCCTGCAATAAAATTGGAAATGTTATCTTATGAAAACACCGCAACACACACTTTCATTTCGCACAATTCATGCCCCAAGTAACATATTGCAAGCCCAACTGCGACTGTCACAGTTTGTATTGGGATTACATTTGTATTACGGATACATTTCTGCATTCAACATGTACATGGCAGGGTTCTGCCTTTACCTTTCTTTTTTGGGAACCCAACAAAACATTATAAATTAAGTCATTTAACATAATTTCGCTACCAGTGCAGCCGAATTCAAAGATGACGATAACGACAACAGCTGCTAAACGAGGGGACACAACGGCAACAACTGGAACAACGCATGTGCCAAATGCAAAACGCAATCCGGAGCAAAAAAGAGAGAGAGAAAGAGAGACCCAACGCCATTGCCATCCACACACATGGCATGGTCATGGACATGGACATGAAGACATAAATGCAGCGTGTGGGTGCAATCAGCAACTCAAATGGCTGCAAAGATGTGGCCGGGTCAGGGGCAGGGGTTGTTCATCTTGGGTAATTTACAGCTTTTGAATGTTGCGCAGGCGCAATAAACGGCTGAGCCGGAGCTGGTCAACTGTGTGTCGGTTCCACTGAATAGCGCAACTAATTTTCAAAGGAAACCAAACAAAAAGTGCAATAAACGATGTCCACTTAGCCAAACAATGGGCCAAACAATAGGCAGCTAGGGGGCGTGGCATGCAGCCCCTAGAGTGACGGAGAGTGTGGAGAGACAAATATATAGGGGACACAACCAGATGCACTTGAAAAAAGCAATGGTCTACTATAATTTGCACTAAATTAACATTTGAAATCAATCCTCATTTCGATTCCTTAGATAGTAATTTGACAGATTTTAGGCCTTAAGTTATTATAGGAGGATTAATTCAGCTCAATACCGAGCATTCTGAGATTTATTTTTAAGAAAAATATTACGTAAATTTGCATATCTTTGTAACGAACGTAGTCGCATTATCTATTCATATCTGTGTGGGCTTTCAACCTATTTTAAAGCAATATATTTTCTCTGAGTGTACACGTAGTACAAGCGAACATATCCAATAAAAGTTGGCTCGCTTTAATTAATGAAAATGCAATGACTCGAAGGTGTTGCCGCCTTAGCCCCTTATATCTTTATCCGTGTCGGGATCTCAGTGTCAGCTTCTGCTCCTGGCAGCTGTTGCTGCCTCCGCTGCTGTGGCTGTTACATTGAGGCAGTTGCATTGTCTGCAGTTGTGGCTTGACAAATTTATAACAAATATTCACGCGTGCTTTGGCAGGACCAGTCCTTTGTCATCAGCAATATATATGTATACCTCTTATATACATGGCTCAATTATTGTCTTTCAATTGCCTGTCCTTCTGATTCCATATGAAATATCCTGGTGTGGCTATTGTTGGGCTTACCTGGAATAGGGCTGGCGGTTTCGCACATTTTGTGCCGAGTCGTCACAAAAAAAAAAAGAAAACACGAACAAACAAAAAACCTGAACAAAAAATAACAATTAAAACAAATTTTCAAATTGAATGCCTCGGCATTGTCCTGACAATGAATCCTGCTTGCTGTTTGTTCTATTCAATGCGATTCTATGGAATTAAAGCGTCAAATGCGCCAGTCACAACAAGCCCGGCCAAGTCAATTGGCCAGTCCATTGTATGGCCATAGAATCAATTCACCATCATCATTATTATCATCATCATTGGCAGAGTCCAACTTAAGGATCCAAGTCCAAAAATTGATTTGCAAGCAATGCAGCCGAATGGAAATGGCTAAATAAATGCTGCTAAAACTGCCGGCCAGGGCGTTAATTTCATTTCCATGGCCTGGCCTGGGTTACCAGTTGGTAACTGGTTGCTGCCACTGCCACTGCCACTCGCAATCCTCAATCCTCATGCCCCTCATCAGCCGGCAGAGTTTCAGCAAAATCTCGCGATAAAATGCATAACAACTTCATTCACAGCGGGCGATGCCATAAAAGTGTTTTAAATCGTGTTAATAATTTTGTGCCTCGGACAAAGTCTGTAAAACTGAATTGAGAAAAGTCCTGCTGTGTCTGGTGCCACGTCCAGGTCCCCAACTCGTTGGGTTTGCATGTCTGCATAGTGCACTCGGCCTGTCCTAAGCTCGTATAGCTCTCCAGTCTCTGGACATCGCATTTATGGCATTCTTACGGAATTGTTTGCCCAGTCTGAGGCCGAGGCAGGCTAAGGTGGAGGCGGAGGGCCTATTCACACCTGCAGACCCAAAACGTAAATCGCGCCTGCTGAAATGTATCTGCAGGCTGCTCAATCTGCATCACGTGATCAATGCAATTAATTGTAATTTGTCCTTAATAAACAGAGAAAAAAACAGCAAAAATAACATAAATGAAAAGATGCAGACAATTTACGCAGTCAGCCTTAGGATTGCGTGAAGAATATTGGAATGGAAATGTGATGGAGGTTCGTTTTAATATAGCAGTGTGGAAATGTTGATGACCCATGATTGACAAATGAAGTAAACGGTTTAAGAAAAAGCTTGTCAAAATTATAAAATTATAAAAAAAAGAACTGACTTGGACATATAAATGGCACGTTCAAAATGAAGAGAGAGAAGGGTTCAGAAATTAAAGAACTCTTCTGATGAATACAAAAACATTCATAACGTGTCACCGTTTTAAACTAGAGGCAGCGGCAGCAGCATGGAATAGATCTTTGCTATCGAGACATGATAATAAAAAGATCCGGGTGCAAATTGCACTTGATTTTTTCTAAGAAGTTGGGGCTACGGTTAGAAAGGCATACATTCTTTTTATACAACAAATTGAAACATTTTCTGCAACTTTATACAGTTTCTAATTTTATACATTTAGTAGGCCTTTCAGCTAACAATCTTAAGGCAATCAATTTTTGTCAATTTTAAGCCGGAACTTCTGTTTTTTGCGTTCAATAGAGTATTATGTGCTCTGCCCCAATACTATGGCATATAGATCTCTCAATTTGTTTTACTCTCTCCTCCAGTCATGTGCCCCGTCACGGCACTGTCTGCTAAGCACATAGTCGATGCATATTTCACATAATGAAAGGCCAACGTTGAACGGTCCTAGGAATATTTATGTGCACATAATGTGATAATAAGCATGCGCTGATATCCTGCGGAACTTTCGGACCCCAGAACCAGGCTGCTGATTGAGTTGAAGTGGGATAATCTGGGTTGTGGGGGGCGCTGTGGGGGCTGTTGTGGATTTGTTTTCGAGCGTTGGCCAGGTTAGGTTCAAATGTTAAGACGCTTTTCGTGTTGCAGCTCAATTGCTCAATTATTGGGTGCGGACGAGGGGGCAGACCAACGACATTGGAGGGGAATCTTGAAAATTATACGGCTGCGTTAGGCGAGTGAAATAAAAGTACATTACAAATGAAATCAACAACTCATTGCTCATCGACTGGGCGACTGAGCGACCAAAGCAACATTATTATCATCAGCAGCATTGGAGATCGGACTCTTAGTCTTCTACAATTCCAATCCTCACTGTTGGCTGGTGCTGGCGCTGCTCCTTCCGCTGCGTCTGGAGCCGCGGCCCCGGCCAGCCAGCACTTTGGCGATAAGCAGCAATTTTCCCGAAGTGAACCCCATTAAAATATGATAAATTGCGTCTATTTGGTGGAGTTGATTTTAACAAGACAATTTAACAAGCGTAATTTAATATTTGACAGAGTCGAGCCATCGATTGCTATCTCTCTTTCTCCCTCCCTCTCGCTCTAACCGCAACAACAAAATGGAAGCGACCATGAAAATGATGTAAAGCCAAAGCCAACGTGGAGAAGTGGTTGCTATTCTTATTATTGTTGTTGTTGTTGTCGACGAAAATGTATCTCACCCAGGGGAACAGTTAAACGCCAACCGAAAAATTGCCTGGGTTGGACTACAGAGAGGCGATGACGACGGCGACGAGGAGGACGTCGCGTTAATCTTGGCGTTACAAGGCGAGGTCGAACCACAAATAAGCAGGGTGGGTTTTGTGTTGTTTTTTTTGGTCTAGGGGAAGGTATCGATGTTAAACATTATAAATTAAGTGGGTCGATGCGATAAGGTAATTGGGGTGAAATGTGAGCAGAGCATTCCGAGCATTCGTGGTGGTTGGGGAATATGCTGAGGTTTAAGTGTTACCAGCTCGCTGAAGTGCGCTGTGGAATGGGAACTGAAAAATGTGTTTAAAGCGACCCCATGCGCTGCTAATCACATTCATCTGGCTCATAGGCGATCCACCAATAAAATGATTTATATGTCTATTGCCTGATTTTCAACCATAAAGTTGATTAACTAAATAAAGCAATTATAGCGAACAATCTTCCAAAAGACACGTTCATCAACGGCGCACACAAATTGAATGTTTATATATATAGCTCGATAATTACCAGCTTTCGTTGCAGTTTGGCCAGCTAATTAACCTGATCCACATAAACCGAAACCAAAGCCAACCAGATAATGGACCAAAACCAATGAACAATTTATAGAGCTCGGACCCCAGACCTCCAGACCCCATGGCCGTGGGCCAATAAGCTAAATGAAACCCGAAACTAAATAGCCACAAATCAAAACTGACTTTAATTAATTAAGCGCTTGACTGAGATCACAAACAAACACTGAGAGCGAGCAAGAGGGCTGGAGAGTGATACAGGTATAGCAAAGGGTAGGAGAGAGTGCTTGATTGAGTTGTGTACATACATCTTGTATAAGGCATGCTTGATCATCATCATCATCGTCGTACCCTAAGCGTTGAAATGGGTGTCACGAACTTGTGATCAATTTTACTATAATGACGATAGCCAAATTAACGATCACATAAATTTATAGCCAACTTCTGGGTCAGCGAATAGAATAACAATTTGACTATTGCATTCTTCTGTTAGCCTGGAATAACTTCACCTGCATAGCGTTAACGGATCTGGCTATTTTTTAACTTTTGGGTAATACTTGCACTCTTAGTTTACCATGATGATGTCATTGGTTATTAAACAATATTTAAGCAGAAGCTTAAAGCAAATCCTTCTCTTGAATGAGAAGAATGCGTGTTTAGGCCTTTGTCTATGGAGATCTTCTTCAAAATGACAGCGGAGTATAATTCCGAAATAAAAAATTAGCTAAATCATAATTCTATCTGTACCCATATTGTTTTATTTAAAACTTTAAATGAGGCTCAAGAAAATGGTAAGCTGATCAGAGGGAAATTTCTGCAATTTGTTAATCCACAATCATTTGCAAATAAGAATGATATGAACTTGCCTTCACATATTATTTTTGAAAAACCTTGAATCCCAATCAGTATAATTGCTAAAATGCTTCACTTTAGACATGAACTAATACACAGTTTATAATTCATTTTATCACGGAACATTTCCAGAGCCAGTATTGAATCATACAATACTTCGGCCTCGAGTATATATTTTTGTTCTGCTAATTTATTGATATTCCACAGCTGTAACCGCAAATGTACGCATCTCTCTAATTAAATTTAAAAAGCGACTTAAGAATTACGTTGGGTTTGAGTTTGAAAACAAATCTTTTTTGAAACAATGGCTGTAATTAGGCGGCATAATTATTTGAGAGCTAAACGAGAAACCGCAATCGTTTCGATCGATGTCTAAGTAGAGCTGGAGACGGAGAGAGACCTCACATTATGCTGCTTAATCTCGAGTGTGGCTCGATTAAAGTGTTGTGTGAGAAGGGGGTAAGGGAAGCACTTTAAAATGTTGACAGATAGCGAGTTCAGCGAACCCGAACCCCCAGATGAAATAGAAAATCAAATGGAAACAGCCAATGGGCACACGCATTGTTAAATGGCCGCCATTTCAACGCAATTATTTCCAAATTGTCTCGTTAGTTTTTGAAGTGCGCAGCAATTACAATTACCCGCAAGATATAGACAAAGACTGAGACTTATATAGATATAGGGACCTGGAGTTACGCTTGAACAGACACACACACAAGCGTAAGTGGAGTACACGCATACATGGGCACAGGAAATGCGCACTTAAGTAGACTTTGAATAGTTTCTAATTAAGAACGACAACGGCGTAACCGGGGTTGACGAATGATGAACTGATGGCCCGATGGAGTGCCTGACTACGACAGTAGCTGACTCAACTGATGGAGTGTGCAATACACAAATGTTTTCGAAGAACCCGACCCGAACCCTTAAATTGGTTAAATAGGGTAATGCCGGTTACAACACCCTCAGTTGTCATAGTGCGAATTGCAATTGTGAAGAACTTTTTCCAGGCCAAGGTATCATTACTATATAGCTTATAAAGAGGTAGTGTTGGTAATTCTAAGGATATTAAGCAACAAAATGTCAAGAAACTCCAACAATGTGTGTGACGAAATAAGTATAATGTGTCAAAGTAAGGGACATTGCACTTAGGCGCTTCCATTGTTGTTATAAATCGACGATGCTCTTAGTTTTCACAAGTGCAAGTCCACAAAAATCATCTAGAGAGAACACCCAAGTTTCTAAATTTCAAATATATAAATAAATTTAACTGAACAAAGACTTCGTTTCTAGCTTATCAAACTAAATTTGTCAAAGCGCTAACTACAAGACATAATACCAAAATATACAAGCTCCATTAGTTGGTCCCCCAAATTTCTGACCTTTCTTATACCATGCTCTGCTCTGCTGCGTTTTCTGTAACAAATCCAGCCGCATTTACATGCCAATTCAGCAGCATTTAAAAACAGTTTTCAATATGGGTGGCTCTCTAAAGAGTTAATGCTCTATAGAGGCTTTAACACAACACACCGCACACGACGGCTGCCGTAAGTCGACTGGGTCCGTAGAGGAAATTCTTTAAAAAGCTATTATCGGAGCTTAACTATTTGATACATTTTCAACTTGAAGGCTACTGTTTGGTGAATCGAAATCTGCATTAGAATTGAAGTGGCCAATGGTCGGCACAAGCAAGAATGCAGAGCAAAGCAAAATATATCAGAGCCCGTAAATTTCAGGAGTTTTATGAAAGTGTTAGAAACGGCCTAATCAACCCGGGCCAAAATCGAACCTTTCGAGCTGAATTGAGGCTTCCTCATTCCACACACACACACACACACAGACTGCCGAGCCGTCATAAGCCGCACATTTGATTTATAGCAAAATTATAACGCATTAAGATCAAAATATATAACGTGGCAAAGCCGCGGCACGGGCTGAGCGAGACGGCGACGGCGACGGCAGTGGCGACTGCCAACTAGTTTTTAGTTTTTGACATTTTAATAAATCGCTGAAATACTCGCACAACGAAGCGTAGCGGCGACAATGTCTTAAGCCCATAATAATATTAACTCTGTGAGCTAAATCGAACGTTTTGTATGTTTTGAAGTCGTTTATCAGCCGCTTAACTTGCCCAGCTTCCGACACTCCGACAGTCCGACAGTCCGGCATTCCAATATGGCAATAACAGCTGAAGTTGGGGCTGTATGTTAATTTAAGTTATTCAACAAGGAAGGAAGATCACTTTAACCAGTCGAGGCTTAAATACCCTTAATTTGTGTGGAGACAATCTTAATGGAAATCATTCGGGATAGCCATGCCCACGATAATGAAAGCTTTTCTATCACGGGCTTCTGATAGTTCATAGTTTGCTGAGTATTAGAGTGTAGGATACTTTAGAGGCATATATTCGTAGCTCTAGTTCCGATTACCCGAACTAAAACATTAGTCGTTTTTTAGACTTCCTTCTGACTGCTCCTTAGCATCCAACAGATATCACTTCATAGTAGACGCTTCCAAACAATATTATAATACTTTATGTAAGGGTATACCTTCCAGTTGTTTTGTTTTTTGTTTAATAATTGAAAGCAATGTGCAAATGGGCGTTGAATACTCGTACTAGTTCCTCTTACGATACCCCTACCTTTGCCTCTGCCTGCGATTTTGGTTAATTACATAAGAGCACACACTGTTAATGGCTGAAGCTGCGGCTGTGGCTTCAGTGCGTCGGTAATGACACCTCCAGGCATCATGCAATTATTAAATGAACGCAAAGGCGAGCACTTGCCATACATAAATTAGCCGTGTACATTACTAATATATACTTACACTCATATGGCTTGCCATATCTACTCTAGACTCTATATGTATGTATGTATATATTTTTTGGAGCTGGCGACACAATTATCTAAGCATTTGCGTAAGCTGTGGAGTCTGAACTCGTCGTGGCTTCTCGTCTTGCTGGGCTGGGGACTGGGTTCGTTGATTTCTTCCTGTTTCGAGCACTGGAATATGGACGCCCACTTTGCTGGTAACGCCCACTTTGCAGGCAAACTGAGAGGGGGACTGGAAGTTCACATAAGAGGAGTACTCGTGCTTTCTTGTTATCCGTAACTGCTCTCAGCTTTTAGCGGAGGATGCGCAGTAGCTCACATTCAGACTAGTATATAGATAGATATGTGTGTAAGCTGTGGATTCTAATTTTATGACTCAAAATGGGCTTATTAGTAGAACTGCTGAAATGTTGAAATGTGGTTACAAAAGTTTTAATGCCTTCCAAAAGGGTCTCATAAATTGGTTATGAAATTTCCGTGGCATAAAAGGTAGCAATAAAATCTTGTTCTTAATAGGGAGAAACCATAACCGTTTCGGAAAATTTGTATTGCAAATTGGTCAAAGTTTATATGGGATGGTCTGGGAATTCGTCATATCTCACTAAAATTTTGAAGGCAGAAAAAGGTGGTTCGTTGGAACTTCAAATGCAAGATTTAATAGAAAAGTAAGTGGGGTCATAAGTAGTAACTTATATTCTCAATCAGAATGCCGGTGTAATACTTAGTATGGTCCAACTCAAAAGGCTTATTAGTTCTCCAACATAGAGGGACTAGAAAATACCATGTGTAATTGCTGAGCATTGATTTTTAAACCAAATCATCTTCAGCGAAGAGAGGCTGATGTTGATGAGAAACATTGCATGAACAATGTGCCATCGCCTTACAAATTCAAGTTGTCAAACAACAACGGCTATCGTAGTTGATATTAAAACTTTTATTGCTCATACTCCAAAATACTCATACTCCAATCCATTTGGGGTACAACACCTGCGACCTAGGCGATGTTCACTTTCCTCCAAGCTGCAGCTGTTAACTAATGAGTTGTTACAAGTTGAAATTTTCATTTGAATGCGTATTGAAATGTTATGCCACTGAGTTTTTCCCATATTTGAGTTTCTCGCCCTCATCGAGAACTGCAATCTGAAGCCAGGCTAATTGAATACGCTTCGCTTGAGAAACAGAGAAATTGCCGACCATTAGAATATTTATGAGCCTTAAAATTCTAATTTTAATTAGGCATAAAATTCTAATAAGCCTTCGGCGTGGCTAAAGGACACACAGGCGACTGCAACTGTGACTGCTACTACAGCACTTGAGTTGTGATTGGCATGACAAGGGATAAAGGATGGCTGGATGCATCGTTACATAAGGATGACGGCTGCAACTGAGTTGGTTGCTTGGCTTATATTTGGTTATATATGCAGCATATTGTTGAACCACTTGTTTTAGGGGATTTATGGCAGTGAAGTTGAAGTGGCACTTGAGCGCGACCACACATGTGCCCCTTGCAAACAAAGTGATAACCAACTAATTGCTCAAGCGGCACATGTAAATGAATCAATGAATATATGTATGAATGAATGCCAGGTCGTAAAAAGTAGTAAAATTGCCAGTCCAGCATCACCTAAAAGTCGCATTTTTCTCATACAAAGTCATTGATTTTAATGGCACATTAAGCATACGCCTCGTTGCGAACGCGTTAGCTTGGAATTTTTTGTCGCGGTCGAGCAAAGTTGTTATGTTTTATGTGTCGCAGTCTCATTTACATTCATGGAGAGTAAAAAATCATAAAAAGTCATGCCCAATAAAGAATAATGCCAAACAATGGCCAGCGGCAACAAACAGAAAACCAACAAAGCCTAAAAACAAAATACACTTTTTATTGCAGCCACATAAAGTTTAGACGAGTTTTTTTGTTTGTTTGGGTGTTTGGAACGCGTTTCAAAGTTGTCAACTTGGCGGAACAAATTTTGTTAATGATGGGCGTTATAAACCGAAATTAACCAACAAATTGTTATAAAAAACAATTTCATTGCCTGTTTTCCCCTACTTTGATTTCGCTGACCTGCTGGCGTTTGATGTTGTAACAGTTTGTCGTTTAGTTTAGCTGGTTAGCGTTGGTTTAGTTAATGAAATTTTGAAACTTGATCACCCATTCGATCGGTGGAGTGGTGCCACATGTTGATATCTGCTTGTGGCTTATGGTGTAAATCACAATGCATTCCTAATGACAGGAAATTAATTCCGAAGACTATTTCTATGAATTTCCATTTGAAGATTCATTGTGCAGATTTGCCACATAAATCATTATAATATTGTTTACCGTTTTTAAATGTGTTTATATCTTTTAGCTAAGCACTTTGGAAACTTGGGCGTGGGCGCCAAGTTCGTGAGGCTTTTGTTCAAGATATATTTTTGTTATGCTGCGTCTCACATAAATCATCATAATTATACTTCAACGGGTACTTCAAGGTGTATTGGGTTACAATTGGGTGAGGCTAGTTTACAGTTAGGCACAGTTTTCTGAAGTTTTATCATGAGGGATGAATTTTACAATAAATATTAAAAGAAATGCACAGAGCATATGTCAAATAAGAATATCAAAGTACGTCATCTTAAACGTCAAGGAAATTCCCGAGAAGAAGGTCCTGGGAATGCCTTCTGAAGTAGTTGAACATGTTTTTAGAATGTCGGGCATGTGTCTTATTTAAACCAAATGGCGTTTACAGTCACATACTATATGGCCCGTTGATCGCCCCAAACAGAGACATATGGTTGATTTACTTGTTTCCAAAGCCAAAATGGGAGACCCTCAACGATAAGCGAAGCCATCAAGGTGAAAATTAAGGTTCGTAAAGTTGACAAATCCTTCATACATTTGTATTTGCTGTAGTAGCCTTTGAGTGTCCTTGTTTATCTTTATTTGTCTTGTTGCTTTCTTAACCTCTTGCGCAATTCCCAAGCCGTCGCATCCCTTCATTTCCCTATGAACTCCCTGCCATTACCATAAAAATTCACTAAGCTTTCGCTACCACATTATCCACCCAGTTTCAACAATATTTGAAATGCTATTTTGCCCTCCTCCTGCCGCCTGTCTCAGGAAAGAATAGCAAATGCGCAACGACAGCTAAACAAACATTAGTCACAAAATTGCCTGCCAACAGCGAAATGAACAATATCTAGATGCCATAAATATAACTCGGGCTGGCACTGCCATACAACCCCCTCAGGCATTCCATCCATCCGATTTGTCGCTATGCCACAGAGCTGCCACACACTAGAATTGTCACGGCCTCGCATTCCTGTGTCTCCGTGTCTCCGTGTCGACAACCCAGCCCTGACTCTGGGTCCGCTGGTTGCAACTGCTGCCCCGGCTGTTTACTTTCAAAACCGTTTGCCATGCGTAAATGACAAACGATTTTGCAAAATTATTATTGCCATTGTCATCATCGCTTGGCTGGCTGACTCTCTCACTATTACGAGCACATCCAGTGATGCCCAATTCTCATACCCATACCCATTCCCAATCTCATTCCGCATCCCCATTACCCGTCAACTTCTCGTTGCTGCTGTCGCACTTTACACAGCTCAATTTAGCAAACAGTCAGACGTTGACATTATCCTTCCGGCTGGCAGGGCAAAAGCGAAACCAAAACCAATAAGCCACCAGGAGCGGCAACAGCAGTCGCCATCATCCACCTTCACATCCACATCCAGAGCCACTCATCGCTGCTAAATCCCACAGCAATTGCTGCTGGCAAAATGCGCACTAATCCAGCCAACCAACCATCCAGCCAATCCACCCACTTCATTCAAACCCTTGTTGGACTCCGGCCTCCACTCTCCACAAACCCCTCACCATTTCCTGTTGCCACCCTCGTCCTCGTAGTGTATTTATTTTATAACATTGCCAATCAAGATGGCTGCGCAAACATAATCGTGGGACGCAGAGACTGGCTCAGCAGGCGCACACCCGCATTACATCCTTGTTTGCATTTCGTACCCGGCCCTGCCCTGCCAATCCTGGCAGAGGATCAATAACACTTTTGCCTCAATTCCGGCTTCCAGGACTCGCCTGGCCTGGCATTGTTGTTGTTTATTTGTTTTGCAAGCAATTTCAGCACTTTTCATGGCTCTCCTTGCGCCGCCCCATGGCCTGTCTTCCTCTGTCTTCCTTATCCTGTTGGCTGGCAATATCCATACCATATGTATGTACCCGTACTGGTATGCTCCTCTTATGCTCTTTTCAATTTGTTCAATGATTCGCAAGCAAATTGATTCCCATTCAATTCCACGCCGTTTCGCATGCGACAATTCCGAATTTTATTGGTTTCTTTTTTTTCTCTTCTTTGACTGTTTTACTTCGTTGTTTCCCTCTCAGCCATTTTGGTGCTGGTCTTGTTTGTTGTAGGTTCGACCCGATTTCCACCGCCTCATGCTCATTGTCCTGGGTGTGTGTGAAAATATAATAAAATTGAAAATTGGTTTTTGTTCTCCGATATGCAGTAGTTTACTCGAAGTGTTACTGATATTGTTATTGGCCAACGATATATGTCGGCCTCCGTTAGTCCTTTCACTCGGCCATTGGCCTGCGTAAGCAAATTTGAGATTGGTTTTCAATTGAATGTGGCAGGAGGGCGAGTGCATATGTGTTGCTATCATGAAATTAATTAATTGGAAACACAATTCGAATGTTATTTCAGTAAATTATGATATAGAAAGGGAGAGAGATTATCTTGTATAGATGTTTAATAGGGAGAGATAGATTTAAAACAGATTTGTGGACATTTTTTATAAGAGCACTCCGCCTTTGGCAAACTTTTAAACTAAGACCCAAATATTTAGGTAAAACCTATAACATACATTTTAGCTAAGGCCCAGAGCGATGACAATCCGACTCATCCTTCCATATCGTATTCTTCGTAGTTTATATATATCTAACTGGCTTTCTAACTCCAACTACGGCGTTGAACACGTATACGAACATCTTGCAGCTAATCACTTACTAATTTCAGCTACCATCTTTGTACGCTATACATGCTATGCTCATAAAGTTCGTCCACTCAACTGGGTCCATTGTAGAGACTTACTAACGACTTGGCGGCTCTTTAGCTGACCAACTTCTGTATCTTCTCACAGAGAGCCCGAAATCAAGTTGCTGGAGGGGGCTGCAGCCACCGGAGCCTGACTGACGGCCAAGAATGTTTGTCACAATACGTCAAATGGCAGCGCAATGACACAAAACATGAACGCGTCACTTTCCATCACTATCACTCCAAAGTGCCAGAGGCAGAAGCGGTGGCGACGAAAGCTGCCCTGGTCTCAGTCCGATCTGATCCTGCCTCTGTGGCACGGCGAGTGCGAAGAAATGTCAGCCAACACTAACAAGCCGCCAACTACTCGTAGCTTTAGCTACAGCCAGACAGTCTGACGGAGCCAGAACTGCTTCTGATTCCGAGTCCGAGGCTGTGTCCAAATGCCGCCTCTTCAGATTAACTGTGCGCATGCGCAACTATTTGCGCACATTTTAAATGGGCACAATGCGTGGAACTGGGTACAATGCACCTTGGCAGCAGCAACGGATCGAAATGGCTGGGTATGGTGATGGAGGCGGAGGCGGGGGGTCTTCTCTCTGCAGACATCGCGTCGCTGGGTCTGGCTGGGTCGCAGTCTCCAGGCTTAATCCACCGAGCAATGGGGCACGACAAGAAGTAAGTAGGAATGCTGCAACGTAGAGGGATTGACTGTACGATACCCTGTCATCTCTACCGAAGATGGAGTATTGATTTTGAAGTGCTAATAGCTGTGATATTTTTAAAGGAAGACAAGGGAAGAATACAATAGCTGCGCTAAGAAGCAATTACAAATCAACCAATCTGCTGTGGAACCACACTCAGTGACTTCTGGCAAGGATCTAGGATTTTTCGATCCGACTAGCTGGCATCAACGACAACACTTTGAAAAATGCTGTTCTTGAGCATAACCCTTTGTTTCTTGTAAGAACAGGGTACCAAAATGATGATGATGATCGTAGCGATTATTTGTTGCTGTTATTGTTGTTGTTGTGGAAGCTGCCGCTGCTGCTGCTGCACCCTCAGATACAAAACTTATACACAGTTTTTTGTCGCAATCTCGTTTGACCAAAAACGACTAACGAGCTACCGCAGTTCAAGACGCTGCCCAGAGTCGGAATCGGAATCTGAATCAGAGTTACAGTTGGAGTCGAAGAAGCAGTCACAGAGACACTGAGCGACTGCCAGACTTGATTTTGCCCATTCTCAATTCCAATCCTACAGCAACATCTATGCCCAATGCCAGCCAGCCCCAGTCGGCACATTCTGCTCTCTGCCTGTTTGGCATCATTAATCCTTAGTAGCATTTGGGGCTGGGTAACGCCTTTTAGGCGAAGCTTGAGCTGTTGCTGATGCTGCCGCGTAAGTTGTCATGTTTTTGTCGCTTTATGGACTTCTAATCGGTTCGATTCTATCAAAATGCTTACGCACTAACAAACGCCCAAAACCGAACCGAATGGTAGGCCAATTTCAGGCAGCAGCCACCAGATTAAGATATTTAGATTGAAACTCAAGGCAGAGCAGTTTATTTAGCACCTCAATTGACGGCCCACGGGTGCACGGAGCCTCGAAATGAAGTTGGAGTTTGGGCCTGTGACTGGGATGGGAACAGAGACAGGGTAGCTGTAGGTGACAATAAGCCAGTTGTTGGCAGGCACAGTCACAGGCACAGAAGGTGAGAGCGTCTGCCTGGGCCTGGAAATTTGGTTCAATCTTTGCCTTTTTTGTGCATGAATCCGCCTTAGAGGCAGAGCCAGAGGCTGCCTGATAGAGTCTTTGTGGCATTTGATGGGCGAATTTGTTATTTAGCTTGGCAAACACGCAATTGTCTTCGCCTGCCAGCCGGCGGAGGGTTTCAATGTGTCCCCCAACCTTCCACAATTCCACTCTTCTGCACCACAGCTTCAGCCTCGGAAAGAGTGTGAATTGCGAATAAATTATGCGAATCTTTTGACTCTTTGGCCTGGGTCGAGCAATAGATACTTTTGTATCTTTTATGCCACATTGATTTTCAATTGAGTTGGCTGAAGTTGAAGCTGAAGCTGAAGCTGAAGCTGGAAAGTTGTTAGTAGCTGTTACCTTTGCGAAGGTTTCGGATTTTATTTTTAGTTTTTCTGAATTGAAATTGAGATTCGTTTTTTATGCGGCAGTTTGTTGAATTGTTTTGTGTCTACCGTTTTGGGATTGAGTTGATATTTGATTAGTCCACAGGGTCGAGCAGCTTGTAAGCTGGAACTCGTAATACAATACAACCGGTGAAGGGCAGAGGCAGATAAACACTCAATATTTGTATATGAGACAGCTATAGCTGGGCTTATTTCCATATGGCCACAAACTTTCCAGTGACCAGCAATATGAGTTATTGTAATTAATGCCAAATTGGCCATAAAACACAACATTTGCATGTCAAACAGGCCAAGCGAATATCATAAGCCACATTTTGTCATTATTCATTTAGTATTATTCATTTTTTGTGCACATGTATTTTCTATTTTATTTTTTTTACGGAAGTTTCTATTGTGCGTTCGACTGAAATAATTAAATATTAAATATGATTAAGTTTGTTTGTTTGTACCCTAAACAAAAAGGGTATCACAATCTTATGACGAAGTGGATTTATAACGTGTATACGAGTATAATGTGGGTGCGTCTGTTTCTGGGTAATCAATTGCTCAGTTGTAGACCTGTATAGGTATAAGCTTAAACCTTGTTGATCTCATCACTATATTCAAGCGTTGCTAAGTGAATAATGTAATACAAATCACTTTCAAAGTTTCTGTTTTCTTTGTCGAGAGTTGAGATCTCTCCTTGGGAACGCTTGGTTACAAAAGCAGCTTTGATTCTCTAACAAGATCAGTTTTAAATTTGGTTCTCCATATTTGCCACTGCTACATATATATATTATAGAGTATGTGATCTTCGGTAGGGGGTAGAACTTCCTTCTTTGTTTTATTAATCATTTTTTTCGCGCTCTTTTGGCCCACGCAGTGCCATAAAATATCTACTTATAGAGTCGAGGCAATGTTAAACGCCTTTCAAATATAAATAAATGTCAAATTGTGCACGCTTGCCCATAATCATATGTGGCGAGATCGTACCGTAGCCATAGAGTCGAAGTCAGCAGTGTTGCTTGACTTTGAGCTCGTTCTCAGCTGGTGAAGAAAAAAAAAAAAACAAAAAAACTGCTAAATGCAAATTAAAGCTCATTAATCCCAAAGATATTTCGAACAGCGGGGTATTAATGTGCTTCTCACTTTGTGTGAGGAACTCAATCGCAAAAGACACAGAAACAGCCAAAGACAGACACATAACCAACTCGTTTTGCATAGAAAGTGAGTTGGAGCAAAGCTGGTGGAATGCTGATAAAGGGAGGTGTGTGTACGAAGAGGGCAGGTTAAAATGGCTCCATTACGAGTGCTCGTAAAACATGCCATGATTACTTTATTAAGGCAAATGTTTCATAAACAATCGCCATGTCGTACATAAAACTCGAAGCTGGAGCCGAATCTAAATCTGATACTCAGCTGTGCGGGCGTTTCTCTTTTTTTTTCTCTAAGACCCAAACTTGGCCGATGGTGGGGCAGAGCGAGCGGTGGTGCAGACGTAGGCGAAGACGAAGACAGGGCGTAATCAAGCGTTGAGCGCTGTGCTTAGATAAGTCACTTAAGATAAATCGCTATGCGTCTGCGTATATGTATATGCCTTGATCCGTCCGTATCTGTATGTCTGTGTCATTTAGAAATTATGGGTTTCAGATATTGAAACTCAGATACAATTCACCAACTGCCATATAAAACTCTTATTGGTTTTGTTTTGTTTCGTTTGTTTATTTCTCCATCGTTCTTATTGTTGTTGTGTACGATTATTTAAAAATGCAAATGTTTATCTGTGACTGGTGCAGAGAGTTTAACTAATTTTATCAAATTTTACATATGTTATGTTTTGCTAGAAAACTATTTTCAAGATATTTTTGTTTAGATAAACCTTTTGCCATTAAGTTAAATATTTAACATAATTAATTTAAAGATCGAATATAATGCGAACGAGTTTCGCCGGGTGGGAACTGTGCGTCTCTTGGTTGGATAACTGGATGACAAGTAATTTATATATAACTAAGTTGGTCTTGGCTTATGCTTCTAATAGTTCAAATTTTAGTTAATTTTGAATTGATATATATTCGAATTGATATGGTAATATCCTCAATCAACTTCCATAAAATCATCCAAGAGAACAAATATTAATTTTAACACTTTATATTTTTTGTTTGTCGATTAAAGCCGAAATCAAGAATTTGCATGATTTAAATACAGAATTTAATACAGGGATTATAAAACACTTAAACCCAATCTTGTTTGTCTTGAAAGCTATTATAATTTGGACTTGGCTTGCGTTGCTAAGACTCTGATTTCTTATTTAGAATTTAGAATAGCAAAAATTAATGGCAATCTTTAATCGATTCATTTATGTTGGACAATTGCTTCGAAGCCAGACGCACTTCATAAGTTCTTAACAAAGTGCAATCCTATACACTAGCTAACTAAAGCCTGAAACAATTAGGAATTGTATATCAAAACAAACTAAACTATTTCAAAATATTTTATACTTCAATCAAAATTTGCATCTGATTTTTGTATGACAGCCAGATCAGTTTGAATTTAAGAAAACAAACTTATTTCAAGTATTCCAAGTTGAAAGTAAATAGATAAAAACTGTTCATAAATTAACAATTAAAAGTTATAGAATTTCTTTGTGCAATTATTGTAATTTTTAAAAATATTTCTTGTTAATTTAAGTCACATGACAATTTCATTCAGAAGAATATAACAAAATGTAACCATCTGTCGTAGACTGTGTTTTCTCTCTGTTTCGTCACAAACCAGCATTGGAGACTTCCTGCAGTATAACACCTTATAGTCTAACCATAAGGTCACCACACAACATAATCTATTCATAAATGTCACATAATGATTAACGATCCATTGGCTTGCTTATTCAATTAGCACATTTTATGCGTTTTAACCAACTATGGAAGTACTCGTACCATACCACTCATAGGTTTCCTTTTTATGACTTTTGGCCATAACAGCAACAGTTTGGTATATTACACATGTAACCGTACACCTACGCCCCGATGGTGCTGGATTTCAGCGTCATTTTCAGTACTGTCTTTGCTATATGGCCAATTGCCACTTCCTTCCTAGCTCAATATTGCTATTGGGCTGACGAACTGCTATCCTACTGCTGCTGGTGCTGCCTGAAAGTCTGCTTAATTTTATTATCAAGTTCCGCCATCTGAACCAGCAGTCGGAGTTTGGCTACGCTTTGCCTGTGGCTCTGGCTCTGTGGCTCTTTGGCTCTCGGGCCCATTGTCGCCACTGTAGCCAACATGGCTGGGTCGTGTCTAGCGACAAATTTAATGACTTACTTAACCTCATTGAGAGCTGCTCATGAACACACATACACATACACATTCGTACCATACCAATATATACTTTGTATGTATGTAGAGGCAACAGTCTCCGCCTTATTGATGTCAAGACCAAGACAGCCTGCTTAAACTACAGTCCCTAGTTCCAGTCGTCGTCCTCTGCTTCGGCCTGGTAACTTAGCATTTTTTAATGACTTAATTTACGTTCGCAATAGGTTCCACCTTCCATGTTTATTGTTTGCACTAAGTACACACACACAAACACACACATAGAGACACACATACTCATAGACACTCATATGGTCCGGGGGCTGGCTTTATATGATGGCTTTATAGTTTGGTCGTAGAGCGTGCGACGCCCTCGAAACTGAATTCGCGGCTTATCGCCCGTTTGCATCAAGGCTTTCGTCTCCGTCTCAGTCTCCGTTACCATCTCAAATCTTGCGCCAGGTTTCCTGTTAAACGTAGGCTGCAAATTTGTGGCCAGCACCATAAGAAACATGGACTGGATTTGTTTTTTTTTTTTCGGTTTCCCTGCAGCAGGCGGTCCTCATATGCCAGCATGGATGGGGTTGTATGTATGGTTGGGGCCTCACGATAGTTCAGTTTATTGTTAATTTAATTGGGCAATTTCGTGAAAGTGTTGGTGGTGCTGTTTATTTTGCTTAAATTAGTTGGTTTGACAGTGCTGCGAGATATGAAAGAAATTTTTAGCTGCTTCTGGTCCATTGATTGCCAGCCATAGCCACGAGCATCCTGCTTACTTCAAGTGGAATGTACTGAATATATGTATGTGAATGGTATCATAGTAAGACCTTACGGCATAATAGGTACTTCCAAGCCTATAAAGCATTTAATTGTTTTCAGATAAGTGAAAGCAAGATATAATTGATCAAAACAATTGTTTTATTATACTCTTTCAATCTCGCCCTTTCTTACTTAATTTTCACCCTTAATTTTTTTACCTTAATAATTAAATCCTGATTTCGCAGCTGATTGTCTAGCTAGTATTAGTGTAAGCTCATTTTTGATCTCCCATGCACTTGGCACCACTGTGCATTGGTTCATTAAATTGATGCATTCCTCTAGAAATTTTTTGCCGTTTGTATTTTTTGCCTGAAACTCAACTGACAATACAAATCAGCTCAGCGATTTGATGATACCGCGCTGTATTTGCTGTGGGCGGAGCTGTGCTGGTTTTGCTTTTCGCTGGCACTGGCACCGGCTTACGCGGCGTATGAGATATGAGCCCGTTGTGTATTGAATATGGGTTGAATATACGACAATAGCGGCACTTGCTGCTTAGGCGGCACACTTTGAAAACGGTTTTGAACATTAACACAAATGTTGCTCACAAATTGACAGCTAACACGGTGCTAAATTAGATGGCGATGGCGATGACGATGACGATGGCACATGTTTATACGATCTGAAGCGGCAAATGTTATTTGCAAATTAAGCAGAGACAGCGCAACAGCGCCAACAGTGACTGGACTGGGACTGGACCGTTGACTTTTCAAGTTCAACGTCGATGAACATGACGTGTGGGAAATTTGGTAAACATGCTTATTAAATTCCTTAAGAGATGCGCTATAACATTAGTTTGCCCGCTTGGCCTGGGTCTGGGCTTGTACTTGGATATCTGCCCCAAAAAAAGCGTGTCGCAAGTCATGTTATGCTCATGTAAGCTGATCTAAATACGAATCGCCTGGCGATTGTGTGTGTGAGTGTGCTTTATTGGGCCAGTCAAACAAACAAAATGCATTTAAAAGCTACAAAACTACATTTCAGATATCAGAGCAAGCTCTTCTCCTCACTGGCTATAAGGCCATATTGCCATAGCCATCGCCAGCCATCGTCATAGCTATAGCCCAGGGCCATCGTGGTGTACACAAACATGACTTGACAACTCATCGAACATTGAACATGTTGTAATGTGATACTTAAATGCTTGATTGGCTCGTAAATATTTTCACTTTGTGGCCAACTCTTTGGGCCAGGGCCAGGGCCCAGCCAGAGTTGCAGTGCCCAGCCCTGCTCTGCTTTGCCCTGCCCTGCCCTGCCATCCCATCACCACGGTCGAAGCTGTCTTTTCTGTTGTTAACAATAATTTCAACAAAGTATCGTTGGGTTTCGCTGTTGTTGTTGTTACTGTTGTTCTTGTTATTATTGTTGTTCTTGGCGTTTTTTGCACGCCCTTGCGGGCTGTTTGAAAAAAGCGCCAAATCTTGCACTAAAAACACACCAAATACGACTTCAAAGCTATCGCTGCGATCGATCGGCATTGGCAACGGCATCAACGCGTTGACAGAGACCCACAGTAACAGCCAGAACCATGGTGAGGGCCTCCTTCCTAACTCTTAGGACAAGTCCTCATGTCCACGTTCAGGCTCCAGGTCCATACAATTGTAATTGTTCTGCAGGCTGGAGCCGCGACTGGAGCTGGGCCACACAAACTCCAAGGATCCAGAGATGCCGTCCTCTCATCATAATGTTAATGTAAATGCATTTTAAATGGACTTGCCTACAACATTCTTTTCATACCCTGCCAAGCAGCATTCGAACATTTCCAGACAGTTTGAGCAGGAGAAGAATGGAGATGCCATAATATAGTTTCTAGATGAGCACTATCTATAAAAGTCTTTGTCCTGAGAATCATCGCACAGGCCAAACAAAGTAAAGTTAAAGCCATCTGCAATAGCTCAACTGCAAGTGTGTCAAAAGGTAGGTCAAAGGTTGTATGGAGGCAAGCCGCGCCCTGTTGTTTTCTTGGCGCTGATAGCGACCAGGAAATGATATCGGTATAAGAACAGAAGGTGAAGGCTACTATATCGATATATGGATATATATATATATATATCATTTGGAAAGCAAAGTAATCGATGTACATATCGATAACTTATGTGGAATCATTTTTGGTACGCTAATATCGGCCTGAGTGTGTCTTAGCTGCCGCTGTCTATATTATATATATTTGTTCGTCTGTTCTGTATCTTTCTCCTTTATACACGTCTAGACAGACAATGCGGCAGTTGATACTGATCAAAAATATATGGACGTTTAATTATGCCCGTTGCTTACATCTACACAAATTCAATAAACACTTTACATTTGGGAAGTACATTTAGGGAAGAAACAAATAGTCCTAGTATTTTATTGAAATAGAAACTGAAGGAGTTTGTATTTGGTATTTGGAATACAATATGAAAGTCATAGTATGGAGTTAGATCAATTGGAAATTCCATCAAACCTACAAATCTTATGGTATTGATATCATGTTGTATCTTCAGTGTTTTAAGGTTGATATCTGGAGCGACCGCTTCTTTTGGCAGTTAGCTCCTAGAAAGCATTTTTTTAAGGAAATTTGTTAGAATTCCACCTACAGTCGAATTTCAAATTGAAGGGTATACATATGTCTTCCAATTGATTACAAAATCTATTTTTTTCTTTGTTCTTCCTCTATGTAGGTAGGATGTGTGACTCTGTGTCTGTGTGTTAAGATTTCTGCATTGTGACTCCTCTTGTCGCACGTTTGTGTGGACAGTTGGACAAGCTGTTTGCAACACGATGCGAATGCGGGCCTCCTTCTAGCGACAATCATATGAAAGAAATACTACATAGCTACAAACATATGTACTTACCCTCGTACATCTGTATATATTGAACTATGTTTGGCCTTATTCATTATATATGCGATGTTTGTGGCCATTGGCAGATCGAACAGAACGTTTTTAGTGTCTTACGAATAAAATGTGACAGTTGCCAGTTAAAAATAACGCAAAAATTAACATAATTTAATCAACACTAATTCGCGCTTTCAGTTCTTTCAATCTCCACTTAAGAGTTTGACAGATCTCTCTCTCTCTCAGATCTGTATTCCGAGGGCATGTGGGCGCCCAGTTGAGGCTACATATATGAATTTTGTATTTCCGCCCAGCTAATTGCTCGCAGCCTCACTTTTTGTATCTTTTTGGGCCGATTCATTAATATTCCACACACACACACACACTCTTTACCGCTGATCGCAGCCTCGGAAACAGAAACAGGATGCTGCTTATCAATAGCAATCAATGAATTGGATGGAGACTGCGTCTCTTCATGAATGGCCTGCAACTGAAAATGTTGAAAATGTCAAGCAATTTGGAACAAGTTCATTAAGGAATTTAGGCTCTGCTTTTAGTAATAAGCAGAATAGATTTTAATCGCCTGTTTTCTTTGGAAAACAAAGAAAGTGTGAATGAAGCCAATTACAAAGTGCTGGAAAATAGTTTCATCAGAAAATAACGCAGGCGCAGGCGATATCAGGCAGAGACGTGGTGAAATTAAGGAAGTGGGGTCAGGTCTTATATAATTGAATAGATTAAGATAGTATAGCTGTTTGAAATCGTAAGGGGAGATATATTAGAATTGCTTTTGCATTCTAATTTGAGATTTTAGGTATTTATTGCACCAAATTGGAATACTTTACTTTTTGCACATCTCTGGAGAGAAACATATAGGTTGCATAGGTTGCTTTGTTTGAAATTCTTTGAAACGCATTTAAGTTGAATCCCTTCGTCCGATCTCCACGCCTCTGTCTCGGCCTGCCCCCTTGACTCATCAAATGCAATCTCGCTTTCCCTTCACTGACGACCATAAACACGTCATTTTCATTTAGAATCGCACCCCGTCACGTACGCACGAGATTCTATTTAAATATAGCTACATATCAAACATATTAAGTAGGCACGAGTACATATTGAGACTAGAAGAGACCCGTTCCTGTTCGATGCGGGGAACGGCGCTCCATCTCCAGCTCCAGTTTGGCCAGCACCAAATTGGTTTATGACTTCCTTCTAACCTTAGGCTCAACCCGGCTGATTGTGGACTCCTCTAATGGTGATCAGGTGGCCAGGCCGCACATAAATTTCCGAATGAGAGACGACTGTCTTGGAGCAGCAGAGCAGTGGCGGCGATAGCGATAAGATCAATTATGCTAAGTTACCTGGCGTTAAAATTATGTTGACGCATGTTTCTAAAATGTTTGAACATATAATATGTCCACTGCGGGTATATATATTATTTCAACCTAACGCAGACCAAGTCCGAGTCCAAGTACAAGTCCAACTCCAAGTCAAATTATGCAAATCTCTGGACAATCATTTAAAACTTTTAAACGCATTAAGTATGCAAAAACGAGAAACCAAATGAAAAGGCTAAGCGCTAACGTTGTGATCGGAACGCACCTCTAACCCAATTTATAACGACTTATCGACAGTAATAAAAACAAAATACAAATAAATTTATACACATGTTGCGATCGATAACGCCAACGCCTCATTTGCATGCTGCGGACATGGATACTAAACGGGCAGGCTTGTGAGAGGGGGGAACGAGGAAATCTTGCAGCTAAAAAGTGATATGGCTACATAGGAGGGGGGCTCTCTAAATACTGAGATTAGACATAGATATGTTGATATACGATTAGGTTAATAAAGGGCAATGCAAGTTGGGGTAAAGAACAGAATAGACCAGATCAATCTAATTCCTGAAATCGTATTCAGAAGAATCTTTTCTCGCTGAAGTTGTGAAATAAATAGATATAGTGATGTTCGGTATGAGATGTTGCTAATGTTTTTTGTCAATTGTTGCTATGGGTTATAGCAGACTTCACAGCCACACCATGAAAATTTCATCAACCAGATGTTTGATGGAGTAGTTTAGTTTATGATAGCGCATCTTCCATAAAGTACTCCAGTTATTAGGTGCTTAAGTAGATACAGATATCTATATATCTACTTGCTCGCTAAACATATCCGGTTAGTGGAGATATATATTCGATGAATTGGTTATATTTACAAATCCTTCAGTCCAAATTGTATGTCATCCTTGTCTCGGTCACGGCGCCTTCTAACGGAAGAAGCCATCTGCAAAAAAGCTATTGCTAAGGTTCATATTAATCATTCCTAGAAGTTTCAATATAGGTGTTGGTCCGCATGGAGCAAGGAAGATCACCTATTACTATTGTTGTTCCTTGGTGTATGGTGTTTTAATAGCTCATTAAAAGCGATGCATATTATCGTGTCGATTGTCCTGTGATCAATTCGATGGCTATAATCAATTTGATACAGAAAATGTTTGATGATGACTTTTAGTATTATGTGATCGCCCCTCGTAAGTTGACTTCAACTGACACATAGCCAGTGTATTGGTGCGCGACACTTGACATTGTCAAATCGCAGCTTAATTAAGCAATCGATCTTCGAAGAGCCAGACCCAGAGAGCTCGCAGCGAACAACGCTCGACAACGATGGATGTTCAACGATCGCCAATCGAAGCTGTTGCTAATTTGCAACAAGTGGCGACCGACCTGAGAGACAATGTCATGTGGTGGGAAAGTTAACTTTCAGATCGGACTAAAAGCTTTAGTTTTGCATAATCCACACTCCATGTATCAGCGGCTTTGTCTGCGTCTGAGCGGCTTACAAATCCGCAGAGTCAACCGTTATAAAGCCTAATGAGTGGCATTTATCGGCGTTCGAAAATTGTTTAAGCAGAAATTAAACATTGATTCGCGGCCGAGTGGCGGCCAGCCCGCAGCTTTCGACTGAGTCACACATAAAGATTTTGGAAGCCCGGGCCCTCATAAATCATGCGGAGTTTGTGACATTATCACGCTAATAAAATCGCCAGCCAAAGCCGCCAAGTTGCCAACAGGCCCAGAGACAACAACAACTGCGTCACAATTAGAGGCGGTGGTGGAGGTGGAGGTGGAGGTGTAGAGGTGGAGCAACAGAAAGACAGAGACAAATGACAGAAACAAATGATGTCCGACGCTTTTGTGGACATTAATGTTTGACATTAATTGAAATTAATATTAATTTCATATTTATTGTAAAGCCTGGCATTAAAGCCCCATTCCGCTGATGCTGCTGCTGCTGATGCCGCTGGTGTGGGGGCGTCTGCCTCTGCCGAGACACCGTTTTGGTCACGCTGATGAATTAGCATTTTTTCTAACCATGAAGCTGCATGCTGTGCCCAACTGGATTCCGATTTCACTGATATGGACCAGCTTAGGCTTGCTCGGACTCGGATTTGGACTTGGATTTGGACACATACACCGACACATAGACAGACACAGTCGCAGACACACTCAGCACGACAATTCGCATATGTGTTAAAGCCAACAACTCAATTTTGTAGTCGCGGGACATTAGAATTTAAGTAACGCGTAATTAATGTTGCCAGACATGGACTGCTGAGGGGGTAGTTAGGGGTAGGGTATATCAAAGTTGGTTTTGGTACGCTTGGGCTTGGTGTATCGGGGGCCAAAGCCAATCCGTGCCATGCCACGTATGCGAGGTTATTTATTGGGATATAAGTGATTTCCGATGAGATTGTAAGGCAGCCAGCGATTGAGGCATCATCTCACAGCAGGTGGCCTGCCAAACGTGATGTGGGGAGAGGCAGAGGGCGACTCCGATGGTGACCGTTTGCTTTGAGTTCGATTTGGGTTTAGCTCTCCTGTTGTGAGCATTGGACATCAGGTGAGAATCGTCCAGTATCCCAATGGATTTCACTTTCCTCTCCATTCCGTTGGCTTCGCCTTTGCACTTCACTTCCACTTTGGGTGTGATATCATTAGCTCCCCTGCTCCCAGCTGAAGAGACCAAAACCCGTTCCACTGCCCGATTCTACCTGTTCCAATGTCGATCTGGCGTTAATATCAAATTTATATTATTAGCGTAAATCGAAATTGTTGCTGCCGATATTTGCGCAACATTAAAATCATCAAATGAAGCCAATTAAAAATAAATAAATAATATATTTTATGAAAGCAATCAAACTGACCCATGTTGGTGTTCTTGTTGTTCTGGGGAATTTTTTGTTTTATTTGTTCATATTGCTAAATTATGCACAGCGAAAAATTTTAAGTTTTGTTAAAACTTAATTAGGCTCCGCCGCGAAGACAAAAGATAAAAAAGAGAACTAAAAACGAAAAAACAACGAAGCGAATCCAATGATTCCATAATATCCCCACATGATATCTGCGCATTTTGGCAAATGAGTTTTTATCGTTTTTATTGTTGTTGTTGCTTTTGAAGCGATTCATTAATAAATTAACAGCATATATAAAAGGAGGCAAACAAAAGAACTCACTTGAATGGATTTATGGGACAGGCGCGGTCCACAGAACATCAGAAGAAGCAGTCAAATTTCATATTGTATATGGCAGAAATTAAATTTTAGACAAGACTGTCTGTAAACTTTGACAGGCGATATAAAATCCATAAAATGGGATTATGGAATCACATTTTATATATAGGAATTTCAACAATTTGCTAAAGATTTCATATACGTAGAGGGGATTAATTTTGGCCGATTAAAATGAAGCTGAAACCCAAGTACATACTTATAATTTGAATTGTGCGAAAAGTTGACTGTTCTGACTGGTTCATTGGGGAATAATGTACAGACCATACCATAAGAGCTAGGAGGCTGAAAATACGCAAGTTAGTTTTTATAAGGTAGGTTGGTGAGCAAGTGGATTAAAATCAATCACAAAGTTTGTATGGAGGGGCATTTGTAGGGGAATTTAAGTAAGATGCATTGGAAAAGGGAGGTGTAAAAGGAGATTCGTCATGTCTTGTTTTCTTGGTGCGAGCCTCATTTGTTGCGAACCCGTGAAATACTGAGCAATATCAATGATATGTTTATGGATCAGACCTTTTTTGATCTTAATGGCTTTGTTATCCCCCCAAACGGTTGCAGAATATCTATTAATTTATACTAGTAAAGATCCACAACCTTTCATTGTTTGATATATATGTTTCATCATCACCATTCATCCACTCTCTAGTACCTAAATTGTCAAATATGTATATGGACGACACGGGTTTCTCAAAACGATGACTTAAAATCTTTCATCTGTGAGATTTATCAACTCTTAAGCTGTTAGCATTCCATTATAGTCACTTCCATCTAGAGACATTCTACATGGTATTTACTGCCTGGACTAGATCGGAAATCTGCAAATTCTGCATTGTCAAAGACCAAAGCACACCCGCTGTGTTATTTAAGTGCCACATTTCACATAAGCAACTTTTAAAATTATTTACATGCAAACCAGACAAACGCATGGACATCAACTGCAACACCTTCTTCTTCTGGGCTGGCAAAAGATGCCTCTGCCTGCGTGCTCCTTCTGGCTTGTTGGCTGCCTTAAAGATGCGAGCAGATAATTAATTGATTAAAATGTTTTTGCATATTATGGAGCGTATCATATTTCACATAAATGAGCGCATTCAACACGCCAAATTGCCGAAGATGGGGCCAAGACAAGGCCATATGAGAGGCTAAGGCAGACCAGGCCAGGCCAAGAGATTAGCTTTAGCCAGGTGAGTCTAGAGTTGCCAATGAAGAGGATAAAGAGAAAGGGGAGGAGTACGAGGCACTTGTTGCCACAACTTACCACCTAGGGTAACCAAATGCGCCAACAACAACAACAGCAAGAGCAACAACAACAGCTGCAATGATCATGTTGAGTATGGCCTGGAGTTGGAGTTTAGAGATTGGTCTAAGCAAGCGCCGCATGTGGCTATGGCTAAGGCCCGTAGACTGGGAGAGTGTGTCTCTGCCTGCATCTGACACAAGTCCAAAAAACACGGAACAGGGTGTTTATGGTGATTTAGTCAGTTATGTGGATCGTAAACATTTTTGATAGCTAAATTTAAATAAACGACAGATATTTGTGACTCCGCGCGCTGAAGTTGGAGTCGTCTGGTCATATAGAGGCGCTTAGTCATTTTCTGTGTGGAGAGCGTTTGGAGTGCATATTGTACGACGATGATGACGCTGGCCAAGTTGAGAATTTAAATTAATTTTATTACATTGGGGTTTTTGTGTAGTTTGGCGCGCGCGCGACGTCTCGACTCTCGGGGATCTCTGGCTGCGGTCAGAGAAAATATCATATTACTGCGGCAAAGAGTAATATATTTGAATTTAATGGCTCATCTCTGGGCCAAGAGATTTTGTTACGTTTTACTTTTATTTAGTTGGTAAATTGGCCATAAAAGCAGGCCAACAATGTGTTGCAGCCGATCACAGATGAGCGATAATAAAAACGCTCTACGAAGAAAGCAATGAAAGAAAGTCTCCTATGCTGTTCCAGTGAAATCCCACAGAGACCGACTTCGACTCTGACTCTGACTCTGGCTCTGGCTCCGACTCTGCACAAACATAAACATAAATAAAACAAATATTTAGCTTACAATTTAGTCATGGCCGGCCATATAATTGGCTCACTTTTTGCCTATCAATTTGTGTTTATTTATTTTGGAAATTGCCTCCAGGATACGGGCGAGTGCGAGTATGTTACCTGTAGTGCGAGCTCTGAGCCGAGAGAGTCAGCGGGATTTTCGCAGCGCAAAGCAAAGCAGCCTAAGCCCAGCTGAAGGTATCTATTATATGGCATGGACTAGGGTACTTCTCTCTCCCTAACAAGATTACAGGAGTCCGCACTAAGCCAACAACATGCACTTGTGGCTTAACTTTGGCTTTAGTGCGGAGTGGAGCGTTTTCTTTCAATGAACGCCAGCGCACCTAATCCTCGACTTCGACAACTTCTTCAGGCTACTCCGCCGGCTGCTGCTGCTGCTGCGTTTTCAGCTTGTCATTGTTTGTAGTCGAGTTATGAACAGGATCGGGCCTCATAAATCAAGCCAAGCAGGCACAAGACACGTACCTAGCTGAGACTCAAAGAGTTGGCCATGCCACGCCCACACATATTTGCATGTTGCCGCCTTGACTTATGCCTTTTGTGACAAGTCAACTTTGGTGGGCAGTGCCCAGGCCGGGGATCAAAATTCATATTTAATAAGCACATAATGGCAATAATCATCATTTTACAGCGAAACGCAGACCGTGCGAGTGTTGTGCTGTGTTGTTGCCTCTTTCTCTGGTCAGCGGGAGATGACCTTAAAGGGTTTCTCAGCCCAAAGGCTTCTCTCGGAGTTTCAGTTTTGACACAATGCCCAGATCCAGCAACGGCAACACCAACCGAAAAATGGGAGGCGTTGCGAACATTTAATTAATACGTTTGCTCGTTGCTTAGAGTAGTCTTTGGACTTGGCTTGGACCTGACTCTCTGGCTCTGGTCTTGGTTGTGTTTCTATTGCTGATGCTGGTGCTGCTTTCAGCCAGGGGGCGTGCCAACAGATGATTAGATTTTCTTAAAATTCCATTCCAAAAAGGGCAAACGGAATCAGGCATTGTGGCTCATCGCTATGGCTGTGTGGTTCTCTGATTCCGTGGTGTGTCATTTGTTTGCCTTTGCTAGCATTGTTTTAACTTCGATGATGCAGGCAAGCTTCATTTAGGCTTGCTTTAAACACTCCGGCGGGGGGTTTTTGTCTGCAGAAAAATTCAACGGAAGCCAAATGGCCCAGCTAAATGTTGTGTTTTGGCACAAAAATGTTTATGAAATGGCTCTAAAGCAGGATTTATGGTTTTTTTTCCGAATTTTTGTTGGTGAATAAGTTAAAGGCATGGAATAAGGATACATTTGCTTGCCAAGGAAACTTAGTCGGAATGGAAAAGCATATTGTTAAAACCAAGTAAAAGACATCAACTGCGCTAAGGTAAAAAGTAGGTTACTAAACTCGTATGATCTCTCAAACACAAACTGGAAAAAAACGACGTTCCAAATTCAATCCAACTTGTATTGAGTTTGCAACATTCACAACGAACAAACATTCTTATTTCAGAACGGCGAGGTACGAAAGCGTGAAATGAGCCCAAATTGTTCTTGCTATGATCCTAGAACGTACTTAAAATTATCTCAAAATGTTATAGATTGAGAACACAAGCCCGTTCTGAAATCGAAAGCATCGCACTGCTGCGAACGAAAATATTGATTATGTAACGTCTCAACTAACTTTAGCTATTTATTTATATAATCTTTCAAATCTAATAGCACACCTTCTCAGATCTGACCTTATCATTAAACATTTCGTAGGTCATTACCTCACAAAATTTCCTAGTAATTAGATTAACTTCCCCGGGCACGTTTCAGTATTGTTCCCATCATAAACACTTGGCCACAACAATGCATGCAATTGAGTCTGAGTCTGAGTCTGGCCTGGGTTTCCCTAACGGTTTTCGATCATAAAGAAATTAACTGCACAATCAACAAACGCAACCATATAATACTTACTTGCACCACCACAACAATTGTACTTCTCAAGTGCCCCTGGGGCACATCCAAATCACGCAAAATCATAAGAGGTACGAGTATAATAAGCCTCGGCCTCGACCCTGGGCCATTTGTTTAATTTCCAATTAAAAAGAGCAAACACTGAGAGATCTACACAGGCACACAGACAGAGATAGAGAGACCTACGCCTACGCACAGCAGGCCAGATCGGTTGGCATTATCTTCATTGACATCACGACATGACTGCTTGACAACTGTTTTAAAGACAGGCTTTCGGCTGAAAGGATCTTCATTTTCAGGTTCCTCTTACCCTCATGTCCTGGACCTTGACACTTGCCTGTGACCAGTTGGATGATGTGTTTGGCGACTCGGTTTTTGCTGGCTGGTCAAGCGTTAAAAAGTATGCGTGGGCCCCGTCCCCGCTTGAAATGAGTGCAACGAAGTGAGGTTTACATTTCCCGGAAAAGGAAAAATGCCACTTGTCAATAGGTCGCACAGCCCGTCCCGTTGTACCTGTTATCTAAATTACAGCAAACAAAACAGAGACAACAGTTGCCGTAACGGTGATAGAATGGTACCCAAATAGGAGACCACTCCTCGTACGAGAGCCGATCCCAACCGGTGGCTATTAAGGGTGGGCCCAGCTAATGTTTTAATTTGATTTTAAAACGATGTTAATCTAATATCCGTGGAAAATGTCAAAATAAAGCGAGAGCGGCGACACATGGCAGTTACGAGTATCGTTCCCTGTCCGTTTACCTGCCCCCGCCCCAGCCTTTACGGTTGAACTTTGATTGATTCGAATTCGAAATATGGCTATGGCTCTTCAACACTAATTGTAAATGCACTTGATGTTGTGCTCAATTTCAATGAATTTTCAATTTTATTACGAAATACGCTGTCAAAATTGTATTGAGAATTTGAAATGAATAGGAAAATGAGAATGAGAATGGAACCTTGCGATCGTCTCCGTCTCTTGATAATCTACGAGCATTATGTTAATGATGTTGACAATAATTTCCAATGAATTTCTAAACATTGTGGTTGTGGAATGCCACTGCCGGCATTATCATTATCAACAGCAGCAGCACCAGCAGCAGCAGTCTTTTGGGATTGTTTCAGACTGCACGCATTGGGGCGTGAATACCACAAATTTATATTTAATTGTTTGATTGCCCTGCCTTAGGGCTGCATAATTTTTCAATATTTCGATCTTCTGTTGTTTTGGGCTGCGACTGGTGTGGTGTCGATGGATATTATTGAAAACTTGTGTGACAAATGTTAGGTGCTGACTGCATTCATTAATATTCGAGCATTAGCCATGGACATAACCACGGAGCTGGACCTGAACCTGGGAGAGTGAACAGAGTTTAGATGAGTGTGGGTGCGAATTAGGCAGTAGCCAGCTGTGTGACGAATCGGCTGTTTATAAATAAATACTCATAGAGAGAATAGATTAAGCTGTAGATACATACATGCGAATGTATGCAGTACAAGTGGTGTCAAACAAATGACTTAGACAACGAACTCCAACTAATCTCTCTTATAGATTCTTCGTTATACATACGTTCCCTTGACTATACAGTTGACTATACCATATAATTTGCATATACTCACACCTATTATCATGAAACCGCATTTGTAGATCACGTGCGTTTCGCAGCTCCACTTACAATTAATTTTATTAATTACCTTAAACAGTTTATTGGAAATTTGTCTAACAATAGGTTGTAAATTTTCCTACTGACACGATCCACGAACTAACTAGTTAGCCAGAGCCGCCTTCTGTCCGCTGGCTCAGTCAACACCCGCTCTATAATTTCAACAAATTCACATGGCATATTTTATGCACATTTGTTTGCGATGCCAAAGTGTATAGCAATTTTCATAATAAATATTCTAATTGGCTTTTAATTATACAAAAAGCGTTTCGTGTCTGACTTGGTGGCTTGGAAATTGACTAATTGCAGTTGCAGTTTCGTAATTACAATATTAGACGACGCCCTGGCCGGGGCCAAAACAAGGCTTTAATGGCCACCAACTAAATGGACGGGTAGCAGGCAACAGGCGGCATGGGCTGGGGAAGCGGCAGGGGCAGCTAATTGAAGCGCCTTAATGGTAAACCTATAATTAATGTGGCCAGTAAGGAGTCAAAGTTTCAATGGAACTGTAACTGAAACTGAACCGGGGCAGGCTGTATGGCCACACGCAAACCACGCATTTGGTGTGGCTTTGCGAGGTAGAAGTACGGCCAACAGGTGGATCGGAAAGTCTGGGAGCACGAATGGGTATTGTAGGAGTTGAGCACGTTGCAATAAATTCATTAATGCTTTTTATCGGTTACGGTTACGAGGGTAGCGAGTGTAGTGAGTGTTTCAAACCAACTGAAATATAGTATATTTTACAACATTTTGAATGAACTTGGATCATCCCTTGGCATTCAAAACTGCCTTATATTTCAGTGCCAATCAACTCTTTCGACATATCTGCATCCGATTGGTTTTTTATGATCAAAACTACAACTATGCATTGTCTTCAAGCAAGAGCACCTTCTTCTCCGCTAGTTCTGGGTATAACATTATATTTTTTTATTGACTTCTCAAGCAGAAACAAATTTTTTCATTTTGAAATACGTACATAGTTTTTTTCCACCATCGGCCGCAAACATGGCTTCTAAGAAGATGACAATTGTAAGAACTAATTATACATTTTCGTATCACGAGGGCAATCATTTAGATATTATAAATACCTATGGACATACCCTCGTTGTAGCCTATTGTAGAGTCTAATTGATTATTTAAATTGCTAAATGCATTCAAGCGCACTTCATTTGACTTCAATGACCAATAACTGTTGAACTATTTTGACCTCCAAAACAAACAATCACACGCAGCGTGGGCCGGCTAATAAAAGCAAACATCAACATCAGCAGGCTGGCTGTCATAAAGATGGAATATTTATGCGACTAATTTGAAATAAAACATAAAACTCACCAAATAATATTAAGAGCTGGCCGCGCTGGAGTTGGAGCTGGCGTTGGGCAAACGAGATGCATATCAACAATTAGAAGCGCGGCGGGGCTACCCGCTGGGAGAGAGCCACGAAATTGAGAAATTTGACGCTTTTACGAGCGTTGGGCCCGATCCGGCAGGCGGCAGCAGATATAAGCAACATAAGCAGCATAATGTCTCTCTTTGATATACCAAATTAAAGCAGTCAACGGATATCTGGTATGCGGTCGGTGTCGATGTCCAAGTCCAGCATTGCTTTGCATATGAAAGCGGAGGCAGAGACGACGCACTGCGGCAGCTGGCGCCAGAGCTGGTGATCAGCGTTTCGGATCGAACGAACAACATAATTGAGGCAATTAGAAAACATCAAAATATTGGAACAGGCTGACACAGAAAATTGTTAAATAAATAAATGCCAACAAATTTCAATCTTAATTAAGCACTTGAGGGCTAAGCCACAAATGTTTATGTAAAGTAAAGTCCCGGATCGGACATTTCATAGACCAAACACAAACACAAATACAACCAGAAATACAAACACAAATACTCTTGCCACAAAAGGCACAATGTAATTAAGGCGAAGTTGAACATTCAAGCACTTGGCAATGACATAGCATATCGGCTCAACTGCGAGCTGGGAGCTGGATGTGGATCTGGGTCTGGCTCTGGCTCTGGGTCTGCAGAACCAACGCCCACTGTATAATCATTCAATTAAAACGCTTAGGAATTATTATGACAAACAAATGTCGAGAGGTTTTTTTCTCGAATTGCCGGCAAGTGATGCCAATCTAGCTAAGCGCAGGAAGTTTCGGACCCAAGAGAGGCAGAGGCCGACCCACAAATTACAAGCAATTGAAAGAAACGCACAACTAAAATTTTGGTACTCTTAGAAATGTTACCATTTGGCGGCCAGCTGATCAATATCTTCAACTCGACGGAAGTGAATTGAAAAGTTAACAAGCGTGGCGGGAGCAGGGACGCTGGTGGTGCTATCTGGCAAACAAAATGGCCGCTCAACCGAAGTTCGTTGCCTAAGTCATTCGTTAGACAAATGCCACAACATGGACTTTAAATTAATTACTTAATTTAACACAACACGCTGCCAGCGACACCTTCGATGATGTCTCGCACGACGCAGACGACGACAACACAAAGCACTAACACTGACAATTTGCTTAGGGTCGGGGGCTGTGTTTTGAGTCTGAGTCCGGGTCTGAGGCGAAAACGATAACAAGAATCAGAGGCAGAACCTGTTGGTGATCGAGGCCGAAGTCAGGGCAGCATCATCATCCTTTTGGAGCCACAGAACGGAGCATAGGCTGGCATCTACATAACAGATTAGTTAGCATATCCCATATCAGGGTAATTATTGTTAAATGAGATAGGGATCTTGTATTGTCTTGACATTTATTTATTTTCCTTAATTTTGCTGTATTAATCTTCTTGGGAACACGACTTAAGCACACCAGGCACATAAAAGGGGAGCGAAGGGACTGAAAGTGGAACGAGAACATCGCACACCCAAAAAACACACATTTGTGGCACGTACCGATATGGCACTCAGGCTTAACATTAACTCAGCATCCTCATCGTCAGGCAATTTCGGGGCATTGACAATTTGCATCAGGCCAGCAATCGATCAGTGAACATTCGTCGATTTCGATAAGCGGACACAAAACTCAGCTCATTAATATCATAATAACAGTAACTGAGCCCGAATTCGACATCTCTACCACATGAGCTCAGCGTTGGCAATTAAACGAACATGTTAAACAACAAGTTGAGAGAGATAAAAGGGGCCACGAAATACACACAGAGAGAAACAAATCTGAATTAAAATCAAACAAACGCAAAAATAACAAGAAAGGAAGGCTGGCATCGGCTTGCCGAAGCTTATATAACATTCACATTGTAAATATATAACCGATCTATATCAAATCTGATCGGTGGTCGTGGGACTACAGTGGATATAAGAGACACAAACCGAAAACAGTTCCGGAAATCGGTTATATGGTAGCTATATAGTCGTCCCATCTGGATGCAATCAGGACAGCGGACGTGGGGTCTCCTCAAATAGATGCGAACCAAGAATGGTTTGATTTGGAAGAAAAACAGAAAAGTTAGAAAAGTCCAGAAAAATCGGTTATATGGGAGTTATGTGATGCAGTTGTCCGATCTAGATAAAACTCGAACAAAAGAAGCATCTGGTAATCATTTCAGCTCTGCAGTTCTTAAGAGTTATGAGATCTTTGTGTTGAAGCAGACGGACATGGTTAGATCGATTCCTCTTGTCATGCCGATGATACATATATATATTATATAGGGGGAAACGCTTCCTTCTGTGCGTTTCCTGACGAAATGAATATACCATTTGGTGAATGGTATAAAAACTACAACTGCAAATCTCATAACCATATGAACAACTGAAAAGGGAACTCTAAAAAGGTACAAAACATGCTTGGAAAGTCAGACGAACGTGGTATGCCCTTGCGCATGTGATAGTGTAGAGGCTATTGAGCATATATAAAAGATAAGGAGATGCTAGATTACTATTTACCAAATCAGAACTGTGAAACGTGGCAGAACTTTTTATTGACATGGTGTAGGATTCGAATTTATTTCAATCACTAAACAAATATCTTCGGTTTGGCTTCAGCTTCATCATTCGTGCTCTGGCTTTTCCGACTTTGCCAGTTATTCATCCGATGATTATAAACTTCAGCAGATCTGTGAGCTCTATGAAATGTATATGTTATATTGCCAAAATTGTGAGAGTTATTGATTATTTGTATCAACAATATGAGGGAGCTGTAGGCGACTTGGCAAAGCGTGTATTCGAATTTGTTGTGCCGATTCTCTAGGTTAGTTTTCATATTAAGTTTGTAACTCTAGATCAGTGGTCGAAATAGATTCGGTAATGCTCATTCGCCTCTTTCTACTTCACTGCAAAACGTTAGCTTCATGCAAAATGTGAATGTGCCGAAAACTGATCTAGATATAATAATATATATATCGAATATATATAATTTATGGTTTGGAGACGGTTTATTTGGTCTAGCCTCTATACAAATGCAATATTCCGCTGATCTCTATTAGAATAGATTACAAGAAATATTGTTTCTACTGGAAGACGAGAAAAGATCGCCGTCTGCCTTGAGGTTCCAATAAAGTGTTCTTCAATATTGTAACTGATATTTAAATTCAAAGTGATCCAAATTTATGAGATGATTTAATAAGTAGGTTTGCTTGAAAAAAATTTGTTTAAGCTTGGAAGAACGCTTCATGCTAAGCCTCATATTTCCGCATATATGTTTATTTCAAGCTTCGTGTCATAGTGTAAATGCTCTAAATAAGCAAGTGTAGACGCAGCTAATTTAACCAAATTGGATTACTTAATAAGTTCATTGGATAAATAACTTGGCAGCCAACAACATAACAACACCACCAGCAACAACAATAGCTACACGTCGAGCCTATAAGGTGAATGTTTCGTTGCTGCTGTTGTTGTTGTTCTTGTTATGTTTTGGGGCGCGCCACAAACAAACCTTTTGTGGCAATCACGAGACAAAACAAGTTGTATCTAACAGTACATATGCATACACATATAAAAAGTTGTTTCTTTTAATTCTGAGAATTAAGCAGAAGGGACTTACAGCAGTTTGAAATGATTTGATTTGAAATGATATTGTAAGGAACTCTCGAAAGCATATGTAAAGTGTGCTCTACAGTGGGCGTTGTACAATAATTTATTATTAATTATAGTCAACTTTTGATAAATAAAAGTCAAACGTGCCAGAGAGACATAAAGGCAGGGGAGAAGTAAAAGTAGCCTATGGTATCAGTGTCTATCATCAGATATGCGTGCCAGTACTAACACTCTGCTCAACCAAAACAAACACAATTGTGAAATTGGACTCTACCATTTGAAACGTGGCCATATAATTTAGCTGTTGTGTGTATTTTAGATAGTTTTATAGACAAATGCGATTGAAATCTAAGGTATAGACGTGTAATTTACCTCATGTGGGGGCGTGGTGCTGGCTGGCTGTACTCGTACTACATATGATGATATATGCATTCGTTTTGTAAGCTCTGTGATCTTCAACTAGTTAGTTAGCTTGTTTAGTTATTCAACAAATGATAGACTCGATGCCAACCCCGACGCCTCCAATTCAGAACCTTTGACAAAGTGCCACAAATTAATGCTGTTAACAGCTAGTAATTAGAGCCGTATAAAGTCGTTAATTAACCATATCTAGATTTCGTATCTGTATCTATATCTTTATATATAGAGAACTATGTATATGTATGTATATCAACATTTGTAGTTTACCCACAGTTCAGATTACTTTTGCATATTCATCAACAGATGAGCTTGCACTTAGAGAGTTGCTATGGAGAAGGGGGAAGGAACGAACAAGTTGCAAATGTCGCATAAATTGTAAATCAATAATCATAAATTTTGATTTTCAATCATTAGCAAAGCACACATAGCCTTAAAGTGCCGCAATGTCATTTGGTTTTGGAAACCAGTTTTGGTATACAAATACATACATGCACTCTCCAACCCCCTTCCCTTCCCACAGCTGCGCTGTCACCTGCTTTTGCCCACGGCTGGCCAGCCGGCTGCTGCTGCTCTTTTTGATCTCGCACAAGCGCTGAGCTCAATTAAATTCTACAATAAAACACGATTTGCATTTTAAATTGTGCAATTAAAATGCTTATGAAATCTATAAAAATCACTAAATGCATTTTATAGCCACCTCCTCCAACACCACCCTCGCCTCCTCCTTCATCTGCCATCTCTATCGCCTGCTGCTGTTCATAGCGATGGAGCAGCAATAACATTATGCTAATTGCAAATGTCACACGTTAATTAATTAACTCTGCCAATAGCTGGAAATGGAAGTTTACAAGTAGAGAAGTGACGTGTAAGAGTTGGAAATCCACGCGGGTTGGCGAAAAGTTATCGGCTGTGTCAAATTAATATATGTAGTTATTGATAATAGTAGATTTTGATGATACATAGCTTGTGATAGCTGAAACCTGATGCGCATTCACTTAGGTCCCATTAACCCATTATAGATTAGATGGTTTAACTTCATATCATATCAGCTGCTTCCGTCAATAAATATTTACACAGAAAAAATTGATCAAATTAAAAAAATCTTCTCTCTACTCTAAATAGTAGAAAAAACTTTAAGTATTCTCCGACTTAAACAAGTCTTGAATTAAGAATTTTCTACTTGAGTTACAATTTTTCAATATTGTTCTCTGAGTGTACAAATGGAACATGGGACATCCTTCTTTTCCAATAGATAATTGTTTTAGCGATCCTAAGTGCACCAAATTGAAGCCATCTTCTTCAAATATACCCAAAAATATCTTCTTTTTTTCCAAAGTTGCAGTCGCTTATAGAATCATTCCAATTGACTTCTTTGTACTCAACTACACCATAAAATCTAGCTAGTGTGAAACTTTGATCTCTCTGCTTTTATGGTTTGGACTGTGCATTGTTCTCTAATCATAGAGGTTAATATGAAGAGTATTAAAAAAGAACAGTCTTTGAAGAATTAATAAGCTTTTAAATCTGTTACATCTTTGGAATTGTTTTAGAAGAATGAATAAGTTTTAAGTTCTGTCATATTTATATCTGCTTACCGTCTAAAAGCAGTCGCAAGACCATTTCAAAGTAAATAAACATTATTTAATCGAATGAGATGTGTCTCACACACATAACCGATTTACAACATAGGAATCCGCCATACCAAATCTTTTGATAATGCAACAGAGGCAAATTCGAATTACCTTAGCGTGACTTCTTTCAGCCAACATGTTATAAGCCCTCGTTAAAACATGCATGGAGATGTGCTTATATGCATATTATGTGGTTTGTGATTTTTAACAACATTTCAACAAACGAAGATTTGTTGTCGTCTAATTTGAAATTTCCAACACAATTAGTTGCCATTAGACATCGTCATCGATGAACTCACCATAAAGGTTCTCTTTTGACCTATCTATTAAGTTGTTCATCCCCAAAAAAACAAATGCATTTATATACCTTTTCATTAAGAATATTTTATATTTGATATAATTATATTTGTATGCACTTTTTTTTAGAATTATTATTATTTTTCCTTATTAGCTAATAAAAACTAGCAACTAAAGCTACATGCTACAACATGTTGATGTTTTAAGAGAAATGTTTAAATAATAACTAATGCTAGAAATTCGTGCTTACAACTGATTATAAATAAATTCTTAGCTACAGCATACTCGTAAACATACATACATACATGTACATACATATGTACGAGCACACTATGCGAGAAATTCTCTAATTAAAATTAATTAATTTAGCTCTCATCATAAATATTTACACGCTTAAGCAATTAAATTTGTACAATTCAAGTTGTTGGTGTTGTTTTTTTATTTTTTTTTTTTATTGTTTTCTATTAGTATTATTTTGTTTGTTCTTTTGTTAAAGAGATTCTGAGATTCTAATTTGTGGCTAATTTTTTGTTTTGAGCTCAACTCAACATTTTGGGCTCTGAAAATCAGGCAAGGCGTAGACCCTCTATATTTTTGGCACATTTTTAGAACAGCTGGAGGAGGGCTTGGCAAGGGGTTGCCTTATGTTGGGGTGAGAGTGCAATTTTTTTTTTAAATTTCAACATCTTATTATCCACTTCAAATGAAATGCTTTGGAAGGCGAAACTTCGTATAAAATGATGTTATTAAGAGTAAATTTCCTTTTTGCCATGTCCGACCCTATCCTTACCTTTGTTAGGGAATCTCTAATACTTTAACAAGACTGGATGTGTATCCCGCAAGGAAGGATAAGTTTACTATATACACTTACAACTAGACTAGCTGCTATAGCTTTAAGAATATATCACAAAAAACTATTTTAAGGGCCTTCCACACTATGCTGAAACTGAGTTCAAGCTGACCAAATATCTGGCACCTCTTTTTTATGAGGATGAGGATGAGGAAAACTTCTGAATGAAATCAGTTAACTTTGCCCAATATCTGGTCAGCGTAAGCTTCGCCTACAGCATAACACACACACACACACACACACGCAGATTCGCACTCACACTTGGTTAGATTTGTGAAGGAGAAGCGACGCAACGCAAAGCAGTAAGGAACTCACGGATATGGGCAACATATGACCGACAACCGGCGACTGGCTTAATGACTGGCATCGAGCTCATGCTCATCATCGCTGGCACAATCATCCATTTCCATGTCAATGAGCTCATCGTCGTCCTCATCGCCGCTGCCATTGTGCATGTTGCGGTCGGAGCTGCCGCCGCCGCCCTTTTCGTCCTCTTGCTGCATGCGTTTGTGCTTGGTGCGACGGTTCTGGAACCACACTTTCACCTGGGTCTCGGAGAGATTAAGGGACTGAGCCAGCGCCTTGCGCTCAGCCCCCACCACATACTGATTGCTCTCGAATGCATGCTCCAGCTTCAGCAGCTGCGATGGCGAGAAGGCAGTGCGAATGCGTTTGGGCTTGCGGAATGGTTGCAGGAGGAAGTCTGGAGAAAAAGCAGAGTACGGAAAATATATGTGTTAGTTAACTGCGGAGTGAGTTTTTTGGGTCTCGTTAAACTTACTTCCTGGAAAGCGGTGTGGAAAGATGCGCCCGTGGCGGCTCAGCAGCCAGGGGTATAGTGGGTAACTATCGCGCGGCATTCCGGGGCTGCCCATGAAGGGAGCGGCATGTGGTGGCAGACCGGCGGCAGCTGCGGCTGCGGCTGCTGGACCCAGTACATGACCCGCCTGCAGAGCAGCGGCCATTTGGAACTGGGCTGCGGCAATTAGATGTGGATTATGTTGGGGGCCCAGCTCTGGCGGTGCATTGATGTACGGCGGCAAAGCCTTAATGTCCGGCATACCGGGCTGTACCGGTGCCTGATTTGGCGGCGGTGGTCCTCCTGGAGCTACGGGAAAGGGGCGCACCAAGCCGGCTGGCGGCATTCCAGGCATCATCATGTGGCCAGCGGGATGGGGATGCAGACCAGGTGGCTTGGGGTAGCCGGGCTGCTGTCGTGCCTGCTGTTGCTGAGGCGGCGTGTTATGGGGACTGCTGACCAGCAGTGTGGGTGACGAGGAAGTTTGCGAGGACTGTGGCGATACTGATTTGGGCGGCGTGTGTGGTGGCTGAATGCGTTGGGCGGGATTCTCGGCCTGCTCCACGGAAGGCGGTGCCGGCGAGCGCTCGCGCTTAAGAGAAACGGCAACGGCGTTGGCTGGAGATGCATCGCTTTCTGGCGATAGTCGGGTCTGGAGCGGGCTAAGACCACTGGCCATGGCGGCATTGTGGTGCAGACGCTGCAGCAGCTCCTGTATGTCTTGGTGTGTTTTTGGCGTACCTTGCTGCTGCTGCATCAGAAGATGCTGATGCAGGGCATGTTGCTGAGCTGGCGAGAGGTGCGGATGAGGATGAGGCATTGCCATGGGCGGTAGAACATGAGGCGCATGGTGCGGTGGAGCCATGTGCAGATGATGTGGTGGCGAGTTCGGCAGCAGAGTGATGGACGCCGGCGGCGTTTGTGGCGGCGAGCTGGGTCCATTGCGCTCGGGAACAGGGCTAACGGGGTGCGGCTGCGGCTGGTGACGTTGTTGCTCGGTAGCGGTGGCTGTTTGGTGATTGTGATTGCCGGCGGCGGCACTGGCATCGTTGCCAACAATGGATTCAATACTGAAGCCAATCTTCTGCTTGGGTGTGGGCAACATGACGGCTGAGGTGGGCACCGGCGGAATCATCTTAGTCATAAATACGCGCGGTGTGCTGGCGGCGATTAGTTCAGCTATGTTGGCGGCTTGGAATCACAACGATTGTGTCTGTAGGTAATCCTTTAGCGGATACTGAAATCCGTTGAATGAGTTTTAGGCTCTCAGTTTATGTGATATTTTTACACTTGGCGCAACATTTGAGTGCTGCGATTCACAGTCACAGTTACAAGTCACAGATCTTTAAGCACTTGCACTTTTGGTTGCGGCGGCAACTTTCTACGCGACACCACGGAAAACTCAAAGGTAGACGAAAAAAAGTCTCAGGGGGGCGTTGTTATTGCTGGGTTGTGCGATCGACGCGCTCGAAACGGAAACGTGTTGTTCACTCGACGACGTTCACAGCTTGAATAATCGAGAGAAGCAACGCGGCCGCACCAAGTATACGCAGTGGGAATTTGGTGGTCACCGGCGCAGCACTCGCTCTCGCTCTTTGCACCTCAAACTCGTTAAACCGGTCAGCGTTGAGCACACTAGCAGCAAGGCGAGAACGAGAGAGCAGCACTGCAGCGCACGCTTGCCATTGCACTCTCGCCAGCTTGTGGATTTTATCTAGTCTCTTGGTCTCTGTAACAAGCCCGCGTGTGAGCAAGCGAAATAGCAAGCGAATGTACTGTGGAAAGATAGTGCGCTCTGGCAAAGGCAAAAGGCAACAAAAACTACTGCAAAGGGGCGGGTCCAATTTAATTCGCTACGTTTTACGCTGTTTTCTCAGCGTTCGTATTTTTCTGCATATGGCTTCCGTTGGCTGTTGTTGTTGTTGTTCCAATTGTTGTTGGTGTTGTTAGGTATTTTGGGCTGCCCTTGTGTAATTTGGCTTAAACTGACTGTCATTCATAGTCTTTGCGGTTAGGATATTTTTACGCTTTTATTTGGTTCTAAAACAATCATTAAATGAAAATGCAAAGCAAGGTGCAGAATTCTTGTTATTGGAAAAAAGAAAAGGAGGGGAAAAGTTAACATTTACGAATAATACGCCATTTTACCTCAACTGGCAAAAGGCTTGACGAAGTTGTTGTTCCTTTTGTTTTACTGGGGGAAATATTTAAAATTTGAACGAACGTACACGTTATGTAGGAACTGCGCCAGAGAAATCAAATGTTTGTATGATGATATAAGCTATTAATGTTTGGGAATTTTTTGCATATTATCGTTAAGTATTTCAGAGAATTTTATATAAAGAATGCAAATTTTTTTTTTTGGGTTTTTTTTACGGATTTTCCCATATATAATGCGAACGTAAAACTATTATACTTCTAGAAAACACTTGAAAAATATGTAATCTTATATAAAACAGACAATTTTAGATAAACTTTAAACAAAGACACCTATATATATAATATAATTTTATATATATATATATAAGTATATATATCGAAACCTATATTTCAAGCTAGAAGGCTAGAAGAGGCTCTAAACCATCCCAAGTTTTACACACACAATATCTAACCTTTTGATATTTTCACATTTGATCTTCTAAGTTAAGACATTGGGATATATTTTTAAGTAAAACAATTGCATATATAATGAATGAAAGAGGCTATCCAACTTGATGTTGAAGACTTACAATTCGTACTCAAATCAAATAAACTCAAAATCATTTCAAATGAAATACATTAACAATTCCACACCACAAATGCTCTAAAAAATGTTGCCTGCACTAATAAATCATAGCCGTTCAACACATTTGCTGCGACAGTTATATATAAATCGGTCATAAAACATTATGTGTAACAATTTAAATGTTAATTTTCGGACAATCTTTGTTTTTTTTTTGTTTTTTGGCACACGACAAACTGTGCATAATTTATGTGTGTTCGTTTTGGCGATTGCAGATATGTACTCTATTCCTTCTATTCATTTATTTTTCCTCCGCCTTGTTTGCCGCATAAACAATTATGCGGGCGTTTTTTGCGTTAAAAAAAGGGAAATCAGAGCATTTCCTACAACTGCCAAAACGTGTGCAAAGCCCGAGGGTGCTCTGCGTGGCGTAAATATCAATTAGTAATCAGTAAATAATTGTGCTTAATGTTTTTCACACTTTGTCGTTGAATTCAACTTTGAAACAAAAAATGATTTAGAATTACAGCTTATCAATTTTTTTTTTGTTCTGGCTGTGGCTTCAAAACAAACAGAGACAACATTATCGTAGTTTTTGTTGCTGTTGTTGTTGTTATAGATTAAAATCATATTTTATTGTCGCTAATTAAGCCACGAACTTTGCACAACAATATCAAAATGCTTGGCCATATGAATATATATTCCCAAGCTGTGGTTGCAAAATCAACTTTCGCGAGGCCATAAAACCATAATTATGTTGACTAATGGGACTTGATTGCCATTGCCATTGGCATCAACATTGGCATTGGCCCCGACCAAAAAATGTAAGAAATTATGCGAAAGTTCAGAGTGTGTAGCTTAATGGAAAAAACGTGGTGGCGCCAATACGATTGGGTGAAAGTCTTTTAACATTTTTATAATAAATGGCAATGTCAGTGCTTTACTGGCCCATATTTATACTCAATATAATGAAGATTCTAGAATTTGGAATTACTGATTTATATTATATGAAGAAGTTTTCAGCGTAGAGAAGGAAGCGTGTGGGACTCTATAAAGAAGTAAAGCAAATGCCCCAAATCCAAATGACCAAATTATATCCAAAATAGATCACTATATGTTTCAGAGCTTTGAAAGCCTCCACATCCACTGATCAAATTTGATATGGATCGGGCTACTATACCAAAAAGACAGATGTTTGAATTGACGACATGCGGCGTCTACCTTTGAAGCAGCTGTTCAAAAAAAGCACAAATCTAGCTTGGCTTTGGCATTCTATGGTCTCAACTTACTTTCATTTAAGCTAATCAACAACAAAAACGATCTCGTGTTCAGAACTAATTAGACTTCATTCTAGTTTGAAAGAGGTTGACAGTATAGGGTATAGTCCTTAGTGATATTTTTCAGTAATATTTATTTTTTCAAATTTTTTCTTGTCTTAAGCTGGCTGGCAGATAAACTTATAGAAATTCTTTGAATGTGTGATCTGCTGAATTTGTTTGGCCAAAGTAGAAGATAATTTCCATGAGCGATAATTCCCTGCTTCAGTAGAAACTGACTGATCAGTTGATAAATCAAACCCGATTAGCTTTTCTTGTCTAACCAAAAGTATTTTCAAGCAAGATGGGCTTGCATCAAGGGTCTTCAGCTATCAGTTGGTGCATTTGAAGCTCAATAAGAACTCATTGATTTCCAAATAAGACAAGTAAACCTATTAATCAAGCAACCAAACTAATCCTTAATGCTAAGTTATGGTATATTTCAAATGTTACGATCATTTTGGGACACCCTTTACATAAATATATACTTAAAAGTGCTACACATTTGCAATACATTTGCCAGCAAGTGTTAAAAATTCACACGCCCTCCTGCGGGCTAAATGTTTGCTCACCGCAGGCTCTCTGTTGGTTGTTGATGCTGGTGCTGGGAAGGGTCGTTGGTGCCGAAAAAAAAGAAGCAACAATTGTCCTGTTAATGAGTAAATAAAGATAACTGTATGAGCAGCAGCCGAGACTAACCAGCTGCTGCTGCTTTGGCTGCTTCTGCTGTATCCCAAGCAGCCCGTCCAGAGTTAAGAGCCAGCTCATCAGCTCCCGCTGCGAACCCAAAAGGGAACAACAAAACACTCACAATGTTCGCCAGGCAATTGCAAATGAAAACCATAAAAAATGCAATACCATGGCATACAAAGAGAGAAAAAGTATTTATTAGATGGAAATAAAGCAGCCTCCGTTGTGGCAGCCGCAGCACACAATGCCATTTGCTGGGCCAAAATCCAAAAGGTGTCAAAATCAACAATTTTCGAGCTGCACACAATTCCATAGAAAACAAAACCCAGCGTGATGCAATTTAACTTCTTCTCTCCCGCTCTTGCTACTCATCACAGAGTTTGTAACAATTTTTTCGACTGAAAAAACAGCAGTTTCACTTTTGCTGCGCCAGGGAAAACAATGAAAAACGTGGCAAATTTCCCTTTGTTTAATTTAGTGGCAAGAAATTGTTGAGAATCAGCCAAACACAACACCAAAAAAAAGAAACAAAAAATTGACTTTAATGATGATGAGTTGGCGTTTAGAATGCTTCAAGTGAGCTCGAGTGTTGGGATTGGGAGTGGCTGCCGTTGCTTGGAATTCATTTGAATTGTGTTATTTTTTTTGGGACTCTGTTTTTGTAGCAAATGACACAATTATAGAGAAATCTCGAGACTCTCGAGTCGAGTCTAAGGCTTGCTGTCTGTGGGTGAGCTGCTGGTGTTTAAATCTAATTAATTTGTGCACTCGGTAAAAATTATACCTCAATATATTACACTGCTCCAAATTAGTAGCCAAAACATAAACATACGATTATCAAGTTCATGCTGGATAGAAAGCCTCTGCTCATAAGCAATTAGACAGTGTACTTTAGTTGCTTGCCTTCTATTTTAATCGAGAAATTTCCAAAACAATTGCAATCCATTCTCAAAAGAATCCCAAAAGTGTCCTTTAGTTACAAGACCATAAAATTAGATTGAAATTATTGCAAAATACTCTAGAAAACAAACTATCTTCGATTGAGGGCTTTTCCTTAGGGAGCGAAGATTGAAACATTCAAAAAGTGTGATAAAAAAAATAGCGAAAAAAACAAAAGAAAGATAGCTTCGAATTCTTGGAGCTTAATTTCCATTTAGCAGCTACATGTATGATACGAGTATATTAGTAGAAACTTGAAGGCTTCTCGAAAGCATTTCCATTGTATAAAATTGCTCTTCAGATGACATCGTTCACAGCTGATTTGCCTAACCTATATGAGTGTTATAACATTTTAAAACTGTTTTGCACAGTGTACATCCTCTTAGAGAATTGGAAAATTGTAAAAATCTCAATAAAAACTCCAGTTAAATTTAAGTCAGCGCCATGCGAGTTCCACGAACTTACTCAAAGATCAATCTATCTATCTATCGGTTTCACAGTTTTCTTAATAATAATCTCGCTTTCTCAACCCCACGCTCTCATAATTTGAACGCTTGTAAATCCACGCGGCCCTCAAAATTATGATGGATGACTTGGTGGCTGAATTTTCACGCTTGGCGGTGAAATGGTAGCCCGAAAAACTCGAAACTGACAGCGGTGGTTCCAATAATGATGAGTTGGGTTATGCGATTGTACCTGGACAGAGAAGGGGGCACGCGTGTGGAATAAGAACATCAAACAACTGGTGATGAGCCTGCTGCTAAGTTCTCAGAAAAACCTATTACAAGGTAAATGCCCAATGCCAAAGGGTAACTGGAAAGGATCAACAACAACATGCGGCATATCTAAATATACATATTTGATATTTCAGGCACGCCATTGTTGACCGAGCCAGATCAAATCAAGAGTACAAAATCCAAATCCAAACCCAAATCCAAATACAATAACTTGACACAGCCATAAAATCATATTAAAACACAATTTTTTGGTCGACAAACGGATTCGGGAGCCGGCCAACATCATAAAACATTTATATCTAATCCTTGACAATCGTAAAAATTACACAAACTACACAAAGACACAACGGCAACGCCACTCGAACTCAACCAAGGGAAATGGGAGAAATGGTAAATTCTAGGAGCTGTCGCCAGCGTTGCTTTAAAATGCCAGGAAAAGTACTCAAAATTACAAAATAGTAATAGAGTTGGAAAAACAGTAGTCAGGGAAATGTCATAAAAATGTCGAGTTGGCTCCGGCACATCCTCCCGCTCCCCTTCGCCACCACTCACACTGTCACTGTCACTGGTCTGCAGGTCTCGGATACGTGTGTGCAAAACCAAAACCCTCTAAGAACGAAAACCAAGAGGCAGGCATTTTTATGACACTTTCCGTAACGGGCACTCGAGCATAGCAAGCAAGGACTCCAAAACGGACATAAAAATAGTTGCTGAAAAATAAAATCAACGTAATTTTTATGGCTTTTCACCGGTACATATTGTACCAGGCCACAAATGCAAGTTGTTTTCTGCTTTCTGTACTTTTACCCCCTTTTTTTTGACACTCTTGTTTTGGTAAGTTGGTAATTTTGGTCGACAGCCACTTTTGTTCGTGTGTCATTATCGTAAGTCTTTCCCTCGGATTCCCTAAATCAGGACTTGGGCCGGGATTTATGAATGTAGGGCATGATATGATTTGATCAAGTGTGTGATAAGTTTGCTGACAATGCTCAAACGATGTGGATGGAAACATTGGAATGCAGGATATAGTGATGAAATAGTGTATGGCAGATATCCTATCATTCAAGAGCAAAATGAAAGGAAGAATGCCGCCTCAAATTTTATCCCTGATACAAAATTGTTAAATTCCCATATAAGTTTTGAGGTCAAGTTTTCCATAAAGGGCTTCTATTTGTAGAAGTTTAAGAAAGCTACTCCTCAATTGCTTAACGCCTAACAGGGGGATGGCCCCTGAATTACCTCTCACCAAGTGAGAAACACATTTCCAACCCTATATATAAGCCACCTTTTAAGTTAACAACCTTACCAATTACTCTTCTCACTCTTATCTGCCATCGCCCAAGTCACCAACGTTACAACTTTTCCACACATATTTAAGCCCTCCCTTGCGCCCCCACCCCTCCGCAGTTCGAAACTTCTTCACTTAATAAATTATACGCCCACACTTGTCAGACACACTTCTCACCCCATCTCAGATACCCCAACCCAAATCTAATTTCCCGACTCTACCTATCCGCTCTCCATCTAAGCTACCCTACCCCTGCCTCACCCTGCCACACTGCCTTTCCCATCGCACATACTATCAGTCATATCGAAACTAATGATGACACCCAATAAAGAATTCCAACAAATTGTGTAAATTTGTAAAAATGCCTGAAACATTGGAAGTTTTCCATAAAAATGCAAATGTAAATATTTCAAGGAGCAGGGGCAGCAGTAGGGATACGGATACGCTTGACATGCTTGGGCTACTGACAAGGGACAGGGGAATGGAAAGCAAGTCAGAACAAATGTCATAAATTTGAGCATGCAACTCGGAAAATGTCGCTACCAAAGAAAATAGGGAAAATGGGGAGGGAATTTGTAATGAGTATGAGAATGAGTCCGAGAATAACATTGAGAATCAGAATGCGAATGGAACTGAATAGCGGGGCGCTTGGCAGATGACTCAATTTACACACAACGAGCTCTGTAAATTGCGCCTCATTTCGTGCGCAATTTTTCCTCTGACATTTGGCAAATCTCAAAAAACAAATGTGGAGAGGGGGGCAAGAAGCAATGGCGGTTGTTGGACGAGATATGCTAAGCGAATGTAATGTATATGCCAAACCGGGAGCTGTAACTATAGACGGAGTCTGTCCTGTGCCGCTTTTAAAACTTTACTACAAATTGACAGAAACATAATAAAAGCAAAATTAGCAACTCTGTGCAGGGAAGGGGAGCAAGGGCTGAGGCTGACTGCCATTTTGTGTCAGGAGCTGGAAGTCGGAGTTCGGAGCGGCCTCGTTAAACAAATGAATTGCCATAAGCGTCGCCTGATTGCAATGTCACTTTAGATGGGTTTTATAATAAGCAGCAGCCTCCTGCCAGCTGCCTGCAGGATCTAAGTCTGGTTAGGGCATCGGGTGGATGTGTTGGAAACGTGCACAACGCTTTGGCAAGCTCTCAAAGTGTACCATCCAACGCCAACCCAACCCACTCCCGTTCCCAATTACCATTGCCAGACAACAACAGTTTGTGCGTTTTATGAGGCGCATCATTATGAGGCTGCCATCCTCATTCTGGTCGCCGCTGTTCGTCCTTTCGCATCCGCATCCTGCTACTGCCATTATTATACGCCATTTAAATAATTTTCGCTTTCATGCTGAGCCGTCGTCGCTGTCGTCTGGCACGTTTTTCAACCCCCTTCTCCCTCTTTGACGACTAAAAACTCACCCCAAGGCAAAAACCCCATTGCCTTGGCTCGCTCAGGCTCTCGCTGTCTCTCTCTCTCTCGCTCCCTTTCAATGCTGCTCAGCTTGTAATCAGCGCACATCATCAGCATTTGATTGCGACAAATAATGCCGCCACTTTGTGCTTTTGTTGGTTTTGTTTCCAGGGGTGCACTTTCAAAATGGCGTCGATTGTGAAAAGATTTGAAAAGCGAGCGCGTGTTAAATTAAAAGGATTTGTGTGTTGATTAAGTGCAGCACAGAACTATTCAAAGTGCATTGTGTGTGAGAGCTTGTGCTTTAAAGGGTTTCAGATTAGGGTTGGCATGGTGGTTCACTTAGCACTTAACTGGAATCATCCGCCAAAGGGGGTTGAGTGCAGCTTGAAGTTACTATGATGTTATAAATTATTACTTTGATGTTCACGTAACCAAATTAGAAGTGAGACAGGCTGTACTTCATAATAAATTCGCACTGACCCGCTATCTGGCAACATTTTCGCACTCCAAAAAACCTTAGAAAATAATATTTTCATGGAATCAGTAATATATTAGTATTATCGAGTTGACAAACTCGACTATGTCTTTATTAATACTTCGCATCAGAGGTGAATCCTGCGAACATATTCGCAGTTTGATATTCCTTTGTATTCCTTTCTTCTTAACTAATTGTTAGGAATAGTTAGTACATGGCCACAGTGTCTAAGTGTCTTTTATACGAACTTCTTTTTCTTTTCGTTGCTTTAAAAAATCATAGTTTCCCCTTGTAATATTTCTAAATAAGATGTTTGTTTAAGAATTTTGACTAGAAAGTTAAGTAAGCTCCTCTAAAATAGCTTTGCAAAACTACCCATGATAACCTGATGTTCTAACTATCTCTCCTCAGTTTCAAATATCACCATATCAAACAGAAATCTATACTTTCCATGTGCTGCTAGCTCTTCGGATTGCTAATCCAAAACAACTGCAAACATTGCAAAATAATGGACCTCAAATTGGCTCAAATATCCCTTTTCTACTTTCTACCTACTCTCGAGCATACGGTAGCGAAATCTTTTAGCTCAATCTTAAACGATCTAACAATGAGATAATGTAACATATATGAACTTCAATGCATAAACAAGCCGACATTGCCTTGGCCATGCCAATTGCCAGTGTAGTAATTGTAACAGGATCATGCCAAAAATCCATCAACTTCTTCAACTAATGCCATACACAATACTCTGGCACTTGAGTCTCTGGCTCGGACAATGACATTGACCCGCATACAAAGTAGGAGAGGTGCCCAAAGTTGAAGGCAAGCAGCTAAAGCTGATGCTTCTGAGGTTCGTTTCACCTCCATCTTGGACTCGATCGGTTGCTACTGCTGCTGCGATCTCAACATTTTGATCTTGTTACAAAAGTCAGCAGCAGGCATCAACTACTTGCGGGTGTTCCTGCCAGACAAAGCATTTCGGATTCCAATTCCATTCCAGGAGCGGAAAGAGCCAAAAAGTTAAGCCACAAACATACAAGAGGATCAAAACGGATTTAAATACAAAGTGGGAAAGTAATGAAGTGCCGCCGCTTCATAGGGGAAAAATATGAACATCAAAATATCGTCGTCAGGCAAACAGTAGAAGATTTCCTCACAGAGACAGAGGGTTGCAGTTCAGCAGGCCCTCGAACAGGGCAAGGACGGGCATATGAGAGCGATGCGTGATGGGTTCGGCTTATTAAAGTTATAATTAAAATATGTATCCATGTTTGCCTGTCCATCTGAGGACCCAAAACAAGATCCAGTCCTACAACTAGCACATTTTTTTATGAATTTAATTATAAAAAAATGCATTTATAATTGTTTTTCCTACATTCAAATTTTAATGGATTCACACTTTGCCGTCAAGTTAGCTAACGAGACATCAGGCTTCATATGCCGCACAAACGTGTAGCTGAGCGAGTTTTTATTGGGGGGAATAAGAAGAGGTTGCCTACCATTTTATATGGATAGGGGAATGTGTTAGCATTAGAATACGAGTATCTATTTTTCACATACATTTTGGCTAAACCCTAGGAAAAGAACACTACATAGGAGTTTCTAATATACAAAATTAGCCAGAAATATTGACGCTCTGAAGCTGCAGCTGCTTCCTTGCGCTCAAACCCTTTTCAAAGTCCTTGAATGTCAACGCATCATTTAAATTAATTAGGATTACGAAACAAAAAGTTAAAAACTGTATTCGAGCAAACGGGAGAACCCTTCTGGAAGTCTTGTATATATCGCTTGAAAATCGAAAGAAAGAAAGGACAATGGAACACATATGCGGCTATTATTATAGTAATACTCATATGATTGAAACTGATGTCAGAAAGAGCAACAGAGAGAGTGAGAAAGAGAGGGAGTGGGGTCTCACATACTTGACTTAATTTAAGCCAATTTGATGCCCATTGACCAAGGAGTATTACACTCGAAGAGGCTGCTGGCATGCAATATGCTGATCCTTAATTGTTTTGGGAAATTTTCGGATGTACGCACACACACAATCGCACACATATATTATTATCCTGAGGCTTAGCTTGCTGTAAAGTGGAACACCCGCAAGCCGTTAAGACTTATGTGAACGACTGTGACGGTGACTTTGGTCCACCATACAAAAAAGAAACACACATCACCAACACAGGTCTCACTCGAGTGGCAATCATAATCCTGGAGTGCGATTCTGTATGCCGCTGCTGGTGCTGATAGCTTGGCTTCTGTTAAGCAGCACAGTAGCCTGGATATTTGCGCTGGCCATTATGTAATTTGCTCTGCATGGGTAAAACAGTACACCATGTCGGCTTCCCTGTGATCCCCCAAGTGCGGTTTCTTTGTACCACTTGCTCATGTCCGTGTAATTCGATTTGTGCTACTTTCGCTGTCAGTCGGCTCCTCTGATGTGGCCAGTGCTAGAGGCAGACTTAGACCCCTGAAATTGCTAATCAATGCAAAGCATTGCATTAAAATTTCAATTATGCCATTCGATTTGTTTGTCAAACAAACACATATTTATATTCGTAATTTATTGAAATCATTTTTATTAAAGCTAATTGCCCCGACACTGAGACATGAGAACATTTGTCTGCCGGCCCTGCCCTAAGTCGAAGCTATTAAAATGCCTCTGAATAGACGAAGCTTGATGTCTTCGTGTTTCGACACAAAACGGTGGCCAGAACAATTCGAGTGCATTCACTTACATTGATGTCGGTGTCCGTTGAAGGCATTTAATTTGCATACCAGCATAAATTAATAACAAATATAGAATATTGCCATGTAAAAAAATGCAAGTACAGTCAATGTTTGTTGGGAATGTGGCAGGGTAATGGGCATCATTGGGGTGCTCTTTTTCGAATGTAGAATTTTGGATTTTGCGGCAAAAGTTGTTACTGAAGATAGCCAGATATGAATATCCCACAAGACAATGAAGCGAGAGTTTCGCAAAAACATTGGATGTGTAGATACAAAAATTCGTTTCGCAGCATTCCTGCAAGTGATACCATTTGCAGACTTATCTATATATGAAAACATTTCCATAAACAGATGATTATCCAAAGATGATTATAGCTCAGTCTTTTTCGAATCCGTTTGTGAGCGTTGAGCTTGTGCGCGAACACACGACTGTCATCTCTAGGTCACCTAACTCCCTCAGTCCGTGTTCAGAGATAGCTGCTCATATTTACATTACAGCGTTTCCTTCCCTACATTACAAAGTTTATATAACTTTTGACGAAGTATAAACTAAACTAAAAACATATGCATATAAACAATATTCCAAAATAATGCAATACAAATTTCTCTTTGATCAATGTGATAAGCAAATTTAATTTGAAAATATTAGTTAAATGACACATAAAAATTTCTTAGCTAAAATCCGCTAGAATTTCTTTGTTTTTTGAAGAAATCGAAGGTTTAAAGCAGCTGGCCCGCGGCGACTTCGTTTTGGAGCTGGAGCTGGCTGCCTGCCACTTGCCATATTTATTCGTAGACCTCACACATGATGAGGCATGAAAGCAAGTCGAATCCGAGTCGCTTCGAATGCCTAATTAAAATTGATTTGATTTCTCTGACACTTTTCTCTGTGGCAAATCAAAGCCGCATTGTTCGGCACGACACGCCACTCAGTCAGTCCGTCAGTCAGTTAGCCAGTCAGGTCCCAGGTCACTCAATGTGTTAGTCAGGCAGGCAGTTGGTCAGTCAATCATTTCCTCAATCGTTTCAATTTCACATTTGATTGATATTTTTGTTGAAACCGATACAGAGAATGCGAATGCGGCCGAACGTCTGGCTAATTAAGCCAGCCGGCGCTAAGCTCATAATTATACAAAAGTCTTATAGACTTGGACTGGGAATGTTGGCACTACCAATGGACATTGCTGTTATGATGGACTTGGGTTTGGGTATGGGCATGGGCTTGGGCTTGGACATGGGCATTGGCCCGGGTTGTCATCTTGGCCGTATATCTTGTTATGGTCGCGGCGCATGCGCGTCTCGTCAATTAGTTTGGCTGTCAGAAAGATGATGAACTCGTTGCTTGATGAGGGTTTTCGTGCTTGAGGATCATCGAAATTGGTCGGTTCGTTTGGTTGGCCCGTTGGCTCATTTGGTCTCTCTGTCCAGTGACTTATCACAGTTTCAAGCGAATTACGATGCGACGCTGTTATTTTTTAATAGTTTTCCCAGTTTGGCGCAGTTTTTTAAATGCATGAAATATGAGTAACATTCCGTTTTGACAGGTTTTTCGGTTAGTCAACGCGTGCGGATTGGGAATGCGAGTGTGCGCAGATAGCATCAGATAGACATAGACGTGTTTATAGGCCAGCTTCGGTTTCCCATACCCCCAGCCACTGTCCCTGGCCAGTGTGCTTGCTCTACATAGGGATCTGGTGATCTGGCATTGCTGTGTGTGGTCGCCACTGGCGTCATGTCGTTGACATTTGCGACAAATGCTCTGACGCATGTCAAGTGGTGGTCGAGAAACAGCACTTAGCCCAGGCCAAACCCAAACCCATGTACACCATGTGTGGTCTAATGGCATATCTACGCATATCTCCATTATGTATTGTTTTGGGGGAGTGTGTACTCTACATGGCTTGGCCTAATTGCAGAAGCTGGTGATGATTTGGTTTTGAGTCAGAGGCTATGAAATTGGAGCTGCTTTTGCTGTGACTCAGGCTAGACAGAAAGAGACTCATCTCTAGCTCAGATAAGTCTCAGCAACCATAGATAGACGTCATGCCAAGTCAGCATGGTATTTTTATATTATTTTTAATTTTTAATCAGCTAATTAAGGTCAGCACATAATTTTAATTGTATTTTCATAATTTTCAACATTTCGACGAGACAACAAACGGCGGCGACTTACAAAGGCTTCCGTTTAATGCGTTTGCCACTTGAGCTTGGGGTCGAAGATGTGGCTGCTCCGACGGCTGTTGCTGCTGCTGCTACTGCTGCTGGAACAGCCATTTCATAGAAATCATTTTTGCAGATAAGCCAAAGCTACAGACAGCGTTAAAGTCAGAGCCTTTTGCATAATTGGCGGCTAGTTTTCTTTTTAGTTTTTATAACTTTTTCACTTGCTTATTTTCGTTCATTTTGTAATGGTCTCTACTTTAATTTAATTTGATGAGGCTGACAACATTCCACCAATTGCGTCAACAACTAAATAAAAATGCTCATTATTAGTCAGTCCAGAGGTTTAATATAGTATTAGAATGGAAATTGTTGAAAATGTTGATCCATATCAATTACTTGATTCAAACCTCCTGCTTTTCCATGCAATAGTAAAATCCAGCTTTTGAACGATCAGTCGCATTTCGAATTTGTTTAAACTGTGAGCATCATGTACAATTTGATTTGTTGTTAATTATTGTATGATTCTTCTCTATTGTTGTTGAGTGTGGGAAATATGGAAAGGCCTTTGCTAAGCACACACAGGCGCGTGATTAATTTGAATTATTTGTGGAACGCGGTGAAATGCGCCTCATGGAATCGTGTCTGACAACAACAATAACAAAAACCACGCGCTCCACTTAGCTTGCTCCACAATTGTTGTTGCTGCTGCCTGTCCCCCGGCCCTTTGGCATTTATTTATTTGTTTGTTTTCGTTAATTTTGTATGAAACGTTGCCGCTTACTTGGCGTAATTAATTACAATTTTTATTGCCGTGACTTGGCGCTGGAGTTGGAGTTATACTTTTAGTTGGACTTGAAGTCCATATGATACAGTTTTGGGGGCATGTTTGTAATGTGATTTATATGAGAACATACTGGAAAATCAACGTATGTATATGGAAAGTGCCATAAAATGTTTGAGCTATTCGTTGGGTTTCGATGAAATGTGAAAGGCAATTTCTCAATTGCATTTTATGAGCTGAGAGTATTTTTTCTTAAATTATTTCATGGCAACTATAAGAGGAAACCAAGTGAGGACTTTGTGGGCGGCTTATGTGAATTTGTTAGCTCAGGGAGCTAAGTGAGTCAGCTGGAGGAGTCTAAATACCAAAATCAAGGTATTCATACAAAGAGACAGACGGACTAGGCTAGATCGACGCGGATGTTGATCCTGATCAAGAACATAAATACTTTATTCTGTCGGAAACGTTTCCTCTTATTTACTTTTACATTTACAATTACTCTAGTATAAATAAATATATGTTAAAATGTTACAGATTCTCTTTGGCTTGTCAAACCATTTTATTTTGTTGGGGAAATCAGGGGGGCTTTCAACTTGAAAGAGAGATTTCTAGTTTTAATATTTTGAAAAATTATAAATTGACCTTTCAACTCCTTTCTCTGTAAGTTGAACATCTCAAAGACAGAAAAAGCATGCAATTTTCCTTCAACTAATTGCTGTTAAATGTAGACTAATTGTCACAGCAAACAGTTAACCCATGTAATCACTCATTTTATGGTCTGTGAAAAAGCCAGTGGCATACGGGCAAGCAACTTGAACTCCTGGCTTTGCCATGTCAACATCAGCCGTAACATCAGCAGCAACATCGTCATCGTCAATTTTTTGCAAAAACATTTTAAAGCTGTGCCAGGCCGCAACTAAAGTGCAAAACACATGCAATGCCGGCTAATTAAGCTGAGAGCTGGAGTTGCAGTTGGACCGTAGCCGGACCAGCCTGTATTTGAATAAGCAACTGAAAACGTATGCAAGTTTAGCTCCAAGCTCCAAGTCCATACCAGGACTGGCTTGGGGCCGCGCCTCTTCACGGTAGCCGCTGCCACTAACGGAAGCCATACTTCAGCTGCGGCAGCCCAAAATCTGACAACTCAAATCTAAGAAAGATGCGGCAGCGAGAAACAACCAAGATTGGGGCCTCGGCCTGGGTCTCGGCTATAGCTGTCAGGAAGTGGGGCTGCTGCTGCTGCTTCTGCTGTCGTTGTCGTTGTCTGTTTGCGAGCAAGCATCGTTGATCCGCCCCGTGGGCCGCCACTGCCACTGCTTCTAGTGCCGCTGCTGCTGCTGTTGTGCATATGGAAAGCAATAAAAATTAATTTTCACATTGTTAACAGCGCAATCAAAGCAAAGTTGACAAGCATTTACCAAAGGCGGCTGGCCCTCGCTTATCGTTGGAATATTTCATGTGGCAAAAGGTGTGCGGTGTGAGGTGTGATCTGCCAGTTTGTCAACGCATTTCTACTGAAGATGGCCTTTTGCTGAAGCTTCCCTCTTCTTCTATCCCCGCTTAACCAGCTGTCATAGTCATACTCGTATCTCGTGTGGTCATGCGCATGCGCAGCAGTCGCTAATTAGCCGCATGAATGGAATTGAAACTCAACTCGACTCACACCTCCTCCTCAAGCGGTTCGCTTTGGTTTTTTGGACTTTTGTCGTGCGAAATTTTAATGTTTCGCTTCTCTGCCCTCCAGATATTATCAGTGATTTTTTATGAGTATCCAAGAAGCGTTTCCCTCTTCGCTTTAAATTTAACGATGTCCACTGTGGTCACAAAGTTTTGTAAATGTTGTGGGCAGCCGCCAGAGGCGATCCCTCGGAAAGTTTGGTAAGTTGATAATTCGAGTGAGTAAGGTTTTTTGGGAAAGTTGGCCAAGGTGTGATCACTACAAGCCAAATTGTATAGCACTGCAATTTCAGATGTAGACCAAGATATACATTTTCAAAAATGAGTCAGCCAGTTGGCTAACAGTCTCACCAGGTTAGGGATGGTGAAGTGAATCATTTGAAATTGAAATTATTTTACCAAAATAATTAGAAAAATGTTGTCCTAGTTTATTTCCTTAAGCAGGTGCTTGTTGTACTGGAGGTAATGGGTTTACCTGTCTGTGTGAGACTAGCGGCGTTGTTATGGGTCACAGCCTCCACTCTATGCCTAGATAACAATCCCACATTCCAAGCAAGAAACTTATCAACTACGGATACCGACTATTAGAACGACTCGGCTTAACTAAATTTAACTGAGGTAACTCTAACATTTCCCTAAGCCTCTCAAGCCCGCCCGGCCTACTACTAACTTCCGTCCGTTGAATGTTTGCAAGCCAAGTAACATTTAAAAATTCGGTGAAATTCTTAGGTATCCTGCTTTGGGTGAATCAAGTTGTTAACAATCCATTAATTGTTTCCAACGTTTGAGCAGCGTGTTCATATTTTTATTGCACTCAATTAAAAATCAATTTTAAAGTATAATCTGGCCCTTGCATATTCATTTCACACTTAACACTTTGGGTATGAGGGAAAATGTGCTTTTAATTGCAACTCATAAATCAAAGAAATGCAAATGTAATGCAATAATAATTTGAAAATGCATTCGCCAATTGTAGATCGAAAGAAATGCGTATGTGAATGCGAATCCGAATCCGAATACCGAACGGGATGCATAAATCAATGAGAGAGTCTGTGGTCGTGGTCGCAATATCGACACCAACACTGACCCTGGAATCCGAATCCGAATCCGTTCGGTAGCTGCTTTCGGTGAGCTATCTACTGGCTGCTCATAAAAATGCAATTGCCAATTGAAGTGTCGGCCATTTTGTAAATCTGCTTGCTTTATTAATTGCCGCTGCCGCTGTTTGCTTTTAGCATTTATTTATGGCCAGCATCGAGTGTGGTGCGGTGAGGGAGGGGTGTAGTATCTGCATCTGAGTCTGAGCAACGCCATTCAAATGACACGCATTCAATTACCAGACAAGCCAGACCAGATCAGACCAAGCCGGCTGGCTGCTTGGTGACTCATGAGCTTCAAGGCGGACCCGTTGCTTGAATTCAACATGGGTTGTGGCTGTGGATGCCATGGTGCTGGATCAACAACTCTGGCTGAAATTGGAATGCAATCAGCTTCAATCACGTTCAGCCAGCTATATTTATCGCCTTAAACGAGCATATATTGTAGCTTAAAAGTTTCCTAGAAACAAATCTTCAATGTATTTTTGACGGCTCGGTGTGGGTGTAACACTGAAAGAAATTAAAGGCTGACATCAATACATCAAGAGGTGAATAGTGGCCATATTGTATCCATAGTCAAAGTAGTCAAAGATTCTTCAAGCAACTCAAATGGTCCAAGCAATAGTCAGCTAACAGAGGCTGCTATGCACTGAAAAACTTACAATTTTGGAGAGAGTCTTGTATAAAAGCAAAACTGCTACATTGATCTTCAAATTGCTATCAAAACTCAGCTTTTAGAATTTGGCATTTGAAGATTAAGTTTCAGAGCAGGTCCAGCGGTGGCTCAACTGTCTTAAGTCGAATTTTCCTTCATATGGATGGATACCTTCTCATTTATGCAGCTATGCATTATTGGGAATCCTATTTTTGTTTACATTCAATAATCAGAATTGTTACTTCAACATGAATTTCTTTCAGTGTAGGCTCACCCAAAAATAGATGCATTATCAATACCAGTGGCGTTTAATTAAAATTGTACAAGTGCCAGTATCAAGTCAATCGTCATCATTCACCCTCCAGCTCACTTGGCATCCCGATCACTGCCGCTGCCGTTGCCCCCTCCCCTCCCCACCCCTTCCCTCCACACCTCTCGTGTATCAATCAGGTAGATAGCGAAGCACGTTAACAACTCAAACGTGACAACGACGGCGGTGACGAGAACTGGGTATAGGGATATGGACATGGGGCTGAGATTCGAGACAGCCCACAGGTTACGTTAATGCCTCGTCGTGATCGTGTTGGTGTTGTCTCAATTGTCAATTCATAAACGACTTCGGAGTTTTCTTCGATATTTTGATTTATGCCCAAGAATCTACAACAAAATGTCACAAAAGCGACTTTGACTGAACCAGTGGCGGTGGCGGTGGCGGGGACTGGGACTGAATGGAGGAGGTGGAGTGGTTGCCAGTATGGCATGCCACCAGTTCCAGCAATGGCCGCTCAAATTGAATGTTAATATATGCAGTTAATAAGTTATTTCTGATATTGATATTATATGGTAGCCAACGGGCTGTCAAAACTCACACAAGCAACTGTCAGCGCGGGTAATTGCTAGCGACCCACGCGATAAGTCTGGCCTGGCATATTAATGGTGCGTTCGTCGTATTCAATTCGATATGCCGAAGTGGAGGAATGGCAACGGCAACGGCAAACCACTTTTGTGCAGTTTGGAGCCTACTACAGCACAGCCGGAGACAAAGTGACGCGCCGGCCATGTTTATGGCAAGAGCTGACAAGCTAATTTGCTGCATAATTGTGCTAATTTTGACAGACAAAACGGCAAAGAAACGTAACAGCGTTGCCAGATCGCCCGCTGCAAGCAGACAAGCAAAAGTCAACAAGCCAAACGTGAATTCGAACCGGAACCCTAGAAGGGTCGGATCGACTCTGGCTTTGGTCAATTAAGTGCGAGTTGAACTGAAATTGCAGCCTCGATGGCCAGCCAAGACAGATTGACATTAAACAAGTTGTAATTCGATACTTAATTGACGCCCGGCTCGTAAATTTGCAATTGCCCAGACCCATACCCATACTAAGACTAAGAGACTCAGGCCCAGGCCAGGGTCCGCACCAATTCCAATTAAAGTTGCCCAAGGGGCCGTCGCGCCGCCTGTCGAATTGAGGTATGTAATGTAAAAAGTGAGTATATTGCCCACACAGCGACCGAGGTCTCCATCCGCCATCCTCCAAGTCAGACACACCAGGGCCATGTCCAGATATTATTGTAAATGTGGGGAAGGGGATATGTATAGATGTCTGTCTGTCTTTGTTTGCGAGCAAGCTATAACTCCTGAAGTCGAAGTCTCATCTGCCTGCTGACCTTTGTGTTGTGCGTTTTGCACTGCGAAATCGTAGACGGCCCAGTTTTTATTTACATTTTTCTCAACATTTGACAGTTTCATTGAGAGTGAACCACAACACATAGCAGAGACCTGCCCCCGGTAGAAGATATATTGCACTTTGGCCGTAAATTGTGACCCAAAACTGTAACTGTAACTAAAACTGGCGCTGAACTGTTTTTCCATGTACAAAGTCATCTTTGAAGACTTAAAATAAAATTGTAGATGTTTTTTATGGCCCGCCGCAGCATTAAGAGCAAGCCCGCCATAGTTGCAAGGTTCCATACCCCATCATAGCCGCAGTAAGCACTCCCCTGGGTTTGGGTTAGGAGGATGTCGCTGGCTTTTGCTAAGACTCTGACTTTGGGTCTGGGTCGTATCTAAAGCCGGTTTTCTATTGAGAAAGTGTAACTTTTACTCTTCGTTGTCGATTTTAAAGACATAAAAAATGTTTTATGTTTTTGCCACACATATGTATTTTCTTTGCCATCAAATGAAAATTGTCTAACACCTTTCGGCTGAGAATTGATGTGGCTGTGGAAATGAATTGGACATTGTAGTACTGCCTCTGGCACTCCCGGGGTTGACAATGACGACGCTGTTATTGCAGCAATTTATTTTATCGCAAATTTTATGGACTTTGCAATTTGCTTGAACTTTTCGATTTGGCAATCAGTTTTTGCGGGTCATCGAACAAAATATCAAATTACAAATGAATTTTGCTCTTGATTTTTATGCGTCCATAGACGTATTGGGACCACTGAATTATTAATAGTTAAGAAATAGACTTGGACAAGCAAGTGATGAAATGGGAAGAATGTCTCAAGAATTTGTCAGAGCAGTGAAAATTCCAAAATATTTTGAATATAATTTGTGCCGTGACAGGGCTAGCCAATCTTTAGGGCCTAGATCTGAGCTAAAGATAAGTTTTCTTTTACTAAAGCTAAGATAGGAACACAAGAGCATAGCCAGAAGAAGGCAGGGACTCTGTCGATGACATTGCTGTTGGACAACATTACTCCAACATTGACAAATATTTGAAGGATACATAATCACAAGTTGATCCTTTATGGTGGCTAACGTTGCAACCGTTTGAGGCCGTGCAGAATTTCTAATTTTGGGGCATCAGTAAGTGGAGTAAGTGGCATCAGTAATGGCAATAATTTTTGTTGACTTTGCGAATGACCAGACAGCGGAAGGCAATGTCAAGCAAGCAGTTTCCTAGTCGATAGAGAATTGGGAGAGCGAACGTTCGGCAGAAATGAAAATTAAAGGGAAAAGTCATCATCTTCTTAAGGAAGAATTCGCCTAGAAGTGGATTTTTCGTATCAGCCAAATATCTCATCATCCTAATCTGTTGCTGTTCAAGGGACACTCGAATTTCGGAAGACCATACTGAAGCATACTAAGGCAACCAAATCGATTATTAAAGCCACGTAGAAAGAGATGCAGGAAGTACAACCAAGCATCGGCTATCAAATTAGTCAAAGAAATTGCGAGAGGAAACAAACTCTTAAAGGAAGAACCAATTAGACAACGCAAAGGGCGCGTTAATAAAATTGTCAGATGCCAAAGATATAGTCTATAATCATTGCATATCTTATTCTTGATCAAACTTCTTAATTCATTGACGATATCAAGCATTTCTTTCCAGTGTAATCACTCATACATGCCATTCCTCGGCTCAGTGATTTGTTGAAATTGGAAATAATTAAAATATTTCGTGGGCCACGAATTGAATTTATAATTATGTTTACAAACAGCGACACCTCGAGACGATTGCCCCATACTCAAAACAATTACTTTATGAGCAAGTCAAATATGGCGGCGATCATAATTAGGAAGCATTCGCTTTTGTCCAGAAGAGCGAAAGTGACAACGGTACAGAGACTTCCGTTTAAGCCAAAACAGTAAAGGGCCGCTCCGAACGATACCTATCTGGAAGAGGTTTTTTTGATGGCTGCACCATGACAAACGACAACTAGAAAAGGAAGCTCATGGTTAAACAATAGTCGTCGCCAATGTAATTGCGGCACAAGCTCAGGTTAGGGCCAGGGCCAAAGCAAGTCTCAGTGACAATACAATGCTAAGGGCTGGAGCTTGCTGGCTGTTGGTTAATGGCCGGAAAGTCGTCGTCAATAAACGGCGACACGTGGGCGCTGATAAGGTGGCTTGCCACCTTTGGGGCGGGCGGATGTGAGCGATTTGGGCCAGGCCAGGCTTTTTGCTAGACAGGCAGTTGTTAATGTCTTAATTAACTGGCAAGCAGTCGGGCTGCCCTCCAGATTGCTCTACTGATCCATCCATTGCCCTAGCACCCAATCGCCCAGCATCGCCAGTCTTATCGCCATATTGTAATCAGCAATTAAGTCACCAGACAAGTCAGCAACACGCACGCGCTGCGCCAGCTCCAGGCTCGGGATTTAGATTGGGAATGGCTGCATAGACAGTATCAGAATCACATGTAACTGCGTCTTGCTCTCTTACAGCTTTAAGTTATTATGTGTTGATTTACATGCGCATTGTTGTTGTAATTTTATTTCGCCTCTTGTTGTCGTGTTGCTGCTGTTGTTGCTGGAAAAATGTAGCTCCCCGTGGACAGCTCAAGAGTTTACTGATTAAATGTCAAGATTTGAAGATTTAAATAAATAATCCATGATGGTGGGGATAATGATACGAATACGATGCGACTTACTAGGGAGTGCACTCTACAGATGCATTCCCCATGCATGGTTTCTGGGAAGACATATATAGTTTTAAAGCTACCTAAGCAGCTCTCGTATCATGTATAACAGACGATCAAATTCTTAAGAAATATTTCTTGGATCTTTTCAGTCACCTGATATAACTGCGATAGTAGGAGTATATTACTTGCACCATTTGCGCCATCTTCTCGGCCATCTTGGAAGAGTTTGTACCACTTGCACAAATTTGTATACCATTCACAAAATGGTATATTAATTTTGTCAGGAAGTTTGCAACGCATAGATGGATGCGTTTCCGACTGCATGCATGCAGTGTATGTATTCTTGATCATTCTTGTATGTATTCTTGTCCGTCCGTATGTCCGTACGCCCGTCTGTTTGTTAAGAGCTACAGAGCTGAATTTTTTACCAGATGGTTTTTGTGTCTGCACGCTGGTTAAGTTCGAGATTTATCCAGATCGGTCAACTATATCATGTAGCTCCCATATATCCGATTTTTCTGGAATGAACACTTAGTTACATAACTTTTCTGTTTTTCATCCAAATCAAACCAAATTCGGTTTGTATTGATTTGAGGCGGCCACACGTTCTCATCAAGATCGAACAACCATATCATATAGATACCATATGTTCCGGAATGAACCCTTTGGAGCATTAATTTTCATCCATATCGAAACATATTCGTCTTGCATCCCTAGTCTGTCAACTTTTCAAGCGTTTTAGAGCACTTGATCCATTTTTCACACAAAAATTGTATGCAAATTCTTTGCTTCATTTTTTATTATATTAGAAAGTCGCCGAGCACAACAAAGTATATCTAAGCTATGTATCTTTCAAAAACAAACTAAGTATGCTATGTACTTGAAACTGTGAACATATGTACGGGGCATGTGTACCAACACAACAACAACAAAAAATCGATAATCGATTGCTCGTTGCCTTTAATAAATGATTAGATGAAAACGAAAACTTCATCACTGACTTAATTAACAGATAGCTCATCGATTATAATTTCTTAAATAACTATTTAAGAGCTTTTATTTATGATACCCAGAACTGCGAAAATAAAATTGTGGTTTAAATAAATGTTAATATTATTAATATTCATCACTCTTACTTTATACATAATTATCCGAACGCAATCAACTAGATGTAACATATAAGTCAAAACTTTAAATTATTTGCTGAACGATTTGAGATAAAACACGCCCGTCTAAATAGTTTCCCAATGCCGAAATGGAGAGAAAACCCAACCCGTTTTCAGATTTCAACGATAATACATTCATTCAAAGCCCACCAACTCGTCAAAAAAAACAAAAGCACATTGCATAACTCCCTAACTCCGTGGCGTTAAACGAAACACCAAAAAAGAAGTAAAACTAAAACCACTTTGTTTTGTTGCAATTTTGCAGTGTTTTCTTGGCCAATGAGCAAATCACAAAAAAATAAATTTTTTTACAATTTCAAAATTGCAACATTTAACAATAAATCGAAGTCAGTTTTTGGGGAAAAAAGGACGGCTGTTAATTTTGCCAGGTAAATAAACGAAACGTTTGCAATTACGATGGAAGGCAAAAACAACGTAACAAAGGCAGCGGAGGGTCAACAGCAACAATAGCAGCAACAATAGCAGCAACAACAACAACCGTAAAATTAAAGCACAAAATGCAAATAAACGAAACCTAATAAAAGCAATTTAGAAAATTAACTAAAACGCTCGCTTAACTCTGAAAGACAGAGGCTGCGACTGGGGTAGTTGTAGGGGCTGCGGCAGCAGCATTGGCTGGGGCAGTTGTAGGGGCAGGAGCTGGGTGTGTGGCTGCAGTAAACAAGCAAAGCTGTGCTAATTTTTTGTAAATAAAACTACCGATCTAGCAACAGCAACAGCAACAACACAGCAACAGCAACAGCCACTTGGGGAAAATCAACTGTGAAAATCGGCAGTTAAACGCAACACAGCCACAAAACACAAACTGTGCCAAATTGCTTGGTAAATCGTGAGGCGCAAGGTAAGGTAAGGAAGGCAATGCCAAGCCAGGCCAGGCAAGGCGCAAAACAACAGTTGCAATTCAAACGGAATGCAAATCAGCCAGCCAGCCCGTTGGTAATTATGTACATCGGTTCAGCTACAGCTCCAGATACAGCCAAAGCGAGGCCCCAGCAGCAACAGCAAAGCAGCAGGCTCTGAACATTAGAAGAATCTGCATATCTGGCTGGCAACATTTTGCTGGAGCAGCAAACAGCAACATCAGCATGTTGCTTTGCTCAACCAGCAACATTTGCATGTTGCTTGCACTGTGGCCGCTTATTAAATTTTTTCGTAAATTGCAACAACTCTACTCACACACACACACATGTGTTGCTCCTGCAATTTGTAATGTGTCTGCCTGCAAGTCACGCGCTGACCTCGCCCCTCAAACCCCCCTTATGCCAACCTTGTTGCACTGATTATTTGCTTAAATTGCTGCTAATAACATGACGTGGTGGCATTCACAGTGAGGCATTCACAACAGAAAGATCGCCCCCCAGTTGCAGGCCCCAGTTACATTTGCACGTCTTTGGCTCTTCCGAATGCTCTTCGCCTCGGATTTGGTCTTTCGAGTCGACGTCTGTCCATCATTTGTTAATTTCTTCATGTACATACACATGCAGGTACAGGGAAGGCGCTCCTGCTCTCGTTGCCACCGTTTGCCAGATCAGCTCCATCGGTTATACACTCAAAAAAAATAACAAAACAAAACAGGAATGGAAGATTAGCTTTGGTTTGCGGAAGCTTATATACAATTCCCATTGTAAATATATGGCAACGGTGTAATTTAACTTAACATTTCTTGCACGATATTTAGGGCTCATTTGGCGAGAAGATAGGGGCTCTCAATGACGTGGTTGTCCAAGCTGAATAAAATCCAATTCGGATGATCAATCGGTTTGCAGATATAAGGAGTATTTGCTAAAATTGTAGGAAAAATGTTGAGTTTGACAATTTGTATTTGTGAATTTGAAGCCAATGGCTTACAAACTCAAAAAGTTAAGAGTATCTCTGATGAAAACATGCGGCATGTCTCTATACATATCACCGAGCACGACTGACTGAATTATAATCAACCCAACAGCTAAGCGGAGAAAGCTTGAAAAAATAGCCAGCAACTATGTTTGGGTATTAGCATCTGTTTTTCCAATTTCAATATATATTTTATACAGATCAAGCGACCGTGCTTACGAATGGGGTCCCGAGTTCAAGTCCTGACTTTGAAACCTGAATCCAATGTGTCGTCTCTCTTCTATAAAGTACGGTAACCCACTGGTCTGATTGGTTCCCGTTGTAATGAGCAACCCATCTTTATACACTTTACTCAGATATTGTGGACTTCTGGACCATTAAGAACCTTAATGTTTGGGATCGACATACCTGAACAAAATCTTGAATCTGAGCCGAATTTTTATCCTTATCGAACCGCCACAGGTTTCCCCCAAATTTCATTAGATTATATTAACACTAAGCCAACAAATACAATTTCCAATGGATATAGTGATATAGTGCCTTAAGCTCATTTAGAAAGATTTTCTCGAGAATGAAGATTCAAAACGTTATAAATGAATGAAAACTGAAGATGAAAGAAAATCTTGAGAAATATTTCCGTAAGAATTATGCTTCGTAAAGAAAGTAAGTGGAAGAGACAGAAATATAATCTAAAAGAATATTTAATGCTAAGCTGATTCGTACATTGATTTGTAGGTAAGAACATTTTTTTTCAGTGCAACTGCAGCGCCTGGTTCAATCCATTTGCATTTCGTATGGGTTTCTCAGGCCAAATTGCTGTAAAATTAGTTGACTTGTCCATTAGACATGCAGAGGCAGATGCGGATTGCAACTGCAGCGCCAATTGCTGTGCAGTGGCTCTGGGATTGGGATTGTGAAGATATACAGATACTAGTACTTCCACGCGCATGTTGCCAAGATGTTTAAAAGCCAAAGATGCTGTTGCATGAGGCTGCAATTGGTAAACTGCACAACTACAAAATGCGAATGGCAAATGGTTCGGTTAGTTGCTCATAACTGCAGGGTACATGATATGGATATGGAAAACGGATCCACATTCCGTAATTATGGACAACAATTACAGTTGGCAATTGTTGTTTTGCTGCACCTGATCTATAATTTGCATTTGGCCAGTGAGTTACTTTTCACAGCTCGCGGCATCGCCATGACAAATTGAATACAACAGGGGGCTGCCGACTGGCGGTTGGCGGTTGGAACGGGGTAAACTGCAAATACGAATGCTAGTGTCAAGTGGCTAGAAAAACTTCAGGCTAATGAAAGAATAATTAGACCAGGTGACACTGACACGGTACGTCGTGTGTATGGTATGTTTGTGTGTGTTCCAGAGAAATTCAAAGTCACAACTCAGCTACAGGGCTTTAACTGGGACTTTTCAGAGTTTGGCATGCGACTGTGGATTCTGACAGTTCGAAATGCAATAGATTGGAAAACAGTTACGATGGCATTGTCCCTGAGGCAAGTTTTATATATATTGGGAAGAAAAGGAACGCCGGGACGCCATTTTAAATAATCTATGCGGCATCCACATTATATTTAATTATACTGCGGGTCTAACTGTCCATTCGCAAAGGATTGAACCAAAGGCGTCTCTAACTCAAAATACTTTTCAAACAGTGAAAGGTTATTAATGCCTTTCTTGTCAATTAAAAAGCGAGGAATAAAATCATCAGGCTAAATATAAACCTCGTCGGTGAATATAAATTGGTTCCAAATATCAAAAGACATTTTATATAACAATGATAGCGTTGTTCTTTCAAATGTTACTTCAAAACTAAACTTTAATCCACCTACTGCAAATCTGAATGCTTCGTTCGTCTTTCAGAAATCAGAAAGTCAGAAAGTTAGAAAGTGGTTGAAAACCACCTCGGTGTCAGTTTCATATTCTCGTACTCTTCTAGGTAGCTTCTGTTCCTTACCAATAAACCCCTGTGTAACCCCCAGTCGCAGTCAAGCGCCCGCAGTTAAGCACAACTAATGAGCGACAAGCCCAGAAAACTGTCAAGCAACACCCACAAGATGCAGGGCAAAGCTTCAGAAAGAGTCCCGCACCCTAAAAACCGAAACAAAACACAAAACAAATTAAGCAAAACATTTTGTAAATGTCGAAGCAAAAGATACACCGCAAGTGCAGATACGGAAGGGGGTAAGGCTGTAAGGGGGAAACTTTAAGAGAGACAACTGATAATTAATTAGTGGCTGTTGCTCTGAAAGGAAATATGTACATTGAAATAGATATATATAGAGTAAAAGCTATGCGGCCGCTTAACATGTGTATCTGTAGCATCCGTATCTGTATCTTCATCTACGCATCCAAGCGATACATGTACGTAAAGTCTAGAGAAAACAAGAAAGGAAGGCTAACTTCGTCTAGTCGAAGCTTACATACCATTCACATTGTAAAGACGTATTCGCTTTTATACGAGCTTCATAATCTATCGGATGTATGTTATGATATAGTTGTCCCCTGACATCACCCCCCATTCTCTTATGATTACACGTCAAATTTGGGTTGATTTGGAGATGAACATGGTTATGCAGACTCCCCTAGTCATGCTGATCAAGAAAATATTTATACTTTATGTAGTTGGAAAAACTTTTCAGCGCGCCGCAAGCTTCCTGACCAAATTCATATACCATTTTGTGAATGGTATAAAAAACAAAAAAAAAACACAATGTTTCTGCGGATTTGGCCCTGGCGCCAGCCAGCTCAAGAGATATATAGATGCAATATCTAACAGACTGACCTGACACTTTCTTCTTCTACTTGTGTGTTTGGGCTGAGAGCTTTAACCGTTACAAAAGCTGTTTTCCATTTTGTGGGCTAATCGCTTGGTGATCAGCAATCTGTGATCGCTGATCAGCATGGCGCTAGTAAAGATTATGATGATGGTGATGGCACGATTCTCTGGGTTCGTGTTGTGGCCAAGAGGCGTCTCATTGTTGTTCCTGTTGTTGTTGCTGTTGGGGCTGCATTCGTGAGCTATTCAAGTGCAACTAATTGCCGCACGTTCGCACCCAATTAGAGCCCCGAAAAAAGATCCACAAAGACCAGAAAAGAAAGAGTGAATTTCACAACAGAGCCTACGACTAAGTGCAGCTATCAACACTTGCAGTCCATGCAAGAGTGTGTCTAAATGTAGTTGCACAGCCATAGAGTGTGCACTCTTCCACGAATTGTGATTTACATATTTTGTTGGCTATACCACAAAAAAATAAAGAATATAGGAACAACACTCCAATATTAATTGAACTACATGAGTCTAAATATTGAACAGAATATCAGTATAAATTTAAGTGTTTACACGTTCGTTGCAGAACGCGATAACTTGTTCACACATTGGCAGAATATGTGAAAGAAGCAGACAGATGTTAGTTATGGAGTTGAAATTAATAGTATTGTACACTCAGAAAGAGCATAATAAATGGTGACATACATTCGAGCTCAATTCGCGTTACTTGACATGAAGACAGGGAACATATCCTGTAGATTCTAGGTATTTATTAGGGTATTTACTTTGGGATACAATAACGCTACATTTTTTTATGTTATTTGTGTCCATTCTTATATCCAACCTTTTGAAACGGTCCCAATTCAATGGGAAACTCCATTTAATTTGTATGAAACGAAAATATTGTGAAACATCTTGGGAATTGTAATCAATTAGTTAATCTTAAGTCTCTTCATTGAAAAGTTTAGAACATATTAGAACTTATAGGTTTAATTTCTTTCAAATTCGTTGCATTATCTCACTCTTAGTCACAACTTCTTTCAGATCGTGATATATTATATCTCACATATCTCTCGCATAAACATGGTAAAAAGACAAGAAGAAATGTATAACTCAAACGGTGGCCTTAGGCCTTAAGTGGGGGGTGTTGATAAATGTCTTTTGTGACTACAACACAGCCGCAGATACAGATGCACACACACATGCAGTTACAGACACAGATACTTTCTAGGGTACCCTTGACATGACCAAGACTGGCGCCCTTCACTCTCCACAACGACACGGCGACGGCAGCTGCTTGTAATTTTCACGCTGCCACAACAAGGAAAACATGTTTTCCACTTTGTTGCTGGTTAAGCAGAGGGCGTAGCCAACGACGTGCTGGTGCTGGTGTGCGGGGGACAAGGGAAGAGTGGGAGATGGGTAAGTGCCATTTATATCTATCAACGCCGTCAGTATGCAATTGCAACCGCCTGGCGCATTATTGGCAGTCACAAATATGAGTGGCACACAGCTCTCAGTTCTCGATCTCAGTTCTGTCGTTTTCATTCTCAGTTCTCCATTCTCCATCCCCCCTTGCGATGATGAGTGAATATATTAATGAGCAGCGATTTGTCTGCCAATGGAAACCACTCCCCTCCTCCCTATCCGTATGCCAGGCCATTTGTCTAAGTGTTTGGATAATGTGAAAAATCTGTTTACGCATCTATTTGTGGGCTGCCATTATTTAATTAATTCAAATGAAAATCGAAATCGAAATGTAAGTGGAAATTCGCCTTTCCAAAATGTTTTGAAATATTTTGAGAGAGCGCCCCATTAAATGTAAATAAATATTTTGGATTTGCCATGTGACTAGCCAAAGCTAAAGGATCAGGCGAGATGTTAGTCTCTTCATATGCATAAAGGATCTGAGTAGGAGTTAGTCTGCCCTGGATGGATCCATGTCGTTAATCTTGTTGACGATTTTCTTGAGAATTGCAAAGCAAACACATGATCAGCGCGTGTTTAGCGCAGTAAATCCGAAACTTAACTTGGAATTTGTGCGCCTCAAAGCCATTGAAAATCTGAGATCAGAGGTGGACTAACGTGTCTGACAGTGGCAGTGGCAATGGAAACAGGATTCACCGAAAGGATCGAGGGCATTAATCCAATTATCGATGCTGCGTAGAGCGCGCGACAACCCAGGCAAGGCAGGGCATGGAATAGGGAAATGAGCCTGAGCAGTGGCTTAGACTGTTCAGTCAGCGGAAGGACAATCGCAATCCTTTCGATGCACAACAATTAGAAGCTGACTCAAGCAATTTACAAGCGCGCGAGCTGGCATGGGCCGTGGAAATGGGAGGCGGTCTGCAGGATTAAACGCTCGTAATGTGAAAACGGAAAACGGCCCAGAGACCGAGGCCAGGCACTAGTGGGTGTGGCAGTCCTCGTCCCCTAGCTACCGGAGATGGGACTACTAAACAGCCGCCGCAGCCTGGTGAAAAAGTAAAAACAGATTATTGGCATTACCGCAATTATGGAACGCGGGCAGCTCCTGGCGTAATTTCAATGCGGTTTCCGGCTCTGAACCGTGTCTAATTGAACTGTTGTCAACTACCTGATATGGTTTTATGCACCAACCTTCAACACTCACCCATCTATAGCAGAGGTTTTAAATTGTGTGTTAAGTTTTTGAAGAAGCAACTATGTACCTATGTACCTTAACCCATTCAAACTAGGTGTATATTTTATAAACACACATGAATTTCTATTAAACATTATTTGTTAAACATTTTTCGCTTTTGTGTGTAAAAAATACCTCGGTTTTCACTGTTGTTTGCTGGTGCAGATTGCAATTGCTTTTTCATTCAAACTGTTACCCAGATTTTGACCGTCTTACAGCTATTCTATAAAACTTAACTTGTATGACAATATCATGATTTGAGCTGTGCGTTGCTTCTCAATTAGGCAGACAGGGCAAAGTCTTTTTATGGAAGTGAGAGACTTTTTGTCCAAATATTTTTTATTGTGACACTCTAAGCAAGATAGATATATCTGAACATTGAGTATTATTCCTTAAGAATGCAATTTTCTCCATATAAAGCTAGATCCTTCCATTGTAAAAAATGCTGCGATTCTTCCAGAACATATAATTCGATAATATTTTCACCAACATTTCTGAATTTGAAAGTCTTCTTTCTTCTTTCTGACATAAACGACCATTAATGGGTTAATAGCCTTCCATTTCGATTCACTTTGCATAATGAGCTAATAAAATAAGTATGTACATTGGAGTGTTTTGCGTGCACGCCACGCTCCAAAGCGAATTGCGGTAATTTGTGGCAGTTGTCGCGCCTTGATCCCACACTCATGCCGTTGATCATCAACGTCATCATCGTGATAGCAATCGCATTTGGAGTTGGCAACCTGCCACACCTTTTATACAGTCATAAAACTCATTAAATAATGGCCGAACCGCTCCAAAGCTGAGCGAAATTTTAATTAATCAACTTATCCGCAATCAGCGGCTTGAATAACTCAGGCAATCCGTTCTCAGTTCGACTTGGTTACTTGGCTTTCTGGGAATGGTCGTTTTGGCCAACCGCATTATACCTGCTTTGTCCCCTTAGCTAAGCCTTTCACCCGCCCACAATTTAGGCTAGGCCAAGCCAGGCCGCGACCTGGCGCGTTTCCTAGACAGCAATACTTGTAATTGGATTGAATTTTACGATCCGGCTGGATAATGTTAGTCCAGCGATGATCTTGGATTTTCAATAGCTTCCAACCGCATCAGTCTCCAGTTTAGTTTCGGATTTGGTGCTCTAAACAAACCCTAATCAGGCTGATCAAGACTGATTATACCCATACTACCATGTCGATTTCCACATACGCGTATTTATGTAGTTTCCGTCCATCGCCTAAGCTAGCAAAATAGTTGCAGCACAAATCCAAAATATTTATTTACATTTAATTAAGTCTGAAGCTTAGGCAACAATCTCAAGATACGGAAGCGGAAGATTCTTTTTTGTGTGTGTGTTTTTTTTTTTTTGTCTCGGCCTGAAACCAGCGCTATTAAAAACCAATTTAAGTTTGGCAAACAAAATGTGACAAAATAGAATGGAAAGGTTTTGGGAAACAAAGAGCGAAAAACGCTAGGGAAATTAAACTTGGTCTATTCGACGCTTAGATGCTCTTGAATGGCTTGAATAAGTACATACTTCTACTATACCTTTATTTAATAGACTACTCATATATCATTTAAGCTAAATAACACAAATAATTAATCAATGCTATAGACTATTTATGATAAGTTCTTAACTATTTATAGTCAGCATATTCCAAATTATAACTATTATAACACGAATTTTCGGATAGAAACTGAACACTATGTAATAAGGGTACAAATTCCATCATAAAGGTTTTATTTCACATTGATACGGACTTAAGACTCGAAATTAACAATATAAAAGGACGCAGCCCTAGCCAATCTTGGCCAAAGAGGGTGAATTACAATATTTTGGAGACTATTAGTCAAATGCATGGTGGGTTTCAAGTTGTACGCTGCGACGACGGTGGACTTTGAAGATATGCCTGAAATTTTGAGAATTTTTTTAAAATTTCATAGGTAAAACTGCTATTTCGAGTGCTCTATTGCATAAGGACTGTGAACCAATTCTTCCATTATAAGGATTATGCGGAATATAATACAGTAATATAGTATATTCTACTCTATACAAATCCACTTAAATGTTGAGTTATATAAAGTCCACTTCCAAATTCCAGCATTCAAATGTAAACATAAGGACCAAATATCTTATTAAGCTATTTAATTGACAAACTCTATTACAAAGTGAATATACTCTCATAAGACATCTATCCAAAGTGGCACCCTAAATGGGTGATTGGGTGGCAAAGAGTTTAACTTTCGATTGTCCGTGTTTGCTCTCCTCCGTTTCTATCAGTGCGTTCGGGTTGGCTGGTGGTGGAGCTATTGGCAATTGGTGCACAGCCGTCAAACAAATTTTAATTAAATCAGTGCCCAGGGCTGTAGCCAAAATGCTCAATTATTAAAACAAATAATGCCAATTAGTTGTGTCAACAGTGAGAGAAAGATTTCCAATCCCTTCTGACAGTAACGAGATGCGAGATTCCGCCGCTGATGCTAATGCCTGATGCTGTTGCTGTATGTGTATGTATGCGAGTGAAAGAGACGGCGGTATGCCTGGCCCAGGCTGGCCAACAGACCACAGCAAAAACAACAGCAAGAAGAGCAACCCTTGTGCCAATTATATGAAGCTAAAGTGCCGGTCCCAGCCAGTCAGCCAGACAGACAGCTGGTCCAGCAACAACAACAAGAAGCTGGCATTAATTGACATAGCCAGAGTGCAGCCATCATACGAGGTAGTAGTAAATATCATCTGAAATTGGGGGCAACCTCCATTTGTGCGTCTAATAAAAACGCTAACGAGACACTCACGCACGCACACAGGCACAAGCACTCGTACTTACAAGCAGCACATTAGTGCAAAATTCTTAGGCAAGGCAATCAATTTGCTTTTTTTCAAATTTATATACAAAACATATATACATATACATAAAAATGCTAGCCAGACTAAAAGCAAGGCTATCTAAGTAGGGTAGAAGTAGAAACAAGAGCAAGAGGAGTCGCTAACTAGTGAGCAAATAGAGGCGGCACAGCAGCATCAGTTGTCCCCCTCACACACAACAGAGCCACACAACCACAGCGACTACAACGGACCCACTCTCAGACAAAAGCCGTGCAAAGTACTCGTGATAATGAGCTCCATCTCGTTGGCAATTATTAAATGAATTGGATTTATACGTAACCGACAGACAGCCGCAGTCACAGCCGCAGTCACAGCCGCCAGCACTCCCAGCCAGCGCTCCCCCTCCCCTTGCACTTCAGCGCACACCACAACCACACACTCCATACAACGATCCACAACCAGATACAACCCTCCCATTGCTTAGTGAATTAGAGAGTTGCATGCAGGCTAGTATTCGTATCTCGCTCTGACGCACTGGTTTGGCTATTAGGGCTGCCTCAGCCAATGGCAGACTTGAAAACATTTATCTGCTTCAGAAGCACACACTGTGTGGAACTTGGAATTGTGGATTGTATTCTCATTTGCTTGAGCCCAATGAGATAAACACACATGTACTTAAATACACACATATTATACCTTTGCACATATCTACGCATGTATTTAGTAAATGCTTTCATTATGTGGTCCCAAAGAGCGAATTGTTATTAAAAATGAAACTATCTTTAGATTGACTGGGCTGCACCTGGAGAGGATACCAAATTCAAATTCAGGGCTGCAAAACATGGATATATTTTTTTATACATTTCCTTTCGAATTTGTGAAGTAGAAAATAATAAATTTGTTTAAGAAAATCTAATTAAAACAGGATATTCCTTTAAAATTCATTATGTTTAATGTTTTGGTAAGAGGTAATTCTAGTTCATTTGAAAGTTATTTTATAAAACAAAATAAAAACATTCAACATATTGAACAAAATACTCAATATGCTAACTTTTATTCAAAGGTTCTGTTAACGAAACAGTTATATTCTTTACGTCATTGAATTGTTCTGAATTTCCAAATTCCAAGCCATCAACAAGGCTGTTTCATTAATTTTTTCATAATTGATCCTCTGAGCAATGTTCGTCAAAATCTTTAAGAAAAATATTCTAAGTCAGGGTACTATACATAGTATATAGAAGCCAGAGAAACGATTTGTTCATATAAAATTCTGCGGATGATCAGGTATTATATATAAAGCTATCACTATCAAACATGTTACTATCAACTTCTATATCATATCATACCACATCACATCACCTTTCTAACTGTATATTCTCTATTTTCTTCATTTCCCACTTTCCAGTCAGCTTTGGTCATATTTCAATTATCGTAAATGCCAAAAAAAAACAACCACGCCCCCAATAAAAATCTGCATCTGCATAAAATTCTAGCCTGGCTCTCCAACACCCACAACGGCGATAACCTTTTTCTTGGAATCAGAATCTGGCTGAGCCAGAAAGCGCCAACAGCAATGGCGTCCGCACCCAGATGGAGAATCATCATTGAACAGGCTCAACTCATTGTCTGACTAATTAAATGATTTATCCCGAAACGTGAGGCAGCAACAAAACAAAACACGGCTGATGCTCAGGCCCAGGCTCAGGCAGCTCACCAACACGGTTCCAAGTCCAGCTGGCAACAAAAACCAATTACAATTACCGCACCCAAAGGTGCCACAAACACACACACACACTCGCTCACAAACTGCAGATAGGGGAGAGAGGGGACGCACATATTGGCAGGCCAAAAGGATGGAAACTTTATCTAGATGCATACAAATCCAACAAAACCGCACGTCAATTTATTTGCCAGCCTCGTTGGCTGCCGTTGCCATTCATGGAGCAGCCAGGCTTGGAGCTGCTGCTGCTGATGATGATGATGCTGTTGCCCGAATACGAGTCCGAGTGTTCAACAACAGCTAGGCGAAAGAGAGCGGGGCCAGGAGGGCATCTTGGTCGTCTGAGCTCATATAAGTACGACGGCGTCGAAGTTGGCGCTGCATGTTTTATGCCTCCTTCTGCACCTTTAACGAGGTGTTTATTTTCACAACTCTCAGCCCAAGCAGTGTATATGTATGCATTGGTTGTGTGTGTGTATGACTGTGTATTTGTGTGTTTGTGTGATTGTGATTGCAGTTGCAGTTTGTTAAAGTTGAAGGTGTAGAAACCAAGAGCCCGCCCATTTTCATGTTCAAATATTTGGACCAATATGATAATAGAATAAAGGAGATGGGGGAATGGGGGTATGGGGTATGGCTTTGGCACGGTACACCAAACGTGAAGTGATGAGAGGAGAGAACGAGCCCACTTTGACGACGGGGCGTCTATGGGAATGTGCTCGTAAGCAATGACGTTGACGCCGCTCTGTCAGCAATCACAGTGGAATCAGTTGTCTGAAAAATGTATCATCCAAGTCATAGCCAAGACAGCTTTATCTAAAGAGAGGGCCTAACTTGTTAAAGGGTGGAGAGGGGGGTTAATTTAAACTGAACTAGCAAATCCGACATGCAGCGCTACGCCTCCCATGTGTACTTTTTGTTATATGAGAGCACGCTGCCACTCTCATCTTTCCAAATCGATAAATAGCCTCTAACCTTCTCCTGGTCAGTATTATTTTAGATTACAAATTTCATACCGATAGTTTAGGCGCCTATAAAGGTCTAGCCGACAGACACACATTCACACATTCGAGTTGTTTCCATTTCCCTTTCATTCTTTAGTAGACCTCGAGCAAGGTAAAAATCCAACAGTGTCGATAATATGCTTAGCCAAATTTTTATGCTCCCACTCTAGTTTTTACTAAATTAATTATTAACAGTTTTATTAACATAACCAAAAACATTTTCATTTATTTCCAAATTAATTTTTCTTTACAATGTAAAGGTAGAACCAACGCTGGTGATATTTGTTCAGATATGCGTACAATATTCATAGGAACTTTATTATATATGTGCATATGTATGTGGGAACATGTAGGAATCAACTGCAGGCAATTGTACTCTCATGGGCTTAGTTTTGTCGGTTGCTCAAGGTTATGAAACCCAAACCACATCTATTTCTGAGTAGATCGCAAGTTGATTCTGTTTCTTTATGATTTACTATTTGGAATTCCAGCGGGAGCGAAAGAACGGCACGTGTCGACAAATGGTAACATTTAAGCAAGTTTGCGCAAACTTACGCATCTTCTTAAAAGTATATGACCTTTGACGAAGCTGAACAAGAACAGCACTTATGCTTATCTCTATGTTGTATATACGTGCAATTGGAATACCCCCAAACTTGGTTCGGAACCGAGTTCGGTTCGAAGCGGCTTGCAGCCCTGGTTCAAAATGGAAATAGTATCAGTATCAGCTCAGTGTTAATCATAGAAATTGTACTACATAATAAACCATCCAGTTCTACTTCAAGTGAAGCTTTTATACTCGTGCTCTATTAGAGAGTACACGAAGCAAAAACAAAAAGGAAGCGTTTCCTATCCCATAAAATATAAACACCTAGATCTCGGAGACTATAAGATCAAGTTTGTTTTTTAAGTTTTTCCAAATTGTACTTCCAAATTTCACCTGCTCATTAACCACTGTACCTGCCCGCTCCTCAAAGACCAATTTTTGTTTCTGTGCACATCCTACAACCCTCCCCTCCCCACTATTATATGCCTCTCCGCTAGCACCAGTACCGACTTTGGGCACTAAAACCACAAACGCTTTAATGATGCTGTTTTGTTTAGCGCAAATTGTTTGTTTCGCTGTCATAAACTGGTGCGAAAAATGGCCAGAGAGCGTAAGAGTGACAGAGAGCGCGCCACAGCGAGAGGGAGAGAGGACACACTGGCCCAACTAGTAGTGGCTGAGACTCAGCTCACCCATACACAGACCCAACATCGCACGTTTGTATATATCAGGGCTCCACATGGCTGGAAGCAGATTCTGGTTTGGGTTTGAATTTGGACGCCTCATTTATCTGCGCTGCTTTGGCGCATGCGCCTCTCACATTGGGGCAAGCGAGATGGCGAGATGTACTCGCAGTTGTGCCGAGCACCGTTGGAATGCCCAGAGCCAGGCTGGCTGGTTTCTTGGATGCGATTGTGTGCCCAACACTCGAGCGGCGGCCACGCGACGCGACCCGCGACATACCGACGCGATTTGCCGACGCCCCCACAGACCAAGAGCAATCGAAGCCAGCGGGTAGCAATTAGACGCCTCTTTGAACGGGTCCAAAATAATGCTAATGGCGTTGACAGTGCTCTCATCATCTATTCAAATCGGGTCGAACCGCAATCGAAGTTGTCAACGTCAAATTTGCAGCCGTTGCCACCGCCGCTGCCAATTGACCATTGAAGCGCGACGTTTTCGCATCGCCAGCAGCAACGCGCTCCAGTTTATCAATGTCAATAACGAATGCCAATCGCTGATGCATTAAACGCGAACTCGAGCTCTCGGATGGATCGCCCATTCAGTGATCAGTGACCATTGTCCATTGTTGATTCCATTTGCATTGTGTGACTGTGACTGCGGGTGCGACAGTGCCAGCTTAGTGCGGCTAGGTTTTCAATTATCATTATCATTATCCCAAGTCTCCCGCTCGCCTCGCTGCTGAAGTTAACAAATGGTCACGTGCGGCCGTCAAACGTTCAATATGCTGCCCATGGCGCCGACGAATCCTTTCATGGTGACTGGCCCGGGCTCCGTAGCGCCAGTTAGCATCAGCAGCAGCTCCTCGACCGCATCATCTGCCGGCAGCACCAGCAACAGCCATAGCAATAGCAACAGCAACAAGCCAAAGCTGGCCTTTAGCATTGACTCCATAGTGGGAGAGTCACTATCGTTGTCCAGGCCAGCGCCACTGCGTGTTAGCGTCATTGCATCGCCGCCGCCACGCAGTGAGAGCCCAGTGGAAGTGGAAGTGACAGAGGAGACTGCATCCATAGCGGGACGAGCATCACCACGCGGCTTTGTCTATTGCCGTCGGCGGGCCTCATTGGATCGCGACCGTTCCCGTAGTCCGTTAGCATCACGATCGGCGTCCAGTCGATCGCCGTCACCCACAGCTGCTGCACGTACCCATAATGCTGCAACTTCTACTGCTCCTGTGTTGCCCCTGCCCCTGCCAGGTCTCATCCGTCCTCTGCCATTGCCGGCGCCGCCAAATCTAGCTTTAATATCCCAGACACATCCACGCTCGCCACCCAATCCCAGTGGATCACCTTCACCCACGATTACGATGCCACTCCGGTCGACAGTTGCAGCTCCGCCTCCACCACCGCCTCCCTTTCTGGCCGCCCAATTCCAAATGGCTGCTGCCTTAGCGCATCGCCATCAACAGCAGCAGCAACAGCAGCAGCCACATCCACATCCGTCAGTGCCAACAGGACCACCGCCACATATGCCACCTGGACATGCACACACGCTGGGCATCTTTCCAGGCGCTCCGCTTCAAGGACACCCTCCGCCACATCCACATGGCCATCATCCATTTGCTCCTCATCTCATACGTGATAGCTATCCTTTGTATCCATGGCTGCTTAGTCGTCATGGACGCATATTTCCACGGTTTCCGGGCAGTAAGTACATATACATTACTTCTAGGAGTACACTCAAAGTCACTTGAATTGAAAGACAAAATAAATTTGAGCGCTCATAACTACACCAACTCGAATAGGTGTCCGCACCCATTGTTTGCCTTGGCTACTCTAGAGTAGTAACGTATTTGCTCTACATGCGGCCTATAGTGCATACCTATAGTTCAGATTACAGAGCAACAAAACGGAACTACAAACGGCAAATCGTTAGAATCCCGTCTATTACAGCAGCTCTAAAGATGCGTTTGCTGTTGTTGCGTCTTTTGCCTCTGGGGATGGGGTTTTAGAAATGGGATGCCATAGCAAATGCAAACATTAACAAGTAAGAACGCCATAGTCGATATTCCGAATATAAGATACTCGTCCTCAGCATTTAATTGATATTCGACAAATTCGGTGCTCTTATACAAAATGTATTTTTACGTTTTTGTCTAAAATTATTATCTGACCTTAATGAAATTTGGGAAATCGAGTTTCAACTAAATATATGGGAGATATAAGGTTTAAGGGGGTGTGGCACAATTTTAAAACAAACTTGATCTGACGCTCACAAATTTGGTGGATCTAGCTCTTATAGTCTCCGAGATCTAGGTGTTCATACGGACGGACAGACGGGCATGGCTAGATAGACTTATATATTTCCCTTTTGGCTGTTACAGACATTTGCACTAATACAATATACTATTAAAACTACGAATTGCCGTAGTTTTTCAAACGTCTTTCATACAGACAAACGGGCGGATAAACATATAGAATAATATACTAGGTGTATTCAAAATATAAGGTAACTTTTCAAGTTTCGCGAGCAACGTACATTCAATTATCGATTTTTGGTTCTTGTTGTGTTGGTACACATGTCCCGAACATATTTTCACAGTTAACTCTCAACGATCTTCTCCATAGTTCTCCTTTTGAAAACTATATGAGGCGGCCTATCTGTATCTCTTATAATACCTAATGTCTTTTATACCCCTACTTTAATCAAATTAACCAATCACAATAATTACAAAACATTTCATAAAATTCTAAAATGTACCTAATCAACAGTTCCTAATAGCAAAGCCCAACCTATACCAACTTGAATACGCGAGTAAATACAAGCTCATAAAACTCCAATCAAGTTATTATTCACTTGTTGTGTTCTTGTTGTTGTTGTTGTTCGAAACCATATACATATAATTAAAGTTAAATAAGCAAATGGCAAACATTTATTACAAGTTAATTAGACGTCTATCAGCTTCATCATCATCAGCGGCAGAGGCAGTGGCAGTGGCAGTGGCCACAGAGCAATCAATGTCCAGACCCAAGCCCAGTTATAGTTTGAGACAGCCAGAGGGAAGAACACAAACTGGGTAGAACCGGGCATGCCCGGCAGGCAGATGCAGACCAAACCCATTTTGATAACTATTTCCAAACAAATTACATTTTAATTAAATTGTTTAAACAACATTACACACATCGTTAGGTCAAACGCAGCGTACCTAAAAGGCACATATGTATGTGTATGTCGATGCATGCGTATGCGTGTTAGGTGTGTATGCGTAGATGTATGTATATTATATATATATGTGTGTGTGAACTAAAAACTACCATTAATGGCGCTTGAAAGCAGAAGCAATGACGACAATGACGTTGGCCAATATACGGCGCCACTCGCTGAGTTCATGCGCATATGTATAACACACACACACACACACACATAAGTAACATGCTGTCTCGCACACACACATACATGTCATGTCGGAGCAGCCGCTAAAAGTGCAACGAGTGATACGTTAATGCGTTTTTAATTGAGGTTTTGAGGCATCCAAGCAAACAACCCATAGTAGCCCGAGCCAGATCTCAGCCCAGAGTCCAACAACAGCTCCAGCGCCAGCTCTGAGCCCAGAACCAGAGCAAAGCCAAACCGCATGCTCCTCAAAACATTGTCATTTATTATTGTTTTTTTTTTCATTCGTCTCGCTCTCTCATAAGTATAATTTGAATTTTCATGTTGCGGTGTTCTCACATGTTGAGTATCAAAAGTTAAGAGGTTTCCACTATATACCATCCGCTTCTGAAATTTGTTTATACTCTTGCAAAGAGTATGATAATTGTATCATTATATTTGTAACGCATATATACATATATCAGAATGAGTAGGTGAGTTGATAGAGGCATGTCCTTATAATCATCTAATTTAACTATATACAATCTTTCAGTTGTAAGGATATACAAAATTTTTACCACCATCAGACTATATCGTAGACTCTCTTAATACCAATACCAAATATACCAATACACCTAGCAAGTAGATAATGTTAATCGCTTATTGTTCATCTTTCCTTTTTAGTTGTTTCGCTTTTTTTTGGTCTTCGCTACTTATGGAGGCAGCTCCCCTCGGCCGTTTGGACGAGAAGCAATTGCTTGTTGTCGTTACGAGGCGACTCGTAACTCGACTCTTCTCAGCCATGTAGAGTTTATTAAAACTTAAAGCTATTCATACTACAACATAGTTAATCAATCATTTAAGTCACAAATGAGTTGTACTTGATTTAGGAGTTACCTATAGCTCTTCCTTTTTTTAGTATAAGAGTGGGGTTGATTTTTGAAAGCCAGATCAACTAATATGTTTACCATCAGTTCGTAAGCCAGCAATATTTACAAAAATTTCGAAGTACTATTTTGCCAGATATATGATAAGCCAGAAACAAGCAAGGGTATATAAACTTCGGTTGATCAGGAATGAAATATTCCTCCTTACTATTTTTTCTTTTTTCTTTCTTGTTTTTGATAAGTAATTTTCGACAACACTCACACACGCCTTTCACCTGCTTTCATCGTACTTCGTTACGCCTTAATTATGTTGTACAGAGCGTTTCATTTTATAAGGCAGGCGGAGTATTTTCTTTTAGTTTCAGTATTTTTGGTGTAATTTTCGCTTGATTTATGAACGTGAAGTGTCAATGTTTCGCATAACGATTTCATTAATTGTAAGTATTTTCCTTTATTCGTTTATAACTTGTACGAGTTAGGTGAGAAAGGGTGAGGGACGAATGGTTGATAATAGTGAAACGTCAACAACTCAATTACAGCTGAAAGACATAGAAAATATGTGTTTAAGTTTATATTGTCGATCAGCATGACAATGGAAATTGATAGAACCATGTCCGTCTGTCTGTCCGTCCTTCTGTTTCAACATAATGCAAGGCATATATTTACAATGTGAATGATATTTAAGTTTCAACTGAATTTGGCCTCAAATTAATCGGTAGAGGCAATTGAGCTCAAAATCCAGTTGTACTGCAGCGTCCTGACTGCTTTGAATCATTTTAGGAAAAGTTAATCTTGAAAATAATATTTTATCTCTTAAGTAACCAATAATCCTTAGTTGGGAGTGTGTTGAGAGCTACTTGAAAAGCACATCTTCTTATAAGCTTGGCTTGTTGATTTACTCCTTTTATCACAATCACATAATTTACTCATTTTTATAAATTTCTTAATTTAAACCAAATACAAACACATGCGAAAATTCCCATTCATTCATAAAATATAGATCGCACATTGTTAAAAATCTCACATAATTGCATCGAACAAAAACCAGGCAAACCAGGACACAGGACATACCTAACTGACAGAATATATTTATGATTTTACTACTGATTTCGATGTCCATCATACTGAAATCAATGTGCCGCCAAGTCAAATGCATTCCCCTCCCCCTGTGTGATAATAAATTAATGAAAAAATCATGAGAGCATAAAAAATAATCCCTACGTAAAAAATAACAAACACACAAAACGCACAATTGTACGCAAGTGATAAATAACAACAAAATAATAAAAAAAAAATACAGACAGACGGAAAAAACCGAAGAACGATCGATCGTTTGGGCTGAGGCAGCACTTCAATCATGCGCAAAAAAGAAAAAATGACAGCTGACAAGGGTGTGAGCAGCAGCAACTGCAACAGCAACACGAACAACAAATGCAACAACAACATGCCTAAAAGCGGACGCATCAATTAATTGTCAATTGCGCGTATTTTCGCACGGCGGTTTCTTTGTATCGAGTTTAAGAGAAAAAAAGAGTGAAAAATCATGCAACAGTAAGCCGAAACGTATATACTCTTGCGGAAATACGATGCATTCTTCCAAACAAACATTTGCAATCATCCTATGTGCGCCGGAAAATCGCTACTTTCAATATCAGATTGCGTTTAACCTACAGCTGTAATCATCTATGCCCCTAATATAATAATATTTTCAATATTAGCTACATCAATTCTTATCTGTTAATCTGCTAAAAAGATTCATCTCGATATCATCAAAATAGAGAAACTAGAAACACACGGATAGATAGGTCGGCTTGATCACGAATACATTCAATTTTAATCTACCCATTTGTAAGGGAATAGAAAAGTCGCAATCCTTGCGAACTTCATTGAGGAAAACATTGAGCAAATAACAACACTGGGGCGACAGTGGCAGTCTATGAAAAAATAATTAAGTAGCTATTGTGAGCGGCATTATCAATTACATATATACTCGTATGTACATCTGTGTGCACAGAACTCACAGCTGACAGTGCAAGTTGCATTGGAAGCGTGTATCTTGTAGCTACATTGTTAGCTGTCAAATGTAACAAATGTCAAGAAATTGGCCAGTGCACAGGGTTGCGTTAAAAAAGTGGATCACGATGCTAGCTGCTGTGCAACTGTTTGTCAAGTTCATAGCAAAAACTAGGCAAGCAGAGATAGGCGAGCAGGCATTCAGGCTATTGCATCTGTCAGATACAAGATATAGAAACACAGGCAGCCACAACAGCAGCAGCCATCAATGGGCCCGAACACAGTGGCTGTATTTATGAAGTGTCAAATTGACAAGTTCTGTGTTCTGTGTGTGCGCCCCGCTTATTTTCGTTTGTTTTTCTAGGCGTTCAACGCTAACAAGATACAATTCTATAGCCCATGCCTTCCTCTGGCGTAGGCTAAAGCTAAAGGGATTCGGGTATCATATCGAGCCTAGTCGTTGAGCTGTTTATTTTTATTTTCGTTGCCAGCTTAGCATTTGTGTGGCATTTGTACCTTGAGTCTGCTATAGCTGTTGCTCTGTCATCCTTATCCTTATCCCTACAACCACATGCTGTTAGCTCAATTTGTTATGTCAATATTGATTTTGTAATTGGCACACCTTGTTGCTGTAGAAACAAAAATATATCTAACAAAAAAGAGTTCATAGCACGGAATCTTTATAGATGAATGGCTTAGGTTATCAAAATATTAGCTTGGAAATGATCTGAAAACATGTATTTGCTGAACAAGAAATCTTTTACAAAATTTAATTTAATTGGATTTTGATTGAAAATTCAACATTGAACATTCTACTCTTTGGCATGCATCATAGCCACGAAGTATTTGACATTTCTTCGCGACATTTCTTCCCTCTATCTTGGCTCTTATTTCATACCTCTTTCTGACCTCTCTCCCTCTTTTCCATATCTCCTTGTTTTTTTCTTGCTTTTGTCTGTGTAATATGTTTATCTCTCCTCTTTTACTATCTGAAAATGAAGCTACTGTTCGGTGCTCTTCTATTTGCGCATCTAAACTTTCGCTCGCTGAAGATGAAAACGCCAAATGCTGCTCTTCTGTTTGCTCACTTCCTTTCCTCTTTCTTGCCCAACTGTCGAAGCGTAAGTTAATCGAATTATATATAAACTTTGACATAAAAACTAGTGACACAAACTTAAGGAAGGAATTAAATAGCAATCCTCTACTCAGCTTTGTCCCACCGCAGACGTGGCCTTGAACAGGTTTTATGATATAAAAAGTATTTTAGACCTTCCTTCAGCAAAAGGCACCTAAATCACTGTATTCTTCATATTTTCAGTCTGCATGGCTCCTAAATAAAGAATGCCTGCTCATCTTTTGCGCATTGCCCCGTGGGGTAAATCTCAGACATATCTTGCACAGTAGCATTGGCTTTCTGCTCCTTGTACACGTTCATATCAATATTCAAATTGTGGCTCAATTGAAAATTTGTTAACTGCCCGCAAAGTCACGTGAGCGGCTATCCAAATGATGGCATGGTACAGACATCAACAGCCATTCCAGAAATCGTGATAAACGTCAAAATACCACGTTGTGCAAGCAGGAGAAAGAACAATGGGCCACAGCAGAGCATCCAAGGAGGCGTCGTTGTCGGCTTTTGTCGACATTTAGGAGCGCTAAAGTGTTCAACTTGGCGTCGAAGTGAGGCCAGACCAAAAACTGGAGACCAGCAAAGACGACGACCAGAGCGAGAGGCCTTGGCTTCTGCGCAATTGTTTCGCTTATCAGCGATGCTGGGCCTGGTCCATGAGCCTTAGACATGGCAGACACAGCGCCGACAGCACAAGAGGCGCTGCGAAGCGACACCGGCACGATCCAGAAGCTTTTGTTTTCTGGGCCATGTCTGGAAATTTGTTTATTGTTTTGTAATGAGTTTCAGCCCGGCCAAAAGAACAAACAATTCGCGGCATCTTTCAGCCACAGTTGAGGCATTCGCGGAAATCATAAGCAGCAAATTTGAGGGTCATGTCGCCTAATTGGCAATTGGCCACCAACAATGTCTCTTCTTCGGTGGAACATAAAGGAGAACTGCTGTCCTGGGTATCATGCGAATGCCGGATGGCGGGTGTTAGGTGTTAATAAGTAATTATCAAATTATAGACCCCAAATATGTGTCAGTCACGCTGGTCCGGCCATTATGATCCGGCAGCCATATTTAAATTCTCAAGCCACTCTGAGCCGGGTTGGTCATGCTTGGCAACACACTTGACTAAGGCGATCGCAACCACTCCGAGCATGACCCTCGAGCTCTTCAGCTATAAAAGATGGAAGGGATGATCAAGAGTCGTTCTGTTTTTATAGCTTTAAGAGTTCAACATTCAGCTATTAGGGTAATTTCCAGCTTGATGTTCTTGATGTCGTTAAATCAACCCAATGTGTCATTGTTAGATGCAGTTGTTTGCTAAACACAATATCACACCACTCGGCATCGAAATCGTCTTCGGTACTCCAGTTCTCAACATAGAAATTACATGATATCATGCATATCAAGCAGTCTAAGAAACAATTCAATTATTATGTAAATCAATTTCTCATATTTATATTTAAAATCAAACCTTTCCCCCAATAAATGCATCCTCAAATCTATTTAGCCTCAATAAACAGTTCACACAATGTTTTGCCTCACACAGAAAAGCTTAATAGATTTCTGATTTTTCTTTGGCAGACTTTCTCCTGCAACCTTTTCGGAAGCCGAAACGCGTTCGTACCGCCTTCTCGCCAACGCAGCTGCTCAAGCTGGAGCATGCCTTTGAGGGTAATCATTATGTGGTGGGCGCCGAACGCAAGCAATTGGCCCAAGGCTTGAGTCTCACCGAGACACAGGTAAGCATCCCCCACCCACCCATTGGCAGGACAACCCTTTCATGAACTGACTCTAATGCGCATCAAATTCAATAAGATCCCTGCCCAATTGAACAAGCTTAGCCCACGGGAGCCGGAGACACCCTGGCCCTGGCTAAGTGATTGCATGTCAGCTGGTCGTTAGCCCGGGCAAGTGCCGGGAGTTACTGAGTTATTAGCACATTAACGGGGGTACGGGCGAAAGCAAACTCAAAGGGCCAGGCTGTTGGGGTTGACTTTGGAATTCCCCTTTTGGGCATAGCTGAGAGGCGAGCAGCAAATAAAATTAAAAGACTCGTTAAATTTATTTACGGCACGCCTTTGTTTCCAGCAGGGTTGACGCCGGATTGAGACCGGGCTGAGCACCTTGAAGTAACTGTATTTATGTGTATGCTTCTCGTTTGGACAGGTCAAAGTATGGTTCCAGAACCGCCGCACCAAGCACAAGCGAATGCAACAAGAGGGTGGCGATGGCAGCGACACAAAGAGCAACAAGGGCAGCTCCTCCGGCGGCGCAGGAGGCAGCGGAGATGGTGACGGCGATGAGGATGCCAAGCACGATGGTTCACAGCACAGCTATGAGGATGCCGAGGAAGTTGACGACGAAGATGATGAGATCGAGGATGACGACGAGGACGAGGTTATCGATATGGATGACTATGGCAGCGAAATGGATGCCGAGGAGCATCAGCGATTACGGGAGCAATTCCAACAGCAGCTGGCAGAGCATCAGCATCAGCTGCTCCAGCAACAGAGTGAGGCGGCAGTGGCAGCAGCAACTCTGACCACCCAGCAGCAGCAACACTTGTTGCAACAGCATCACCAACATCAGCAGCACCAACATTTTCTGCAACAACAACAGCAGCAGCAACAGCACCAGCACCAGCAGCTCTATTTGCGTGAACGGGAGAGGGAACGGGAGCGGGAACGAGAAAGAGAACGAGAACGGGAGAACCAGTAGATGAATTTGATGCGGCTTTTGAAATGGCTATTTTGTGTTCCTTTCTTTGTATTGTAAATTATTTTTAAAAATGTATAAATTAATTTAAATTGTTTACACTTTAATGCAATTACATAATAACTCATATGATAATATATGATAACAACAACAATACATTTATGCTTTGCCAAAGGGAAGCTATCCATCCTGGCACATACTACTGTAATTAGAAGTCAAAAGAGGGAGAATGTATCCGATTGAAGGCCGCTCACAGAACTATTTCAAGGCTGATATTGTATGCAGTTTTTATAGCCTTTCTACCCATAGAAGTCTAGTTCTAGTTCCAGTACAAAATATATGAATAACATTATTTTGTATAGGGTAATTGTAGTTCATTGTCACAGATATTAAGCTAAAAACAACCAAAACACAAGCAAAACCAGTCAAAGGCTCCGAGCGGATGGGCTGTTCCATAGGAATCAGCTCTCAATCATCAGCACTTCATGTACAGCTTTCTCACTTCAAATGCAACAAAGTGTTAAGGTTTACAGTATTTCAAGTCTGTTAGATTCGACTGTAGTTTGATAATGTGTCTGCAGAATACGGGTTTTTATACTGAAATGCGCTTTATAAGCTGATATTATAGAACTACATCAAATTCACTATCGATTCCTTGACAGAACCGGTTTCAAATCTGTCTCAAAAAGTGTTCAGGGCCGAAGCTCAGAAAGTACACGAAGCTATTTTAATGCAATTTGGTATACAGTATGTGATCATAAGGATTTTAAAGTCGGCTTAAAACTGTTTGAGGAGGAAACACAATTTTTGTTATTACCAAGCCTATAACCGATTCAAATGCAGTTTTCAATCTGATTTCAGAACTATCTAGAAAAATGGTAAAAATGGTAAATCGCTCCCTTCTAAAATGGGTTGGTTTCTTTATTTTTCTTTATTAACACACTGCAATATTTGAAATGTTTACCTCTTTTATAATAAAAATATAACAAGCCCACAATAAATATCGATCGGCTGCCAAACCGACAATCACTCAAAATGTGCACATAAGCAATCAACAATCCAATGCTAACAAGCTCGCCCTTATTGAGTTGTTGATGGGGCATGAATCCCACACCACTCCAACTCCGTAACACTCGCTCGTCATCCGCTCTCCTTACGGATAAGAAAAAGGTTAGCATGTTGTGTGCTAAACGTTGACAGTAAAAATGCAATCAACAATTACGAATTACGGTCTCATAAAGCGGCCAAAAAATAAACGTCAGTCAATAACTAAATGTCGAATGTGGAATTGATGGCCCCAGACTGAAGTCAGGGCCAGATCAACCCGGCAGTTGCAGTCGTTGCGTTACGAGAAATTGATATTAAAATGCAAACGATTGCCTATAAAAATATATTTACTACATACTATATATAATTTAGCATGAAGCGTGGCCCGGGGGGCAGCACTGGTTGGTTGGCGGCTTTGGAGCAATATGCATATGGAGCAGCAGCAGCAGCAGCAACAACAACAACGACAACCAGCTAATGGGCCAGCAATTTGGCGTCATTTAAACTGAAACGTAAAATAAACCAAAAATTAAACTGACAAAAAAGAGAGACAGAGAGATCCGCACCGAAAACTGAACCGTATCCGAACCCGTGCCCGTGCCCGTAGCCAGCAGCTAACTTTGAAAAAAAAATTGCAATATAAATAAATTTCATTTTTGATATGGATATGGCAAGGGCTGCTTGGGCTGGGGCTGAACCTCGTCGAACCTCGACGAGACAGGCAAAAGTTCAAGGTAATTGCCGTTGTCAAAGCAGTGCAACGAAAAGTGGGCGTGTCCACGTGGAAACTTGGCCAACAATTTATGGGCCACTTGAGTACAAGCAAAGGGTGTTGAGGTTGCACGCGAGCAGGCACCACAACCTACAAACATACATACATATAGGTATACATATAAGTATATGAACAGCCACTCGTGGCTCAAGAACTGTACACTGGGTCTAGAATGCGATACTGACTGATACTGATACTTGGGTGCAGGGCGCAGGGAACCGGGAAACAATCGAGCAGTCGAGCAGAGAATGCGCCATGCATGCAAATTCTCGTATGTATTTTGCATAAACGATGTGAGAATTACTTAATTGCAATTGGGAATGTAGGGTTAGATGTGGGTTTTTGCGGCTAGGTGTGGGTTGTTGGCTAAAATTTATGGCAAGTGTTTAGGCAGAACGCCATCACAGCTAGAACAGGAGCCAGAGCCAGAGACAGAGCGAGGCATAGACAATGAAGTTGTCTAAGGCAAGTGGCATGGCCTCTGGGTGCAGGTGTATATGCCAGCAGCTGAGTTACCCATCATAGGCACAGACCGTGCCCTTTGCTTAGTTTCGGAAGCCTGTCAATCAGGGTACTTCTGCACATTGAGTGCGGGTGTGAAGATTAACATTAAATTGGTTAAATTGTTACGATTAAATTGATAAAAAATAAAAATAAATTGCTATAAAATCTAAATTTTCAAGCAGCTTTTTCCGGGTTGCTCGTTTGGTACTTTTCTATAATAAGGCCTGGTTCAATGTACCTAAATAGCAATTTTTAATATCCTTTGTTAAGATATGACGAATTCTGATTATCCCAATTCCAATACGTGTACCAAATTGGTTCGCTGTATGTTAAATCAATGCAAAGATACGAAGAAATTTTTACCTTGCGTTTCAAATGATCAAAGACGACTTCTTAGTGTTGACCTACACCATAAAATCTAACTTGTGTGAAATCTTCAGAATCATAACTATATGGTTTTGGCTATGGTTTAGTGGCTTATATACTTATATATAGATATCTATCTGTAGGCTATCGATATGAAACGAAACTGATAATGTTGAAAACCTAACCAGATCGTTATAAGATGACAATGGTGCTCCGTTTGAAGATCAACCAATCGAAATTGTATCTTAGACATGTAGATTAGTAATATTTTGTTATGAGTTAGATTAAACCCCTATACATATAGCGCTAGGAAATAGCTCGACAACAGGAGCCCCCCTTCAATCACTATTCAATGATAGCAATTGGGTAGAAATATGATCAATAACAAATTTAGAAATTTATTTTCGACGGAAATACAACCTACAATTAGATTTAGATCGATATCTGAAATTATAATGCTGTATCTACTGCAACTACTGCATCTTTTATTTATTATTTAATCTTTATTTTCTAGGCATATATCGATCAATTAACATTGTTTAAAATCAACATAGCTGGCCTGTGCAAGTGCATATCGAAGTCGCCTATTGATTTAATATGTCCTTAAGTATACACATGCGATATGCTTCTGTTTGCCTTGTTCTTCAATATGGTTTATGGGTGTAAGTAAAGCCAAAGACTGCGGCATATTGTTCCGTTTGATTTTGGCGTGTCTACAATGGCGATGATGACGAGGACGACGACTTTGAAAACAAAACATTTGCACAAATGAGAGGGAAATGGCTTTCAGCCAAGTCAACAACTAAGCAGGCAACAAGCCCGTGCTCAAGTCAAGACTAAGACTCAGGGCACTTGGAGCATATTAAGGGCGTCATTAGTGCGGCTGACTGGGCAAATTTGACAGCAGCGGGTTGGGGCTGGGGCTGGAAATGGCCTGACGCTGATGGCCTGACACTTGCTGCACTGCAGCGGATCGAACGTGCCGACAATAGCATAGGCGTCTAAGTTTTTGTTATTGTTGTTGCTATTGTTGAGTTTTGCTATTTAGCGGCAATTTGTATGGCAAAACGGCACGAAAACAAAACGCTGCACAAATGGCAACGGAATTGCAGTTTAAACCTCATTTGGCATATTTTATGAACCCAATCCGCAACGTGGGCGGTCGATTAATAATGAACGTTGTGCAGCAATTGCTATAAGCTAATAATTGCCAAGTGTTTCCAACACTCATCCATGTGAGGAGCATGGGGCTGCACTCACAAACTATACCCTATGTGTTGCCCATAAATCAGAGACTGAGTCAGCTGAGGCAGAGTCTGGACCTGCAGAGTGGCCAATGTTTAAGTTGGAGTTCGAGTTGGAGTTTTGTGGCGCCTTCTGCCGACACATAAATTTAATTGAAATGAGCAGAGCGGAGCCGCCAAGTCGCCAGCACTGGCCAAGTCTGCACCTCAGCTTTTACCACTTTGGGCCTGGCCCAAAATGAATGCCGATGCCCGCCAGAGACACAAAACCGTTTCCAGTAAGAGTCTAGGCGTCAATTGGCAAATTGGATTCCACGTCAGCCAAGTGGAAAAGTTAATTTGCCAGAGCCATAAATAACACAATGATCGACTCTTACTAAATGAAGTGCTTGCTTAGATAAAGACTGAGAGATTTTCTGGAACTGCCTGCTGCCCTTGGGTACTGCATGGACAGGTGAGTATTGGTAGTTTGGGCTAGTGATGGGGATGTTCTACCCGTCTATATATGTGAGAGCACAGTGAGTTTAAATATGAATAAAGATCGCATTTCATTGAGTTGAACCAAGATGTATTTTGATAGTTAGTTTTCAGTTCACCTAAGAATTTTATTATTGAAGAAATCAAGTCATTTGTGCTAAAATTCACTTGAGTTTTGAGTATGTACATATAGACCTAACCTCAGTCTTTATTTTTCATGTGTGCTGAAAGTTATATTATTTCCTGATATTAATATAATTATACTATTTGGATTCCAAAACAGAATTTGAAACGAAATGTGAAATTCTGAAAATTTCACCTCTGTAGCTCTTAAGGCTTCCGAGATCTTCGGGTTGAAACAGACGTACAGGCAGACGGACCTAAAAAATAGGAAATCGCCAAGCACAACAAAATACGTCTAACTTTTTTATCTGTGAAAAACAAAATAAATTTGCTATGTACTTGAAACTCTGACCATATGTTCGAGACATGTGTACCAACACTACAAGAACCAAAAATCGATAATCGAATCGTAATTTGCCAGTGAAACTTGAAAAGTCTACTTCCTTTTCCTACCTTTTCTTTTCCTTTATTTATAAACTCGTGCTGAACTATGTAAAAATTGTATATAAGCTCATGCGTCTACAATTAACTAAAAGGGAGGCAATTGCATTGCATTAATCAGCTAACTGGTTGGTTTGACGCCTGTTGTTGTTGTTGTATATATTTGCAATAATTATAAAACAATTAATTATAGAGAGCTTTGACAATTTGCCAACCAGTCGTTAGTTAAAAGTCGTAATACTACAACCAATTATTGTCTAATGGCCACTTTCAATTCGTGCGGAAAATGTATGTACACCTTCATGCAGTCCGTTGAAATTCATGAAAATTAACATTAATTAAACACGAATATTTAAACGCAGCTTTTGGGGAACACGCCAACTCGGCGCAACAACAAATTCAATTTAATGGCTTTCGGCGTATTTGAAAACTCATTTTCTGAAAATTAATGAGCGCTCATTTGGCGCGCTTCCCAGCCACGCCCACAATGTGCACGCAAGGCGGCCGTGGAACGATTCCAATTCACATTCTCAAATTCAGCACCGTCTTCAACGCCAACTCCAAATGTCAGGCAGCCATTGGTGCTTTTTTGTTCTGTAGGATCTGTCTGAATTTGTAGTTATATTTATTTATAAATTAATGGCTCGAAATAAATGGCAAGCGATTTATATTAAAAGGCGCTTGAAAGAAATTGGGCGCCGGGAATCGTTAAATGAGCTCTGAAAGTTGGAGGATACTAAATGGGTGTGGAAGTTATGAGTCTCAAGAATATTTAATGTGTTGCCCTCAAAATGAAATAGGGTTTTCTGCAAGGAGTGGCATTTGGAGCAGTTTTTTCTAATTTGTGAAAAATTGAAATATTTTTGAGTAATTATGATGATGATGATGAGGCGTTGAAGCCTAAAGCCAAGAATGAGGGCATGGCCATATATCATGAAATGGTTGCAAGATGTATTTGAGGGAACACAATTTAAATGAAAGTTAAAGAACCAAATAAAATTGATTGCATTGTGGTTTTTTGCTTTTGTAATAGATTGCTTCCCATTGCTTGCTTATCATATCCATACTTTATGTTATCCCTGAATACCCCTTTTTTACAACTCTTCAGCATATTTATCAACATAGCAGCTAATTCCTATTTCTGAACTTCCTCTTGGAACTTTTACAGAACTTTCCGCCCTGATCAATTAGCTAATTAACCTTTGGCCTTCTCCCCCACCACCATTTCAAAATCAATAAACGCAACATAAAACCTGTTTGCTTGCCATGTGGAGCCTATGGTTACGCCCTCGAACATGAGCAGAGCTCAATTTAAAAGGCATTTGGCTTTGTCGTCGCCAAATGCCGACATTGCAATTGCTATTAAAACCTTTTGAACTTGCTCGAGGAGCACAAGTTGAGAAGGCGCAACTGTTAGTAATATGACGTTGTTGCTGTTGTTGGCGAAAAGTTTGTGGCATAGTCAATAAATCTGGTTAAAGTTAAAAAGGCAACATCGCGCTTGCCAACTACTTTAAAATAATTAGTGGGTGCGGCTCGAGCAACTGAAGTTGCTGAGTTTCTGAGTTGCGGCTGTTTTGACAATCGGCTAAATTATGGGGTCGCCTTTGCCCATAGATTCAGAGCCACCAAATGGTTTCTGCCACCTGACGGTTGCGGGTGCTGTGGCAGTTGCCATTGAGGTATGAGTTTGTGTATTAAAGCCATTTTTGGGCTCTTAACAATACAATAGCTGGCTCATTATGAGAACCAAACTAAGAAAATTTTGTAATATATTATTAGAAAAAGGTATAACTGGCTCTCAGGCAGATCGTCGTGACACGACATAGTCAGATATATCATATATATACATAAATTAAGATCAATAGTTTGAGCATTGTTATCCACACATACAGGGATTCAGATTCAATATTGAAATCATCAGCTAAGACTGGGTCATAATGGATCAATCTACTCGTAGCTTGCAAGTGTGTATTTATTTTAGTAGATCCAGAATGTGGCAAAAGAAGATCCATTTCTATTTTAAAAACATAAAGATTCATGCACTTGTGTGTATGACTAAGACTAAGGTATCTCTTAGCCACGCTTCAGAGCTCTGCCAGCAAAAGCTGTGCAAATAAACTTAAGTTAATTACCTTCTGGTTACATCAATTTATGCAGCATGATTAATTACCCCAAAAACAAGCTGCCGGCCATATTGCCAGACATTCCAGACTTGTACTCTGACTGTGACTCCAACGCGAAGTCGAACTGAAACTGGGACTGGGACTGGGACTGGGACTGTCCAGTGGCTGGCACGTCAGCCGGCAGGCAGGCTGTCAGCTTCTGCTACCGGGAGGCAAGAAGTGTTCACGTTTTGGCTGCCACAACTCAACTGCAGACGCCGATCGGCGATGGCTCCTCACCTCGCTGCTGTAATTTGCACGCATTTCTACTGAGTACAGCTGCTCCAGCTCCTGCTTCCAACCAGTTTAAATTTAAACGCCATTGGTCATTTGCAGCAGCGCCGGCCATTAAAATGATATAGAGCCAACGTTGGAGTAGGCAAGGGAAGGAGCCATCGGGAAGTAGATGCAGCTGGAGGAGCCAGTAAATGCTACGCGGAAATGCATTAGTAGTTGGTGGTACTCATGCTGGTGCTGGCTTACCATTTTTAACCCAAACACATTGCCACATCTCGGTTACGGGTAGGGGCAGGACTTCGTCTGGGCTGCCGGTCTGGCAGAGCCAACAATTAAATTCCAATTATCACAAATACATTAAGCAGAAAATCAAATGTGTTTATTTACTTTAATATAGTTTTTAATCAATCGATGAAGAAATATGTAGCATGACTGCGACAGATTAATAGAATAAACACATTTAGGAAACGATTCTAAGATTTAGATTCTTAATTGAGAATATTTTGTACTAAAGAATAAAGTCTGAAATAATTTAACTCTTGAGCATGCCAACACTTACAATTCGCAACTGGCTCTAGCAGATACGGCCACCGTCAAGACACCGTCCAACATAAATCATGTTCCAATTGTCTCTTGATTTCTGAATCTAGAGAATTGATAATGGTACTGCTTTTATAGCATTCGTATCCATATGGTATATTCATTTTTACATTTTTACAGGAGGAAGCGTATATATAATCCTGACAAGGGGAATTTATATAACCATGTCAGTCTGTCCATCCGTCTGTTTCAACTCAAAGATCTCAAAAGTCTTCAAAGCTGCAGAGCTGAAATTTTTACTAGATGCTTCTTTTGTCTGCACACTCGTTAAGTTCGAGTTTCATCCAGATCGCACATTTATATCATATAGCTTCCATATAACCGATTGTTCCGGTATGACCACTTAGGAGCATAACTTTTCTGTTTGTCATCCAAATCCAAACAAATTCGTCTTGTATCCCTTGTATCCACAATTGCTCCACGCCCGCCGTTCAGATTTGATCTAGATCGGTTATATATTTACAACGTAAATGGTATATAAGCTTCGGCAATCCGAATGCTCCTATTCTGATGGCCAAACAACATTAAGCCAATTAGCATGTTTTAAATCCGTTTTCGTTGGATGTTTTAGAGGATTGTAAAGCTTTTATACACATTGTAAGTCATTATATTTATTTCCTTTAGTAGCCCAAAGCTATCAGTTCTCAAACACAAACTTCTTAGTGTTCCTATCGTAGTGATGAGGAGTATATGTTACCACACATAATATGAATGTATATATATATATATATGTATATTATGTGCATTTGTATTCAACTCTTGTCTTTTATTCATCTGTTCACAGGGGCATCCTTTACAGACAACGTCGCCGTCGCAAAGCCAGCAGACAGTCCCTTTTAACTGCTTGCAAATTTATGTCTCAGCTTAAGAAAACACTAAATGAGTGCCATGCATTTTTTTTATCACACGCAGTCGCAACAAGAACAACAAAAACAACAACACAACAACTAATTAGACATGTTAAAGAACTTGTTCAGGTTGTTGTTGTCGAACTGTGTTGGACATTAAAATGGTAACAGGCCAAAAGGCAGCAAACAAAACACATTTAAAAATGCTCAACTTAATTAATTGCGCAGCAAATGCATATCGCAGGCTAAAGACGGTGTTGGGGAGGGGGGATATCATGGTGAAGGTGACGATGGTGACGGGCCAAGCCCAAACCCAAAGCCAAAGCCAAAGCTAAAGCCAATGACTTGATTTTAGCCGCACGATAGGACACCGTCGTAGTCGTTGCGAATGCCAATGCCAGGTCTCCTTGGAACTGAAACTGGGGGACTGCGACTGCGACTGCGTACGTTTCGCTTTTCATTAAACAAATATCCAAACACTTTTGCCGCTGATGCGGCGACACAGATTAGCAGCGGACCAACAAGTCGGCTGGGGCTGGAGAGTTCTCATAGCCCAGACGATTTCAATTTCATTTGACTTTGGCATTGGCGGCCAATCTGGAGACTCTGGCGACAAAAGGTCTGCCAAAGATCTGAGAACAACTTGTTAATGAAGTTTTTTGCGCGTGCTGAGAGTGACTGAGTGGCACGGCGGCGGACCGCAAATCAATTTGAAAGTTTGCAAAAAAATAAGCTTAAATATAAACAATTATCTATGGAGATTTGCAACGCAGTTTCAGTTCAAAATTAAAAATATAAAAATTTTTTATTTTCATCATGGAATTTCCAATTGAATTTCTATGATTAACAACCGATCGAAAGAACGCCAAAGTGTCAGCTTCACATCGTTAAGAATCTCCGATTCGCATACAGTCTGGACATTAGCCATTAGCTTCATTAAGACAGCCACGCCCACATAACCAAAATCAATGAGCAATGATTAATTGATCAGTCGGAATGCATAAACATTTGGCGGCACAATCAAATTAAGGCAGCGTATGTATAAATGTGAGCCAATTATTAAAAAACGTAATTTTTATGTAGACACCCGGCACCAAGCACCAGCCATCAGGGGCAGCAGACATCAGGCATCGGGCAACAAGCAGCAGCAGCAGCAGCAGCTCCAGACATCACATTCCCAATTTCACAGCCTACTTTAGCGGCGGAGGTGGAGGTGGCATCGGCAACAGCATCGTCATCGGCAGCGGTGCCAACTAATGAGCAACATGCACTTTGTTGTTGTTGTTGTTGTTGTTGTTGTTTGTTGTCTGTTTTGTGGCCTGAGCTGGAGAGTTGTACAACTAATCAAGCTGTTCAAGCTGCCAACTTTGATGCATTTCCCAAATTGATGCCCCAGATTGATGGGCATGCGGCGTTCGTTCCGAGACGCAGTCGGACTCGGAGTCGAGTTGGAGTAGCTCTAACATATGCAAAAACATTTTGTAAAACGCTGCCAGACAATGAAACTATCAGATACAAGTATATATGTATAAGATGTATAAGCATACAAATAAATGAGCTGAAAACTTGGACAAATGACTAACAAGAAGGTGAAGAAGTAACCAGTTGCGCTGGGCAAGTGTTGGGCTTAAACGACTAATAAGTGAGCTACAGCGTTTGGGGGAGGGTATCAGGAAGCATGAAGCATAAATAGCACTTAAATATTTAACTTTGCGTTATATAAAATTATGAATTCAATGAACATGATTGCAGATTCAGTTATCAGTAGAGTTTATACATATAAAATAGCCAAATTTCGAATTATATATAGGGAAATCGTTTTTAATTTTATATATCAAATTGCGTTTTGACTCCAGAAGCAGTTGTCGTGGGTTCATATAATTTATTTGCTTCACAGCGATCTCACGATGGTATGGGATTGCGTAGGGGCGATTGATTCTAACGATGGGGCTTATTGCAGATGTTGTTGTATTGCTCCCAATTAAAAACCCACCGCTGGTATACGACCATGAATCGTCACCTGTTACTTTATGAAAAACGTGTTTGACTCCCCGTGGCTGAATTTTATCAAACACCAGTCCGGCATGATCGGGGTATTTTCAAATTATGCGATTCCCACTAATGCCCAAGGATTAGTTAATGTCATTGTACCTCACACAACGATCTTGCACAATCAGTTTAGGCTTAGTATGTCTATAAATATGGATTCGTTGTTGACAGTGGACAACCAATTGCCCTATTAATCAACATCAAAAATCATCAATGATTGTCAAACCTTACGTAGTATATTCGTGAGTGTTCTTGCTTAAATGTGCATATTTTTAGGCAAAAAATTTAAAACTGTTTCATTAAGTCTTTCTCATATTATAAATCCGATTTCTCAGGTATTCCTGCTCTACTCGAATTATTAGTTCTCAGCTATCTTTACATGTTAGAAACTCCTTTCACTCTTCCTTCAGCCTGTACCACAATTAGATATCAATGTCAAATGTGCATCTTAATAACTCTCATACCGAACCCATTTACCAAGATGACTTCTGACAATATTCCCGCCTAGAGCGTTTGTATCGCAACATAAAATAATGTTGTATAAACGAATTTCAATTTTTTGTTCAACCCAACTCCAACTCCATTCGATCTGCGCCAAATTAACCGCAGGCATTCATTTCGGATTTTGGGTTACGGATTTGAAGTCGAAGTGCTTTTCTATGGCCGAGGCATTTTGATGAGTATTGATGAGTTTTAATAAATTGCTGATGAGTTTGCGAGCGCGCTTGCGCTTGGTTTCTCAAGCAAGACAAATGACGGCGACGAGGCGATGTCGGAGTCGGAGTCGGACAACGCTGGCATCATCATTTGGTTCTTCACTGTTGGCATTGGCTACATATTGATATAGGTATCGGTATCGGTATCTGAAAGCCTCAACGCCTTGCTGCAGCATGTGAGTGATGCGTTTTTGAAAGTGGCGTCGAATTTCTCAACCGTGAAGCGCCATGCAGAGCAATGGTAATTGAGATGCTGCCGGGCCCCTGTCCATCTACGCCAACTCCATACCATACCATAGTCGAGCTGGGAGAACATGCTGCGTGGAGCGTCGAGCACCGTGTAGCCGTTTAATTGCCGCCATTATTAAACTCATTTATCGTGCTTTAATTTTAACGTTGAGCTTCAGCCCGAGAGGAGCAGCCACAGCCGCAGCCTCCATATCAACATCAGCATCAGGTGTCTGTTTGGATGCACAGATCCAGTCTTGGGTACCACGCAGATGCAGATGGGCCGTAATTAGCGTGCTGGCCGCTTGCAGCTGCCATGATTTGGCGCTGATGCAGCAATTTACATGAGAATTAAGTTGTTCGCCTAATTAATAAAAGTAGTTTTTAATAGAAAGTCATTAGCCATTAGCCATTAGGCTGGCAGCAATCGAAAGACTTGGGCAACGAACTTGTATTGACTCTAGCCAGCTGGAGCTTGATTGATGCCCGAAAAAAGGGCTTGATAATCTTTGCCAGAAATCGCATTTAAGTTTAACTGGTGGTCGCAAACTCTTGCTCGCAAACTCTTTCTCTCACGCTCTCTTCCCTCTCTCTGTCTCTGTCTCTTTTTATATCTGTGTCCCTTTGGTGTCGCCGCACTTGACAAAATTTTAATTGCCTTATTCCAAGATTTTTAACGGTAGCTACCACTTCATCAACTTCTTAGGATTGCAAATGTCCTTTGAAAGAGTATATTAGCTTTATGGCAAGGTTTATTCAGACATAAAGCGATTGAACATTGTACAAAATGTCTATAACATTTGCATCTTCATAAAAATATACATTTTAGAATAAAATACAATGTTTTGTATAATAAACTTAGTGAGTGAAAATGTTGCAGGCACCCAAGGAGGCGTTTCCGACTATATAAAGTATTCTTGATCATCATGACAAGGGGAATCAACAAGATCGGACAACCAAATTATATAGCTACCATATAATGATACCATATAAATATGAACCCTTAGAAGCAATACTTTTCTGTTTTTTTATCCAAATCAAAAGAAATTCATCTTGTTTCTCTTGTATCCACTGTAGCCCCACGCCCGCCGACCAGATTTCATCTAGATCGTTTATATATTTACAATGTGAATGGCATAAAAGCTTCGGCAAGTCGAAGCTAGCCTTCCTTTCTTGTTTAAAATGAACTTAGTATCTGCAACTGTTTCAGGGAAGGATATTCAATCTTCGGTTAGTGGAGCTGGTGTTTATTTTCTTGTTATTAAGTGACATGCGTGCACGTTGCGCGACTCTTATTTATGGCCACTGGAACTGCACTCCTGCACAACTCCTTAACGCTATCACGCCTCTTATTTATGTCACGGCCTCTGTCCAAATGGTCGACGCTCTCATGCATTGGGCTGCGCCTTGGCATCTCACACCCACGGATGTCTAGTGGAGCTGCTGTTGCTCTGGTTCTGAAAGTTTCCTTATAAACTGATCATTAAGCAACGCCTTTAGGCATAATTATTATGGCGACTGCAAAGAAATATGAAATATGAAACAAAAACCTGTACTTAATAGCCACATGTCACACTTTCGAGTTCATCAAAGTCAGCGGCGGCGACGTAACCTGAATTTCCTTTTACTGGTTTCTGAAAAACTGTCGCATCAAATGGTATAATTAACATAATCATAATCAACAAAGTATAAACATTAAATTGAGGCTAATTACTTTATAACCGGCACTCAACTGCGAAACATTGTCGACAACAGCGACGAGTCGCCACGTCGAATTACGAGTTCACAAAAAGTACACAAACTACAGGCAACATGTCCATGTCCACTGGTTCACTTGTGGCAAACCCGTTTCAATTATGGAGAATCGAGCGGTTTAGCGAGTGCTGGAAATAAATAGGAACGACCACAAGTTCGAGTTCGAGTTCAGCCGCCAACCGGATGGTCGAAAAGTGCGCGACATTGCCACACAAATATACAACTACGACTATGATATTTGTTTTAATTTCGTCTAAATGGAGCTATGGCCATGTTTTTGATGACCGGTTGTAAAAATTGCAATTGTTTGTTTGAGCATGTACTGTGAGAAAAACATATGTGTAGCGTTCATTTTTAAGCCACTGAAGATGGTATACGTGTTTTGGAAGCACGTGTGTAACGTATGGAAAGGAGAATCTTCGACTGATGAACATTCATGGTTGAAAAGGATTGCAGATAAGCTTGATGGAGGCAAAAATGTTGGGACTGTTGCCACACCAGTTGATGGATTTGAGCAAGCTTTGAAAATTAGAAAATTTTCAATTTCCCCAATTTTAATTGGCGATTTCTTGGTCTCATCACATTCAGATTCACATTCAGCACCCCAATATGTACATTCTCTTAGCCTTAAGTGGAAAGTAATTGCTTATTTTGTGTAGTGTATTCAACAAACTTAACCGCAATTAGCAGTAGCAATATCAGTAAACTACTGCAACTGTTAATAGTTTACAAACACACACACACTCAACAAACATATGAATATACATACATCACATGTGTAAAGATACTGCTATTGGTATCAGTCAGTCCGGCTGGCGACTTCAATGAACAATTTTCAAGTTAACTAAAATAACAGCAAAGCTAACTGTTTTAAATTTTTATGACAAGCTCATGAATTCGTGTGCAATTGTAAATGCGCCATATAATTTACAGATAATTATTATAATTACAGGTTATATTTGCCGCAATTGTTGTTGTTGTTGTTGTTATTGCTGGTCCACTGCCCACAGGCTGAGGCTAAAGCTACTGCTGTCAAGTTTTGTTAGCTTGCCGTGGTTGCTGCCTGTTGCTTATGGCTTGTAGCCTGTTGCTGCTGCCTGTTGCATATGCTCGTATCAGGCAATTAGCTGGCATTTCAGCTCCAAAATTTTTAATCAACGTTTTTTCTTGGCTGTTTAATTAGATTTTGAAATTATGCATGAAATGTTGTGTTTATTACTCAATTTAGAGTTTGTAAATTAGATAAATGAACGTCTTAGACAACGAACTACGCTTAAGGAGAAACATGTTTATTAACAAAATAAACACGAGCTCTCGTTAGTCTAAGTTTTGTAAGATGTAACAGATGAGATTGTTATATCGGACTAAGTCAGTTTCTCATAGTCAAAATAAGAGATTTCTAGGGATGTTGCGGATTTGTACAAAGCAAAGACTGAACAAGACTGAAGTTATACCAGAACATTATTAAGTGATCCCGATACAACTTAATTTTTATCAACTGGCCTATTAGTAGTCTTAGAAATATTGTTTATCTTCAAGCATCATGAATCAAGCTATAAACATATATAATTTTCAGAGTACGTCAACCAAATCAAATTAACATGTACAGTGTAACAGCTACTATACCTAAGATACCTCTGTTGTAATACATTTTTAATGTTGATTGACAAATATCTTTGTTTTTGTTCACTGCAGAGTTGCTTAGCTTTTCAAAATTTCCATTAGAGAATTAAATTTTTGTCTTTGGTATTCGTATATGTCTCTGATTTGTGGCTTAATTAAACTGATCTTAATCGCAAATATAATGTTTGAACCGCACGTGAGTCATTTCAGCTTATCCTCCACTCATAACTCCATGGCCAATTATGCGTTATGGCCACAAACCTGGAAAAGGCTGCCAAAAACTGAAATATGCTTACACTGGCCATAAATATATTTGGCAGTCTGCTCAGAAACCAAACACACAAAAAGAGCGCAATCTATAGATGCTGGAGCTGGGGCTCGGCCTGGGCTTGGGCTTGGGCTTGGACTTGGGCTGAGCGTCTCCACAGCGATAAAAATCGCTGGCAATTTGTTAAATTTAACGATTTTCAACATAACAAGAATAACAGCACAACAGCAACAACAACAATATCAACAGTGAAACTGTGCCGAAAGTTGAGCAGCCCCAAACTGACCGCCTCCTCCCGCTTTGACTGTTTTATGACCAAATAAATAATTAAAATGATGCGTGGTGTTAAGTGCCGTCACGTCTGGCGACGCTTGACTCTCGATTCCATTGGACACTGAACATTTGGACACTGGAGAACCACACGCAGCGTGGCCATTTCTTTTGAAAATTTGTCATAAATTTATAGCTTTCGAGCGGGTTCACTGTACTTGCTACACTAAAAAAAATTAAACACAAAATATCTATTATAAATTCACAAATTAACATTCTAAGTATTTGCTAAAAAACTTAACACGAAACTGATGGGGATAAATAATACGTAATTGTGTCGAACTGTCTTTTTCTTCAAGTATTAAAACTTAAGAATCGCACGAGGCTAAATGTGGGAAATACAGAATTTGAGGAACCTTCTAAAGTAGTGCGTAGTCCATTTCAATTTTGAGAAGATGCACGAAATTTCGGTAGTAAGAAAGAATGGTTTATCCATTCCAAGGCAGGTATAAAATATATTATGTTTTGCTCAATCTAAAGAGAATTTGGATGAATTTTATTGGAAGACATGATGATCTCGTTAACGATCTTTATATGAAACTAAGATGTTCACAGGAACAATACTCCTTAGAGGAGGAATACGCTTTCTATGTTTATATATGTAAGTATAATTTGAATACATTCTTTTTCTTTTAATTGGAGAGTAAAAAGCTTTTACGAAATTCTTTCGTGTGAGAGAATTTTCTATTTAAAATGTAAATTTTTTTAAAATTATTTTGAAACATTTGAAATCGATGTCATAATATATGAAGAAAGTTTTTGTACATTCTTCCTCTTTCACTCAAAGTTCAGAGCAATATAATCTTCAAAGTGGTTCAGGTTCTACTGTTATTTAAGTTAAAATTTTATCAGCAACCTAAATTATTATGAAAAATATATGAGTCTCACTTAACTGTTTCTATACTTTTATTAGTATATTTACAAAATATCTTTAATACGTCTTTATATGTAAGCCTGAACTTGAGATTAGCTTTTTCTCATTGTGCATACATTTGGTGCTATGTATCTGGTGATCGAATAGGGCACGTTCGCGCACTATGATGCTGGCCGGGCTTAATTGCTTGTCATGTGGCACACATTTCCACCATTTCGACCACAAATTGGCCGTCAGATATGCGAGACGTGAGTACCGGCACGCGGACCACACACTGTCGCGTTGTCTAATACCGCCAGAAATTGGCCAAATTGCAGAACTATCCAAAAGCCTCCACATATATATGTATCTACAAGTTTTGAGTCTTGCTTTTAACGTATGTTTTACGCCCTTAACCCTTGAATGGTTGGATTTACTAAGCAGGCAATTAAAGGCGGTCAGAACACAGAAGCCGACCGCGTTTACGTTTAGGCCAGAGTTCAGTATAATTTTAAGTACACCAACTGGCTGAACACATTAAATTACGAGTAATATGCTTTATGACTGCTCGTGTTGCTGGCCAATGTCACTTGTTGCAGCTTCTTGTCTTTGAGATCTACGGATCTGAGGTCCAAATATTTTATGATGGGCGGAATCGTAAAAGCAAAGTCAGTGAGTGAGTGAGGATTCTTATCGCCTTGCATCGCCTAGGAACATAAAAACTGTAAATGTTAACTGATATCTGGGCTGCTTCTTCTAGATTGTCTTATCCTGGCTCTCACACGTTTGGAAAGTGGTTACGATGTTTCCTAGTAAATGATGTCAAAACTGTACCGTTTTAGTTTATGAGAATTGTCATTAAGTTGCTTACAGATGGGGCCTATATGTATAGCAAAGGAATGTGTCCATGTTAAAGGCAAATGACATAAAAAACCTGCTTCAAATGAGCTGGATTGTGCCGAAATAAATATTTATTTCATGTTAAGGTACTGCAGCAATCTTAATACACCCTGTAATAATTCCACTACTTGGTTTATCACTTCCTGTTGAATTCTTAGGATTGGTTGACCAAACTTCAAAGAAATATGTTAAGAGGTGGTAGAGGGTGATCCACTTCCATACTACGAAAGCCTAAGCTTGGACAATGACTGTGGTGAATCCAGTATATGTATTTAGTATGGGCTCGCTATAAAGAAAAGTGAAGCAAACTTTTCAAATAGAGCTGCAAACTCTAAAAGCATTGCGTTTAGCTTAGCATAGCATAGAATAGCACAACAAAGCAGGACTTGGACTTGGCTTCCCCTTTTTCTATACTCACACATTTGCCAAAAATACTTCCAGCCCAGACTAACACTTACATTTTGACACACGGCTTACAAAAGTTTTCTTTTTTGGCTGACGTTGTGTGCCACGTCGTGTGCTGACGTCATTAAGCCAATATCATTGGCAGTCATTTGAAACACTAAAGAAAACAACTGCAATGTTAACCTCCACAAAGACCAACTTTATTTGGAATATCCTCTTGATATACCACAAATCGAAACAATTGATCTGCATAGTCTCATCAAGTCTCATAATCCCCATAGGGCTGGCCATCCGAATTCTTAGAAATCTATACCATATCTTGATATCTGCTCATCAAGGCCAGGCGACTCAATTTCACATGCCGCCCTACGTGTCCATATGCCAGTACCAAATTTTATGACTCTATTAGCGAGCGTCTTATAAAAACCACTCACAAAACAGCTCCAAAGACCCATAAAATTTACTACCTCTTTGGAGTCCAACAGATCGTAGTCATCTGTTCATCCGTTCTTTTCCTGTTGCTTTTGCTGCTGCTGCTCCTTGCGCGTTGAGAAATTTTTAGCATACAACATAAATAACATTTTATTGGCAATTTTGTTGGAAAATTAATGTTCATACAGTTGGCAACTTTGGTAATTTATGCAAATAAAACGATCGTAAATTTGGCATTAAAACGCTTATTAAATGATCGTTTATTAGCCACGACTATGGCATACACCCAACACTCCGAACACTCGAGCACCACAACACTGCAACCGCAACAGCAACACACCCAAAAGGAGCAACTCATTCACCTTCGCTTAAATATGCAACAAGGTTGCGATTTGTAGCAGCCGCATAAATTAAGTGATTAACAGAATTGTTCTTAAATGTTGGCAGCTACTTACAAAATTGATATAATTTACGATTTCTGCAATATAGCTAGATATCCATCGATATATGGTCAACACAATGCATGCCTCATTTTCCTCCTTCTCAGCGGGTCTATAATATTTATTAAGAAAGTGGTACATGAATGCCCAGGGGCGTGCCTAAATGGTGGTTAAGCGGGGTTAAGCATTAGGCTCAAAGAAAAAAAGTTCAACGGCCTTATACCGTACGATCAGGGAACTCAATTCTGATCACCAAAGCAGGACTCACATGTTGCAAATCAAGCATGAAAAACTGAATCAATATGTGATCAAAGCGGGATCTTACAAATTTTCGAATATGAATAGTCCGATGAATAGTCCAAAATTTGCTGATCAACAACTAAAACGCATTGATCTTTCGCGTACGCCACTGTGCATGAGCCATTGTTCATCTACACTGTCTGCGCATCAACGCATATTGTATAATGTATTAGCTGGCGCATTGTGTGTTAATTTGACAACGACAGCGATATAACATTCCTTGGGAACGGCAGGCCAAGTCATGGCTACGACGCCAACAACTACAGCCACACTCGACAAACGAGGCTGGCTGCTGTCAAAAGCAAGATATATAACCATATAAAATCAGTCGGAATAATCCATTCGGCCTCTGTATGTGCCTGTGATGTCTCTGCTGCTCCTGCTCATCATCAGCATGGTCGTCATCGTCTCATCGTCATCGTCAGCAGCTCAACAGGATTAGCAAAATGAATGCGGCAACAGCCTCCACCAAAAAAAAGTCCCCCTCCCTGCACTACGATTTAAGCTGTCAGCGCTTGGAGACCTCACTTTATCTGCCTGAAACAATCAAAAAAAGACTTTGTTTTTCTCATAATTTGGAAGAAGACGTTCTTAAGTCATCAAATGGTTTATATGTACATATATGTATATATAACGATAACCAATGTTACCTCTCTGATACTTTCCAGAGACGCGAAATGAATTTTTGTTTGTCTGTATACCCAACTTCGTGAACGGTTTCTCAAAACTTCCCTACACCAGAAAATCTAACAGTTTGAGCTTCATAGGGCTTACCGCTTGGCCTGTGCGTTGTCAACCATTCAGTGATAAAGTCATTAAAGACAAAGTATTTTATATGACTCTGTTCTAACCAAATTGCCTCTTTATTGGGTGTAAATTTCGCTTCGGGGTTTGCGTTTTTCTGAGTGTAAGTCTTCAACTCATATTTCTTTTCCATTCATCGCACCCTTGTCAAGTTGTCATTGATGCTGTGACTTCTCTGATTTCTTATACTAGAAAACCAAACAACAAAACATTATTGATTTATGTGTGGAGCGTCATGGCAAATATTTGAAAAGCGATCGCGTTTAGCAAAGTGGTTTTACACCTCACCTTTAGAAACCTCTCCATAAATGGCCTAGGGAAGTGAAACTTTTTCATTCACAATTCCAACATTTCCATAACTATGCGAGCTCCATTCAGAAAACACAGGTCGACTCCATTCAGCCGCCTTCGATGTCGACGATGATGATGACTTAATAATTGAAATTTATCAAAATGCATTAAGGAAATCGTCTTTAAAATTAAATGCCACATTAATTACAACGACTTAGAGTGGCATTTCAAAAGCGCAGCTGACAAATGAACTGGTCATTTATAACCATCCAACCGGACAACGACGATCCTAAACAGCCAACCATGGTGCAGGCTTATAAAGTTGTAAAGATTTCCATTGGCTGCCCACAACTGAAATTTATCACAAAATAGACAAAGCCAGCGATTGGAAAAGATGAAGATGATGTTAGCCGGGTTCTGTGTTAAGCGAGTAAATAACCTTTTCAATGTCACAACTGGAACCAATAAATTTCCAACAATTTACAACTTTAAATTCATAAATTTATTAATGAATTAAGTTATAAGTTAATTTTCATGTGCTGTGGACGATGTTGCGGTTCTTCCAACGCTGTTGTTGATGCTGATCGAAATGCAATATCTCCCCGGCAAAATGATGATCACTGTTGATCGCTGCAATATATCAACTCGAACTCGCGGACATGGCCAAAACAGGAACTGAGATCGAGCGACCGGCCGACCGACCAAGCCTAATCGAATTGTGGCGCAACCAAAAGGCAGGCCATATAAAATTCTCGGAATTTGCTTGGGCAACGGCAAAGGCTGCAAAAATTTAAATGAATCTGTGCCCAAGCTCCAGACGAGATATCGGCTATGTTCTTGCTGCTGCTTCGTCTCTGTTCTGGATCCCTTCCTTCACTGGCTGCAGTTTGTCTGCGGCTTATTGGTGAGCATTTCTATGCCAAGCTAATAAAAACCAAATGCCATGGCAAGATATGAAAGGAAAGAGGGTTTTAGTTGTAACGAAGCAATAATACCCTACGTGGAATGGTAGTTGCTGAAATTAAGTTTATATTAATATCCCATTTCATTTGTATAACATTTAAGTGTTTAGTGCTGAAATTGTTGTCTATTTACAACACCACCATCAAAGGTAAGTAAAAAACAAGTTTGTTTAAATTGGCTAAATTGCAGTGGAAAAGAAACGAGTTCAAAGCTATGAAAGTACAAATTAACAAGGCTACAATCTCCATTCATATCTTTTTCGAGTCAAATAAATATTTTATAATATTTTAATTTTAGAATCTGAAATTTAATGAGAACAACGCTGTGTGGTGAGTTCTCTGTGTGCCGAATTACAGTTGAAGTTACTCTTTAGTTAGCGTTTATACAAATTAAGTGCAAATGAACAGTGGATACAATGATAAAACATTTTGTATATACGTAATATATGTAATATTATAGAAATGTGAAATGCTTCATGACAAAGTTAGAAATTGTAAAGGGTATTCAAGCAGTGCCACATGATTAGCATATCAGCAGTGAGGTGACATAGGTAAATGGTATTGAAAGTGGAGCTCCATATGTTGAGGGTGTAGAGCGGCTCTGCCTTAGCATAATCCTTATCAGAGCGGCACCATCATTGTTCAACAACAGTGTAGCCAAACGATAGCCAGTCGTTCTTGTAGAATTTCTTTGCTTATAAATTGGAATTTAAAATTAATTAAGTTGTCGTTTTGCGCTTTTATCCAATTTATAACTAATATGACACCGATTATACGAAATATGTTCACTAATTAACGAACAAACACCGCAGCCAATCGCCAGTTGCCCCTCTCGGCTCTGTCAACATCTCTGGTCAGCTCTAACTAGCCATGGCCAGAACCAAGGTAGACAGACAGGCAACAGTCCAGCGTCATGTTCTGATTCTCGTTGTTGCTGCTGTTGTTGTTATTTCTCTGTGTGGATCTTTGGATCGTGTCCGCGTGCTCATAATCTGCTCGCTGAAGACGCGTTGTAAATTGTCTGACAAAGCTTATTTTATTAATTTAAGCCATAAACGTTGGCCTCTTGTTGCTTGTTGCTGTTGCTTGTTGTTTGGCTTGTTTGTTTGCAGCTCCTTTTTGCATACACCTCACCACACTCCACACCACACTCCCCTCCACACACCTCTCCTACAGTAGAATCTGAAGGCATCTTCCAGGCATTTGCCAATTTATTGCCATCGTAAAAAGCCGTTTTGCGTTTTAATAAGCCATGGCAAACACGCGGCGGTTGTTAGCAGAAGGCGTCGACATCGACATTCACAGCGACGGCGGGAAGTAGGAGTATTTTGACCATCGGATTGGACCATGGCATCGTCTCGTTTACTGCATTCTTGACCAAAACGAATGGGAGTTGCTTTTGGATGGTGTGCAGAAATTGGCCAATTGAGAGTGACATTGGTTTATGGAATTGAAGGGCAGCCCACGCATAACGGCATTTGAATAAAACGACAATTGAGCAGATGGCCAGAGATATACCAAAATATGCATAATGGATTTCAGATTTCAACGTTCGATTGAATTTGTAAAAGAGACAACAGCTACTTATGTATATGTAAATGTTCAGATAAGAATATATCCTTATAACGACCCTCAATGAGCAGGATCGTCAGAGTGCAAACATCTCTGCTCTTTTGGAATATAATTTGATATAATACTACAATTGGAGTTCGTTAAGAAATAGTAACGAAACTCCAAAAGTCTCGGTTAGTATATTTTTGTACATTGGTCCTTCGATTCGGATTATTCTCAAAGAGAGGGGAAAGTGACGACCATTGATTAATAGTTGAATTTTATAAGAGCTGAAGATATCGATATCTTTCTATCTACATAAAGATATCGATAGACTAATATATATTGATGCCAGAATATATCCACACATTTCAGAGACTTTTCATCGCCACTCAAAAAAAACTTCTGGAATACAACAGAAACTTATGGTAGTTTGTAAAGCATTGCAGATCACAAGCACAACAATAAACAGATCAACAGGAGGAGGCTTAGCGATGCTCGCGGGGTTAGCTTATCCTATACATTTTGTAATTGTGATTGAATTCGCTCATTATATATATCACAGTCTTAGTATATCATATCCAATAACTTTGGCAAAGCGAAGCACTTTCGATTGCTCTCCACCTGACCTTAGGCTGACCCACACGCAATTGCATTTGGCCATTGGGATCTGCACAAAATGCAAATAAATATGTCAAAAGTAAGTAAGCAACGCGAATTTCACACAGCCACCAGAAACAACGCAACATACTTGCCATAAGCTTGAAAAGCAGAGCCAGAGAAGAAACAGAGAGCAAAGCCACGGAGAAGAACATGGCCAAGGGTATTACGAGTTTGCATTTGCGCTCCCATAAAATAAGGCGTTGAAATCAGTAAAAATTGCCAAAGAGTCAAAAGGGAGCTGGAGCAGAAGTTGGAGTTGCAACTAAGCAAACAAGCAGCAAGCGCAGGTCGAGCATCAAGATGTGGCCCAGGACATGCTTGTGTGGTTGTATTTGTGCTATTGCTGGGGGCACGATGGGCACGAAAATCGTTTACAAATAAATCAGAAAGCGATAAATAAGGATTTTGTCTCGTAATAACTCAGCGGGAGCCATTTAACATGCAATCATAACGAATCGATGCTGAACGGCATTGCCTGTAGATGATGGCACCCAGATCGCCCTGTGGAGAGGGCGGGAGGGGTCCAGTAAGCAGGTTATGGAGATGGGAATGCGATGGGCAACACGCTTTCACACCAGGCAGCCAGCCGGCCAGCAAGTGGCCAAGTGTGGTAAGTGTGTATCGAATTGTTGTTGACTTGATGCAGTTGTCGCTTATGTTGTTGTTGTTGTTATCGTTGTTGCTGTTGCTGTTCTCGCGCCTTGGGCATGAAAATAAAGTTGCAAGTTCTGGCTTTGCTCGCGCTCCTGCTGCTGCCCCTCCTCCACCTTTTCCTGCTGCACCCCATCGCACAATGACAGGCATGTTGTTGTTGGCCTTAACACTGACGTTCTTTATGCCTGTTCTTATCACGAGGAAGAAATATATAATACAGGCCCAAAAACATGCACTTGACTGCACTTCATAACTTGCCACATGCCAACGATACAAATGCGCGGACGACCACAACAACAGCGGCAATAACAACAGCAACGAGAACGCTGCTTAATTATGTTGTAAAACAATCTGCCGTCACTTTGACTGGCCAGTTAAGTCCTTTCGCTTAACTTCTTCACTAATAACTCTTCCAACCAGGGGGAAGTAATTAAAATTGCAAAAGCCAGCGTTGACGTTGAGGTTGAGGTTGAGCCTCAAAATGGCTGCTCGGCACGCAGACACGCAGGCGTATACGTGATTTCTATGACTAATTGCCAGAAGTGTGTCACAGGAAGCCAGCCAACAAACAAACTTAAGCCTGACTGACTCGCACTTCACCAACTTGGCTCTTGGCTGCCTGACTTCGCTTATGGGGTCAGGCACGCACACATGTGCCACAGCCAGAGGCACAGAGCTGTGGCTGTAGCTGTGGCGAAGCTTATCTCGATGCAGTTGCATTTGCAGTTAGTCCAAGCTAACAAGAAATTAAATTTCATTAAGCGAGCGCAAGTCAATAGCCAGCCAGAAGTAAACACTAAGCTGCAGTTGCAGTGGCTAAGCAGCTCACTAACCCACCAGGCACAGTGGTTCAAAAGCTATGAAACATTCATCAAATTTGGCCAAGCCAAGCAGCGACTGGCATTGCCATTGCCAGCCCTCCTAGACCCAATTCTTTTCAACTTTGTTGTTTTCTCATTGATGAGGTTGATTTTGAGTAAGAAATTTTGTAGCCTTTTTATATCATTCATAAAAAATGGTATAATAATGGTATATTAATTTTGTCATCAAATTTGCAACGCATAGAAGGAAGCGTTTCAGACTATATAAAGTATATATATTCTCAATCAGCATGACAATTGGAATCCATATAACCTTGTCCGGTGGCGATGTGGGGACGTCCGCTGACCAGATCTGGTCAAGATCAGACAACTATATCGTACAGCTCCCATATAACCGACTGTACCAAATTCGGTTTGTATCTTTGTATCGCCTGTAGCTCCACGCCCGCCTATCTAAATCGGTTATATATTTACAATGTGAAGGGTATATAAGCTTCGGTAATGCGAAGCTAGCCTTCCTTTCTTGTTCGTCTTTTCAATGATATCAACACATTCTCAGCACTTTAAAGTGAACTTTGAACCAATGTTCAGCTAGCCAAACTAATGAAGAGGTGGTAATTTATGTGCTTCATCTTCACCTGTTCCTAGACACGTTTTAATATGCCAGTGAATATGCCAGTGCCTGAGCCTGAGCCGAGCCATGAATGAAGTTGTGTTACGGCGGCCCATCCAAAGAAAGAGAGAGAGAGGGAGAGTCGGGGACTGAGTCGCACGGACCTGGGCAACGACAGCGTTTCCATTCGACCTGCTAGACACTGTCTGGTTAGCAACAACAACGACATCGTTTTGCCAAGTGCAGGATTAATTAATTGCTGCTGCCGCTGCTTGACTGCTGCTGACGATGTCCGTGGTATACATGACGTATACGTGACATTTGAGAAATGTTCAGCCGCTTAATGTGCGACATTTTGTTTGTTTTTGCCAATTGCACACAACTTTTTGGCCACTATCGTCAGCCAGCCACATCATCATCATCCGCATCATCATCTGCATGTGGTAGGGGCCCCAAGCTATATATGTGGCTGCTTTAATGTCAACTGTGGCCACTTATTGCATTTCTGCTTTGCATATTGTGCAGTCGCTGGGCCCAACTTATAATGATGAGCAGCAGACGGGAGCGTTGTCAAATGACTTGCGTAAATTTATCGTAAATGCCATCAACACAGGCACAGCTCCAGCTCCAACTGCAGCTCCTCGCCTCATTCGACATGCGTTTTGGCAGACTGTCAGTCAGTTCAGTTTCAGGTTTAGGCATGGACTTGGGCTGGTATCTGCAATTCAGACTCTGGTTCAGTCAGGCAAACAGTTGGCCAATTGGCTGCAGTTGCCCCTTGCCAAGCTAATCCTCGTTAATCCCTTTGACTGGACGGCCTGTATAGCTGCGCACATAAATTTCACTCTGTTGTTGTTATTGCAATTGCATCACCCCCGCCTTCCAAATGATATGCTAATCGAATGCAGTGGAGTTCTACATGGAACTGCTACCACTGTTATGTTCTCGGTAACATAGCTATAGCAGAGCATGCGCCACTTTTGCCTACCAATTTGCATATCACTTGAAGGGTATTTTGGTTTGGAGAACGGGAAACTAAAGCCAGGAGCGAAATGATATGACTGGAGGGAATGGAAAGGGACTCAAAACGGTTCACTCTCGGAAGAGGAATTGAAAAGCTAAGGTGGGGAAATATGTGGTGCAATTATTAGTCCGCTCCTGGTAAGACTTAATCTTTGGTTATTTTAATTTTTTGTCTACTTTGAGGCCTTTAACTGAAAGTCATTTGGTTGAAGCGATTCCTGCAATGGAAAGGGCAAAGCTCTCAAAGGTCAGATAAGTGCGAATAGCAGAATCCTTAAATAAGATCTGAAGATTATTATGCCTACAATTTACACACAATTTGCTACAATCTTGCCATTATCTCTTCATTTCATCTATCCATCGAAAATATTCTGCACCAGAATTAAGAAAAAAGGGAGATTTGAAAAGCAAAGGACAAAGCAAAGGGAACGGCGCTCCAGTTGAACACGCATTTGCGACATTCAATGGGCTTGTAGTTTGTGTCTCATTGTCATGGCCGGCTTATAGATTGGAATACAATGGATCCTTAAAGTGTGCTTACAAGCGCCGTAACTCAAACAAATTGCAGCGCCCAAATGCCTGACTCAAATGGACACCGGCAACCAATGACGACGACACTGATCAACAGGCTGGGAATTGGTATGGGTTAAGAAACAGAAACCGGCGCGACGGGCATGCAGTCAGAAAGTTCGACGGCCAGCTTCGGCCTTAGCCGGCGCAATGCGTTTTACATGATGGCTACACGACAGGACAGGAGCGGCCTTAACAAGATAAGCCCGCGCCCTGTTCTTGTTCTTGTTGTTGCTATTGTTACTGTTGTTGTTGTTCCTGCCTTTAAATTATTCCAAGCCTGCCACAAAGACACGGACCAGAGGCGCTTCTGACGCGCTTATGTTAAATTTACCAAACAAGCGATTTGTATGCAATTCCACAAAACGTTGGAGCAGCACCAGGGAAGAGAGGAAGCAGCCGACGAAGACGAGACGACTCTGAAATCCAAATCCCAGCGAGACATCATGACGACGACGACGCTCGACTGCCTGCTTGCCTGCTGCCCGCTGCTCGACTTCAGCTGCATTGTCATTGTCTCAGCTTTAGCTTCGAAGACGCCGAAGCCGTCGTCGTCGAGAAGTCTAGTTTATTGGCGCGACTTTTTATTTGCATTCGAAATGTTTTGTTGCTGTTCTGCCAGCACGTGATGTATGCGACATGGTGCCGGTTCCAAATGCAGCTCCAGCCAGCTTGCTGGCCACACAATTGCCATAAGTTTCCGCCGCTCTGCAATTATTTGCGGAATTCCTTTTGGAATATATATTGACTCTGACTCTGCCAGAGGTGACTCGAGACTTGAAGCTTGCAACTGGAAGCTCTGTTTGCCCACTGCGTGCCTGTTGTGCATGTCCATAAGCTGTGCCACGCTCGGACTAGCTTTGACAACCATACAAGGAAGCTTAACCAACGCCACATAGCCAGCCAGTCGCTCATCGGGAATTTTTTGACTTTGACTCGGACTTGAGGTTTCTGGTTACACTCGGCTTGCCACTTGGTTCATTCTTTGCTTAATTTGTCAGAAAATTTCATTTTTTAAATATTTGAAATTTTTGTTTTGATACTGTGGATTACTTGGGGGTTATCTTGGATCCTAAATTGAAGTTGGTCTGCTATAACAGATATATCCATTAGCCTGAGTGAGGCCGCCAATGGGGATTGGAGGATTGGATTGGTCATCTCTTAATCAAGCTTCAACCTAAATAATTTCCTATTCATGATCTTTCGTGTCTTCTGTTCAGACTATGTAGCTTATAGAGACCATATGTATAGTCTCTATAAACAGATCACTCCGACTGACTCTTTCTGGCATTTTGGAAGCCCTAATTTGCGGACCCTTATTATTATTACCTTATTTTTTCTTAAAATACTTTCTAAAAATAAAATGTGCTTTGCAGTTAACAAGACTCCTGGTTTGGTGTCATGGTCAATCATCTTCCCATTTAAGAAAAAATAAAATATGCAAAAACTAGCTCATCATTGATACACAAGTTCAATATGAACGGCCATTATTCAAAGCAAGGCGCAGCTAAACTGAATAACCTACCCCTCTAACATCTCTCCCACATCGCACTGAACCTGAACCTACCTGCCTGCCTGCCCATATTCAGAGCAATTGTGCAACTGCCCCAAGTGTCAAATTAGACAAAAAGCAAACTCAATGCGAACAACTTGCAGCCTGCAAAGTCAAACTGTAAAATCAAATTAAATCAAATGCAAATTGCACACAAGCTGCCGGGCATTGAAAAGCGGGGCATGGAGGGGGGTTCTGTACAACTGTCAGCTAATTTTCTGCGAATCGCAGTTGACTGAAAGAGGGGATGGATGGTGCTGGTGGTGGTGGGGGTTGCTTCGCATGTGGGTGGTCAGCAAATTGCCAGAACGTGAGCACAATTTTTAAATTAACGGCCCAAAAGTGGTTAGAACGGCAGCAGCGGCAATGGCAGCGGCAGCCAGAGTCGAAGTCGAAGTCGGAGAAACGGACGGAATGCAAGCAGACAGCGCAGCGCATTCCAGGCACAAAACTGTTGCAATTAATTGCATAAAAGTTCTAAATTGTCAGCCCACGTCCTGCCATCCACTGCCCCACCATACCGCCATTTGGCTAAAACAATGACGTTGGCAATAGGCAATGGGCGATGGCGTCTCGATTTTTAGAGTCTTGTGTAAACTTTTCCAGCGCCGCCGTCGTCATGGTCGTGCCTTTCAGTTTGAAACGTGATCGATAGACAGAGACTACCAGCAACGCCAAACAACTGCAAATTGGCCAAATGTTTGGCCTTAGTCAAATTATGTTCTTTTGGCCCGTTTGATAATGAAACTGCAAATTGAAGTTGTGTTGTATTCTCTTTTGCTGCTGCTGTTGTTGTTGTTGTTGTTGTTGTTGTTGTTGTGGCCTCTCAAACTGTTTGCTCACACCGTTTTCACGAGGCTGAGGCAGTCAGACAGGCAGCCACTTTCAGCAACTCTGGACCCAGACCCAAACCTGAACCCATACCCTGTACTAGGAACCTGGGACCCAGCTGAACGCTAATGATTACGTGTTATCGTGTTGTAATTTTACACAAAACTCTAATGATGACTCTGCAATCGATCTGGCTTCGGGTTATATGGTTTAGATCATGGCAGCGGACACTAACTAGGCTCATCATGGAGCGTTAACAAGCTCATTTTTCTAAACCTGACGGGCCGAGTGCACAAACGCAACCTCACAGCCAGCCCCAGTCCCAGTCCCAGTCTCAACTTCGCGGTTAAAGTTTTGAGCAATCGCTGGCAACTGTAACCAGCGGCTCGGCCAATTTGGAGTCTGGAGTCTTAGAAGACGTGTCCATGGGCTGCCAACATAAATCTTTGATAATGGATATGCGATTGATTGGTTAGTGTTATGTACACGGTCTTACACTTGAGCCGGATTAACCATCCACAAGGAATCTACATGCAAATTATATCCATCATCACGGATCAAAATAAAAGAAGTTTGAAATGTTTTATTTGCCGTTAAAAATATCAAATTGAAACAATGATTTTAGGTTTGGGTGGTTACGAGGAGAATGTTATATTTTCCCGAAGTTCCCAAATAATCTTATTTCAAACCAATTCAAATACTAATGAAAGGTTTACACTAAATGCCTTTTTTATAATAATATAATGTGACAGCAGTTTTCTGTAAGGTAGAAAGAGAAAGAGTATTATGAGCTCTCCTCTCTTGTCAACGTTTACTTTCGCTCTCTGATAAAGATGCCGACTGATATGCTAACTTTTGGAGCGCTCCCTTTATATACTCGCGCATTCCCCTCATTACAAAGAGGATTACTAATCGGTGCTAGTTTAGAGCGTTCCATTTCATAAATGTATGATTGTATGTATGATATGTATGATTGGTATATGATTAATATTACCACTTGCTGCAGTATTCGTATATGTATGAATATACAAAATGACTCATTCATGAATGGTTGAGAATGAGCGCACTCATACAGGCCTCTTAAACAAATAAATTGTATTTCAAATCCGCGGGAAAAATTCGTAAGTCGTAAAGAACTTACCAATGTGATCGAGTACTTATCTTTCTTTTTGTATAACGGAACGGCCCCGCAATGACACCAAGCCACTGGGATTGTTACGCGCGAAACCCAGGCGAAAAGTTGTCTGATCTGGATAAAAATCAAACTTAACTAGCATGCAGTCTAAAGAAGCAACTGATATAAATTTCACCTCTGTAGCTCTTAAGACTTCTGAGATCTCAGAGGGACGGCCATGGTTATATCGATTGATATAAATATATATATATACTTCCTAGAGTCGGGAACGCTTCCTTCTGTGGGAAACTTCTCTTGCAAACTTCATGACAAAATTAATATACATTACTATTTTTTGGGATTGGTATAACAATTGAAATCGATCAGAATAGATCCAGTTCTTTTCAAGAGTATTATTCTGCCCCAATCAAGCTCACATGCCTGCACCTGCAGGGTATGTAAAAGTGGTTTTCTCTGTTGTATAATAAACGTGCTGGAGACTTCACACCTTATCTTAAACCAGCTCGCATTGATGTTAGACCATAATCATAAGTATAAGATGTGTGTCGCTTTTATCGGGTCATAAAAGAATTAACCAAGTCTGTCGCACATTAGCCACAATCAACACCCACAAGCAGATTGGGATTGCCCTAAACATCTTACATTGATTGGCTTGCCAAGATGTTAAAGTAAATTTTCATTACAAATTTGTCGATGTGTGCGTGTGTATATGTATCGATTTGAAGGCATTGATACCATCATCATGGACAAAACGTTTTCCTGCTAAACACAAAAACTCAGTCGATCTCGAGCGCATATTAAATTGAATTTTTATGTTCTCACAAGCGTGGAAAATCATGGAACAGGCCATTAAAGCCAACGCTGCTTGGTTACATTGTGTGTGCGTGTGTGTCTGTGTTTGTGTGGGTTAATAAATAGCCCCCGAACCCGGTTAAATTATGGTTATTTAAATAAACAGCACACGATTTGATTTGGCGTTCCAAAAGTGTTGCCACGGCCACGTAATGCGAGCGCCTCCAAAATTGGATGAACGACGTCGACGTGGATGTTGGAGCCGGAGCCTGGAAATTATGTTGTAGTTGCATTGATCGTGGCCAAACGCAGGCCCTCATATTCCTGTCTGCTAGGTTCTGGGGGTTGTGCCATCAAGTCATGATTGAGCAACGCCCCAAGGCACAAAACTGGCGTCTGATTATGAGTCCGTGGTCTAACAGCAACAGCTGGAGTTGGCAACACCAGCAGTGACCTGTTGAGCGGCCAAAATCTGATAAGAGCCATCTTTGCTGCTGATAAGCAAACACATCAAATCCAATGTGGTGCTTTCCCTGTCCATGTGTGATGTTCTTGCATGACCTTTGTCCTGGCCGCAGCAGTCACGCATCATGGCTAGATCTTGTTCGCTCCACTGGCGTTGCGGCGTTTTGTTTATTTTGAAGCTATAATTTAAGCCAGTAATTGCACGCTGGCGGCCAGAATTTGTAACTAAACTGCAAATTAGCAGCCAATTCTGTGGCCGATTAATAACCATAATTATTGGCTCAAGCGCTGACGAGCGAACGTCTCGCCGCGAAGACGAGCACGAAGGCGAAGACCTGGCTGGATGCTGCAATGATGCTGCTGGTGGTGGTGCTAGCTGCTGCTGCTGTCTCGGACTGGTGAGGATCTTGATGAGGAGGCTTGGCTTTGGCAGACCAAGGCTGCCTGCCAAATTGGTCAACAGTATACGAGTAAGTAAAGCTTGAGTCGAGACTGTGGCTCCAGCTACAGCTTCCCAATTGCCAATTCGTGATACGGCAAGAAGCATACACGGTGAGAAAAGGGCTACAGAAACAAATTGTGGTTTTCCAAAGAATAATAAAAACCAGATTCATCCTTAACCAACGATCTACTTCTCTGGTTAGTGTCACTATGTGCAGTGGAATCTGTGCTGATTCATTCGTACATAAGTCCTACTATTACAAACTTCTTAAACCAGTTTTCATTCGAATATAATTTCACTCACAGTATTTTTTCACAGTGATTGAGAAAACGTAGCTGGATAGCGCGCGCATGCCGACAGCAATTTAAATAGTGAGCGCCTGGCTTAATTACATAAAACAAGGCAACACGAAGCATCAGGACCGTCTACATCTCAGCCTCTGGCCGCCGTCATAGGTATTCATTCTGATGCCCATCCCAGTACTGGATCCCGATTCTGTACCTCGCCTCTTGATGGAAACGTGTCTAATGAAGCGGCCTAATTAATGTGCATATGTATTGCAAAAACAAAAAATTATGTTTACCTAATGTGTTGAAAGGCCATGCTGACAAAGGATTGGCCAGAAAATTGCAAGGTAGTTGCATAATGATCAGCAGCCGGAACAAATTAATAAATGTCAATACTCAATTAAACTGTCTGAATATAATACACGCTATAATTTCGCCGTATAACAAATAGAGACATCGGCATCCCGGCTAAAGTAAGCAATTATCGATGGAATGATTAACTGCATCGAAAAGAAAGATAAATGACCAATAATAATTGCATAGACCATTGAGAAGACGAACCAAAAAAAACCGAACGGCACTGTAATGTATATTTTTGTTTTGTAAGTTAAATTGCGGCAATGTGCAAGAGGCAAAGGGAGAATTGGCTAGAATATATAGTACTTACAAATACGCCAGTTTGAGCGCCATTGTTAATTCAAAAGTTACAGTAAAGTTAGTGCTGTAAAACATAACCACTTATGGTGCTGGCGAAAAGAAATATCGTCAGAAATATCGGCAACAATTCGATATTTACATTCAACAAAAAGGTAAGCAACCCAGTTGGAGTAGACATTTTTTTTAGAAATTACATAAACTAAAATAATGCAATAATAAAAGCTTACTTAATATAAATATGCATATTAAATATAAATCATTATTAAACGATATTCATTCCAACACTCACAATTACATTTGAATTCATTTCCAACGCGCGGCAAATCGAAATTCCGATAACTTTAGTTATCGTATCGACAGAAGTCAACACAATATTACTGTGCCTTGGGAAATATCTTGAAACACAACGAATTTCCCGTAAAAATTGTAATTAAATTGTAATTAATTGTAAAATTAAGCAATTATTCAAGAAGCATGTCGCTGGCTACCAAATCGGACCATACGGCAGCCGACACTTCAAAGGTAAGTGGGATAGATCTAAATCTTCAATTGTTTGCTTTTAACAAACCGGCTCATTTTTGCAGCCCGTTGTTGGCGCCTGCGTTCGCTGCGCAGCCTTGGCAACTTTAGTTTGTCAACGCTGCCAAGATTTTTACTGCTCCATAAAATGCCAGCAAGAGGACTGGCAGCGGCATCGCTATATATGTTTTCCCATACCCGCCTTGGTGAACCCGTTGTCATTCTCCGCCTTGGGCATCACAGCTCAGCAAACTCAACCAACTACGGCTTCCCCGTCACCGACGCCATCCCACACCCTTGGGAAATACAGTGATAAGAGCAACAACAACAAGAAAAAAGAAAATGACGCCGCTGCCGCTTTGATCAGCAATAACAACAAGAAGAGCAACAGCAAATTCTTTGTGCCGCCTTCTGTGGCCATGCCTCCAAGCAACAGCGTTGTTTACATTACCGGATTCCGTTCCCCAAATCGCTGTTGTGTGCGCGATGCCAGCGAATCTGCTGACAAGGCGTATTTTGATATATGTACAAAGGTATAATATATATACATACATATATACACTCCTGTTCACTTAATTAGGAACACTTAAAATGTGGAATATATTTGAGCGATGATAACTTTGAAATTGACAGAGGCATATGATCCTCAATCCTCTATAAAATGTTTGCTTTAACAAAAGCTGCATTTATAATTCGCTCCAATACAACACTTTAAATGTCCCTATTCATTTGACAATGAGTGCTTATCACTAGCCTCCCATTCACTGAGACTCTTTTAGGTTAATTTGATTGGCAAAGAGCTGCCCAAATTGCGCAAGCCCTTGGGCTCTGGCTTTGCTTTGGCTTGCCTCAATGATGTGTTTGAGCGGGTTAAGATTGTGGAACCACGGAACGATTATTCCGCCCGCCTACTATTCCTGGATCAAGGCATTATCAAGCTGCGTCAGTTGGACAACATGCGTGAGATTAGCGATGAGTTGCTCTCCCTGCCCTGCTACAGCCTGCTAGTGCACCTAAAAGATGTACCCAACTATGCTATCAGTGATGATGTCAGTGAGTTCCTAGCCAAGTTCGTGGGCCAGAGGTTCACAACACTCTATGAGAGCAACAGGGACAAGATTTACATCGAGCTTGTCCATGTGGAGACGCAGAAATCATTGAATGCTCAGATACGTGAGTTTTGCGCCAATCGACAAGTATTTGAACGACAGCCGAACCAGACTACAAAGCCTAACAAAACCAAGGCTAATAATGTGGATTTAGAGGCTAATAAGATGCAAGAAGCCGGTCCAGCTGATGAGCAGAATAAGGTGAAAACCATGGCGTTAAAACCCAATGAGGAAAACATATGTACTCGGGCAGCTCAGGAAACCTCATTAATAAAATCAACCAAGGCTGAAACAAATCCCCAAACAAAGCCAGCAGCAGATATCTCTGAATTGATTGTAATGCAACCCTCAACTTCCTCTTCCTCCAAAGAAGCTACCAAATCGGTAAAGAATCTCCAGCTGGAAGCAGCAACAGAAATCTCCAAAGAAAATACTACAATCGTTCCCACGACTTCCGCTTTTCAGGCAAAGGCTGAGCCACCTTCCAGTGTGAAAACAAATGGACAAGAACTAAAAGCTGATGAAGAAAACGCATCTACAAAGCGTCCAGAAAGCGCATGTTCTTCACTTGCCATTGCTAAAACTACCAAAGCAAAAATGAATCCAGATTCCCAATCTTCAAGCGAGACACAAAATGGATCCACAGGCCTCCTTGCCGCCGTATGTATGCCTAAACTATAATCTTACAATTGAATCCGAAAATGTTCTCCACAGCCATTCGAGATGCGTCGCATGGACACCAAGAAAAAAGGAATCGATGTGTTCATTGTGGAAAATGCAAGCCTTGCGCAAGGTGTGATTGGCGCCTTTGATAGCGACTATGCCCAAGAATTCTCCGACGTGGGTTCCTATTTGAACGAATTCAACGACTCCCAGCCATACAAGCCAGTGTGAGTGGCATTATTCCATCTCTCGAAGTCAATTATGTAGCTATTCTCTGCCTGCACAGCCTTGGAGAGTACGTGATAGCCAGATTCGAGGATGACTGGTATCGGGCCAAGGTAATCCAGATCAAATCAGGTGCCCAGCCACCACAATACTCCGTAGTGTATGTGGAATACGCCAATGTGGAGACCATAACTGAGCAGGAAATTCGTCGTTATCCCACTGACCTGACCATAGCCTGTCACACAAACGTCTGCCTTATCGACGGTAAGAATTCACTCAAACAAAAATACACCCAGAATACCTAAATTGCCGAAGCCAGTCTTCCAATCCTGTCAAATATAAAATAAATGATGAGTCTTATAGTCTTAGTTTAGGTCTTAGTTAGGTACCATTCACAGGTATAAAATGTGAATTGTATAAAAATTGTTGTAAAATAGTTCCCAAAACACACACTAGTAATATACATCTGTTTCGAGATTAAACAAAATCAATGCTAACAATTCCGCCCACTCACGATCGTTTCCATACTGCAGTAGCTTGAACCATTTGAGGAATCCTAAACTCTAAGAAGTAAATGCAAAAGAAAAAACAAGAATAGAAGGCTAGCTTCGATTTGCCAAAGCTTATATACCATTCTCATTGCCAATATATATATATAGCCGATCTAGATCAAATCTGGTCGGTGGGCGTGGCTACAGTGGATACAAGCTTCCTTCTGTGCGTTGCAAACTTTCTGACAAAATTAATACGCATATATACCATTTTGTGAATGGTATAAAAATCATAGTTTGAGCCCTAATTTTTAAAATATTTAATATTTTTTTAAGAAGATTGACTAAAATTTGAGACATATTTTCCTAATTTTTAGGTAATCAATTTGTTTAAAGGAATAAGGACGTATTTTCCTAAAATTTGTAGATAATTTTAAGGTATCATTTGAAATATCTCCTAAAAATTAGTCCATTATTACCTAAAAAATTATGAAATATAATAAAGGACTATTTTTTAAATTTCTTCATTTTTCCATTATTCCTAAATGTAATGAATTTTTTTCTGAGTGTACTTATTTCTCATCTTATTCCTCATCCTACTCGCAGGTATTCCACCCAACCTGAACCCAGCACAGTTGGCTTTTTTGGAGGATAAACTAAGCATTCACAATATGGTTCACATTGACAGCGTTCACTATCTTTACAATCATGACATGGCCTTGATCAAAAGCAAAGATCTGATTGATGAACTCAATCAGTTGGGCTCCATAGCGCCAAAGCGCACTATTATAAACGAGCGACTGACGGAGGATCGCAAAAAATCGGAATCAATACCGTTTGAACGTTTGGTCAAATGCAAGGAGCTGAATGATCAACTGAAAAATATGGAGTCACTTCCGAAAGAACGCCTAAACAAATACAAGGAGCTGATTGATCAACTCAAAGAGTTGGAGTTACTTCCAAATTAAGTGCAAATTAGTGAATTTGTAGCACCACTCTGCAGAAATATGAATTTTGTCCTTTATTTTGAAAAACAGGAAATCATCTTCCATTGGATTACTATTCGCCTTAGGCATACATTATATAATTGATAATGCCATTTTGCCAACGCTCATTTTAAAAAGTGAAATTTAGATTTAATCACATCATTATACCCTTGCAGAGTATTATAGTCTTTTCACGATATTTGTAACGCATAGAACGAAGTATCTCCGATCCCATAGGGTGTATATATTCTTGATCAGCATGAGAAGCCGAGTCGATATAGTCATGTCAGTCTGTCTGTTCGTATGTTTCGTAGTATCTCAGCTTTGAAGCTATCGACTTGTAATTTTCACCGTAATTCTATTTTTGCTGTAAGCTGCTCATATGTAAAAATGTAAAGATCGGACCACTATAACATATAGCTTAGCTCCTACACAAATGAAGACTGTACAAAAGCTGGCGGTAACAAAATTGTATTTGCAAGCCAAATAGCGTTTTTTGTGCTGACCCTGTGCTCCGCCTCTCTCATTCACAAACAGATTTCTTTGAATGCGAATGTAGTCAATGAAAGTCAATACGTTTTAGACTACTAAGTTTTCTTTCCTTTTTATAGTTCTGCAGGGGTATATAACCTTCGGTTACCCGAAATTAGCCTTTCTCGCTTGCTTTCTCGTGCTCAAAATGAATTGAATGAAGTTGGAGCCAAACGAATTGCAATGAGTGTGTAAGTCACACAAAATTCTTACGAAGAGACACAACTGCGAATCTGCGAGAATATATGTTCATATGTTATATCGCAAAAACATGTGCGGAAAAACCTATACAGGCTCGCTGACGTCTTTAGTTTTGTCTCTCATCCTCCCATTGCGGCTGGCCATGACGAAAATATAAAACAAAGTGAAATAGTCCGCACAGAATATTTCTAAACATTCGAATGATTTCGGCACTGCCAAATTTATTCTTTAAGCTTTGCACTTTTCTTCATTCTTACTCTTTTCCACGGGATTCCGAAACGGTCGAAGTCTATTGAATCCACACTAATACAATTTCATTTCATTGTGTGCCTCGCGCTGAAATTTTGACTGAATCCATGCACGCTAGTGCTTTAGTGAAGTGAATGTATACTGAATATATTTATACTGAAAAACGGGGGGTGGGGCTGCTGGCTACGCCCTTGTATATATTTGTTATATGTTATGCATATAAAATTAATTTGCGATCCATTCATTTTTATTCACAAAAAGCATACATATTCTGGATCAACATGACCGAGTCGATATGACCAAGTCCGCCTGTTTCTATTAACTCTTAGTATACAAAACATTTTTGTTTTTCATCCGAATTGGACCAAATTTGGCAGATGTCAGTTTTAGGTGCCTCCACGTGTGCTCACATAAGTTCTTTCGGACCGGATCTTTATATCATATAGCTCCCATATAATTGACCGATTCGCAATGAACTCTTATTTACCCAAGAAGAAGCGTTCCTTTTTGGAAGACAGTGCGCTTCACGTTCTGCAACAACATAATTACCTTTACCATCACAATCCTTCCGAAACATCTCCATTTCCACGCACTGCACTAAAAAATCAATATATTTTCATTTATTTACTGCAATTGAAAATGTATGGCATTTTATCTTACCTTATGGACTTATATTTTGTCTGCAGACAATGCAGACCTCTAATACATACATATAAAGCACAGATAGCGATGATCTGTATAATAAACTGTGTTAGAAAAGTAAGATTCCAGTCGCGAACTGTTTGCTCTGAATTTCTAAAACATGGACTTTTGTGTCCTATTTTGTCCTTCGGCCTCTCTGAAATCCGTTTTGAAATCAAGTGAATTGGATTTCAGAGTTCTATATTCGAAGCTCAACAATCTAACTTCAAGGATTCCCAAATATGTATCGCAATTTCAGAATTGAACCGAGCATTGCAGGTATTGAAATTCGAACATTTGCGGAACTTCGTTTGGTGCTCGTTGAATGAAGTTTGGCTCTTGATTTGCTCTCGTTGGATACCCCATAATGTACCAATCGCTCAAAAAAAGGCTCGCGTCGATTGGTGTAGAAAATGTTTAAAAAATTCGACCGCGGCGCTTCAAAAGACGTGCATAAAATCGTGTCAGGTGACGAATCGGTTATATATGCCTATGAGCCGGAAACAAACCCGCAATCGACCTTGTGGGCATTCCAAGATGAGCAAAATCCAATAAAAGTTGTTCATGAAAGAAGCACAGCGAGGCAATGGTCGCCTGTTTCTTCGGCCGAATGGGTCGTGTGTCCACTGTTCCACTTGAGCAACGTAGAACCCTTCGTTTGCCGGAAGTCTTCGGGGAAATTTGTGAAACCAACCGTCAAAGACGAATCGTTCTCCATCATGACAATACAATCTCTCTCTCATCTCGTCAAATAGATGAATTTTTGAGCCGTCAAAATATCGAATTGATGACTTATCCTCCGTACAGTCCTGATTTGGCACCCAATGGCTTCTCTTGCTCCCGAATATCAAAGGTAATCTGCGTTTTTCAACTATTTAAAAGCGCCGAAGAAGCAGTTGAAGCGTTGAAAAACCATGTTTTTGAGGTGACTCATGACAAATGGAAAAACTGCTATGACAAATGGTTTGAACGAATGCAAAAGTGTATTGATCGTCAAGGGGAATACTTTTAAAAATAATAAAGCCATTTTCATTTAAAAATGTTTATTATTATTTTCCATTCCTTCGTGCATTATTTACCGATTGTCTCCCTTCCACTTACACCAATGCTTGAATGAAATTTAATTTTGCTTCAACTCCAATTGGAATTGTTGTTGTAGTGCCGAAGAGGGGGAATGGGGGATATAAGCCGCCGCTGTGTGTATGTAAGACTTTTCACCAGTTTCCTTTTAATATTAAATTCTTGAAAATTTATAAATTATATTTTATATAAGCTACATATTTCACATTCACCATCAAAAACTGACCCATAACATTTTTTATCATTTCATTTGAATTTCCACCAAGATTCTAAATTGTAAGTATGAACACCCTATATTGCTTTGTACCTAATTTAAACACTTTCACTCTTTATCTTCCACAGATGTTTGTATATTTTTGTATATTCGTAGTAAAAACATTTTTATAAATTAGATTCAATTAAATAACAACATTAAAGGCTGTTAATACAATAATTATTTTATCTATTAGCTGTCGTTGATGTTGACTACAGTTTAAGGCAGGAAATGAAACCGCCACAGTAGAATCCAAGAAATGTTTCCCTGGGACGGTGACCCTGGTTTGAAAAAGAAAATCGAGGTCACACAACAACATAGACTTACGTACAGATTACAACAAATTGTTATACGGATAAAAAAACGTGCACAAAGTAAAACGGGATTGTTCAGTTAGCAGGAGGTTACATTATACATTCTTCGTAAAGCTATATAAGATGTGCGAATGGTTAAAAGCGGCGCAACCACAAAGAAACAGCTAAAGAATTTGCATAGATAAGGCACTTTGACTTGGCATCTTGGCATGTGAACTCTGACCATATGGTGGTCCTTGTTCAGCTGCTTAGACATTCTTCTTCATGGTCATTTCATGGGCAGTGCGCAGGCGACGACGCAGCTCGTTGGGGAAGCGTTCGTAGCATTTTTTGCATACGGGCTTTTCATCGTATTCGTAGAACTTTGATTTCTGGTTCATCTTGGTGTCGCACACGGAGCAGGCGAAATGATGCACACACCAGGCTTTGTTCAGGGCCGTGAATACTGCGAAAAGGAATATTATATTGTTGTTTCTTTGGAGAGGTAATCAAACTACTCACCATCGCCGCCTATAACCTGGTTGCAGACGAAGCACAGATTGCCAAATAACTGATGGTAGTGCGTTTCGCAGTAGGCCAGGCCGCGCTTCTCATAGTGACGATGGCCCAGGAATGGCTTCTCGCACTTGGCGCACACGAAATGCTCCACGTGCCAGTGCTTGCCAAGCGCGGTAACAACGCGCTCCTCAATGGGACGACGGCATGCACCGCAAATGGGTATCCCCATCTTGTCGTGGCACCGCAGACAATACAGCTCGTTCTAATCCAAAAGAGAGATGACAAGGTTAATCCTAGCTTAGCATTATACTATATAAAGCTTACCATATCATTGGCAGCGAGACCCGGACGACTCTTGACCTCGCGCGCTGTGGAATCCAACTCAGAGCCACAGGCCGTGCAGTTAAAGTGATACCCATGATAGACCTCGCCGCGGAAACGCAGCGGCTCTTCATCGATGAGACCACTGCGAAGATGAGAGAATAAGCAGATTAGGGGGGATGGAAATTAAACCGCGTGAAATATGATCACGCATCAAAAATGAAATTAGGTCGCGCTTCAAAATAGAAGTTAGACCGCGGTATGAATTCATTTTGTGAAAAGAAGTTATGCGGACTAATTATCCAATGATTTGACACAACTACTTACTGGCACTTTTGGCATACGTAGCGTCCAGTGATTTCGGCCTTCACCTTGGCATTGCATTCGTGGCAAAGCGCGCGATTCTGATTACGAATGAAGCCTGAGTCGGCCAGCTCCTTGGCGCACAACTGGCAGCGGAAGCACTGCGGATGCCAACTGGCAGACATGGCTTTAATGACGCGTCCGATGACAAACTCGCCGCACTTGTTGCAGCAGGGAGCAAACAACACATGGAAGTCACGTTCACAGTACTTGCGGCCCTCGAACTCATAGAAGATGCCATCTTGGAAGGGGCGGAAGCATTGGGCGCAGCTGGAATGACAAGGGCAAGGGGGAAACATGAATGCGAATTCTGGTGCTGGATTCCGTCGAGTTCCTGCTTACACAAAACACTGCGTGTGCCAAAGCTCGCCATTGGAGTTCACAATTTTCTCGGTGGGCTCAAAGCCATCGGCGCAACGCGTGCAATGCATTGCACCCAGCGACATGTTGTTGAGTTGGACTCTGGAAAGACATGGCAAGTGATGATTAGTCTAAATATACTTCAAATTGACAAAACTGGCACGAGGGAGTTACACTTCAGCCTTGGAGTACATCATGGTTATGACTTAATTTTAAACGACTGCAGGGTTGGGCATGGAATGAGCAACTGGATATGGTTATTGTTTTGCAGAAGCAGGGGCTTGGGCTAGCTTATCAAGCAAGCAAACAGACGGCGGCGACGACGGCGGCGTCACTGTTGACGTTGCTGAATCATATTTCTGACGAAGACGAATGCACAAAAAGCTTTGCTTTCCTTTTTTCGACTCGACTGGGGTTTCGTCGACTGGAAACAGTCGGAGTGCAAGCGTTAAGCGGTGCGGTGCCTTAGGATATGGGTTAACATAGTGTCAAGACGATTTAAATGATTTGGACTTGGCTACACCCACAGACGACGCACAAGCAAATGGTAAACAATACACACACGCAAGTATATATCTATAAATAAATCCGAGTGTGGCCATGACGTCATCGATGTGAACTAAACATCTGGCACATGAAGAGCATGAAAAACGCATCTTATGCGGGCTACAGCCAACAGCTAAGGCATCTAGGAACAGCATTGACTTGAAAACATTCATGATTTGCAGAATTGACACAGCTGATGAAGTGACAGGAAGAGTTAAATGAAGCCAATGAAATGGATCAAATAGCTAGGTGACGAATGATATAACGCATTAATGTTCGTTTAATATTCTGAATGTGCTGGATTTGCTTACTGCACGGGTGGCATTCTGTTTACGGGCTTTCACTGTCTCTCACGGATGTACAACTTATTTGGATCACAATGAACGATTAGCACACCACTGCAAATACAAAATCGCACAAAATCTCATTCATTGATCTGCTACATAGCAGGTGTTGCCCAGTTTAGCTGATTTCAGGCTAGTTCATGTCTCAAAAGGTTTAATTTCTCTATAAATTAGCCGTTTCCGGCTAAGCTCTGCAACACTAAAAATCTAAAAACAACAACAACTGGTCTGGTCTTGCCAAATCCGAAGTGCTTATAAGCAAACACTTCAAAATTGTTGTTTCATTTCTATCAAAGCTCACATATTTCACGCTTTGCAGCTGAAGTTACACTTTTTATTTACCTAATGTCTAACACTAAGCAAATTAAAATTCTTTAAATAATTAATTCAATAAAAAACTATTTTCCAATGAGACCGCAAGTTGACAGCAAGAATATACCATCTGCTTACAACAAATATACCAAAATATACTACTACAAATATACCTTATCGATTGTCAAATATCGATTGCCCAGGTGAGATCGTGCTATCCCAAAAATGTAAGCGCTGAATTTTTAAATTCAAAGCTCTCCTGGTACACACCTTTTTGCTTAGCTGATAAAATGTCTAAAATAGCCTTAGTCAAGTAGCAATTAGTCTTCAAATATATACTTTTGGCGCCACGGCATGGCGATGACAAGCACTTGGCAAAATATTCTTTTTTGTGGCGTTTCTCTTATCACCACGCTATTTTTCTTCTGGAGCAAGGGTTTTACAATGTCAAACTTATCAGCACTGGCTTGAACTTGAACACATGAATATAAGTTTATGCAGGCCCATACAAATGTGTTTACTTGTTTTGTTTATAAACAAGTTTTCTAAATATAAACTATATATAATGTAGAGTAGGAAAACCCCTTTGACATTGAAATGCCAATACATACGCATAACATAACGGCTATTTGTTCGTTGCGTGTGTGTGTGGCTTTGTATTAGCTTGCAGTAATAGACTAATAAACGCCTATTATTATCCAATGCATTTTCCAATTTGATTGTAAATGTTTGTGCATTAAGCTTCCGCCTGACAAGTGTGAGGGTCATAGACAAATGAATATACATAGTTATGAATATACAGACATACATTTATATTGATATGTTGTACAATATTTTTAACATGTCAGCTTCCGCAATGAATACTTACGTAGTACAATATCTCAAATGCAATCCAAATGTTTTTAATTAAATTCTTACCATTTTATAGACGAATGAAACTAAATTGGACAATATTATAGCTAATACACATACCCTTTCTTTCCAAAATACCACTTTGTTTCAAGTCACAACTTATGAATGATGCACATAATGCTATACCCCGTTACAAAGAGCTTACATACAGTCATAATATATGTATGTATCTCCATCAATGGCTTTGTTTATTAATAGTACAGTTGTTTACTTATTTTGGGCTTTTTTTTACAACATAACAAAAGCAAGGCAAGTGCCGGTGTCGTCGTCATCGCGGCCCTGAAAATTGTACGAGCACAACGCCACTGTCACCTTCCCTTTCCCTCCCTTATTCCCGCGCCAGACCCTTGGCCGGCGTTGAAACTGCGAGACAAACGGCACGTAGCAACAGCAAAAGTATGCGTTGTTGATAGAGGGGCTGCGGAGGCGGTTGCTGTAATTAGATTACATTTTATTATGTACGATGTTTGCTATCTACATATGCATGTACTAATACATTTTTTGGCAATCCCAGGCCACAAAACTTAATTAGCAATCAGAAAAAGCCCGTATATGTGATTTAGGTTTCTTTAAGAAAGTTGTGTTTTTTATGCAGCTATTGTAAAGCGGATATGGTGGGTGTCTAAATTTAAATTCAATTATGCTATTTATTATTGCAGCTGCTAGTTGCCGCTGGCACAAAAGTCGGCAAACCAGATAAACAACAACTCGAGATGTGGATGTGATGCTGATGCTGTGTACTGAGTAGTTGCCGAGTCTGCACTCCAACACACGCTTACACTTACCCTGCAAGCATTTTTTGTTGCCACTGATTGGAATGTAGTATTTCAATACATATCGCATTATGATTTTGATTTCTACACGAGGAAAGGGAAAAAGTTAGCAAACTGTCTTTTTGCCTTTATTCGTTGTGTGTCCAAATAATGCCAAACTAATGTATCTTCCTGGAGTTTATAGGAAAGAACACTCCAAATTGTTTGTATGGTTCAGGTTCACGTTCATATATGCGTGTGCGTGAGGGTGTCTCTCTGTGCCTTTGCATGAGTGCAGCTGTTTTGCTGTTGGTGACTCTCAAACTGTACTTGTACTCCACCCATTGATCACTTTTTCAGTACATAAATTCCAAGAATGTGGCTGCCACAAACCCCAGGCCTGTACAAAGACGCAATAACGACAGGAGGGAGTCTTATCGCTGAAGTTTTCGTTTTTTATTTATTTTTACTACCATTCCGGCTTATCAGGCAATTTTGAAACTTAAAACACCTTGCTTTTGCATTTCATGTGTGTACTTGGGGTTTTTTTAACTGTTTTTTGTAATGCCAATTTTGCATCGGCACGTGAATTTAAACAAAAAATAATCCAGCCTCTACTTCAAATTATAATCCAATTTGTTGCACGTGGGCGGGAAGGAGAGAGCACGATGAGAAACGTTTTGCAAACTGGAACCCACCGCGCTGACGTGGCGATAAGCGACTCGATTTCAACTCACAACATTCGGCCTTAGTGGGACGGGGGGAAGACAGATAGTGCGTGAAATTGCAGTGCCGTTTGGAGTAAACGGCATCAAAGTACTTTCCATTCGGCCCAGTTTTATTCGTTTTCACTGAGTCTGAGTGTAGCCAGTCAACGCCAAATGGCAAATAATTTTCATTAGCTTAGAGGGCTCGCTTGGCAACAGCAACAGTAATAGCAACAATAAATGCAAACAAAGACGCCGGGCGAACAACGAACAACGTTCAACCAATTCAAAACCAAAGCCACTAAAAGCAACAACAACCGTCTTTATGCATTTGCTGACCATAGTTGAGTGTTAAAGCGTGTATATGTGTGTGCGGCGACACTTCGAATCCATTTGCGAGGGTCAGTTGAAAAAGTTCTTCATTGCAATAACTATATGTATGTTTTTTGTAAGAGAAAACTAAAGCAGCTTTCTATCGTTCATTACATTTAATGTCCTTCAAGCATTTTTGTCACAAAAAAAAATAAAAATAAAGAACAAAAGAACTATGTATGTATAATAAACACTCATATCCGAAATTCTGATTCCGCTGGATATTTTAAGGTAATAGGGCTAGTTTGTGATATAAAAATTATTGATCTTGTTCCACCAAGGGTGCAGCCAGCGTCAGCTTTGCGCTGCATCGCAAGCGGTGCGCATCTGCTATGGATGCGTATATCTAGTATGGATATACAATATAACTTTACTTGTTACCCACCCAACAGCTGGTCGTGTGTTGCTGGCTATGTCATTAGCACTTGAAAACAAAATCAACTAAATCCACACATACATACATATATATACATATATATTGTAGAAATGTACAAACATTTCATATAATATATGCATATCATAAAGCAAAAAATACCCGGTAAGTTCTGTTGCTTTACAACAAAAACAAGAGAAACAACAGCAGAAATGTGTAATAAACATTTGCGGATATAAATAAAACAACATATTTCACCTGAACGTTGTTGTTGCTGCTGCTGTTTTTGTTGTTGTCATAGTGACGCTCCAACTGCAAATGAGACAAAAAAAAATACATATATACGTATTTATACTTAAAATGCGCAATAGCAAGTGCTTAGGGAGGAAGGAAGAGTGGAGAAGTGGTACACTCCTAGTCCTATCCTCCTACCCAGACCTGTACCCCCTGCTGGAATCGTGCGCCTTGATGGCGACCCACTCATCGCGTGCTAATTGATAACGGCAGCAGCAAACTTTGATTAGGGTTTGGAGATTGCTGTTTTTGCTGCTGACAGTCAGGTGCAGCTTCAGCTAAATAAACAACCACAACAATCATCTCAAGTCAACTAAACTCTTGGCGTTTATTATACAATATTTGATTGCCACAACAGAAGAATGTGAAGGCACAGCAAACCGATGCTTAGATGCCCTTTCCGTCTGGGTTTCATAAACTGCCAACGTACACATAGCATCCAGTTGAAGCAGGTTTGTATTGAAGAAGGCGTTCTTTTGGCAGCTTAAGCTGATTAGATAGCTGAATAGGAATGACCTAAACAAAGGAATGACCATATGCAGTTTCTTCATAAAAATAATCTCTTTATTTGCTTCATTTGAAATCCATAATCAATTATAAAGAAGCAGGCCTGCTTGCGTTTCCCCTTTCATTCAAGTTCCGATTCTTATTGGGCCTCCCCCATTGAACTATGCGGCTATAGACATATATATTTTTATGTCAATTTTTAATTCATTGGGAAATGTTTTAAGTATTAATTGATATACCTCGCATGTAAATTTATTTATGAATATTTTTTCACAATAATTAACCCATAGGTTGCGTGCTTAAAAGAATCTGAAGCGACCGGAATGAATCCACTTCGTCTTGTTATTGTTCATCGTTCTGTCATCGGCTGTCATGGAATAACAATTTCATGCGGAATTACGAACACAATTGGAAGTGAAAGTGGAATAAAATTATTTTTAATTTCCAAAACGGACAAAATTAACTTTAACTACATACACTCTAAGATTCGGCGCGCTACAATCGATGTATGAAAAGTATACAGCCGCAAAATACTGTTAGAGTATAAACTTTTATAATGAATTAACTAAATGTCATAATGAAAAACAAGTTGATAGCCGGCTAGAACGGGCGCCAAGCAGTTAAACTGGGCATGTCTGCCGAGCCCTTATGAATAGAGGTATACCTAACTCTAGCTGTAGAAGCCCCAGGTGGGGGCTTGTGCTTTACTAGTTGAATCTATGCTAAGTTGTTTTTTGTTTTAGCGATAAAGATAAAGACAAGGTGATTTGTAGGACACACTGTGAGTGTTGATGTGTGTGCTTGTGTATTATCTGCTTGTGAATATGAAGCTATACTATTTTTTGACATATGTGTCTATATATAAAAGTGAAAATATGCAAATCCGGACGTTTTTAGTGTAGATCTCCCTGTTAATGAAATTTTTACAAGTTCCTAGTGCAATTTTTGATGGCATTTAGTTAGATCTTTGATGTCAGCTAAAAACCAATGCAATATGAGTCGAAGGCCACTGTAGCTGGCATTCGTTGAATAAACTTGTTGAGTTTAGTATTTAATATTACGCTTTATTTGTTAAAATAACTTCTATATCTTTCAAACCACTTTTGCCAATCGGAAGAGCCTTTTATAAAATATATCGATATGGATATGATTTAAAACTAATTCAATGTCAATCAATTCAGTTTTGCAAAATGAGTCTATGCTTTTCGAAATTCAGCAATCCAAATAAAAAGCTCGAACGAAACCCGACAGGTGTCAAAAGTTTATACAAATATCAACATCACCTAAAATGTAAATAAAAATTCATCTCATTTAGGGTGTTTTTTGATTAACAATTGCTTTTATTTTTAATGATTTTTATGCTTAATGTATATAATTATTTTAAGTTTATTATAATATTTACTCTTTGTATATATATGTATGTACTCGTACGTATTGTATGTATTTTATTTTTTCTTATATAGGCAATAATTTCGCAAAGTTGAAAATCAATAAATAACAAAGCCTTATATAATATATATATATAGACATTTTGTATGTGTTTCTGATATTCTGTTATGTCCTAAAGTCTTTCATTTAGTATTATTACAGCATAATGTACAAAATAAGTACATATGTATATGGTTAATGAAAAAAGGTAACCGATACTTAAGACTAAACTTGATAAAGTATGCACTATTATATCAAAAATTTGTTGATTCTTACAAAGAAATTAATTAATCAGTTAGTTTTTATTGTAATCCTCTTTTTTTTCAAATATGTATACATTTTTTGCAGGCACTTGAACAAACAAAGCAACAAACAAACTAGCAACGATAACGCCCCCCCAACTTACAAAATCTACATAGTAGAAGTACGTACATAACACATACAGAGACGTAGCAGCAATTTTTTTAAGATGGGTTTTTGCAAAAATATATGTAGCTTTCGTTTATAGAACTTTGAATCTTATTTTTTAACTACATTTTTTGCTCAACAATTCGCAATGATGCTCCTCCAACTCAATGGGCAACAACATACATACATATATGCTTACACACATGCATCTATATTGTGACAGCTGATGCTTGGAAAAGTTGGAACGTGACGAAAGTTTTCAAGTTGATAATAAACTACAGCAAAGCTCTGACGAAATCTAAGCCTCAGCACTCACTCGATCGCTTCTATATATTTACAAAGAAAACAAATATCGTAGTATAATTGGTCAATAAATATAGGTACAAATTATAGACAAGAAGCCAGAGGAAACCAAAGTAATCTTAAGGATTCAAATACACATACATACAGATACATACATACAGATAGCTAAATATAATCAGCACTCATAGGACTTCCCCATCTGGCTGTGGCTCAGTTGCTCATCTGAAGGCCACCACTGCTCCGGCTGCCCGTTGAGGAGGAGCCAGTCAAGCCAAACTGAGAAACCAGCTTATCATAGTCCTCCAGCGAAGTCTCAAACTGTTCCAGCTGCCGCGATAGATCATCTATGGCGCTGGCCTCAGTTGCACTGTTAGCCACCGCTGCAATGGCTGCACATGCTGCAGAGGGATTGGGATTGTTGCTGCCCGCTGAAGTGGAGACGCTCGACGCCATCTCAGGCTGCAGTTCACTTAGACCACGCAGGGGCGGCGCATGATAGCACTCGCGGTAGAATTTAGCCAGATCGTTCACATGCGACTTGGGCGATGCAAAGGGAAAGTGCAGCTCTTTCAGCAGATTATCATCGTCCGGCGGAGGCGGCTTTGGTTGGCCAGGCTGTAGCGTGGGTGCCGAATTATGGCGATAGGCAACGGTGACTTTGGCGGGAATCAGCAGACTTTTGATGGGTGAAATTGAGCTGGTTGCGCCGTTGTCGGTGGCTTCTGCTGTCGCATCCGCTTGTGGCTTCTCGAAACTTTTGAACGCCGTCGAATTGTTGTTGAGATTGCCATTCTGCTGGTTATTGTTGTAGTTGTTGTTGTAGTTATTCTGGTTGTTGTTATTGTTGTGGTTGGTGAGCACACTGCTGGTGTTGTCCATGCGCTGGCCATTTACAGGTGACTCGCATTTGCGATTCAGCGACTCAACAGAACCGCTGCAGTTACTCTCATGCCGTGTCCGCCTTATTAGCCACTCAAAGGGCGGAGTCTCGGGCAGAACATAGTCATCTTCCGTGTACTGGCGCACCTTGCCCATGTCCGTGAAGGCGCCCGGCCTTAAGGGCTTCTCAATATCTAGGAGGCATTTATATGCGCCTACTCCACCCCCAGGGCCTAGACCCATAGCCAGTTTGTCCATAGTCGTCGGATTGTGCTGCTGTGCGGGTGAGCAATTGTTGGCCTCGTTGGCGCCAGGCCTAAAGTGATCAGACTTAAGCATAATCGTATTGTGCTCCGACTGGTGAGCTGCCTGCGCCTTGGCCTGGGCAGCTGTGGGCGATATGGTCAGCTTGGTGCGATAGGCTACCGACATGACCAGAGAGCCAACAATTGTGTTAAACTGGCCAATCTTGACGTGCTTGTGACCTTCACCTAGCGTGTGTACTTGGGGCCGATCCACGTAGATGCGATAGAAGATGCCATAGGAGTCCGGACACTGCCGACGTGACAGCTTGTAGGCGGGCGTTGTGCGGGTCAGTGAGATGAGCGACTTCAGCATAATGCCCATCCTATTGTAGATGGCGTGGGAGGCTCTCAGCATCTGACTATCGTTGGTTATTGTACCATTATTGGTGTTCTCGACCTTTCCATCGTCGCGGGTCCCGTTTGCGGCTTGGGTGATACCATTGGCGGGCTGTATGAGGTCCAGTGACCACACCTCCAGTACCATTTGGTCCCCCTCCGTTGTCTTCAGTGAAATTTCAACGCACAACGGCAAGCGCTGCAAGATGCTATCTCCGGGCTTTAAGGCCAACGCCCGCCTCGTCTCCTCCGTGACCTCTTGATTATCCTGTATGACAATATTAAACCAGTCGTTGCCCGCCAATGGGTTGCATTGCGTCTGTATCTTTTCGCCTAGCCGCGACTGCACCACTACCTGGGTGGACTTTTGCGCCAGGAACTTGATGAACTTCTCTAAATCTTTCTCAGCTGCGTTTAAACGTTGTGTAGACATTTTCGTTGTCTTTGTGTGTTTGGGATATAAATATGTTTGTTTTTCTTTTATTTATTTATGTTTATAACCAAATCACTTAGGCACTTTGCACAGAGCAGTGCTGCGAGACCAAAGTTCGCCTAGCTTTGTTTTTTTTTTTATGATTTTTTACGCTTCCGCGTATTCGTTGTAAATTTATGCTCAATTTCGCATTCTAAGCGCTTAATAACACTTGCTTCAGCATTTTGCCAAACACTGCACTACATTTTATGAATTGCTTTGCGCTGACTATATCCGTTTATAATTATATCTTTCGAATACTATTATTTATTTATATTCTCGACGCGAAACAAAGATACTACCACTTTTTCTGTATCATAATCGAATGTGGCATCAGTGAAGATATCGATTGTTTCGATACAATCGATAAGGTACTACTTTCGCATCGATTGTATTCGATACAATCGATAAGGCACTACTCAACTTTGGCTCACTCTCCGATGCTACTTCATCTGTGCAAAATATTGTTGAATTAAATAAAATTAAACATTAAATTAAATTTAATTTGTATACTATTCAAACAGACACATCTGTAGATAGATTTATTTGCTTAATTGTATTTAAATGTCAGTTCTTAGTAAAGACATCGGCTGAACGCACTCTAAATATTTATCGATATGCCCGCACTGACTCGGCGTTCGTATGAGGGACACGTCACGTAGGCAGAAGTGGGCGGTTACAGTTTAAAATGTAACAAGATACACACGCACGTACGCAGAATTCTTGTGATGTAAAAAGAATCACAGATATCCACATGTGCTGCATCTCATATCATACCCAAAGAAGCTTCTCACATATCGCCGCCACCAAGTTGCTGCTGCTGCTTGGGTATGTCAAACCTCTCGCGGTCGGTCTTGGACAGAACATGATTGGGCAGATACCGCAAGACCGTGCGCGGCACAGCGGCTAGCATTTGGAAACGCTCCTCCTGGACACGTTCCTGCAATTTGGCTTCTTCCTGCCTCTTCATATCGAAGAACTGAACGCATTCGGCTGTGGCTTCGGCTCGCTTGCGATGGTTGTCGTCGATCATGGACAGCAGCGTGGCACCATGCTGCTTGCGTCGTCGCTGCTCCTCAAGCACTCTTTCTCTTTCGTACTCCCATTGCTTGTCCTTGTCAAGCGCATCCAGGTGTCTAGCTGCTATTTCCTCGCGTTTCAGTTGCGCCTGCAGTATGTTGCGATGGAGCACCTCGTTGCGGTAACGTTCCAACTCCTGCTTGGTGCGCAGCCGCGACATTTGCTCCTGCTCGACTTGCTGCCGGAAGCGCTCATCGCTCTTGGCCTTGTACTCTGCCTGCAGCAGGTCCAGCAGTAGATTGTCCCGCGTCCGTTTCTGATTCTGAGAATGGATGAAGGAAGTGCTTGAGAAGATTACCCAGGATATGCAGATGAAAACAGCCAACTCACCTCAATTTCGTACATCTGATGGCCCAGACGCAGACTTATCTCCTCGTGTTTGCGTTGAGACTCCTGCCTAGCCGCCTCGATCCGACGCCTTCGCTCATCATCCTCCGATTGGATCTCCAGCACCTTGCGCATTTCAGCCTCGCCCTTCGCCTTTTCCATATCTCTGTAGGCATTCTGCTCTTGAATGAACTCGATCATGTCGTGGCGCTTCTTGGTCTTCAACTGGAGTAGTTCGACTTGCTCGGCTCGATCTTCTTCGTCGATTTGGCGCTGCATGGCCATGCGCAGCTCTCGGTCGGCCACAACCTGTGCGCAATCCTGCTGACGGCGCCGCCGCGTCTCCTCGATTTGAGTGGTCAGAGATGCATGCAGTTGCTGCTGGCTCATCTTGACACGCTGTTCCGCCTCACGTTGCTTCGCTAGCGTTTCCAAACGTTCGGCCTCGGCACGTTGACGACCCATTGCTTTGGCATTTTCGGCCAGTTTCCTGCTCTTCTTTAACTTCGACATATGGTCGGCTATGTCCTTCGAAATGGCCGCTAGCCTCAGCTGTTCGGCCAGTTCACGCAGCTCCTCGCAATTATTACGCAGCTGCTGGCGTCGCTTGCGTTCCACGAATTCGTTATGCTTGAGAACCTTTAGTTCATCCGACATGCCAGCCTTTTGAATGGCCTCGCGGCGCAGCGGGTTCTCCCTGGACAGCTCGTTGCTTTTGTTCACCTTGTCCAGCTGGGCTAGCATATTGCGGGTGAATTTTGAGTGATTAAATTCGAAACTTTCTGCCGAGGAATAGGGCGCTGTGAATTTTGCTCTGCCGTTTAGGAAGATGGCCGGTTCCGCATCCTTGTCCACACGGGGTAAGGCTAAGGCTGAGGGTTGACTTGATGTCGCCATGGTACAACGAGTTTGCGGTGGTAACCATAACACGTGAAAAACAAAAAAAAAAAAACAAGTGAAAAAGCAAATACAAAATCAGATGTAATTGCGTTTATTACAAAAACAAAATGAAGGAAATTTATATAAATGTAAACATTCTACATAAATTTGCATGCATGCTTAATTTTAATACATACATAGTTCCTCAAAAACCCTAATTTGTATTTAAGTTACCCAGATAGTCTAGTCCGTAGTATTTATGGCACTTTATTCCGGAGTACTTACCCTCAAAAGTTAACAAATTATTATTATTTTAAATAAAAATGCATTTTTCGCGCAATTTGTTTTTGTTTGCAACTAAACGAGCGATAGCTTTGGTATCTTCAGTGACGTCCGATAATTTAGTTTTAAAAACATCGCCAGCAAGTTAGCAACGATAAATTTTAGCAGCGATTTTTATACCTCTCTTACCTATGTTATATTTTCTATTTTTAATCATGAAAAATGAATAATTTTAGAAAAAAATAGCCACACTTTATTTATTTGGCTGCAAATTACGATTTTTTTTTAGAAAAGAGTAATGATTATTAGTTGATAAGGTTATTTACATTTCTTATATACTTGTAATGGAAATCTTAGATACTTCATAATTATTAATTTGGTCAGACGCTCGTTCAAGTGCGCTAGTTCAATTCACTGATTCATGATCCGGCACCCTTATCAGTTGAGTACTCCAGAATTATGGTATAAAACTGATAACGAAATTACTCAAAAACCGCTCTTTGCATTATACAATTTTTTTTGAAAATGTTCCTTCAATTATGTCTTTTCAGCTGGTATACCGTGCCAGTACCATGAATTATTCGACCAAATTTTGTATGCGGGCACACTAGGTTAGATTACTTTTTGAAGGATTACTCAAAAGCCCCCCTCAATATTTTGTGGAGATAATCTTAAAAGTATTTCCTTTAAGCTGGATGACAGTGCGTATCAGGCCTGGATATTGGGAAGGAGATATTTAAAAAACAAATTTTCAACTTTAATTTGTTCCTTGTATTCATTTGGCCAAAGTGCAATTAAAACAATAATTTCTTATTTTCTTTATATGACTGTATATGTATCTATTTTTCTAAATTTATGAAATTTTTCAAATGTAAAAATTGAAAATAAAATAAATAGGTATGCCAAATGGTAGCTAACTTTACGCACATATCGACAGCAATTGCAGAGTTATCGATACCAATCACCTGTGGATATCGCCTTCGTGTAATTTAAGTAATTAATACTGATCACATGAAAATACATTACAAGTGCCGACTCAGGTATCTAATTAGAGCACTCGCAGTATAGCAAGGATGACTTCACATTATAAGATATCATTTTTGGGCTGCAAGAGAACCAAACAATTAGCAAACATTGTCAACAATATCGAAGTATGAAACTTACTCAGTCGTAGCGCCACGAGCAACACAATAGGCTATATAACGCTCCACCTGAAAATACATTAGGAGTTATGGATATGCTTATAAATATATGTGCAGCCGATATAACTTTAACAAACCATCATCTGAAACACTCCGTACGTGAACGCTTTGGTTAAAGTCTGGCGCACTTCTTTGAGGAAATAATTGTGGATCTCTGTGCCCAGGCCTCTGTCCCAGTTTGGATATATAATGCGATTGCGGCGACTGTTAATGATCAAGCCTATTGAGCGGATCAGCAGGAATATGTCTGCATAGCGTTCACAATCCACCAGCTGCTTCCAGTTCACAAGCTTAACCATACCGAACGCCTGTTCAATGGTCCCAGATTTTTGCGGTTCGAATGGCTGTGAGCTGGTGTACTTGGCGAGAATAGTCAAAAGAAATGCCATGGCAACGTCATGGCTTGCCTTGGATGCATTGACTAGCATTGGTATGGCGCTCTGCACATCAATCACGCGTTCCATGCGCTCTGTGTCTGTGCCAAGAACAAACTTCTCATACAATCCGATTGCAATGAACTCTACCTGTAAAGTACATGTTTATATACGTTTTTGAAAACATAACTGATCCGCTTACATGTTTTGGTTCCAAGTCATCTGTCAAACAACTGACTGACAGCACCAGTGTTGTACGCTCTTGCATTATCATAGTGTTTTCCATTTGGTACGTGACCATCATAACAGCCAGACGATACAGATCCAGTAGCTCAATTAGCTGCACTGATGACTTTTTAGCTATTGTTTGAATAAAGCGATCCAGCAGCTGTGTGGTGGAGAATATAACATTATATACCTGGAGGCTAGGGCTGGACATTGCAAATTGCCATTTACCTGTTTCGCATCTGTTGTTTCAAAGGCAAATGGAAACCATTCCCCGATACTTGAATTTCGCAAGAAGTGTGACAAGTCCTCATGGCTATAATAGCCACTTCGAACGTCTTCGTCCTCTATCTCTGATTTATCAAGGCGCTCCGAAGGGGTTAAATCAAGCTCAAGCGATAATGATGAACAGGATTGGTTGAATAATTTTTGTGAATTCCTAGTTGTAGCTGGTAAATCAAGATCGCAAGTGAGCGCAAACACAACTATAAATATAGCAAAGGAAGCTTACCCATCTTGTGATGTGTAAAAGGGATAGCTTCTATATATAAAAATCGTATACTTGTTAATAATTATGGAAAATGTTTAAATATTTCGGAGTCGACGCGAAATCCAGTCGACGCTAGGGCTAGAGCTGAGCGATATCGACTTTTGCGTACTCGTTACTTGACTTAGGTACCGAAGCGCAGTACAAAATAAAAGTATTTGAGAAAATACTGTAAGTTCCTTGCGAACAGAAAAATACCATTTCAAGCTGAGGGACATTCTTAACTAAATCGTTCTTAAATGTTTTTGTTAGGAACCTTTCAGCCACCATCACCATATAACTCTACCAAATAATTAATAAATGAAGTACAAGTCACAGGTTTTATTGTAACAGCAAAATTACAATATCGCGCATCCCTAGACAATGCTTAAGAAACTATCAATTACGAGGTAATCGATCTATCGGACATCGAAGTATATATTCCACGTGCGGCGCTATATTGTATTTGTCTCTTTTATTTTTATCTGCATTTATACATTACAAAATGCCGCCAGTAAGGAAGCCTAAACCACAGAAGATACAGAAACCAGCTGCAACTACATCCGCCAAAAAGTCCGAAAAGAATAAAACAGTAGTTTCTGGACAGGCAAGCAAATCCCAAACACCGCACATCTACAAAACTTCTTAACTTCTCACGATATTTTTACAGCTGACGAAAAAACTCTCGAAGAGTAAGTCACAGCCACAGGCAGAACCGGGGCAGGGCCAGCAACGAGGTGTTGTCTTCATAAAGCATTTGCCGCATGGCTTCTTTGAGCCACAGTTGCGACAATATTTCGAGCAATTTGGGCGCGTGCTGCGTTTACGCCTGTGTAGGTCTCCACGTACAGGTGGCACCAAGGGCTACGCTTATGTCGAATTTGAGTATCCAGAGGTCGCCAAGGTGGCGGCCGAAACTATGGACAACTATTTGATGTTCCAAAAAGTTGTCAAGGCATCGTATATTCCTCCCGAGAAGCAGACCTACGACTATTTCAAAACCACCGTGAAGAAGGTGAAAAATAAGGTAAGATGAATATGGAAAACGCAGCCAGAGACGGATTGCTATAATGGTTTGGTTGTCCTTTTAGGCCGGCAAGGAAATCTATGTGTCGAACGTAACCAGGGCCATTCAAGCCAGCGTGAAGAAACAAAACAACTGGGATGAGACGGCATGCCAAAAACGCACGTTGGCTGGCCTAAGGAAGGCGAAAAAGATTCAGGAAAAATTTAAGCACCTAGGCATTGATTTTTCCAAGCTGCTGGTGGAGCCGGTAAAGATATCTAAGGAGACGCCAAAAGCAAAGGCAGCAAGCTCCAAAGCTAAGAAACTTCGAAAAGAACCTGAACTGGCAGACATTTTAAGCAATACTCTCAACGAGGATGAGGATTCAGATGATAATGAGTACGTAGATGGAAGTGAGCCAGATACAGAGCCGGACAGCGACGAATATGATGATAATTATTATGATAGCGATGAGGAGAAAAAACTGCCTCTGCCGACGCCTGCTAAGAAATCCCAGAAGACGAAGAAGAATACAAGTGCTGAGCGTGAAGCGAACTTGTTGAATCGCAAACCCGGCGCTGGAGCCGTCACCAAGAACAAGAAGAAAGCCGTGGCGGCGGCGCCTAAAAAGGCCGCCACCGCCACTCAAGTACTAAAGCTAGCCGCAGCCAAGCAGGTTGCCAAGCCACTACAAAAAGTCAAGTCATCCAGGAAGCTTAAGTAATTCTTGTACAATATAATTACCCTAATCCTAATCGTAAGCAACATTTGTAATAGAGATTCTGTTATGCTAATGAAGCGACTGCATGGCGTTCATTTCCAATTTGATGCGTTTGCACTTCATGCGACGATTCTGGAACCAAACCTTGACCTGACGTTCACTCAAATCCAGGGCCACGGCAATCTCATAGCGCCTTAAACGAGTCAAATAGTTGGAGTAGCTGAACTCGGCCTCTAGCTGCTTTAGCTGCGCTTTTGTGAAAGCTGTGCGTTCCTTGCGCTGAGAGGTGCCTACGTTGCTTGATGCTGTTGTTGCCACTGGCTCCTGCTGCAGCTCCCGTGCGGCTTTAACGCTGTGGCAGTCGGGTGATTGTGTTTCATTCGACCAACTCCCTTCCAGCTTGTTGTAATCCATGCAGCTTAGGTAGTTCGTCATGTTGTTCCGCTCATGGCAATGATCATAGTTGGAATCTGCGTAACCTTCTAGTATATAATAACAAGTACCAAGTTCCGCGTTGCAGTTAGAGCTCTTCATAGCTGTAGTTCCTTACGCTTCCAGAGTTTGACAATTACTGAGCTCTCGAGCCCTGTCAGAGCAGCTTATTAAGGCCGAGTTTCGACTCCTTCTTTTGCTGGGCGAGAGCTCAATATCTCAATCTGTTATTTCACTTAACTGTAAATGATGTGCTGCTGATATGATAATTGTGCGCAACATCTGGATCTGGACACACACAGCCGCACACAAGCAAATCCAAAAAAAAAACTTGGGTCGACCAGCCGGAACGTCGCGTGCCGCTCTGCCGACTTATTCTTCAAGATGCTGCGTTATGACATCTATTTGTTATGTTAGGATTATGACTGGGCCTCTCGACTGAGGAGGACTGTTGTCAAAACAAAACCGATACCGACCAGAAACGGAAGTACGCAGTAGTATCTCCGCTGCGATACCGCCAACCCCTATCCATGTGTGTGAATGAGTCAAGTGCTTTGTGTTTGTGTTTGTGCGGCGACTATAAAATTTAAATAGCGCTCATAAAATTCCATCTCATTTCTATTGCTGTCGATTGTCGGCTTTGAGTTGGATATTTATCTAAAAGTATCTGCAATTGCATGCTCTCTCTAGTTGCTGCGGCGGATTAAGCGTATCTATCATGCGTAATTCCACTCCCCCCAATCTAGCAAGTCGAGTTGATCTCATTATTATTGCTCACAGCTGAAGAAGAAGAGCCAAGTCATTTCAAGAGAAACAATTACGAAATATTGTATGCATATTCCACTGATCTCGTGCAAGTGACTCTACCTTGGCCGTGTTTGTTAAGTACCTAAGCTGTCATTACTTCAACCATATTTTCTTTTTTGCTCTCGGCTTCCAGATTGGTCAACTAAAACAAAATCAAAATTACATTCGAAATCCAGTTAGACTGTTGCCTACAGAAAGTAAAAAGCTCATAAGTAAGGGCTCATACTCTTACAGTCCTAAAATACAGAGGATGTTTTAATAGTCACGATCATTGTAAGGCAATGGTAAAATCATATATGTACTGATCCAATGTTTGAATGCCTATTTCTATGATAAATTATTAATATGCCAAGATCAAACCGACATATCATACAGTAGCTGCCATAAATCCGGTTAATTCAGAACGAACGCTTAGTGCGGGGACTTTTTTGCTTTTAAATTGATTTGAATTTACTTTAAACCGCTGATCAAATTCGAGTCGTAGCGGACAACTATATCTTGTAGCTGGCATAGAAGTTACGAAGTGAATGCTAGCTAGCATTCCTTTCTTGTTTTATTTAGTTAATTTACAGGTGTAATAGTAATCATTAAATAAATTAATTGCCTTTGATCTTGTCCGTTAATGCTGTTAATATTTTGAACCCTCTTTTGTTTGCACAAGCAATGACCAAAAAAATTAAAAATTTAAGGAAGAAAGTGCTCGGAAGAAGACAATAAGGTTAAAATATCAATGTCGGTTTTTATTTAGTAAGTGAAAACCATCAGCTCGTTTATATGTATAGCTTTATTAATAAAATATGTTCAATAACAATGATTTTGAACTTGACGGCACATTACAAGTAGTTGTATTCAGTATGTTTTAATCAACATATTCGGTATTTTCCTTCTAAATTTCGCTGGTCGTACCTGGTTCAATTATTCGATAAATGTATTTATAGTTAATTAATGAGAAAGCATAAAAAGCAAAGTGGATAAAGGATAAACATCTTATGTTAACTGAATCCTATATGGGAATGTTATCCATTCCTGTCATCCTTATAGTCGCTTTCCTGATCCTCGTTCCATTCCCCACACTCATTGCCGCTTTCCTACATATGCAACAGGTACAACATTTCCTCAGCCTGGTCTTCCTGCTATTCCTCAATGTCGCTTTTCTGGTCCATCAAGTCGATCGGCCGCTTAACAATTGCATCGTCGCCTTCGAAGTTGCCCTTATCGCTTTCCTCCATAGGCAAAGGCATACTGTAGGAATGATCCAACATCATGGCGCTTAATTTTACCGGTCCAGCAGTCGAAGTCGTTGATGTCAACACTTGCAAGTGCTGTGCTGCCTGAATAATCAGAAATTATAACCGCGTTCTATGGCGATCTAATTAGTTAAAAATTTAAAAAAAGAGATGTCGGCATCGTGGATGGTGCCCGTAAGCATGCAGTGTTCCGTAAATTTAAGGATTGGCACCGGGCTGAATCATCACCTCCGACAGTTGGAGTTCTGGCAAACATATTTTGCCTACACTGCAGCGGTGCGCTGTTTTTGCAAAAACGCCTTCGATATTGATACTCGTCTAAGTACAGAAAGTTTTTTTTGGCAGGTTTCTTTATATACAATTTGTCCTATTATGTGGACAATCAATAAATTGTATGGAATTTACATTAACAATTACAGTACATTAACTTGTGTCGAGTTGTTGAGGGGGGTGATAAGTAGGTGAGGGGGTGAGTTGGTGAAGGGATGAGGGGTTGAGGGGAGTTCAGCGTCCACGGTGAGGCAGATCCAGCGGGTGGTGCCTTTTGAGTCTCCGGATGGTGGTGCTGTTGTCCAACAGATTGATGGCCAGGGGGTTGGTGTGCCTATCGAGACGGGCGAGCCTGTCGATCTCCTCATGCACCCATGGGACGCCAAGCTCTTGATGGATTTCGGCGTTTGATGTTAGTAAATTGGCGTTCGACAAGACTCTTAGAGCTTTATTTTGGAACCTCTGTATCACGCTGAGGTTCGAGCGGCTAGCAGTACCCCATATGGGGATCCCATAGGTCCACATGGGTTTCATTAGTGCCTTGTAAATGAGCAGTTTCACCCTTAGCCTGAGTTTTGACCTTTTCCCAATGAGCCAAAGATGCTTCTTCAGCCTGACGTTCATCTGTGCCCTTTTATTGACGAGGTGTTGCTTCCAGGTAAGTCTCCTGTCAGTAATTATGCCCAAATACTTGGCAGTGTTGCTGTCGGGGATTGTTGAGCCGTCCAGGGTGACTGAGGGGCAGTCTCCTCTTCTTAGAGCGAATGTGCAGTGGGTGGATTTGTCCGGATTTACCATGATGTTCCACCTCTTTAGCCAGGTGCCTACTGTGTCGAGCTGGGACTGCATTGTGAGAGAGGCGGTCTGTGGGCAGGTGTCGCTGGCAATGAAGGCTGTGTCGTCAGCGTATGTGGCAGCCAGTAGACTCGGGTCCATGATTAGGGGCATGTCGGCTGTGTACAGAGTGTACAGTACTGGGCCCAGTACGCTACCTTGCAGGTCTCCAGCTCGAACGTCCATTATAGCCGATCTCTCGTCGCCACGCTTCACAAAGAAACTTCTGCGCTCGAGATAGGATTTGAGCAGCAGATAGTATGGGGCGGGCAGAGCAGTTTTTAGTTTGTACAGCAGTCCAGCGTGCCATACCCTGTCGAAGGCCTGCTTCACGTCTAGGAAGACTGCTGAGCAGTACTTCCTCTTCTCGAAAGCTTCCAGGATCTTTCCCACAATGCGGTGACACTGCTCCGGTGTGCCATGACATTCCCTGAAGCCAAACTGGTGATCGGGGATCAAACCAGCCTCGTCCAGTATTGGACGGACTCTACGCAGAAGTAGTTTCTCAACTACTTTTGAGAGTACCGCCAATAAGCTGATCGGTCTGTATGAGGCGAGATTGGCCGCAGATTTCCCAGGTTTCGGGATCAGTATTACTTCGGCGCACTTCCACTTGGTGGGGAAGCGTCCTAGCTGGAAGCATTTATTTGTGATGTTTAGGAGGAGCTGGACTCCATTCGGCGGGAGTGCTTTAATGGCTGGCACGTCAATACCGTCGTAGCCTGGGGATTTGGTCGCCTTTAGCCTTCTAATTTCGTCAATTAGCTCGTCTGGCTCGACTGCGGGGATAGGGAGAGACATCTGGCAGGGCACATCCAGGAAATCGGCTGTCTCGTCTGCCTCTTGTTGAGTGCACCTTGCGAAGGGGGAGAAGGCCTCGTGAAGGTGTTTTGCAAAGGCTTTAGCTCTTTCGCTGTCGGAGCGGCACCAAGCACCATTGCCGTTCCGCACAGGTTCCTTGCGTCGAGAGGGCCTTTTAATGGATTTCGTAATCCTCCAGAGGTTGTGTTGAGGGTCGTCCGGTTCCACTTCAGCGAGGTACTGCTCCAGGGATTGTCTGCGAAGATTAGACTAGTGCTCCTTTAGCTCTTTGGCAGCCTTGTTAAACTCTGTCTTGTCCCTGGGGTTGCGAGAATAGTGCCAAACTCGGCGTAGTCGCCTTTTCTCAGCAACCAAACAGCAACAGCGGGAGACCACAGGTGGACGTCTCTGTGGGGGGTCCTATTGATGGGTCGGCTTGGCGGAGCGGCGTGCGAGACGGCATTATGAATTTGTACATTGAACTGTTCTACGATGTCGTCCAGATCTTCCCCTGACGAGATCTCAACCGCCGGGTCAAGATTGCTCTGCAGATAGTGTTGATACCGCTCAATGCTGGTGTTTCTCTTGAACAGTCTGCCCTTAGCAGAGTTGGTGCAGGCTGAGATATTGACAAGGACCCTGACAGCGCAGTGGTCGGAGCAAAGATCGATCACATTACTTACTGAAATCCTATGCCGCTCTACCCCTTTGGAGAGGACAATGTCCAAGATGTCGGGTACCTTGTTGGGGTCGGTAGGCCAGTAGGTGGGTTCCCCAGTGGAGTGGCAGTCAACTAGGCTATAGTTGATGGACCTGTACAGGGCAGTGCCCTTGGGGTTGTTGATGCGGGATCCCCACCATGTGTGTTTGGCGTTAAGGTCTCCTCCAACGATAAATCTCGGGCCAAGACTGACAAGGAGTTCCCGAAATTGGGCGTCACCGACTATATGACGTGGGGGGCAGTAGACGGCTGCGATGGTGGTGTCTCCGGTGGGGCTGGGGATTCTCACCTTGGCACACTGAACCCAGTCCTCTTGCTGTGCAGGAAGCTCGGTGTACTTAAGCCCGCTCCTGATAATGATTGCCGCTCCGCCACGAGCGGTGCCATTGGGGTGGTTCACGGCGATAACGTCGTAGCCGGAGATAGTAAAAAACGACCTTTGGGAAAAGTGAGTTTCGGACACAAGGAGGATATCGACATGGTTGGTCTTGATATAGTGCTCGACCTTGGGTCTGCTCTTACACAGACCGTTCGCATTCCATAGGAAGATATGGAGATTTACTTGCATTGCTTGGCCAGTAGTGACGTGAGCAGTTGCGTCATGGCTGCAAATTGTTCAAGCATCTTCCCCATCATAACTTCTAGACGGTCGAGTCTAGTGTTTTCCTGACTAGGGGAAGGGGGAGCAGTGTCGAACTGCTGCGTGGGTTGCTGGGGTCCACGTAGAGCGCTGGCGTAGCTGAATCCATGGATGACTGTTCGTGCTGCTGGTGCTGCTCTGCTGGTGGGCGGTGGAATTGGCCTTGGTTTTGGTGTATGCTGCTCCTTGGCCTTTTGATATACAATGCAGCCCTTGTATGAGGCGGGATGAATTCCCTCGCACAGGGCACAGCAGGCTTGTGCCTCCTTCGGCTTGATGCAATCGTTGGAGTGGTGGTCATCTCCGCACTTGACACAGTTGGGTGAAAGCCGGCAGTACCTCTGGGTGTGACCGAATCCCTGGCATCTGTAGCACTGAAGTACATCCTTGGACTTCAATGGAGGCTCAATGGTGACGATACACCTGCAGAGGCGTTTGATTGCAAAAACGTCTTTGTTGCTGCTGGCTGGCTCCAAGTTGACGAAGAACAGCGACATCGGCTTCTTATTGGTGCGGCTGATGGCGTTCTTGATCTCACGACCTCGCACATTGTGCCCATGCGCTGCGAGTGCGTCCTTGATCTCGTCGATCTCCGTGGAGTAATGGAGCCCCTTGACGACTATTCTATACGCGCGTTCGTCCCGCGCCTGGAATGTTTGGTACCGAACCTCATTAAAATTGAGGTACTCCTTAAGTTTCGTGAAGCTTTCCTTGTCCTCCACGTTCACCCGGACATGACCGTCTCTGCCAGACTTATAGTCGAATCGGGGGTTTCCGATGGCCAATGTAACGTCGGTGATGAAACCTTTGATATCGGAGACGTCGGGCACAAATATAGGTGGGGGCCTCAGGGTCTTCACAGGAACAGTATGGACGGGGTCGAGGTCGTTGAGGGTCTCATCTTCTCCATCATCGGCGTTATTGTCATCAGCAAGAACGGCAAATCTATTGGCGCTCTTGGAGGTGGAGGGCTGCTGGTTAAGCGTCGGCTGATGCGCTTTCCTAGTCGGTGCTTTGCGACGAACCTTGCCATTCTCCAGGCTGGACGAGCACTTCTCTCCATCGCTGCCAGAGCCGTCGTGCTCCGGGGCAGATCTTGGCACTGTTGGTGCCGACGGGACGCCCTTGGGCTTGGGGGACACTGCTGGAAGGAGCTTCGGAGTAGT